>JBBBVM010000472.1:0-680553 GCA_037355625.1 Petunia x hybrida
GGAGCTTGGGCCGCCTACTCCACAGCATGGAGAAGTAGGCGGACCGCCTACTCCCACTAGGCAGGGGCGCCTACTTGCTTAGCTTTGGACGGGAATTGATGTGTAATTCCTATTTTGGCCCTATGAGGCTTGTATTGTTTAAACCCACTTTAGGGGTGTTTTAGACATTTCACTTAGGTGTGTGGAAAACTATAAAAGCCACACTTAGTCTTCATTTCATTAGTTAGTCATTGGTTGAAGATAAAATCTTGAGAGAGAACATTGAAGAGGCCGAGCCCTTCTTGTGTGAGCCCGCGGCTCGTGTATGTCTCGACTTGGAACCTATGGAGATCGACATCTAGTTAGATTCCATTGTAAGGTTCAAGTTTCCCTTCTCCCTTTTGAATTCAATTAATGTTAGTAAATTGAATTCGATTCTTTCTTCTATTTTCTTGCCTTCCCATTCTTGTTTTCTTGTTATCCTTTACTTGCTTCCGCTTGATTATCGTATAGTTTGCTTCCGCGTAAATTGGCTCTTATCAGACATTTAATATTACCCTTATATATATATTCAGGAAGCCTTTTAGCTTTACCAATAAATTGGTCAACCCCATCTACAAATATTTTCCTCAACCCCCGATTTTCATAACCTATATATTATAAATCCAACTATAATTTTCATCACATTACATCTACACAAATGTTACAAAATGATTTATTACAATAAAATAGTATTAACTTGTGTAGTTAATGTTTATCTTCTAATTCATCACATAAAGTTTGATAAAATTAGCTCATTTTCTTAAACAACATCAATTCCGAGAAAACAACATCCAACCCAACAATGTTTCAATTCCACTTTTATTCAATTCAAATTTAAGATAACCCTTTTACTATTTTATCGTGTTAAATATTTTTTCATGGACAAAACGACAAATTTACAAATCCTATTCATACGTTCAAGTTTCTTTTAAAATATGGAAGCTATCAAATTTAGCACTAAATTTCAACTACACTTTTTCAGTCTAAATTCATCATCTTTTCAAATAATCTTTTTGTATCAATTAAGGTCTAGAAAAACAAATATATGTGGGATTCCAGTCAAAAATATAAAAAAAAACTAAAAATAAAAATAAATTAATAAACTAAAAAACTTATCTTATATGTCGCCGGTGACAGTAGCCGATCGACGGTGACTGACTGCATACAAAAAAAATGAAGGCAGTGGGGTTGGGGAAATAGGGTAGAAGGTTACGGGGTAGGGGATAGCAGGAAGGGGTGATGTAGTTGACTTTAATTCACAATCTTTTTTGGTCTGGAATAGTTTTCCAATTTTAAAAAAGAAAAATAAAACTAATACATTTGGTTGGAAAAAATTCATTATTTTTCTAGTTTTGCTGAAAGAACCCTTTTTTCCCCTCTTTTCAATCAAGCACATGAATATGTCTGGAAAAAAAAAAACAACTTGTTGCTTGAAACTTCTTTAGCATTATGGATATTCTTATTTTATGCCTATTCAAGTTGTAAAGTTAGGCTAAGCTATGGTGTAGTTTAATCAATCTTTCTTTTAATGCTCATAAATTATACTACCTCCATTCTCATTAATGCAAAATAATTTGATTCAACACGGATTAAAAAGAAAAAAATTAAAATTGATGCTAATAGACATGTTATAACGAACTCCATTATTTTAATAAATATGTCATAATATCTGTGTATCTAGTGAGATGTGGCGTTCCAGAACTCCACAAGTCTTTTTGGCAGAAAAAGTCCTCTGCTTTTTTTCTATTTTCTTTTTTTTCTAAGTCTGATTAACACTAATCATGGACCAAATTAACATTTTTAAAACTTGAGGGTTTTTCTTAAAACATACATAATAATAATTTCAAACATTGGGAACAACATACATTAAACTCCCCCCCCCCCCCCCCCCCCCCCGCGTGGCCTTTTCAACTACATCTTCACTTCACTTCATCTCCCTTTTCACACCAAATCTAAACCAAATACTCTCCAACTTCTCTGTGGTTTTCATGTAATCCGATCAGAAATACAACAAAGCATTATATATAAAAGGTAAACAATGTCATTATCATTTAAACTGTGGTGTAAATCTCGAACCTAGATTTTTGTTTTTAATTTTTTCGTCGACAGTGATTAACGATGTTTTGGGTGTTTGTTTTTGTACAAAAGGTGTAATATTGTGTTGAAATTGAATGGCATTATGTGTTTTAATGGGTAAAGTAGTTCCGAACTACAAAGGGGATTTTCGATGTTCAATTGAAATTTTTAGGCTTTTTACATTTTTTTGGTTAAATTATGACGATTTGAGGGTTTTCTGGGAACTAACGTTGCTTTATTTAGTTGCAAATTGAAGTTATTGTTGTTATGTGTCTTGATGTTTCGAACACCATAGTAGCTGAGGTTCTAAACATCTAATTGGATGTTCATGATTTTCTATAACTAAATTTTGTATCCCCTTGTTTTGCTTTGCAGAAAAATGGTAAATTTAAGACCGAGAAATAAAGATGAAGATGAGCAGAAGAAGCAGCCTACAAAGACTTCCAAGAAGGAAATTTCTAAAAGAAAGGGCCTTTCGCCGAAGAAGAAACTTAAGAAGCCTACTACTTCAGATTCGGAACGTACTCCTACAGATTTAGAACCTACTCCTAAACGCCCAAGAACAACTGAACAACTAAAAGAAAATTAGTTGTGGAGAGTGACGACGATAGCCAAGTAGAAGTAGTAGGTACACGAAACAAAGGTGATAAACAAGAGGAAATCCAAAGTCCAGCACCAAGTTACGATCTAAGTAAAGGTGAGAAGGATTTGGAGAGGGCTGCAGATGAAGGTGAAAGAAGGGTGGATTTAGATGAACTGTTAAAAAGTGATTTTTTGAGGACTGGAGTGGAAGATGGTGATCGTGAAAAGGAAGAGGAAGATAGTGGTAAAAAAAATGAAGAAGCTGATGATTTAAGTAGAGAAAAAGGAGAAGAAGTAGAGGGGGAAGCAGATAAGACATGGGAGATGCCAAGAAGCAGTAAAAGAAGTCTAAGAGAGGCGGATGATGTAATTTTAAAAAGCAACTTTCTGAAGAATCGTGTAAAAAGAGTTAAAATAGATGGGGGAAGCTGTAAATAATGCAGGTGGAAATGTTGAAGAGAAAGCAGGTGAGGAGAAGGAAACTGCTGAAGGAACATCTGGATTGAAACTGGAGGGGTGATAGTTGAATTGAAACTCGTATTGTTTGGAACACCAATGTTGGTGTACTACACGACAGTTATATGTTCCCAACATCAGCATTAAGGCTGGTAGCTCTCATTCTGAACACGTTACGTGATGTTCCAAACGATTGCTACTGTCGTTCAGAACCTCAGAATAACATGTTCAGAACATTTATGTTTTCCCTTTAATGTGATTTACTATCATTGTGATTAATTTTATTAATTTTATGCTAAAATTATGTGCAGTATGAAGACGTTGGTCATACTACTTTCAAAAGTAACGTTGAGGGTCTCTTCAAGACCTTCCTGACCAACAATGAACCTTTTAATGGGAAGATTACTGTTCGTTCTTCGTTGGCTAGGGGTATGATACAGTTCAAGGAGGTTCTGAAAAAATTGCAGGTGAGAAGGGGATTTTGCTATAGCTGTTTCAGTCCTTTCTTGCAATTACCGGAATATCCATTATTTGGCACCAAGTTGGTGTATAACCTCCTCATGCGAAGGATTATTTGCAAGAAGCAGAAAGAGGTTTGGATATCCTTCAATGGATTGCCAACACGTTTTGGCCTATCCGAGTTTGTACTAATGACAGGGCTAAACTGTGGTACATAACCAAGTAAGCAGTACATGGAAAAAATGAATGAAAAGGGGAAGGAATTGTGGAAGTTTGTTGTTGATTATTTCAAGGAGAAAAAGACGAAGGAGAAGGAGAAAGAGATAAAGGAAAAGGAGGAGAAGGAGAAGAAAGAAAAGGAGGAGAAGGAGAAGGGTAGTGGGAAGCGGAAGGGGAAGAAGAAGGTGGAGGAATCACCCTCACCCTCACCCTCACCTTCACCCGCCAAGAGGAAGTTCAACAAGCCCAAAAAACAAAAACAGCCGAAGAAAAAGCAAGTTGTGAAGTCTAGTGACTTGCTTGAGTTGGTATGTTTCAGAACCTATCCCAAGAAGTGGTATTTAAATCTGTGCATGGCTTGGTTTGTTCATACTATTCTTTGTGCAAGGGATTTCAAATATGGAATAGAGGCATGGGTGGTGTGCTTGTCCGCCGATCTTGACGCATTCCAGCATTATCCTTAGGATAGGATGAGTTTTTGAATTAACAGTGGAATATCTGATCAAGCCAATGGAACCTCGTGTAAAAGGAAGCCAGAATTACAATCTTTATGGCTTTCCATGAGCATTCATGGCCTGGGCTCATGAAGCTATACCTGCCTTGAGGCCAAAGGATTTCCCAAAAAAAAAAAAACAATGCCAAGGATCATAAACAGGCTTACTGAAATTTGTGAAAGAGAAACGACAGGTTGTTTAACCAACATGATGTTCCTGTAAGTATTATGTTTTCCATATATGTTATGTAATGTTTGGAACAACTTCGTGTTTGCTGAGATATTTCTAATTGATGTTTGGAACATCTTCATGAAGAACCGTCAACTGCTTCAGTCAACGATGTTCGGAACATCACTTCTTGATGTTTTCGAACAACATGACTCTGTTCCAAACAACTTTAAAAGATTTTTAAAATTTAGTTGATATTTATTTAATGTTGTTGGGTGTATTAACAGGTTGTTCACCCTTTCCTCATCCCTACTGATGACGAGCTGGACATGGATTACTTTCTAGACCTCGTGCCATTTGAAGACTCCGAGGACGACACAATAGATCATTTTTGTAAAGTGTTTGAGGATGCTTGCAGCGTTAGTCTTGTTGGTGGCACTACAATTTCTATCTTCAAGAACAATCCTGCAACCCCTCCAAGACAAGTGATAGAAATTAAAGCTATGGAAGCCCCGGAAATGATGATGTTTGGAAGTGATGGTGAATACGATGACGAGGGAATTGGTGGCCTGCAAGATGTAATATTGACATTGGAAACAAAGCTGATGGTGATGAAGTTGGCAGTGAGTTTGAAGTTGCTGGTATCACTGAAGTTGGTATAGCGAAGAGGAGCTCCAATTGCAGAGGCTGCAAATGTGATGAATGCAACGAATGGAGGGAAGCAATGGAGCAAAAGATTTTGGCTTATGATCAAAAGATCGTTTCTTATGAACAAAATATCGTGGTTTATGAGAAAAAGATGGTGGCTTATGAGCAACAGACCGTGCCTTATGAGACAAATATTGTGGCTTCTGAGCAAATCAAAGGTTATTCTTCTGGTGGTGATGGATTCGACATCTCCAAATGTAGCAGTTGTAATTGAAAAGATTGCAACGATTGGCGTAAAGGCAGGGAGATGGAGATGGCGGCCATGCAGGAGACGATTGAGCAGTTGAAGAGCAAAACGATTATAAAACCCGCAAAGGCTATGAAATCACCACAAACAGAAGAGAAGAAGAAGCAGGAAGAAGTTGGTCCGAGGCTTCCAGTGGATATTTACAAGCCATTGAAGCGGAAAAAAGTGGTGGCTTTGAACGCATTTATCAAAAAGAGGAAGAAACAAAAAGATGTTTTTCTTGGATTGCCGATGAATTACCAAGATTTCAAAGATCTGATGAACAAGACTGTGTGGCTGTGGGACATTGTAAGATATTTTTGAATGATTTTCTGAACTTCACATCGTTGTAGGGAACATACTAACTGAGTTCGGAACATCGTTATTATGCTTGGAACAACTCAAGCATTTCTAGCTTCTCATAAATTTCAAGAACATAACACAGTCGTTCTGAACATGGAATGATGTTCAGAAAGACAGACCTTTCCTTCGCTCACTTATACTCCAATTTATTTTTGTCTCTTATATGTTATGCAGTATGTAGAAGCTCTGATGACAATAATGCGGGAGAGGCATTTGAATTACCCCAATCATTACGATCAAAGTGACCTCATTTTGGATATGGCATTCTTGACAAACATGAAAAAATGCTACTACCAACTGGAAAAAGAGGTGCAACATGATAAGATACAGCTTGATGAGGTGTTGAAGGCGTATCAGATTGATGAGGATTATCTGAAGTATGCAGATGAAACCTACCCTACCCAGAGGGTAGGTGTTGGGCTGGTGCTAAGAGGATCTTCGCCGTCTTCAACATCAACGACAATCACTACGTGTTGGTGGTGTTGACATGGTTGAAGTGAAGGTTTGGGTGTATGATTGCAATCATGGTTGCAATGATGATGAAAAGTTCTTGCCAATAATTGTCCCCATTCTCTACATGTTCCCGATCTATGTCAGAATTTCTAAGCTATTCAAAGACTTGGATCCGATGTGTAAGGAAGGAGACAGGGCAAGATCACGTTGTCCACAAAATCAAACAGGGCAATCCTGTGGAGTGTTCGCGTTGATGTACATTGAGCATCTCATTACAAACACTCCCATGGACAAAGTTTGTGACAATGTGGCTGAGCAGTGGAGGCGACGTTTAGCCGTTTGTATTTTTGACGGAAAATGAAGCCTTGATTTGGGTAATATGTAATATTTGGACAATCTTTTAACTTTTATTTTAGTTATATAATTAGGTATGATGACTTTTATTTTCTTAGCCAAGTAATAGCTTTTGATGTGCTTAAAAGAATAGCTTAATTAGTCGCAATTAAAAAAAACATTCTTATATATTGTTCAGTTGTTCAGCATTCAACAGAAAATGACAGTAAAATTTAGACGATTATTACATAAGCTCCAGAACGACGTATTATTGTTCCTGAAAAACAATATGGTGTTCCAAACATCTGCAACATTTAATTAAGCTTACCCTGGAACAATATTACTTCATTCTGGAACGATAAGTCGTTCCTTAATATAACCACTGACATATAAAATTAAAACTAAAATAATCATAAGCAATCGAACTTAGGGTGCATGTTGCGGAGCTTGTAGTGGTGCTTCAGGTGGTGTTCCTGGTGGTGTGGAGTACGGGACATAATCAATTCCCTTTTCAGCAAGCAGCCCTTTAAGCATTCTCTTCATCCTTCTTATGTCCCTTCTATAATCATGACAGAATTCTTCGAATTTGAATTTCCATTCCTACACTTCATACCTCAGCTGGTCCAAGCCGTCGTTCGAATTTTCAGAATCTGAATGTGAACTCGAGGAAGGAACTCTAGGCCATCTTGAACTCGATGCTCTTCTTATCGGTGCTCCCCTTGTTCTTAGACGACGAGGCATTTTGAAATATGTGGAATCAATGTGTGATTGTTGGGTATTTATAAGAGTAAAGTGGCAATCGACGAGTCTGTTAGGAATGCTTTTATGGAAAGTGACTTTTGACGAAACTCGTAACCGTTATGTACAACTCAAATGAGTGCAACTGCTAATTGTAACCGTTGTGCCTTTTAGATTTTAACATGCAGTTTGGAACATTTTGAATGTCGTTCGGTATATTGTGCTTATTTAATTTTAGATGGATTAGTTTTTTAGAAAATGAACAGAGCATATAAATTGTTCATCATTTGTTCAGAACGACAGTCTTATGTTCTGCGCGAACGTTGATGTTCGAAACATGAATATCTCATTGTATAAAGGTTACTTATGTTCCAGAACGACAGTTTAACTTTCTGAATGTTATCAAGATGTTCTAAACATATTTACAGGAACTAGACAAACATATTTTATATTGATCATCATTGTTGAGCTTTACAAAAAGAATGCTAGTTATATTAGCATTCAAATGGAGAAGCTGCACATCACTATAAGTGCTTTACAAAAGGAATGCTACTTATACTAGCATTCTAACAAAAGATACTAGATTATAAACATTCAAAAAGAAATTATATAATAAACATTAATAGGAACATCCACGTCTAGCGTGAAGGAGAGGAGTAGAAGTCAAGATAATGCATCGCCTTATCAGCTAGCAGCCCTTTGAGCATTCTTTTAATCCTTCGCATTTCCTTCGTCATCTTTTTGACGTCATTTCTGTAGCCATGTAGGAAGCCCTCAAACTGGAACTTCCAACCCCACACTTCTGCCCTTAGTTGTTCCAATATGTCAATAGCTCTTTCAGTTTGTGGTTCGTTTGAAAATGATAATGCAACAGCTGTATTTTATCTCGATATGGAGAGTCCTCTAGTCGTGGAGGCTCCTCTGGCCGTGGAGCCACCTCTTGTTCTTGGTTGACGTGCCATTTTTGATGATGAATGGTTTGAAGTGTAAGTTGTCTAATGTGGATTGAAATGCTTTGAATTGTAAGTTGATGAATGTGGATTGAAATGCTTTGAATTATTGGGTATTTATAGAACTAAAGAGAGGCAACCAAACCGTTTGTAGCCGTTTGGTGTATGTATTGGTATTTGAGCGGCTTGAATTATAGCCGTTTGTGTATTTCAAATTTTGAACGTGTGGTTCCAAACGTCAGCCTATATAAGTAGAATCCGTGTAACGTATCCTTGAAAAGATGTTCCAACATCATTGTGACCTAGCTGCTACCTACCTGCAACCTAGTCTAGCTGATAGGTGTATTGGTATTGTAGTCGTTTTTGAATTTCCTTTGCAGGATGTTCCGAACATCATTTCGATCTAGCCCAAACTCGTGATAAATTATTACATTGGGTGGGTGAACAACATTTATTTACTAATGGTAATAAAAATACACCACCCAACACATTATATATCCGTTCATTATTTATAAAACCAGTTTACAAAATTAAATCAAACATCTAGATTAAAATGTCTAGTAGATCCGTTAATAGTGGTAGTGTAATACCATTTTGTCGATGTGGATATTATGCGAAGTTAACAACATCGTGGACTCAACTAAACCCAGGAAAGAGGTTTTACAGATACAAATATGGTCAGGTTAGGTGATGGGTTTATTTTTTTCTTGTAGTCATTTGTTTGCTGTATTTATTTTCTTTTTTTTTATGTAGGCAAATGGCTGCAATACTTTAGATGGCATGATGAAGAGATGTCAGATCAAGCGAAGAGAGTAATATGGGGTCTACTTAAGAAGTTGAAAGCTGTTGAAGAAGAGAGGAAAGAGGCACGGTTATGGTGGAAAAAATTGGGTATTGGGGTACTGCTAGTTGTGGTGCTAATTGTTCTCATATTCTGTACTTGGATCAAGTGTTGGTTCATACTTTAGGTTCTATTTATTTTCAATTGTTATGTTTTGTGTACTAATGATCAAGAAATTTCAATTGAAATTGTTATTTTGTCCTGTAAATTACCATTGTACCCTAAGTCGTTCCGCACGACTCACTTCATGTTTCAATCATATCGCTATCTGTTCTGAATATTTTCAAAAACAATACGATGAAGATAGCAACATCGGAAAATGGCGCTCCGAACATGGTGTTCATGTGACAAACATCAACAGCATGTTCGAAACAACAAAGATAGATGGATAATCAGTTGTCACTCTAACAAGTATACTAGGTAATTTAGAGTGATAATGATCATCGCCCTTTAATTATAATGTGACAATGATCATCACTTGTAATTTTTACAAGTGTAATTGGCCATTTGTAGTAACAAATGATCATCAATTCTAAGTCTAACTAATCTAAGTGTTCTTTGTGATGGAAGTTTATGAATTTATCTCTCTTAAAATTATAATTGGTCACTCACTTATAGTGATATAATGATCATCGTTTGTCACTCTAACTACTCTAACTGTGGAAAGTTTGATGAAGATAGAAACAATAGAACATTGCACGTGGAACATCACATATAATGTGACAAACATCTATTGGATGTTCGAAACAAGACAATATGTATGGATCATTATTTCTCCCTATAACAATTATAATTGGTCATTTATAGTGATAGTGATCATCATTTGTCGCTCTTACAAGTATAGTGGGTCATTTCTTATCATATTGATCATCATTTGTCACACTTACAACTCTAATTGGCCATTTCTAGTCACAATGATCATCATTTATCAGTCTAACAAGTATAGTGGGTCATTTCTAGTTACAATGATCATCATTTCTCACTCTAACAAGTATAGTTGGTCATTTTTAGTGATAGTGATCATCATTTCTCACACTAACAAGTATAGTGGGTCATTTATAGGTATAATGATCATCATTTGTCACTCTAACAAGTATAGTGGGTCATTTCTTATCATATTGATCATCATTTGTCACTCTTACAAGTATAGTGAGTCATTTGTAGGTATAATGATCATCATTTCTCCCTATAACAAGTATAGTGGGTCATTTCTAGTTACAATGATCGTCATTTCTCACTCTAACATGTATAGTTGTTCATTTGTAGTTGATAGTGATCATCATTTGTCACTCTTACAAGTATAGTGGGTCATTTGTAGGTATAATGATCATCATTTGTCACTCTAACAAGTATAGTGGGTCATTTGTAGGTATAGTGATCATCATTTGTCACTCTTACAAGTATAGTTGGTCATTTATAGTGATAGTGATCATCATTTGTTACTCTTACAAGTATAGTTGGTCATTTCTTAACATAGTGATCATCATTTGTCACTCTAACAAGTTTAGTTGGCCATTTCTACTCATAATGATCATCATTTCTCACACAAACTACTCTAAGTGGTCTTTCTGATGAAATTTGATGAATTTATCACTTTAACAAGTATAATTGGTCACTTATAGTCATATAATCATCATATTTTGTCACGCTAACTACTCTAATTGTGAAAAGTATGATGAAGATAGAAAAAATTGAACAGGGCACTCGGAACGACACACAAAATGTGACAAACTTCTAGTTGATGTTCGAAACTAGAGTATATGTATGGATAATCATTTCTTACTCTTACAAGTATAGTTGGTTATTAATAGTGATAGTGATCATCATTTGTCACTCTTACAAGTATAGTGGGTCATTTCTACTCATAATGATCATCATTTGTCACACTAACAAGTATAGTGGGTCATTTGTAGGTATAATGATCATCATTTGTCACTCTAACAAGTATAGTGGGTCATTTCTTATCATATTGATCATCATTTGTCACTCTTACAAGTATAGTGGGTCATTTGTAGGTATAATGATCATCATTTCTCTCTATAACAAGTATAGTTTGTCATTTATAGTGATAGTGATCATCATTTGTCACTTTTACAAGTATAGTTGGTTTCTATAATGATAGTGATCATAATTTGTCACTCTTACAAGTATAGTGGGTCATTTCTACTCATAATGATCATCATTTCCCCCTATAACAAGTATAGTGGGTCATTTCTTATCATATGATCATCATTTGTCACTCTTACAAGTATAGTGGGTCATTTGTAGTCGTAATGATCATCATTTGTCATACGAACTACCCTAAGTGGTCTTTGTGATGAAAGTGGATGAGTTTATCACTCTTACAAGTACAATTGGTCACTTATAGTCATACAATCATCATAATTTGTCGCGCTAACTACTCTAATTGTGAAAAAGTATGATGAAGATAGAAAAAATTGAACATGGCGCTCGGAACGACACATAAAATATGACAAACATCTGTTTGATGTTCGAAACTAGAGTGTATGTATGGATCATCATACGATGAAGATAGCAACATTAAAAATCGTGCGATCCGAACGGCCGTTTAATGCGACGAACATCAATAGGTTGTTTAAAACAACCCTACGATAGATGATCATCACTTGTCACTCAATTGGTCATCACTACTGATAATTGTCAACATTTATCACTCTAATTAATCTACCAACTATATTTGGTCCTTTTAAGAAAAATGAGCATCATTTGTCACTTTTAAAATTCTAGGGGGTCATTTCTAGTGATAATCATCATCATTTGTTCCGAACAAGTATAATTTGTACTTTCTAGTTAAAATGAACATCATTTATCACTCTATTCTGGATATTTGGTCGTGTATAATGTTAATAATTATCATTTATACCTGGAACATACTAGTTGCGTTCCGAACATATATTTTTGTGTTGGAACACATTCTATATGTTCCGAACGTGTGTATGAATTTATTAACTTTTCCAAAAATGGAGTAGAAAAAGTTGTCGTTTGGAACATCGTATTTAATATCCTAAACGACAGTTGATGTGTTGCGAACTATAAGCAAATATAATGGTTTGGAGATAATTTAACAGTACTAACTAAAGACCTTCATAATAATATTAATTGAAAAGAGATAACAAAAGCATATTCATAAACAGTACAACTACTTAAACAACTAATATATAATAGCATCTTCGTTATTGTTTTGGCCTCCACCGAATTGATTTTGCAAAACCCTCTCAATCTGATCTAACTTCAATTGCATCTGCTCAAGTTTTGTATCGAGTGTTTGAATGGACCTCTCGCAATTATCTGCTACCTCCTTGATGTCAACAACTTCAAAATGCACGTCTAGCAGTCTTGCAGGAAGCGACTTGTTTGGAGGCTCTCGGACTCGGTAGTACTTATTCCATGGATCGTTAAATGCATTATTGGCCATCTGCATGAAAAGTTGTTTAAAATTTAGAAAAGATTCAAAGTGGAGTTATATTTAAGGAATTATAAACAGATTAGATTTTGAAATTGTTTTACGAAAAACGTAGAAAATAAGGAAAACTTGAGTACCTCAACTTGTTCTTCCTTGATAGAAATTGGTAAAAACTGAACTTGATACTTGGTTAATGCGAAATGAATTGTGAATTGGGTATTCATCAAGGAGGTATTTATAGATGTTTTGAAGTGGCTTTTAATTTCTATTGCACGCCTTTTTCAATGGCCGAGGCAAATGAAGGGACGCATATTTACAAGTATGCATGTGTTTTAACGTGACTGTTGCAGCAACCAACATATATTTTAGTCGTTTGGTGTATTGGTATTTGGGCATCCCAACTGTTCATTGTAGCCATTTGTGTCTTTTAAATTTTGAATGGCTTGTTCGGAACATCACGTATAAAAGTATAATATAATATCATTGACAAGATGTTCCGAACATTTTCTCTAAGGTAGCACTTGGTAAATTCTACGACTATAAATTGTGAACGAATAATAAGATTTTCTTGTATTATAGTGCCTTTACCGATGTTCCGAATGAATAAGGTTATCACAGGCTCTCTCATGCTTGCACATGGAAAAAGAAGGACCTCACAAGCTTTCACATGGACTTCACATGCCTTGACATCGTTCGGAACATCACACTGTAATATTCTAAACAACTGTTGATGTGTTGCGAACAATAAGCAAATATGTGCACAACATAAATTAAAAATGCAGTAAAGCAAATATCTGCACAACATAAATTAAGAAACTAGTAAAGCAAATATGTACACAATATAAATTATACAAGTAGAACGAAAAGTCCATTATGCAATTCAAATAGAAATCCAAATAATCGAAATTATAACGAGGACGATGCTTCGACCAAATCACAAACTTAATTTGTAGGCTGATTTGTAGCCTCATTTCCACTACGAACAATGGGGCATGTAGTTTTCTTGTGACCATATCTCTTGCAGTTGCCACACTTATTTCTCCTCTTTGGAAGACGTTCCCTAATAGATCGAATCCGGTTAACTCTTCTCCTTCCACGATTGTTCGACTTTGGGGCGGAGGCACTGGATAAAGTAT
Source organism: Petunia x hybrida (assembly GCA_037355625.1). Classification (NCBI taxonomy): domain Eukaryota; kingdom Viridiplantae; phylum Streptophyta; class Magnoliopsida; order Solanales; family Solanaceae; genus Petunia; species Petunia x hybrida. Next base: position 13,648 of record JBBBVM010000472.1, read on the forward strand.
CTCTTCAGTAGGGACGACCCATGATTCTTCAGGAGGTACTACATAGACAGGCTCTGCATAGGCAAGGATGTATGCTTGTGTTGTGTAATATCCAGAAGTGTATTCGTACACTCTACTTCCATATTCATTGCCATTCAACCCCCTAATTGCTGTCATAGTATGTACACAAGGTAACTGATCAAGATCAAACTCCCTACATGTACATGTCCTCTCATATAGATCAACTTCTGCCTCATACCCTGGACTAATGATTTCGAAACCATAAGTTCCTTTCGTGTTGAAAACTAGCTTGTCTCCCACTTCTTTATTCTTCCTTATTTTTATTTCAACGTCTGGGACGCATAAATTTGGGTGGTTGATTAACTTCATAGCCCTAGTATGGAATTTTTCCACAAAGTTCCTACCTATATCCTTCAAGAGGGCAGCAATGGGGTCTCTTTGCTCCTTCAGCATGGAATTAATGGACTCAGCTATGTTTGATGTCATAACTTGAAACCTATTAAAAAGAATAAATGTTATAATAATCAAAGATGTTCCTAACATAAAGCACAAGTGCAGATATAGGAATAAGAAGTGCGGAACATTCATGAACATGAAGCATACGTTCAGAACGACAATAAGGAGTTCGGAACATCGTTTGAAAATAAAATTTTCTAATAATGTTCTTCACATATATGTTATGTTCGGAACGCGTAGTGTGATGTTTGGAACATATTGAAAGCAGACAATAATATCAGACCTTGTTATTATAGTTTACCTATTTCCTGGAAAATATAATCTGCTCCATCTATGATAGTCAATAACATTTTCAAGATAATCCGCTACCCTCCAATCAATAGTCCATATCTCATTCATAGCATCAGTGAACTCCTCTACCCTGTATGCCTTTGCTGCAGTGTAGTATTTATGAAGACTAATTCCAAGCTGAAACTTTGTTCGGATGCTTTCACCTAGGTGCCACATGCAAACTCCATAGTGTTCAGAAGGAAATACTTGGGCGACCATTTTCGAGATGCTTGGATGTCTATCCGAAACAATGCACAACTCTTCACTATCTGAAACTATGCAGCATAATTGTTCGATAAAATACTCATATGAGGCGTCACACTCTTTGTCTACAACACAAAAAGCAACAGGGAATATGTGGCTCATTACATCCTGAGCAAAAGCAGACAACAACACCCCTCCATACTCGCCAGACAAATGTGTACCGTCAACAGCTAGGACTTTTCTCACGTAAGTAAATCCCCTGATCCACACTCCATAAGAGAGAAAAAAATACAAGAACTTCCCTGTGCTAGAAAGCCTCAAATCTGTCTTGGTTTCCTGGATTCTTACACCTAACCATATAAGCATCAAGAATTTCAATACCTTTCTCATGTGTTCCCCGTATCAAAGCTTTTGCAAATTGACAGCCCTTAAGACACTTCCAGTAGCTAACCTTACAACCAAAATCGTTGTTAAGGGACTCCCTGACAGCTTTTGTGGTTGGACCTTTTCCCATTAAATATTTACCTTTCATGAACTCACCAATTATCTGGGCAGAGGCGTATGAATTATGACTGGAATGATGTTGGACACCGCATGTGTGCAAGTTATTGTAAACGCTAATGTAGAACCTATCATTACTTTATAGCTCATTGCCCTTAACCACCATTTGCATTTCACATCTAAACACCTAGCATTAAAAATCTTTGCAGTATTCTTTAATGCTTTGTAATTAAAACGATGTTTAACTGATGCAATCTTCAATTTGGTGACCAGTTCTTTCTTATTGGTGAAAGTCATACCTTTTTCAAAACCTGTGCCATCAACGAAGTGAAATATCGGGTCGCTGCTTTGTGTTGGAAATACATGGGTATAAATGGCAGGATCTTCCTCTACATATTTTTCTTCTACTTCTTCTTCTTTTTCTTCGTCTACATCTACGCCTCTTCTGTCTTCTTCTACCCCTCCTCCTTTGTCTTCTTCTACTTCTTCTTGTAAATCATCCAGTCGCTGACTAAAATCATACCATCCACTATTTGGCATTTCTTGGTCATTATAACCAACACATTCCTCCGTCGTAGAAACCACAATTACCCTTAGAGTGGGCCTAGCACCATTATGATCAACGTCAGCCATATAAAGGCGTACATCATCATCATTTCTTATTGTAACAGGAGGAGTCTTTTGATTTGCGGCAACACTCAGCATGTAAGTAATGCAAATGTCCCTCGGATTGTCTCTTATCCCCTAACGTCCGATGATTTTGTTAAGTAGAACATCATACGTAACATCTCTAGGCACAAGAATGGGTCTTGACTCTTTAACCTTCGGAACCCAAGCATAACATTTAGAACGCTCCACCCCATTCACCTTGATAATTAACTCCTACTATAACCTCACCCATCGATGGTCACCTACAATAAATTGGAATGACCAACTATTAGTATTACTACCAATAGTTATATAGTATGTTCCAAACCTCAATGTTGCTCGTTTGGAACATCTCTGCTGACGTTCTGAATATCACGTTACAATTTTTCATTGCTTAATGCAGGATGTTCCAAACCTCAATGTTGCTCGTTTGGAACATCGAATTTAGACGTTCTGAACGTCACCTTACACTTTTTCGTTGCTTAATGCAAGATGTTCCAAACTGCTAACAGAACGCTCAAACATCTACTAGGATGTTCCGAACATTATTTGTGAAAATTCCAATAAATACATACGCAAAACGCTAGTGATATGTTTGGAATTATAATTACGACCATAGGAACGTCGAAATGATGTTTGGAATTTCAGGCAGATTGTTCGGAGGAACTGAATCGGTAACAACCTCGAATCAACAAAAACAGCGAAAAACATGCTCGAAAAAGTTAGTACACTTACCGGAAATGACTGGATTGATACGATTAAAATTGGAGGAACAAGATTTCCCCTTTAATGGATAAGAAACGACCATATTTAATGAAATGTCGTATAACCCAAATGTGGGTGGTCTCAGCGTGTATTGGCTAAAACTGGAAAGGATATTCAAGATAATAAGCTCAGCAGCTATGGTGGAATGAGTATTATTTCGATCTACGAAAGGAAGCTCAGCAGCTATGGTGGAGCTTTGGGCGGGAATGGAATGGGGAAAAAATGGAGGAAAAACGGGGGAGAGGAGAGAGGGAAGCAGCTAGGTAAATGGCCAAATTTGGCAAAAAAACTAGCTTTTATACATGGACTATTGTGTAACTTATAAATGTTAGATAGTTAATAACACTAATTAAATGAGGACCCCAGATTTCATGTTTAAAACTTGAACCTTTTTCCACTCGTGTATCTATAAAATCATCACTTAACAATAAAAATGAGAAATTTAAAATTAAATTAGTTTTTTTTTTTCATTTTGACCGAGATGTGTGACGTCAAACTGATAAATAAAATAAGTTCAAATATACAAATTGTTTTTTTTTTTTTCATAGTATGTCAAGAAGGAACACAACACAAAGTCAATATATGTAAAACTTTGACCATCTAAATTCACATACATTAATAAAACAAAAAATCCATTATTAGTACAACTTGGCTATGTCTTGTCTCACCATTTTTGAACAAATGATTAGAAGCTAAACCCCAAAGTCCAAACATTCTTGAATTTTCATATCTTTCCCTTCTCTCTTTAATTTTCTTGAACTTGTGAAGTCTTGGTAAATTTCCTCTAAAGCGTGTTGATTTTTTTGGTTGGTGGAATTCAATTATATTTGAGCCACAGCTTGTTGGGTTTTGTTCATTTCTCTGTTCTGGTCAAAAGGGAAGAAGACCAACATCAGGTTTCAAGGTTTTTTCTTGGTAAGATTAATTCTTTCGTTTGTTGGTTTTATGGATTTTTTTCATGAGCGGAGAATCTATCTGAAACAATCTCCCTACCTCAGTGGAGGTAGGTGTAAGGTCTGCGTACATCTTACCCTCTATGGACCCCACTTGTGGGATCATACTGGGTATGTTTTTACTTGTTACTGTGTAAATTATGGTGCCCTTTACTTGAGTAATAAAAATGGGCTCTTGCACTTAGTTGGAGCTTTGGTCTAGTGGTAAGAGCTATACTGTATAGGTTAGGCGCACGTGACAGGTTCGAACCCATACCTAGACAAAAGCCTTGGCCTGGTATTTAAGTTGATATGGGTGGAGGGGCCAACCCGTTACCCACCAAGTTTTGAACTTTGTGGCACGAGTCCTCGGGATCTCTTAGTTGGAAAAAAAAAAAAAAACTTGTTTGTTACTGAGCTTGTTGCTGTGGAACTGGTGCTTGCTTGTTTCCTATATTGTTTGAATAGTATATCAATGAAATATCTTCCTCCCCGGCCCTCTGGCTTTGGTCTAGTGGTAAGAGCGTAGGTTGTAATGTGTTGGTCAGGGGCATGTGAAGGGTGAACCTTGCCATTGATAAAAAGCCAGGGTAGACCCATCATCCGAATTTTGAACCGTGCGCCATTAGCCCTCAAGGGTTTCTGGCTTATCACTGTAAAAATAAAAGTGAAAGCCATGGCTTAGGGTTAATTTGATAGAAGGGGGTGCAGAATGAAATTGCTCGCTTAGTAATAGAGCTTATTCTTTTGATAAACCTGTTCTTAGGTTCCCACTTGCTTTTGTGGAATTCAGTGTTTCGAGTCTCAAATGTCCAGCTTTAACTTAAATCTCTTCTGAAGGTAAAATTGTGTTCAGACATAATCAAGCTGCAGTTAGATAATAATTTGGAACCTAATTAGGAAGCGTTATGTCATAAGAAGGCTGAGTGGTTGAGGCAGAGGAGTGACAAATTTAGATCCCCAGGTCGAAATCTCAGCTACAACACTTAGCATGAGCGCAACTGCTCCAGTCTCAACAGAAGAATTATATGCTACTTGTGCTTGTGTGCTGTAGCTGACTTGGCCTGAACACTATTGTCGCAAAAAGAAAAATTAGAGTCCTGTCCTATATAGATACTGGAAATTGGGTTAGAGTAGCAAAGGCATTAAGCTTGATAGCAGAACTTGTAGCAAACAACCAAATGATGCCATATGTTGACCGAATACTTGTGGAGAATCAGTCAGCTGCACCAGGGGTTGGGGGAAGAATTTGCTGAATATGTGCTCGAAATATTCTCCATTCAGATATTAAAGTACCTAAAATATGAATAACTAGCCCGAGGTATTTCTCATATGGAGCATGGAGTCTCCAAAGGAATTCTTAATTCTGGGATTCAGAAGAAATATTATTACCCCTTTTCCCCGTAAGTGTACTCGTGAAAATTATGACTTAAATCTCAAGTCTCTAGTAAAATGACTAGATAGAAGATTTAAGAATAGATGCTCTCTAAAACTCATACTTATATTTTTTGATAACCTAGGAACTCCCAAAGGCTAGTGACACACGGTTCGGATTGGTGGATAATGGATCCGCTCCTCTACTCTTCTCCCCTTGCACTCGCACATTTAAGCCTCTTACATCATCATTCAATCACACCCTTCTCTAGGAAGATTGAGTCTAAATATATGAACGATATGCATTTAGGCTCCACAGTCCAATTTAATCTCACCTTACCTTCATTCTTCTTGTGTGGCTAAACTTGCGGCTCACATTTCTATCTTATTACTACTTATCTAAATATCTTGTTCTATTACTTGTTCTCCATAGTTTGAACTTTTCGTTGATTTTCTCACTAGTTTCATCTATTACCACAATATCACTTACAAATAGCATGCACCATGAAATCTTATCCTGTATACTATAATTTCACTCATCCATAACTAGAATACACAAGTAGGGGTACAATGCAAATTTTGGTGCAAACCCAAAGGTATTCGGGGGCTCCTCTTTACCTTCTCCATTATTTGCAATAGTGACTGCCCTTTACATTTCCACTATGACATTTAGATATTTGATATGACTTCCTTTCTTCTCAAGCACTCAGCAAGAGAACGTTTCTTGACACTCCATTATTTGTTTTCTCTAGGTTGGTGAGTATTATATGGAGATGTTTTTTCCTCTTCCTATCAATTTCCATTAATCTAAAACAAAAATATGGCAGATGTTGTAACATATCCGCCATAAATCTAAGCTAGTTTAGATATAGCCTCGTCGTGTATGTGTGTATGTATCATCCAACCCTAAACTGGTCTGCTACTAATGTCCTTAAGTGTGTGTTCTTTAATTCATTTTCAAAGTTGCATTGCATGATTCATAAGCTTAATACGACGATAGTGCACTCAATATTGACATGTTACAGAGAGGATGAGGTCAGAAGGACAATTCTGAGTTGTTACAGACAATTGTACAAAGAATAACGTCGAGACCTTAATCAAGGGGGTAAAAAGTTTAGAAAGATTGGAGGGAGATACGGGAATGGTCTCAAAGGGATTTTTGAGGAAAATAAGTTTTGGAAGAAGTCAAAATTGTGGAGACAAAGCTGAGGATCTGATAACTTCACCTTGGTGTTCTTAGACAGTGTTAGCACAAGAGTAAGGGCGAAATAATGGAAAAAGTACGATCTTTCTGTCGAGAGTTTTGTAAAGGGTTTCAAAACTTCTTTGACCTCAATCTCTTTGAACGATAAAATATCAAATATGGAATCAGTCTCATTAGGGCAACTCCAAGGGTTGCCCCTAAACCTCCTTTTCCCTATTTTTAGGGACACATTTAGGGAAATTTTACTCCAATGACTCCCTATTTGTGTCCCTAAATTAGGGAGTGAATAGTGTTTCCCCAAATTTGGGGACACACTATTCATCTCCCTATTTACTATTCACCATTAAAATAATATTATTTTTATTATTTAACCTTTTAATTTATCTCTTTATATAAATATAATTATGTTTATATAATATTTTTATATAAATAATTTATAGTCTAAACATTGTCGTATTATTTTGAAAATTTAATTATCGTGTATCTATTTTTTATGTAAAATTGGTAGTTAATTTTATTATGAGTTATAATTGTATAAAAAAAAATATACCATAAAAACAATGAAAGATGCAAATATAAAATTTTTAATGTTGCTAAAATTCAAAAAAAAAAGAAAGTTAAATAAAAACACATTAAAATTGAAATTACATTAAATAAAAATACATTAAAATTGGAAATACATTAAAATTGAAAATACATTAATACTGCACAACATGATAATCGAGAATGAGCGTGATCTTAATACACTAATTCAAGATGATTTGGAAGGTCCAGTTCCAGAAGTAGAAATGGCAGTCGATGAAAATCACCGATTTCAAGAATTTTTAGCTAGATACGGAAGAATTAGGAACAAAGATGCTCATTTTGAACTTCGTAATGCATTAATTGATCATTTATGGGAGCATAGAGGTGCAAATTGAGGTTCTACTTGTAGTATTTCGAATGAATTTTATCGTAATGTAATATGTATTTAATTATTTTGTATCACAATTATTTCACTTTTATTTGAATTATCCGTTCATATATATAATCTTTAATATTTTCTTACAAATTATATAGTTTAAAATTTTATGGTAGAAAATAAATTTATATTGAATATAAATTATGTGTGACAAATATGTAAAAAAGAAAATAAAAGATAGAATTTGTTTAATGGGAATAAGAAAATAAAATTGAGATAAAGATAATAATATAATATAGAAGAGAGAGAAGAATATAAAAAGGAATATTTTTTTTAGGGAAAAAAATGAGGGAATGGTTGGAGTAAGTTTTCCCTAAAATAGGGATTTCCCCATTTTAGGGGAAAAAATAGGGGCAACCCTTGGAGTTGCCCTTAGGCTAGTAGGAATCATCTGCAAGATTATTGTTAAGGTGCTTTTCATTAGGTAAAAGTAGGCTTAGATTATTGTTATGGTGCTTTTCATTAGGTAAAAGTAGGCATTAGACAAGACAATATCAAAATTCCATAATGGATTCATCGGACATGTTAATAGCAATAGTAAATAATATGTAATAAGAATCTCGTAATTCGATATTATGGACATTAATTAGAATTAATTAGAATCGGATAGGGATATTCGGTATCATTTAGGAAGATTCAATTCCTGGAATCCATTTCCTCTTTCATGACCTGTGTAAAAACTATTTAAACCACCAGCCACTGGTTAACGAGACTAATTAAGGTAAAAAATTCTCGAAAACCTTTCTTCTTTCTTGCATAAGAGAATTCTAGATACTGCTCTTGTTGGTAAGATGATGGACTAGAGGGGAAAAAAAAGGAAGCAACCTCATGGATACCGTGAAAACTGGACCTTGAAAAGACATACAATCATAACATTTGGGCTTTCGGATTTTGTGATGGCGAAGATGGACATCAAAGCAGTGTTATTAAAAGCGAAAAGCGCAAAAAAGCGCTAAGGTCTATTTTGGGCTTTAAGCGCAAAACGCAAAAAGAGCGTGGGCTTTAGTGAAGAAAGGCGCAACAGAAGAAAATATACAAAATTATACTTGTACCCAAAGACTGATAATTATAAGCACGAATAACAAATATATGGACAAAGAACTTGGAAATAATTAAGATAAAGTGAAGTATCAATTGTTTTAGTGCGACTCTTCACGAATACATTCATTGGCAAGGAGAAGTATGCCTTAGAGTCTTGATGAAGACACTAAAGCGCCCATTAAGCGACGCGAAGCGCTCAGCATGTGTTTGAAAGCTTGAAATTATACTATTTCAAGCATGCCTTCCAGTTATATATTCGCCTATAAACGAAAGAATGAAAAATGGTAGATTATCCAAAGATATTTCTTGCCAAAGATTTTATTTATTTATTTATTTATTTATTTATTTATTTTTGGATAAAATGCTAAAGATGGGCCAAAAGAATACCCGTATACAAGTAGTATACCAAAAAAAGAAAAGCCAAACACCTTTAATGACATGTGGTGTTCTTGCCAGACAATTAAGAAGGTGAAAAAGTTTCACTGTGTGAAGTGGTCGCTTTGCAATAATGTGAGAGGTTTGGGGAAAAGGACTTGAAGGTTTCGATCAAACCCTCGTGGGAATGATATGAAGATATGCCAACAAGAATCCGCAAAATCTATGGTGTTGTGCATAGGTGTAGTACTTTGGTAAATTGGGGTGTCCAAACTCCAAAAAATTGTTTAGAACTTTTTGTGATCCGTATTCATTGACTGCAACTTGATCCTTCATCATGATTGTTGTACTTTGCGTTTCAATTGCTTGCTTCTGCCCATTATCTAAAGTTTATCTGTTGCGGAGGCGAGGATGTAGCCATCCATTTATCTGTTTATGTCGTATGAGTAGAGTTTTACCTTCTTCAGTTGCACTTCTCTTCTTCGAGAATAAACAGAGGTACTTTCATTTTATGAAAAACGTCTTCCATATATCGCTTCTTTCAATAGGAACATACGTAAAGATATGACTCCTGATCATAGTTAGTCTGAAATGATTCTATTTGTCTACTGGATTTGTTGGTTTGTACTCTATTCAGCTTTCTCTTCTAAATGTGATGTTTGGTGTATGATGTAGTTGATCCCATGTATAACTTTTACGAATATACAATTGGATTGTCATTGTTGCAGGGGCTTTTATATTTGCAACATAACTGCTAAATTTGCAAGCTGGATATTCCTTTACTTTTGCTGTGTAACTATGCTTGTGGAATATATGAAGTGGCTTATAAGTGGCTGTAGTGTTTGATGCATTCAACTGACATGTTTTGAGTGAAATTCATATGACATTTTGCTTTATTCCTAGCTGAGAAATAATGAGCTAATCTTCATATTTGTATGGTTCTAGAATCTCATTGTTTGGTATTAAATGAAGCCTCTCTGTTATGCACTCTCCTGGAACATGGTGTTTCATACAAATACCCTAATGGTCATGAATGTTACTTCAAGGATAGGCCCTCAAAGTATATAACTCAAACAGGTGTATTATAGTATAGAGTTGGAGACATTTTTTGTTAGTGATTATCCAAAAAGCAAAGGAGGAACTAGGTGGAATGAAAAGTCACACTCACAGGAAGTGAGAGCGCATGTTTAGTCCTGTGGAGCAAAATCCAAGAGTAACATCACTAAAAATATGATATGGGTTCACACAGGGGCGGATCCACCCTTTCACAAGCGGTATCAACCCCTTTGCCGGAATTACACTGTGTAGATAGGTCTTAAAAAACAAAATTTATGTATATATGCTATATATTGTATCCCCTTAATTATTTCATGTGATATTTTTTATATTTTGATAAGCTCAGTAAAAATCTTGGCTCCACTAGTACATGTTAAAATTATGGACAAACTATAGGAAAAAAATAAGAGTGAACAAACTCTGATCATCTTCCTCCTGATGTTTAGGCTTCTTTGCAATATACTTTTGGCTTTTGACTTCATGATTGCTCAGAAGAAGCAAATTTTAATCCTTTTAGAATATCAGAGATCCTTATCTGGACGTGCTTTTTAAAGAAAAGAGTCAGCTGTATTCCTGGATATTGTCTGCTTCAAAGTTTGTGCTGCTTCTCATGTGATTTTCAATGGAAAGCTTCAAGCTGAAGTCAGGTTAAAATTCACCAGCTTGCAAAATGCTACTCCCTCTGTCCCAATTTATGTGTCACACTTTCCTTTTTTGTCTGTCCCAAAATGAATGTCACATTTCCTTATTTGTCAATTATTTAATGCACTATCTCTATTTTACCCTTATTGGGCCCTACTTACTTTAAAAGTCACCAACAACTTTTTTATTACTTCAATCTTCTCTCTCTTACTTTTTCAAGGGTAAATTTGACCATTTCTAAAGTCAACTTCTATTTCTTAAGCTCCGTGCCAAGTCAAACACCGCCACATAAATTGGGACGGAGGGAGTAATATACTGTTAGGTTCCCGGAATCGGGTTACGGGGCGGTGAAGATAGTAGAGCTCATCAAAGGGACCTCCAACCTCAGGCTCATTAAAAGGAGCTCTCACCTCAGGCTCATTAAAGGGAGCTCTCACCTCAGGCTCGTTAAAGGGAGCTTTGACCTTAGAGTTCATTAAGAGAGAACTCTGATCTCTTGTTTCTTTTGTTGAATTATGACTTAAGGTTTTATTCATCAATGTGCCCTTCTTTACCCTTAAGATACTAGAAATCCTAAAGAATATTCTAGAATAATAGAAACTCTAACCCTTAAATAACATAGAAAGAATAAATCCTATTCTATAATAATAATAATAATCTAAAAGTTCTAGACCTACGCACCTAACATATACTCTTCTACATGATACCTAAAAGCAGTCAAAACTTTATTTACTTAAAGGGTATGGACTGATTATGTTCCATCATGGAACCCTCGTCATGGAACCCTCGTCATGGAACCCTTATGATGGGAATATAATCAGTCAATACCATCAAGTACAAAAGATGAGTTCAATAGATCCAAAGCTAGTGATTTAGCTACAGCCCGTCTATACCTTACTGCTACTTAATTTCTCTTAATTGTTGCATAACTGGCACATTAGTTTCATATCTAGTGAAGATGAGATAACTTATCTATTTTATCCTCTGTGATTCCACTCAAGTGTATAATCCAGTTGTATATTGTTGATTTCATTCACTAATGACTACTATTGATTCTAATTGACCAGGTGGAATGGAGATATCACTGTTAAAAGTGCTTCTCAACAATATCTCCTCTTTTTCCCATTTATCATCAAGTGATAACATAAATGATCAAGTAATACGTAGATATTGTTGTAAGACTGAGGATACACTGAAGCTTCTAAGGCCGATTCTTGATGCCATCATTGATGTTGAAGCAGCTTCCAGTGAGCTGCTACTGAAAGCGTTCGCTAGCCTTGCTCAATTTGTTGATGAACTGAGGGAGCTATTTGAAACCGGGGAACCATTATGCAGTAAAGTTTATTTTGTATGTCTCGAGATCTATACTTTTGTCATGGCTTACATATCTTGAATAAGAAGATGTTTTTCTTATCACAATCTGAGCTCAGTTCTTTAAAGTTTTAAAATTAACGAGAACTTTACTGTTGAAGTAGTTTCATCTAAATTTTATCTATTTTACTGATACTTTAATATTTGATTATCCATAGGTCCTGCAAGCTGAACCATTGATTGGGAAAATTCGAACATGTAGCCTTGAAATACTTGAGCTACTTAAATCTTCTCATAAATGCCTTCCTGCTGATGTAACTTTAACAACTCTTGAGGTAGGAGTTAAGAACATGTCTTCCTGTATCTGTTCTATCCTTTTTGTTGCATTTACTTGATCCTGCTGCGGAAATCGCCCTCCCTACTCTCTCTCTCTCTCTCAAAAATTTTGTTTTGTCTGTGGATTTTCCATGATCTCTGAAGTGGATGTCTTTTTTTTTTTTTTTTTTTAAAAAAATGCAGCTATATATACTGAAAATTAAGTATGTGGATTATGAAATGATATCAATGACCATCACAAATGTTATTAAAGCTCAAGTAGAAGGCTTGGGAGCCAAGTCAGATAGCTTTGCCAAAATTGCTGATTGCCTAAGCTTGAACTCGAACGAAGAGCTTTTAATTGAGCTTGTGGCCCTTGAAAAATTGAAAGAGAATGCTGAACAAGCTGAAAAGACCGAGGAAGTTGAATATATTGAGCAAATGATAACTCTTGTTTCCCATATGCACGATTGCTTTGTCACAATGAAACAGTCCCAGAGCTGTACCATTGTGCAAATACCTCCTGATTTTTGTTGCCCTCTTTCACTTGAGTTGATGACTGATCCTGTAATTGTTGCTTCTGGTCAAACCTATGAGAGGGCTTTTATAAGGAAATGGATTGATCTTGGTCTCACTGTTTGCCCCAAGACACGGCAAACTCTGGCGCACACAAATCTCATTCCTAATTACACTGTTAAGGCACTTATTGCAAACTGGTGTGAAATAAATAACATAAAGCTGCCTGATCCCCTGAAGTCTTTGGGCTTGAACCAGACATCTTCCCTCATGCCACATGTAAACTCTGGTGCATCCAGGGATAACCATGTTCTTCCCCATTCAAGGGACAACCGCTCTTTGTCACCAGACTCCACGCATTCTTTAGGTTCTCCGAGAAAGAGTTTAATTTCGTCAAGTGTAAGCCAACCAGAGGTATCATCTCCATCTCATCCCCGTTCCTCATCGGAAGATTCTTTACCTGGAGTTGCTGGTAATGTACTTGCTTTAGATGTTGAAAGGATATCTATCAAGAGTGAGGAGCGAATGGCCCACTCCGGAGAGATAAATTATGGTCATAGTACGCTAGCAGCTGATGAACAATCCCCTCTGGGTCATAATCGAACAACCTCGGCGCCCAGCACACTATCTAATTCAAACTTTTCCCCTGTAATTCCTGGTGGTGGAAACAAGTTGTCCTCACAGGCAGAAGATGCTGCTGTCGCTTCAGGGGATGTATTAGATTCCAAGCCTGCTGCTTCATTAGCTATCCGTCAAAGGGAGCCAGAATTTCCATCTACACCAGAGACGAGACCTCGTAATCAATTGATCTGGCGTAGACCATCTGAGAGGTTTCCAAGAATTGTTTCTTCCCCTACAGTTGAAAGAAGGGCTGAACTTTCAGAAGTTGAGGAGCAAGTTAAAAAGTTGGTTGAGGACTTGAAGAGCACTTCTATTGATATGCAGAGAAATGCTACAGCTGAAGTCCGGTTACTTGCGAAGCATAATATGGATAACCGTATGGTAATTTCTAATTGTGGTGCTATCAGCTTGTTGGTTAATCTACTTCATTCAGAAGACCTGAAAGTACAGGAAAATGCTGTTACTGCCCTTCTCAACTTGTCAATTAATGACAATAACAAGTGTGCCATTGCAAATGCTGACGCAATTGAACCTCTGATTCATGTCCTCCAGACGGGGAGTGCCGAGGCTAAGGAAAATTCTGCTGCTACTCTTTTTAGCCTTTCTGTGATGGAGGATAACAAGATGAAGATTGGGAGGTCTGGAGCAATCAAACCTCTTGTTGATTTATTGGGAAATGGAACTCCAAGGGGCAAGAAAGATGCAGCAACAGCTTTATTTAACTTGTCAATACTTCATGAGAACAAAGCTCGAATTATCCAAGCTGGCGCGATAAAATATCTCGTAGATTTGATGGACCCTGCTACTGGGATGGTCGACAAGGCCGTTGCTGTTTTGTCTAATCTTGCAACCATTCCAGAGGGAAGAGCGGGAATTGGTCAGGAAGGAGGGATTCCTCTTCTTGTTGAGGTTGTTGAGCTGGGCTCTGCAAGGGGTAAAGAGAATGCAGCAGCTGCTCTCTTGCAACTATGTACTAACAGTAGCAGGTACTGCAGCATGGTTCTCCAGGAAGGAGCTGTACCTCCATTAGTGGCACTGTCACAGTCCGGCACACCAAGAGCAAGGGAAAAGGTTCGGTGCCAATAACTTCACCTATCTCTTTTCTTTAAGTTCTGTGTACCGATGGTCTATGATATTCTGCACCATCAGGTTAAGTTACCTGCAATAACACGATAATTTTGAAAATAGAGTAAAATAACCTGATATAACAAGTTAAATTACCCTGATAGTGAAAATTCTTTGCACTAGCCGTATAGATAGTTTACCCTTTCTGATTCTTGGTATGGCTAGATTTTAATATTTGTTGCTTACATGCAGGCTCAGGCACTTCTTAGCTACTTCAGAAATCAACGTCATGGTAACGCAGGAAGGGGCTGATATAAAATTGAACATTTGGGCACATACTTCTCTTTATTTAACTGATAAAATGATGTGTGTAAATTTGATGTTATCAAGTGTAATGTATGTGAGAGCTACAGAAGTAGATTAGTTGGAGGCTCAGAATAAGTCAATCTGAATAGCTTTGTATGTAAATGTGAGAAAATTTTACGAGTAAAAAGTTGCTGAGTGCAGCTTTTGTGATTTTACAGTGGTGAGATTGGTAGGTGACAATTATTCTTTCTTTATTTATTCAGAAGTACAAGCACTGTTCCAATATTATGCGGCTTCACTTAATAGGGAACTGGACCTTCCATCTCCCTTTCCAAGGGACGAGATTTGTACATGTATATATATTTTAAAAAAAAAAAAAAAAAAGAACAAATGATTCTAGTTATATAATCCTAAAAGCTTCAATTGGCTTAACTTTTTAAATCTTTCTCATCACATAAACACAGCAAATGTAAGAGACTTTGGATTAAAATAAAATTGCGGAGTAGGAATAGAAGAATTCTTGTGATTGTTGAAGTTAACAGGTGAAATATAAGGACAGATAAATGGGTGGGGCTTGTGAGGGTAGTGGAAAGTGAGGAAGGAGGTGGGGTTGGAGGTTAGGGGTAGGGGGGTAGGTGTGGGTTGGAATCATGGAGGGTAGGGGGGATGGGTGAGGGATTCCAGTTGGGGTATAGAAGTAGCACGAGAATTTTAAAAAATACTTGACCACTTGCTAGATAAATCATATTTCATAAATTAAAGAAAATGTGTCCGAATATAGAGGAAAATGTGCACTTAGGAAAAATATTTTCCAAAACATTTAAACCATCAAATATTAATAAATTAAAAAATATTGACCTCTATACTAAACACACCCTCAATTTTGAGATATTCTATTTTATACTTGCTTAAGGTGGAAAGTAAAATTTATGTGGAGTATATCTTTCAACCTTATTATGTTAAGTGGTCCGGTGGACGTTTGTCTTCTTCTTAGTTATGTTTTCTTGACCCGCTTATGCTATTAAAAGATAGTAACATTTTTATTTCAATCAACTATTAGGAGGACCCAGAGGTTTCAGAATATTAAAAAGATGACTACAAACATGCTGCAGAACTATGGCAAATCTGAGAGGAAAACAACACCAGTATATAATCCAAGTTCTTTGTTTAGTGAGCTAAACAACTTGCTATTAGGTTTAAACATTGCTAAAGAGCATTGTTTAACCCCTTTACTCATAGAAGTTGATGCAAGTTATTGGTAAACGCACTAATTAATTCTAGCAATTTGTACTCACATATATCTTTAGATTGCAAGTTGTTGCTAGCAGAGATGGAGCATGTGATGGTTAGCTATGTACTCAAAGTTGCAAATCGCTTGGCGAATTTTATGGCCAAGTGTGGGAGCTCCCTAGCACAATCAAATATTTAATATAGTTTTCATTTATGTTTGAACTCTTGTAATATTATTTTGGATAAGGATAAGCCAGGAATAATGCATGTTGAGCATGCTGGCTACATCCCTTTATTTAATCATTTGGCCACTTCGGCCAGTTAAATGAATGGTGGCTAGTTATATAATAGCATTAGATTTTTTCTTTCTTTCAATGAAAACACTTGATACTCTAGAATTGAGACACGAGTGATAAGACGGAGGGAGAAATGGCAGAAATTCCACGGGCCCAACTTTGAAGTGGTTCAAGGCTCCCTGTGGTTTTCAAAAACTAAACAACATAATGCTGGACCATCAAGAACCTCAAGTTCACAACTACAGAAACACGAGCAAAGCGAGAAGATTGGCCACAAGCACGCATGTTACTTTTTTCGGAAACAAAAACTAACATAGGCAGATTAAGATCTTTGCTGCAGGAAAATAGCATGAGATCAGACAAGAGCTGAGCTACTAAACCTGCTAATGTTTTACAAAGGACACCAAAATGACCTATACCAAGTAATAACTAAGATAAGGTATTGCTATACAAAATCGTGCATCCCCTAGAAGTCTAGTTAACTATGAAGATAATCACAACTAGAACCCTTTAGACATTGACCATTTGCATTATATGGACATGGCACATTCCTTTTGGAGAAACGTCTAGAGGAACCCCCAGGACCTCTACCAAACGACGACTGCCTATTCCAACATCCACCACTGTAGCCTGAATTACCACTGCGAAAACCTCTGTCTATCTGATCTGAGAAGTTACGCCCATCACGGTGGTGTTCATGTTTTCTTGTGCCCTGCCTTCCAGGTGGACGCCAACCTTGATTTGCATTTCTATCCCCTGGCAGTTGTCCCTGGACATGAGATCCAGGATTTCCTGTTCTGATAACCCAACCATTACCAGGCGTAGGCCCTTGAACAGTTGATCCCACATTCACTGCTGGAGCAACCCAACCTTGATTTGCATTTCCAGGGACCACTCCATGCATAGCAGGATCACCCAACGGTGCAACCCATCCTTGATTCAGATTACCAGGAACTGGCACAGTAGGCACAACGAAACCAGAATTTGCGGTCCCTGCAGGCATTGCTTGAATAGTGCCCCAGTTCATATTTATGGCTTCCGGTACCTGTTCGTTCCGGGTCACGTTTGGATTTCCTGGCATCATGTCCCAGCCAGTATTTGAATTTTCAGGTCTCAATGCTGAAGCAGAAGTGACGTTCTCTGGCTGCCCCACACCCCATGGTACAGATGGAGGTAGCGCATTCGATTGGCCAGCTTGAGTTTCAGCACTCCAATAATCAGGTTGAGGCGTGACTGAGGCACCTGCACTTGAGAAACTTACAGCAGAATTCTGAACAGAAGACGTAACCCAATTACCATACCCCTGGGGATGCACAGATGCAGGAACAGAAGCAGCACCAAAACTATGAGCATCCACATTATGTTTCTGGGTATTAAGAGACTGAATGGACTGGACTGTTCCATCTTGTGAGCCAGGTTGGCTATTCATAACTGCTGTATGTTGTTCATTACTAGAAATTGACTGACTATGGTGCATACGACTTGTTGATCGCCCACCAGAATTCTGAACAGAAGTAGAACTAGAAGGATGAAACCCAGCATCTGTTAGAGCTGAAGGAGAAGATTGGCGAATTCTGCAGCCAACAGGATATGACTTTGGAACTGTAAAAGAACCCCCATCTCTTCCACCCCAACCTGGTTTATCCTGTTTTGGAGTAGCAGAAGGGATGTTAAAGGAAACGCTGTTGTTCCACCTCTCAGTGGAGGGAGCAGACACTTCAGGAGAAGAAATTTCCCATCTAGAGGAAACCGAATGACTAGGAGAATTTTCAGAACCACGAGTATGATTGACATAAGGTCTCTCTCCATTTTGGTTTTTCATAATAGCTCTTGAAAGTACGTTGTCAACCGCTGGTGAATCTTTCTCAAACCTTCCTGCTAATGCATCAGTCAGAAGAATAGACTCATCTTCCTTTTCTGTTGTTCTCCATATAGTCAGATCAGCAGGGAAGTATCCCCTGTTGCTCCATTTACGCAACTGAACAATAGAAAACGGCCCCTGTACTTTTCCAGAAGGATCCTTGTAATGCCACATCTTTTCTGTTTCATTGACCTTGATGGCAGTTTCTGCAATTATAACCGGGAGAGTAGCTGGAGAAGGCATTGATGCAATGCCTGAAGATCTTGACGGAACATGGCTATTCCATCCAATTGTTTCAGAATTGGTTGCGGAAACGAGCTTCTCGAGATTTTTTGGTTCTGTCTCCCAATCTTTTCCTCGACTCCATGCATTTTCATTTACCTCACCAGCATGTGCAGCATCTTCACATTTGCTCAAACTGTTTTTACTGGACAAACTTCTATTTGATTCCCAATGTTCAGACTGAATCTTCCCTGCACTCCCCCAAGAATCTTTTGGAGGAAGGTTGCTTTGAGGAGAAACTGGCCCCCGCCCTCTCCTGTTAAAACTGGAATCCGTGGACCTTGTGTAAACATCTGCATACAGCAGCAACAATTTTTTAAACTAATACTCCACAATATGAATTACAGAGAGAAAAAGAAAGGGAAGTCAGACCTCGTGTATTCTCCTTTTCCGTGTCATCATCATCCTCAGAAATATAGCTCGGATCCATGTTTGGATCTGCATGTATTTCTGGAACTTCCTCAAGTCTACGGCGACGTTCATCAGGAGTCTTCAAAAGCTGCAGTTTCTCAACACATTCTCTTAGTGTAACAATCAGTTAAGGTACATAGCTCAGCTGGAGTTTAAGAAGATATCAATTATTTCAGCTGAACTTGCAAGAACAACATCCTGATCATAATGATAACTACAAGGAAAGACGATTGTGAAAAAGGAACAGGTCCAACGATCAGGTGAGCTTCTGAGGGATCATCCTCAGTTGTCTATTTTGTCCCTCCATATCTGATTGGAAAAAACAATGTGCAATATCTAAAATTATTGAAGTGTCAAACTAAGAAAAGATAAAAGGAATAAGTAACTGCAAGGCTTCTGGAACCGCATGATTCAGTGTCTGAATCATAATGCAGACTCCATTAGAACATGACAAAGAAAGAGAAACTAATAAAAGCAATCATAAACGTACTTCATCATTTATAAAAACGTACTTTTGATCTGTAACCTTTGATCAATTCCTATAATCTTAAGAAAAATGGCTAAAAAAGGTCACAATAGTGCACTCTATGGCCCTAACAATCTGCCCTCCAAACAATGGACGCAAAAAGAAACCAGCAGGCATACAGGTAATATACTAGTATCCATATTTGCTAAGTTTTCATATATCATATTGAAGAGCATAATCATCTATTCATTTAATAAATAGAACATGAAAGATTTTACACAAGTGATTACTGACAAAAAGGGGCGATACAAATTTTGATGATAAAGGATATTCTTTTTTATGCCCTTTCTCGCTAGCTCGATCACGAAGATGATTAAGCCGAAGGATCTCTGATTCCATCCACTGCAATTCAGCACAGATAATCAGGCATGACATGACTAGGAGAACTTTAAAACCATATAAATAATGACGGGTTGGAGAAATATGAGACATGAGAAAGAATTGAGAGAGATCATGAAAGAAATGTCTTGCATGTATCCTTTTAAATGTTCATTACTCTATGAACATTCAAGCTTAGCTATAACTGTCAAACAATTTTGGCTAACACTATCTAGCAATCTATCTAACTCCTAGGTAGAAAAATTACATTCACAGCTAGCGGAGAGGGAATAATTATCATTATAAAACAAGTCTTCATCGCACCCAGGCAATTTAATCTGGCACTAGTTTGTTGCTAGATCTCCTAATCATTGTTCAGGCCTAGGTATATTAAGTACCTAACTCGAATGAGTTTATAATGGTCACCAAATGACAGGTACTCGTACCATTAAACATCAGAAAAGGCCTAATATTATGTAAATATATTAGTTGATGAGACTTCACAATAAATAACCTCTCCAAATCCTCAAGATGCTAATGTGTCGAACACAATTTTTTTGTTTTATTGTCTGTGTCAAACACAAAACTTCAAAGAAACTAATATATATTTTTCTGTTTAACTCATAATATCATTTGTTAAGAAGTCTTTGTTTCACAATATAAGCATGTCCAATACTTGATCTGCAAGAAAAGATCTGTTTTATGAATTTACCAGGCACTGGAAGTCAATAACAAAGAGTATACTTGAGAACTGTACAAAACTTCCCTTCAAGATGACTAACAAAGATTAAACATGCATTTGCAGAAGGAGGGAGGGATATGCTGTGCACTTGAGACAGAGAGACCCAAAGTCCAAGGTTTGATAAAAGCAATAGGAAAAAGGGAACAAGCTAACATGTCCACTATAATGTACCAAATGGGGACGCCTTATCGGTCTGCAATAACTGGCTTCCAATCCAAGTGGTTTCAATTAACCAACAACATACCCAGTGCTATCCCACAGGCTGGGGAGGGTGAGATGTACGCTGACCTTACCCCCACCAAGGTAGAGAGGCAAAGGTGGTTTCAATTAACCATTTACAATTTTTATACAACTTCAAATCTATAAAGCAATGCATACTGGGTAACAAGTAATAAAAGGAAAGCATTTCAGCTTACATCATCAACTCTAGCAGCCTGTATCTCCATAGTGTTGTCAAGAATGTCACCCTGAAAATGTGACGATTTATCAGCAACAATAAAATATGGAGAGAGTTGTAGTAACCACATAATGTCACAGTGCATTCTAGTCTTACCACTGTTAGTGTATTAATAAGTCCACACCTTATACTCTGGCGTAAACGCTTGCATTCTTCCTGACAATTGAAAGTAGATACATGAGAACAGCTAGATCAGAAGACATTAATATAGCTTTTCTGTCAAGCGAGATAAACGAAAATATTAATAATGCTCCAGATGAGCAACATCAGTGATCCAATGACAGAAATCCCATTGGGTATCATATGCATACCGAATATGGACTTATAAACCCTTTGATCTGATACTCATACTTAAAAGCCAACCAACGCCTCATTGTAGTTGGCAAGGTCACTTGCTGGAATAAAATCCCAAAAGCGTTTTATTCCCTCCTTTTCTGGTATTTCCTTTTCCACAAGAAATATTTCAGTAAATTTATCACATAAAGTAGCTCATGAATTGCAAATTCAATCACCTCGGTAAAATCTTGATTTGAGAGCTTATCAATTGATATAACCACTGTTTTGTTCAGATTTAAGATTTCCAACACAATATCAGTTGTCCTCTTGCCAAGTTTGTAGGATTCAGCAGCTTTGCTTGTACCTGCAATCAGAAGACTCTTGCTTGTGATAGAAAGAGGTTCAAGTACAATTCCGGGAACACAAGAACAGAGAAAATAAAAAGGTCCAAACTAGCTATATCACGATAACTATAAATAATTACCAACAACTTGCACCAGCCTATAGACGTCTTGCTTCTGACCGCTACCAGAGATCCTTATTCTTACAAACGTCCCAACAACTTTGTCATGAAAATTGTCAGTCTCTTCAAGTAGGTCCTCTATCAACTTCCGTCGTAAGTAAATTAAGCTGATGTTGTGCACATCAATAGCTGCATAGTCATCAAGATTTGATTGAGGACCCCTACTTCCACCATTCTTAAGTTTGCGTTTCTTATCTTTGACTCCACTTATAAGAGCGTCAGCATTTGCATCAGCTTCAAAGTGATTGACTTCAGTATCAACTACACTGCCTTGAACATAATCCGTTTGAGAATCCTCCTTCATAAGAAAATGAGACTCAAGCAGTTTTAACATTTCAAATTGTCCAACCCGCGATTTTCCAAATAATCTTTCAAGTCTTGAATCACATATAATTTGACTCTTCCGACGAGGATCACGGAGTTTTTTTGTTTTGATATATTCAAGCAACAGAGCTTGCACATCAAATTGAGAAATTACAGAAGCATCACCATTTTTCATGTGCTTAACAAATTCAAGCAGCTCTTTTGACGCCCATTCAGTGGTACCAGCTGTAGAGAAGACTTCACTTCTACTAGCAGCAGCTGCACTGGTTGAATCATCTTCCTTTCTGAGAGACTTTGATTGTCTTTTTAAGCTTCTTCTTTCAATTTTACTAGCTTCCAAGGTTTCAATAGAATCATCTGAACTTGAAGCTCCACCACCATTGTTGTCATACTGGGGCTCAGCCAGCTCATGTATCTTAGCAGATTCATCAGACCCCTTCCAAGGACTTTTCGCACTGGCAATTTCTTCAGAAGATAAAGATAACCTCATCTTTAAGTCCACAAAGTAATCCTTGAACAGAAACTCCCAGCTACTTTTGTCATCAAAATCCACTGGTACCTGGGGCTAGCAAAGAGCAATAATTTCAACACTGCATGGAAGGTATAGAAGAAATAAAAGGAAAAAGAAAATGACTCCCAATATTCGACTTCTTCAAGTTGCTTTCCATATAAATCATCAATCATATTTAGATCTTTAATGTAATCATTTTTAGCAGCTCAATTTAGACGGTTCTGATAGAATAAATTACAACAGAAACACCCAGGAAGGCACTAAGTACAGAAATACATACATCCTTGTCTGCATGTCCATTGCTTTCTATTAGCTTCACAGTTCTCATGCAGGTCTCACAAAAGCCTTCGTTTCCCCTAATACATAGGATAACAGCATCTTTGACGCACCCCTTGCATAATGAAAATGTACATGTATAGCACATGTAGTAAGCATTCTTCTCACAAACGCTACATAAATGCCAACCTGAAACGAACAAATCGACAAAGAGCAATGTAAAGCAAGAGTAAAGCAAGTACAATCAACATCAGTTACAATAAATCAAGAATCTAGAAGTCAAATACCCCCAAAAGATACAAATGGGGAAGTATAAATCTTAAGATGACTTCCCATGATGACAGATTTTCAGTTATGGAAGTGTGCAATTGGGTTTCTCCATTCTACACTAAAATAGCTCAAGACCTCAATAAACTTGAAAAACAATTAAAGACGTGAAGCAGAAGAAAGAAGAAACTAATGCATCTCGAGCGGGGCTTCTAATCAATGGCATATGCAGGAATTTTCATAAGCGGCATCGATGTTTAAAGAAGTGAACAAATGCACAAATTATTGCAACAACATCGTAACTAGAAAACGCAATTCCAGTACATTGGACAATTGTCCTTGACAAGTTTTCATTTGTTGAAATATATTTATAATAACCTTTCTAAGAATAATACTAAATAATTAGCTTTCGAAAATTGAAGTAACTTATTATCACTTTAGTTATCACAAATGTAGCGTATCAACTGGTTAGATGATCCTTACAAAATACAAAATACAAAAAACACAAAAAGCAGGTTTACCTTATTTTGGGCATAAAGGTTGGTTAATTAAGGACCTACTGAATAAACAATCCAGCAAGACTCGATCACCTGATCTTTAGAAAACAAATGGTGTGTCTGACCAGCGGGCTATCAACGCAGGTTGCAACTAATTCAGTATCTACATCCGCACTCCCTTCCTCAACACCCCTTCCTCAACACTAGAAGGGAGTGCCATTCTAGTATAAAGTATAAACCTGTCTCAAACTAGCGACTACCTTTATACTAGAAGTTTAATTCTGAATTCCTATAATCCTATCCAGTATCCACTTACATGTTCATCCATAAAGTCGACTAAATTAGTTTGATGAAGAAAAGTCTACTATATTATTACTCCATCAATTTTACTTATGTAACTTAGTTTGACTACACAAAGTTATGAAGGTAAAGAAGACTTCTGAATCACGTGTTCTTAAACTAAAGGTGTGTATAAACATACCAAAAGTACCTTTGTTTCGGTAAAAGTAAAAGACTTCGCATAATAAGCACTTTCAGTATTTACCACGTGTAAATGAGCCAAAAGAGGCGTATAAGCTTGCCCAAACGCCCTCCATGAGGATAATATGGAACTCAATTCCTTCATCTATCTGATGAGCCATATGGAAGGAAAGAAAGGCAAAGATCTTTTAAAGTAAAAAAAACTCAGTAATCATCACTATGTATATCTTTACTAGCTTTTTGGTATAACATGGCTTTTGCAAATAATACAGACACCATAATTGACCTTTTGAGCTCATTACACTTTCTTGATGCTGGTCACTAATAAATTGCCTTTTAACGATCACAAAAAGAACTAGCACGAAGAAATTGGTTATACATAAATCTAGTCGACAGATGAAGTCACATGAGGAAAAAGAGATACTTTATACACTCACCACAGTTCCATCGATCCTTGCCCTGGAAAAATGCTTCATCTCGATTAACACAAGAAGGATGATATGCTTTAGGACAACCCCTAGAAATTTAAGACCAAATAAAAAATTCACCACATGAGAAAATCCACAAAACAGAGAATGCAAAGCAAAATTATTAGTACTACGTAACATGGATATAATTCCACATGTAATCAAACTCACCGACGATCACAAAACACCAGATCCCCTCCATCAAAGCAAATGAAGCAAACATCCTCCTCTTCACTCTTCCTACTTGAAGCTTTAGTTATAGCTTTTGAATTTCCAGTAGTCTTATAATTGCTTCTCTTCCTCTTTCCTTTCCCTGACTCAACCATATCAGTTTCAATCTCCATTTCAGCATCTACATTCGCAGTCTCTTCCTCAACACACATTGCTTCATCCTCCTCAGCTGCAAGGATTGAAGCAAATTCCAATTCTTCATGCTTTGTTGCATCCATTTCCTCCACAACTTTAGCTTCACCAGTTGAAAGATATGCATCTACCATCATCTCCTCATTCTCCTCGACTTTATTCAAAACCGATTTCTCAGTATCAACATTAAAATTCTCCCACTGAACACCCATTGCTTCATTTTCCTGTTCTTGCATAACAACGTATGAATCATCTAAAACAGAGCCACGCTCCACTTCTTCTCGCTTCTTTTCATCCATTGCACCGTCTTTCACCACCTCCATTGTAGCTTCAACATTTGAAAATTCTTCCTCTACCATTTCTCCATTCTCCTCATTTCTAGCCACAGCTATTGCCTCAGCATCAACACCAAGCATCACCTCCCTTACCCCATCTTTCTTCAGCTCAGACTCCAGCTCAACACCCATTGCTTCGTGATGAAGCATTGAATCATTTAAAACAGAAGCACATTCTATCCCCTTGTGCTTCGCCAACTCAATAATCCCAACTGTTTCATCATTTTCTTCATTTCTAGTCACAACTAGTGCCTCAGCATCAGCACCAATCATCACCTCCATTACCCCATCTTTCTTCTGCTCAGACTCCACCTTAGCACCTATTTTCTCATAAGTAACTTTTGAATAATCTAAAACAGAACCACATTCCATCCCCTCGTGCTTCACCAACTCCATATTCCCATCTATTATATTCACCCTTTCATTTTCAGTCGCAACAAGAACTCCCTCATCATCATCATCATCATCACAAATACGAGAACTGTCTATTTCGCGCTTCTCTACCTCCACCAACTCATCTTTCTTCAACTCATTCTCCACCTCAACACCTATTGCATCATAAAGAACCTTTGAATCATCTAAAACAGAAACAGATTCTGTCTTTTCGTGCTTCGCCAAGTCCATAGTCCAATGATCATTTGCCACCTCTACTATAGTCACTATTTCATTTCCAGCCACAACAACTCCCTCATCATCATCATCACAAATACGAGAACTATCTATTACGCGCTTCATCGCCTCCACCAACTCATATTTCTTCAACTCAGCACCTATTACTTCACTACTAAGGAACTCTGAATCAGGTTCCATTGTTACGGCAATTTTATCATAATATTCGTTTGTGAAATTTAATTGATCAACAGAATCGAATTTTTCATCAGTTTTTATTAATGAATTCTTACGTTTACTACTATTATTTATATTCTGTTCTTCTTCTTCTTCATTATAAAACCCTAACCCTAGGTATTTTGTTTGTACGTTCCGTATGAATGATAGACAAAAAATGCTGGTGCTGGTGCTAGCGTGCTACCAGTACATAGGGGGAAAATGGAAATGGTAGTACTATGCAAGTGTGATTCCTTTGTCTTTTTCTTTTTTTCGGCCTTTATATATTGGACAAAAAAATACTTCCCAGGGAATTTTAAGACTTTAACTAATATAGTGGATGGTGTAAACTTTTTTTTTTATACCGTTGACTAATTTAAAGTTTAATACAACTAAATTTTTAAATAGTCTTATTTGTTTGAGTAATATTTAAATTTTAATTATGTCAATGATTTGATCAAATCGTTGTCCTTCCTTTATTGACCAATATATTCATTACCCACTACGTATATGTTAGTTTTTGTCATTGTCATTCTTTATGGTCAACTTTTAAATCGCGACTCAACCATCAGCCAATTTCTTAGCTAGACTAGATATTTAAAAAGAGTAGTAGGCTTGAGAACGTTAAAACAAGCAAGTATACTTGAAATTTACTTATAATAGCCTTCAAAATGAACCGATAATATAACAAAAAGATTTGACACTTTCAATGCATATCAGTTAAACTTATAATTTTAATAGTATGTGCCTAATAAAATAATTTTGACCCTGCCAGATTAGTATACATTTATCGATGTGTACAGTACAATAATTTTGATTCGTATAATCACTTTGAGAATATGAAAGTGATCTTAGGATGATTTTGACAAAAGCAACTTTTACATTTGCTAATTTGAGATTATGGTTTGCTACTCTTTTCCCAAAAAGTATACTACTTTATATTTAAAAATAATATATTTTATAGGCACTTTTTTTTTTTTTTGTAAAGATTACTAGTATTATTTACATTCTGTTCTTCTTCTTCATTATAGGTTTTTGTTAGTATTTTCCATATGATTAAATAGACAGAAAATGGTGTTGTTGCTGCAGCAGCAACATATGGAAATGGTAGTAGTACTATCTATGCAAGTGTGATTCGTCTGTTTTTGTAACTCCTACATCTAATTGCTCTTCTATAGCTCCTCAACATATCTATTCTTTCCACTATTTCCTTTTTTATATGTACTATTACATAGTTACTATTTACAGTGACAACTCTAAAAATCTTCCAGTTCCTCGCTCTCCATGTCTAGTAGATGATAGCACTTCAAATCGCAGATACAACCTCCTTCTGAAATCTCTTCGGCGCTAGTTATATAGTTCAATACTTGCAACACCTCACACTGGGGAATACTCAGGTGTGTCCATATATTCATGTAGTTCTCAGTTCATTTAACCAATTGCACTCAGCAAATAAGTGCTTGTGAGTTTCTGCATCCCCTACTTCATGTAGACAGCAGCTTTGGTTCTCAGTAGGAATATGCAGTCTGCTCATTCTGTCCTCGGTAAATAACCTCTTGTACAGTCAGCCACATAATGAACCTGTGTTTTTGGGACTGCTACTAAACACCATATCAGAGGAGCTTTACTCCTCCTGGTCTGATTACCCAGTAGTGCAACATAACTACTTGAAATTGAGTACAGTCCTGTTTGGTTGAGAAAATACATGTCCTGCACGTACCAGTCCTTTATCATACCCTTCATTTTATATAATTTCCTCTAGTACCAGCTATTTATCCATAGCAAGTTTGTGATTCCAAACTTCTAGGTTGTTCTTCATATATATTACATGCACCCACTTCATCCATAACATTTCTTTCTTTGTAATTAACTGCCAAAGCAACTTGCCTACTGCAGCTGTATTCCACTTGCTCATTTCCTTGACATTTAGTTCATCATACCACTTGCTCATTTCCTTGACATTTAGTTCATCATACCTCTTTGGCACATAAATTATATCTCATGCTACCAAGGCTATATTATTCTTTTCAGGTGTAGCACCCCATAGAAATTCTCTGCATTTCCTATCAACTTCTTCAGAATGCTCTTTGGTAGGATGAAAACAGACCCCAAAAAATTATGAAGTGAAAATAGTACTGCATTTATTACTTGTAATCTGCCAGCATAGAACAATTAGTTAGCATGAGCATCTGTGATTTATGTATGCTTGCCAAAGAAGTATGAGGGTTTGAATGTGAAGAAATGCAAAAATTGGAATGTTGCATCTATTAGGAAGTTGTTGTGGGAGCTGGTGATAACGAAGGAAGTACTATGGGTAATATGGGTACATGTCATATGAAGCAGAAGACAAATATTTGGAGGCACGACCCACCTAGTGATAATAATTGGTACTGGAGGAAATTTAATACAATGAAAGAAGGAATGCACAACTAGTAGCTGGATCAGGAAGGTGAGAGAAGAATTAGGCCACTGGACAGGTTGCCAAATACAGTTAAGCTATGGAAACATTCTCGTGGATCAAGCACGGACGATGGAATAAGTCACAGAAGGAAATCATGGCAGCTATCTAGAATGCTGTGATTTATCATACATGGCAAGCCCGGAATTGGAAAGTGCCTAGAGGAGTAATTATAAATAGCCAGTTTGTTATTGCACAGATTAAAAAGGAAGATTCATTCAATGCTTATGTAATTAGAGTTGAAAGTTGGAGGCCTAGAGTTCTTGATTGTTGGAAATCTAGATGCTCTTTAGGTGTAATATTTTTTTATTAATGGTAATTTTCACCATTTACCAAAAAAAAAAAAATGTTTCTTCTTCTTTTACGCTTGTTCTACTTCTTCTTCCCCTCCACCTTTTTCTAGTTTCTTCAAGGTGGAGTAGGTTGTTTATCCTCTGAACTTGTCCCAAACTACCAATTTACATACTTTAATTTTACGGGGATCCCTTTACCCTCCCCCCTCCCCCTTAACAACAAATGATATTAAGTCCTTCATAAACGACGATGTGGTAGTGGGACCATTATCATCTTGTTAAATAGGGAGTGAGGAATAAAAATATTGTTTAAACCAAACAAAATTTAACACATGTCAATTTTTGATTGAACATTATATATTAGTTAGTCTTTTTCTTTTCCCTTTTCGTTTCTCTTTCTTTTTGCTTTCGCTCTTCCTTTTCCCCTCAATCCACCATTTCCTCCGCCCATCAATTCACTTCATTTTATTCCTAGTTCCAATTATAAAATTACTACTCCTACTAACTGCCCCATATCAAATAAAAATCACCAATCAAATTTCAAATCTGAGGCTAACACTTCAATCTTTCTAATATTTTTGTTTGTGGGAATTGATTTTTTTTCTTTTTGATATCAGATTTTGTTTTTATATTTTAAAATTAGAGATTTGTTTGACTTTGAGATTGAATGTAGTTATTGAATTTGTTAGTTGGTTCTATTTTTTTTTTCTTTATTCATATCTATGATTTTGAAGACTTTCTTGAAAAAGGTTGCAATTTTGGAGTTCATTTGAAGACTTTCTTGAAAAAGGTTGCAATTTTGGAGTTCATGTTGGCGGCATTAAACCGGTGAGGATTGGCTGGTTGTGGTGTACAATTATAGAAAAGGTTAGAAACACACACAAAAAGAAGGCGGTGGTGGAAGGTGGAGTCTCACGGTGGCAACATGGATGATGGGTATGGTGGGTGGCGGGAGAAAGAGATTTTTTTTGCCAAATAGATTATTTTCTTTACTTTCTTAAGAAGACATTGTACCAAAAAAATAAGGCTAAATGATGTGGATGCCATATGTTGCTTACGTGGCGAGAGTGTAATGCACTTTCACCATGCAACTGGTCAAGAGACACTGAGGGGAAAAATATCACTTGAAAGTTGTTAAGGGGGTAAGGGGATCCCGTAATATTTAGGTATATAAATGGTAATTTGGGACAAGTTCAAGTGGCAAACAACTTATTATGTCTTTCTTCAAAGAGTAGTTTATGCGCAATCTCTATAGCAAAGAAGTAAACAAAAAATGAAATGTGTGAATGTGTTTTTAGAGAGTTTCGAACCTGCATGCATTAAAGCTATGATCCATTTTATAAAAAAACTAGCAGCATGCCTATTATTAATTTGCCTAAATCTGAATGTTGGAAGCTGCATCTTATCCATTCTGAAAGAACCCCTCGCTTCCAAAATTTTTTATAGGGTTTCTTCTGAAGGCTCAAAAGTATTACTTAAGGTCTTATTAAGCCACGTAAAAGGTTGGAGTGTGTTATTTAAATACAAGTATTATTATGCATATTATAATATGTAGAAGCACTACGTAATTACCTTATTTAGGAAATAGTAATATGAAAAACCAAACATAGTCTTAGATCTAACAAATTATAATAAATTAAGCATAAGATATATAAATATAGATAATAAACATTTCAATTTAAAACCTTTTGCTAGTATGCGACTGAACTTATTTGGTGTATCCAAGGAAAAATTTGTGTGGTAGGATAAAGGAAACCGGGGCTCGAGCTTTAATGTTCTAATTTTGTCTGGTCCTTAGATTATATATTGTCTTAGAAGAAATTCCATCATGTGTTAGATAAAACTAATTATACTTGTATGTGGAACATATTATGTGACAAGTGAATGCCCAACAATTAATCCCACCGAATTCCCACTGGTCAAGATAGCAAAGTTCCATGGGTTCAATTCTTAGTATTGTACCCATTATATTTTTAAAATTATGATTTTAGGTGTTATTTTAAATTTTGGTGAACTTTTACACATATTTATATTCGCATCAAAAGTAATAAGTTTAGATGAACTTGATGCTCTAACATTGCATCCCCTCTGCTTATTGTAATGTTTGTTGTGTGACTCAATTTAAAAAATTTCTATAGCTAAAATATTGATGATTTACCTAAAGTCAAATCTTGGTAAATTGCCAATACGTTGCATTCTCCGTCTATAGATATCTAGTTAAACTCGGCATGTTGTCGGTATAGAATAAAACCAGTCATGGAGAACCTTCTCTACCTCGGACACTTCAAAGATTGTTGTTTGTCCTCACCTTTTACAAGAGTTGGTTAGTGAATACTCTTGTTTGGTGTTGTCTGAGTTCATACTTCATACAATGTAGAAATTAAATACGTAGAGGAAGTAAGAGCCTGTTTGGCTAAGTTTTTAATAGGCCAAAAGTGTTTATTTTTCTCTAAAAGCATTTATTTTAGATAATAAGGTTGTTTGGCTAAGCTTTTGGTAAAAAATAAGTGTTTTTTAGCAGAAACAGAAGCTGTTTGCTTTAGATTTTTAAGGACAAAAATAGACATGTAAAAAGAATAGGAAACAACTTATATGCATATTCTTTTTGTAATTTGACGTTTAAAATTTATTTTTTAAATATTTGTGAAATACAAATAACTTACAAAATCAATTCTCACATTATTTGGCCAAACACAAACTGCTAATCTTCAAAAGTACTTTTTTTCAAAAGCACTTCCCAAAATAAGTTAATTTTGACAGCTTGGCCAAACATGCTAGTATAAATTAGCTAGCTGCAAAACTTTGATATATTCATGACTTCATCCGATAAAACTAGTTATGTTCGTGAACTATTTTTGGCTGAACAAGAAGATAATGATAATTTGTTATTTCATATAATCATGATATATAGTACATGAGTGCGATATCACTTGATATGTTGTTGAAAAAATAAAGCACTTGATATGTTGTTGAAAAAATAAATTAGTGATCATTGGCTCTAAATATAGAAATGCCTCACAAAGTGACCATTGACGCCCTCTGCCTGCAACCTTTATACCCTTTTTTTTTAATCGTTAATAATAAAATGGTGATTTATAAATATATACAATCCTAACATCAAAATTACAAAAAATACCAATATTATTTCATTTTACAAAAATACTAACATTTCTTTACACATTATATACAAAAATCAACAAAACTAATAAATTAGGGTTCCTCCTTCTTCCTACTGCCCTCCCCCCTCCCCCCCACTGCTACCACCTCAGGCGGCGGCGACGCCTAGTCACCGCCGGCCGCTGCCATCCACACCACCAGTTTTTTTTTTTTTTTTTGAATCTAAAAAATGAAATACACATAAATACACATATAAACATTGATTTTTTTTTTTTTTGAAATTAAAGTTGGAAAATACATATAAACAAAAATACATGTAAATACACAAAAAAATTGTGTTATACATACACTAAACACACACATACATACACGAATCTACAGATCTACAAACGAAACATACAAATTTATGTGTTTGACATTTATTATTTGACATACACACAAAAATACATACAAAATACAAATAGATGCTCGGATATACATGTTCATACAGTGATATACACGTACATACACTTGTGTGCTGAAAATTATTACATGTATATACACGAACATACAGATACATACACTTGCAGATCTGAATTTGAATGTGTATATTCAAATGCAAAAAAGAAGAAGGAGAAGTAGATCTGAACTTGTATTAACAAAATACATGTGTATACATAAAATACACACATATACACGTACAAAATGGAAAAAAAAAAAGAAGAAGAAAAAAAGGGAGAAGATGAGAAAAAAAGAGCAAATCTGCTCCAATCGCCGTGGTGGAGCCACGCAGCGGCAGCGACGGCGACGGCGGAGCAGAGGCACGGGGGAGGGGGTGACGGTGGGAGGGTGGGGTGGGTGGAGGAGAGGAGAGAGGGAGAAGTTAGGGTTTTGGGTAGAGAGGGAAGAAAAGAAATGAAAAATTGTATATTTTGTAAAATGTGAAAAAGTGTTGATATATAAGGTAATTATTTAAAAATATCGGTATTTTTTGTAATTAAGTGGATTCGTATGCCAATTAGCGTAAAAATATCATAATAAAAACTTTTATACATTTTTCCTTCTCTTCAAAACTTTTTCTAACAGTAGGGAGGAAAAGGTAAAGAACAAAATAAACAGATTAGTAGTCACTGCACTCCACCATATTATTTCCAACTTATCGTTTCATTCCTTTCCATCAACTCAGATGCATATAATAAAATAATCAACGTCCTTGAATTTCTTCAAACATGGCTAATGAACTTGAATATAATATCCTGGTCATCAGTTCGGATGCAATCAGCACCTTTGCAGGGTCACACTTCAAAAGCCACTGCAGAATATTAACAGAAACAAGAACAGGAGTTGCTCGAAAGAGTCGGAAGAGATATTTAGATATATCAGATAAAACTGATATGAATTTAGTTCAATCAAAATCGATTATGAGAATCTGTAACTCTGCTGTTGTGATATAGGTCTACAAAATAAAACACCCTTAAAACAAGGGAATAGTTTAATTGCGGGTTCAAAGTTCTAACCCACTCTAAATTTTAAATTATTCAAAAGGGGCAGGAAAAAACGTAAAACATCTTGCCCCCAAATGGTTCTGCGAATAGAAATTCAAAATTCAAAGGATTTTCATCACCATATCTAAAATTCTAAAGGATGTTATTAAGGTCTGATTTAGGCACCGCCAGAGCCATACTTCTTTCCAAAAACGATCACCTGAAGCTTGTCATACCCTGCCAACACACCAGCACCAGCAACGGCACGGAGGATGTTAGCACCAGCACCCTTGAACAGAGACTTGGCACCCTCATTCTTGAGGATCTGGGAGAATGCATCAAACGAGCTCTTGTACTTGACAGCCTCACCAGATGTCATCATCATTCTTCTTCTAACTGTGTCAATTGGGTAGGAGGCAAGACCAGCACCATTGGTAATAAGCCAACCGAGAGCAAAGCTAGCAAAGAAACTATCCTGTAAACATCAAGACATTAGCCAAAAGGTCAGTAACTCCTAAAAAGACGAACCCATATGCCAACCATATTATCCTTAAATAGGGATGGCAACGAGGCGGGGCGGGTGCGGGTTTTACTCTATGCGGGGCGGGTTAAAGCCATATGCGGGGCGGGGCGGGTGCGGGTTTTACTCTATGCGGGGCGGGTTAAAGCCATATGCGGGGCGGGGCGGGTTGCGGGTTTATCTAATTTTTTTTTTTTTACAAATCCTTCTAGAACCTGTTTTAAAATATTTATAACTAGTCAATTTAATTATGTTATGTACTTTATCACTTTTACATTATATATAAAAACTTAGTTTTATAACAAACTTATGTATATGAGTATGTATAAAATCTATCATTAGAATAATAAAATTATTGTCCAAACTACTATGATAATTTACCTAAGATAAAGTGATTAATACTTGAGAAAGTCGTTAATTAATTCATAAAATTAACAAAAAATAAATAAAAATAATATAGCGGGGCGGGTTTAACTTTTGCGGGTTAAGATTCAACCCGCCCCGCACCCTCCCCGCCCCGTTGCCATCTCTGCCCTTAAACTCAATCCAGAAGTACAGGCAACAGCATCCAAGTAAGCATCTGACCATTAAATGTCAACGTAAACTAGCAATGTGAGAGAATAAGAGAATCACTAACCTGCATACTTCCAGTCAACAGCACTGGCTTCAAGGAGTCGTACATACCGAAGTACAAACCACGGTACACAATGATACCAACACATGAAATGTTGAACCCACGGTACAATCCAGCAATTCCATCAGATGCAAGGGTCTTTCTATAGACATCAACCAAACCATCGAACTGCCTGCCACCTCCTCCTTTCTTTGCAGCCTTGGCATCATTTGCAAGACGGGTACGTGCATAATCAAGGGAGTATACAAAAAGCAAAGAGGAAGCACCAGCAGCACCACCAGATGCAAGGTTGCCCGCAAACCACTTCCAGTAGCCATCACGGTCCTTCTTGAAGTTGAAGAGTCTCTTGAAGTAGTCTTTGAATGCAAAATTCAAGGCCTGTAGAAAACAATCAGTCAACATGCAGTACTTCCAAAAAAATCAACACATATATCTTCATATGCATAACTTGCAGTATCATATGTAAGTAAATAGTCTACCTGAGTGGGGAAGTAACGAATGACATTAGCAGTGTTTCCTCTCCACAAAGATCCAAATCCTTCATCCTTGATTGTCCTTCCAAAACAATCTCCAATTCCCTTGTATGGTTCTGAAAGCCTACCAGCCTTAATCATCTCATCTTGGTTTTGGATCAAAAGCTTCACACGCTCAATAGGGGCAGCAGCAGTCTTTGATACAGCAGCAGAAACACCACCCATGAGGAAGTCAGTGGCAAAAGCTGCTAATCCTTTCTCTTGGGGAGCCTGTACAAACACTGGTGAAGCATTTGTGGCAATCAATGAGAGATCCTGTGTGGCTTGAC
The DNA here is from genome assembly GCA_037355625.1 of Petunia x hybrida. Classification (NCBI taxonomy): domain Eukaryota; kingdom Viridiplantae; phylum Streptophyta; class Magnoliopsida; order Solanales; family Solanaceae; genus Petunia; species Petunia x hybrida. The sequence continues at coordinate 48,825 of JBBBVM010000472.1, forward strand.
AGGTCTGTAGCCCTGCGTTAGAGTAGTTTCCATACGCAAAGCGCCTCTGATAGGGAGCAGGCCTTTGAATGCCCCCATAGCGAGCATGGACATCCTGGGAGAGACTGGAGCTCAGATGCATCTGGTTAGCAGCCTTCTGAAAAACAGTTGGGTGCTGGTTCATCTCTGCCATTGCAACCTAAAATAAGCTCCTGCAAAGATGAAGCAATATACTTAGGTCTCTAGGTTAAGCTCAATAAATTTTATATACAACTCATAAAGAAGAATTTTAGACTTCATCTTAACCACCAAAAGACATGAACCTACCACCCATCCCAAGGTGAATTCAACTAATCTTTATTATCACTACTCGCCTTGAGAACAATATAGCAGAATTCACTGATAACTATATGTATAGCAACAACCAGATAATACATTACATTAAAAAAAACAGTTTATTTTTGCATTTCGGCATTGTTTAAATTGCTAAGTTCCGTTGCACTAAAATTGCCAATGAACACCATCTTTCTTGTCAACCTAGCAATTAATGCTCTAACCACAGGAAAACGTTGATGGAACACTTGGTGATAATAACCTGTGCAACAGCTAGCATATCACAAAATACTTAATGATTCATATAAGAGATTATGAAAGCTAATAGCAACACCCATAAGGGAGGTGCAACCTTTTTAACTCGCACAGGGCAGTGAGAGGCCCAACCTATACTAGGGTCGCCGGTGAAGTAAACATTTCCCTTTTTTAACCCGTGCTCAGTCAAACTATGTCATATAACACAAAAGTCCGGTCAAACTATGTCATATACTTAAAAAGAATTCCTTTAACTCGGTGCTGAATCAAACTCCGTCACGCCATATAACTTGAAACAAAGGAAGTTAATTCACTACCAAAATTCTAGATTTTAGATAACACGTCACATAATTAAATTATGTTCACTACTGGTTGACCAGATCTAGACAAACTTTGTCAATGAAATACAGTAAAACACAAATCAGATTAATAACATCGTAGATCCATAAACATATTTTCTATTTCTAACAAACAAACACACAGATCTATAAACAGCCACATCAAAGTTCAAAAATAAATCAATCAAATCAAAATTAACCTTCGTAAAATGGAAGAAAAAAAAAGCTCTATAGTTTACAGATCTAAACGTAGATGAACATGAAACACAAAGTATACAGAAATAAAGTTATGGTCAAAGTCTGAGATTTATACCTGCGTTCGACTCACTCGACTTAGGAAGACTGGTAATGGAGAGAGGAGAGAACGAGGAGGAGTTGTGAAAGGGAAAGAGGGTTCTGAAAGGAGAATAGAGAATCCCTATTTATTGGGTGGCTAATCTGACCTATACCAAGCCCAAGATATTTTAATCACTTTTCCCCTACTTCGCACCACATCACTTCAATTTACACACTCTCTAATTTTGAAATATTTGGATTTGAAGAAAGGTATTTGGAAGCTTCCATGCATATTTTTTGAAATATTTAGGAAAAAAATATTCAAACAAGTGTTTGGTTCTTCATTTGGTACATTATGAATTTACATAGTTTGATTTCCTCAAAGACGAGCGGAACTGTATAACAGACAACTATCTTTCACGATTTGAAGAGTACTCGGTATATGTATTACGTATCTTTCTCTTGCATTAAGGAAGTCTGGTGTTTGATAAGATCATTAGAGAATGAATCGCATATATTGGTTAAGAATTATTCACCGAATCTACGGGGCCCCATGAAAATGCCTCGACTTCACTAGAAAGCTGTAATGTACATCAGCGATTGTTTAGTGACCAACGATACCGAATTTCCCCACCTTTTAATCGTGATCTACATTTGTCCGTCCGGTAACACATCATCATGGAATACAATTAATGGATACCTCGACCTGAGCCTGTTTAGTTCCATATTTTAGAGGGTTACTTTGGATTATCTATCTTGATTAGGGTCCACGTAAATGATTGAAAGTTCACAAAATAAACTTCATTCTATATTTTCAAGTTGTATTTCCAATTTTCAATGTTTTTTCACATAATTTAATATTCAAACACAATATCAACTTAAGATGTATATGTGCCTTTACCACTTAGTCATGGGGCACATTCCCATAATATGACACCATATATAATCTTTTTTATGTGGTTAATTTTATGTGATTTTTTTCCAAATATTAATAAAATATTTCAAACGTATGTTCGGTTCTTTATTTGGTACATTATGAATTGACTTTCTAAAACACAAGTGGAACCATATGAGGCACAACTATATTATGCAATTGAGAAAGAGTTCGTCAGATGTATCACTTATTCCGCTCATAGGGTAAGGAGTCTTTTTGTATGTTATAATCTTCATAGGAATGAATCGCATGTGTTGGTTGAGAATTATCCATTGGATCGTTGAGGCCTGATGGAGATAGCTCTACTTTAGTAGGAAGATGCGGTGGTCATTAGAGAGCGTCTGGTGACCAAAGTTTCAAATTCTGCTACCTTTCTACCATAGTCTACATTTGTTCGTCCAACGACATATCATTAGGAATGGATTTAATAATCAAAAGATACCCAGTCTAAACCTATTTAGTTCCAGCCTTTTGGAGAAGTCACTTTTTGCGTTCTTAACTCTTGGTTAGGGTCCTGTAAATTATCAAGGCCTTACAAAACAAAAGGTCAAATTCTATATTTTTTCAATTTGTATTTACAAAATTTCAACCTTCTTTCAAATGACGTAATGTTCAATTATAATGTCAACTTGATACTCCTACTTCGACCACCTAGTAATTCCCATGAGGACATCACATCTTGTATAACAACTTTATATATTTCACTTTACGTGAAATTATTTGACTAGCAGCGATTTAGTATACTAATTTGACAATATATTATATTAGTGGTAGTAGAGAAATTTCAAGAAACGTGAAAAAAAATACCCATTAGACTAATTGATATTAAAGTTTGAAATGTTTATAACTAGTGAGTTTTCATTTTTGAAATTACGGGAATAGTATAAAGATGAAGTAATATAAAATTTTCCTCGAATGTTTTGACACGAAAAGAGTGTTATACAAATTGAATCTACGGTGAACAATTACTCCTAATTTAGAGCGTTAGATTAGATGGGTTGATTGAATTGGAAATGAATGATGGGAGGCTGCTATGTGTTTGGTAAGAAGGAGAATATTTGGTGTGTTTGTGTGTTATGGGTATTGTTTTTCCCAGTGAAAACGACAGAAATGAATAACTTTTTCCATCATGTGATTCTGATGCGAAATAATTTATCGGGGTAGAAAGTTAGCCGTGGAAATGTAGGAATCCTCTTTTACCTGAAGTTGGAAGGTCAAATTTTGACAACTAATCACAAATGGAGACTCTGGCTTACTACTTTTGCAATTTCACACTTTTTCTGCTATATCATCTTTTTAAACAATCAATTTATTAAGAAACCCTTTTTATGTTAACATCACTTAAAACATATAACATATAATCCGATAACAAGCATAGATCCGTCATATGAAAATTATGGTGGGTGATGTGTTATAATAAGAACATATATTGATAGCTTAAAGTCTCTTATAATTTGAATACATACGTGTTTTTGTTAAAGATAGCCTTGAGTTTGATACACTATTAATTTTTTTATTATGTAACATTTCTTAGGTGGTATTCACCCAAAAAAAAAAAAAAAAAGCAAAACAAACTACTACTTTTTAAAAGTTCCTTTTGGAAAATATTCAAAAGAAATTTGAATACTAGAAACTCTTTCTAAAAACTGTTTTCATACACTTTTGGGGAAAAAAAAAAAGAAGGAAATTGTCCGTGTACAATTTTCTTGGACCCTAAACCTGGTGGCACTTTTTTTTTATGCACGTGAAAGCATGTCAAACATAAGCCCAGTCTTAGTTTTCTTCTTGTTGAATTCTAAATCTAATATTCATATTTCTAGCATCGTGCACAGGAAAATAAGAATTCATAAACAGAGTTGATTGTCTCTATGGTCACTCAATTTTAGGTAATTGGCCACCATGATCACTTATCTTTGCTTTGTCTTTCTATGGTCACTCAACTTTGCTCAAGTAGCTCCTATGGTCATCCAACACAGAAATCCTAACGTCCGTTAAAATTTTGCTGACGTGGCAATGATCACACCCAACTACATTCTATAAAAGGGACTAAACGGTCGCGGCAAATATAGCTCGGTATTTAAAGTCCCGAGATCGAATCCCACAGAAACACTCGAAATCTAGTTGCTAATCTAACTAACTTATCTAATCAATTAACTTCGAAAGTTTATATTTTTATGATGGTTTAAATGTAACAACTAATTAATAATAAAGTAAATAGCAAAGTAGTAAGAAATAGATTAATTCAGGGGTTTAGAAGCTTAGGATTGATCTACTCAACCCCTACTCAAGTGTTAGAATAATGCATTAGTGGATTCAACTTGCTTCTTCCTATTAAACACTTGCTTCAAATTCACAACTACTCACTCCCGTGTAATAATTGTAACTTTCACTACCCAATTTTTCAATTAATTAATGAAGAAATGTAGGACTACAAGTATGGTTCATAATCTGGGTCAATGGTCACAAATTACCTTTTTGACAACCTAAGTAATGCCTTTGTTTTAGATTGAAATATTGCTAAGTGTTTAACCCTAACTCATGAATCTATCCCTAGACACACAAGAATAAAGGGACAATCAATTGGGAGCTCTATCAATCAATAGCATACAAATCATAAACACTTAGATAGGAAGGTTAACAAGTTTCATTTAATGAAGCAATAATTCATAACACATAAGTATTAGAGTGGTTCAATCAACCTAGAATGGGTAATTTAGCCACTCATGTTTATCACAATCATGTCAAGATAATTCATGAATGAATAAATTACAAAAAGAAAGGAAGAATTTAAGAATAACTCTTGTGTTCTTGAAGTCTCCAAAGCTCTAGCCTCCTTTTGCTACTTCACAGGTCAAAAGATGTGTTTTGGGACGTGTTTTAGGGCTTTTATACCGTCCCCATAGACCCACACAAATCGAGAATCCAAAATAAAGTCGGAATTGAAATATCAGGATTTTAAGCCTACAGCGCCGCATAGCGCATTGCGCAGTGCGGTGCCGTAGGGTCGATTTACTGAGAGTGCCTTTTTTTAATTGTTGCAGAAATTGGCCTACGGCGGCGCACAGTGCATTGCACAGTGCGTTGCCGTAAGCCAATTTTCCTGGGACTTCAATTTTTCTTTTTTTTTTCTCCACGCCTTGGTTCGTTCGACCCTCAGGCTTCTATTCAGACTTCAAAACCCTTGTTTTCGCTAAACTTTGCTCCACGAACACTTCATATCATCAACATAATTCCTACAATGTGAAACACACCAAATAAGAGCAATTCCATTCAAATTACAAACAAATATTACAAGTCGAAGCATGAAAACGAGGCGAAAGTATAGAAATTATTGCAATATCTTTTTTTTTCTAATAAATCCCTCCAAAGAGCATCCTCCTAAGCATCTTTTGTCTTCCTCCAACAACTATAATTTTTCCACTTCATTAACTAGCCTTTAAGGCTCATAACACCACAAGTAAAACTCACATATATTTTTCAGAATAAACAGGAATCCCAATGGCTATCAAAGAAAAGGCTACAGGCTCAAAAGGGTTAGCTAAGGTCAAATTTCACTAGTAAATATCTAACTCTGAGGCTAAAGCCTTTATCACTTCCTAACCGAGCAAACTTCTCATTTCGCTTTGCACATACACTGGGCAAGTTTTAGACATCAAGTATTAAACACGGAGAAAACAAAATCCTCACTCACACATGGCACATAACCTACTCAAAACGGCTCGATTCGCGCTCTTAAACATAGCAAATACAAGCAAACTCTCAAGCAAATCTAGAGTCAACATCATAATCATAGGCTTCAAATAATACACTCAATGTTTCTCAAGGCAAGTGGATTATGATAGAATATATGCATGAAGTTCACATACCCCAAATTAAGTATCTATATAAAATTAGTCAAAGTGGAGCCAAGACTATCTCATCCAGTTACTACACTCTAATCCTAAAAAAAAATCTACCTATACCTGGTTCAAACTACTTCCTTTGGAAAAGAACCGATGCACAAAGAAAAACCAAAGGGGATTATTAATACAAATAAGAAGACTCCCACCCCACACTTGATAAGAATCAAAATGCGGAAAGTAAAAAGGATAAGAACGAGACGTAACTCGATCTCTAATCCCAAGTAGCAACGAAGAACTTGTTCCGCTACACCCCGGGAGAAGGACAAGAACACCTACGCTATGCAACTACCCTCGAGTCAACTAGAACTCGCAAGTAGAATGGTCGGATAGGGGTTGTTAGGCAACTAGAATCCACTAGAAGTAACAAGTCCCAACTAAGGTTGGTTTTCATAAACCCAAAGAGATTCACTCTTTACAATTATTCAATTCATCATTCAACATAAACTAAGTGTAAAATAAGCTAGGCTTGGCTATTTATAGTGTTTCCCAAGCTTACACAATGACTTAAATACCCTTACTAATAAGGTTCATTAAATAAGCCACGTAGGGCAAAACAGTAAAAGAAACATAAGTTGAGCAGCTAGGAGGGGCGCCTGGGGCTGGGAGGGGCGCCTGGAACATGCTGAAGCTAGGCGGGGCGCCTGGGGCTAGGCGGGGCACCTGGGCTAGGCGGGCGCCTGGGCTGGGGCGCCTAGGCAGGCGGGGCGCCTGGGCACAATTCCATTCTTAGGCAGTGAGCTTCCTAGGCGGGGCGCTTGGCTGTGCTGGGCCTTCTTCCTCCTCCTTAGGCGTGGAGCCTAATGATGAAACCATCCGGAACACTTCCAAAGCCCTTGACTTCAAGTCCATTGTATCTTCCAAGCTTGGCACATGTCGGAAAGTGTTGGAAAGTGTCTTGGCATGATTTGGGGCTTATCATCCTCCCCTTCTTGAGAAGATTTCGTCCTCGAAATCAATGCATTCACGTCCATAGCATCTTCTCCTCGGGGTGCCCAATGCTCTCCTCCCTTGTAACTCTTGATCGTCACCTTGACATAGGTCTCTTCCAAGATCTCCCTTGCCTTAACATGGAGCTTAGAACCTACAAGCAACGACAAGCAAAACACAAGAATTCCTACTTTGAAAGTAGGTTAGTGCAAGAAGTGTGGAAAACACACTCTTGTGATATAACCAAGCATCAATGAGAAGCACAAATATCAAGTCTCCAAAGAGAACAATAAGTACTTGGTTAAAGATCATCATGCACCTAACACAATAGTGATCAAATAAGCCATGGGGATATGAAAAATACAAGATCAAGCTATCAAATTCCCCTTGAACCTTAAGCTCAAGATCAACACACCAATCAATCCTCAAGGTGTGATTAACAAGTGGAGTGGAGTGAATCAAATAACTCAACCTCATAGGGATATCAAGTACTCCACTCCCCTTCTTTAGAGCATAATTACTCACATCAAGGGATTCCTTTTCACCTCCAATTTCATCACCTAAGCAACCCTTCTCAAAAGACAAGCTCTCAAGGAAGGCATTGATGATGGGTTCTTCTTCATCATAACCCCAACAAGCAATAGTAGGGTCACTCAAAGAACCATCTATCTCACCCAAATTTGCAAACAATTGGTTGCCTAAGGAATCAAACCCTTCACACCATGGGGGTTCCAATTTGCTATTCACCCTAGTCCGATACAAGTCATTACCACTAATGAGAATGCCTTCAAACAATGGATTAGTATAAGCATGCATCTCACGATTATGATCAAGCATAGACAAGTTATCAAGACTAGGTTCACTTGAGGAGTCATCATGGACAACCTTGTCCAATTCATTCAATTTGGACTCCTCACGTTCAAGACCATCCTTACCACAACACATTGGCCCACCAAATAGAAGCATATCAATAAGGGAATGATCAACTATCTCATCTCCCCATTTGTCAAAGGTTGGTGGCGTGTCATAGCAAAGGCCACAATCATGGTCAACCATCAAATCTACACTAGGGAGGGGTTCAATAAACAATGAGTTCACATCATGATGTGGCATAGCATCCCTTCCAACTAGTGTTTCACAAGCACACACAAGTTGACAACTAGACTCTTCACTAGTGGCATATTCACTAGATGCATCACAAGCTCCAACTAGTGTTGAGTCATCACAAGACAAATAGCTAGTAGGTTCATGAAAAGGTGAAGCAACACTTACATTTGTAGTACTTCCTTGATCACTCACAAGGTTTGAAGTGTCATAAGCAACTTCTCCTCCATAAAGCTCACTTTCAGGCTCCAATGGCTTGTCTTCAAATGTGCCTACACAAGAACTTTCACAAGAAAAGGTAGAAGATAAAGAAGGGTTAGAACAATGGGTGCTCTCACTCTCAATTTTTCCTTCCTCACCTCTCATCTCTCTCAATTTTACCTCATGGTCAAGTGTAGTTTGTGGTGACAATCCCCTCACATCACTCCTCAAATCCTCTCCTTTTTCCTCTCTTGGATTGTCACCGGTCACTCCCTCACTTCTCTCTATCTTTTCTCTCTCATTTGAAGTGGAGTGACTCTCATTTTTATCATGCAATGGCAAAACAATAAGATTGTTTGCCTCGGGCTCAAGTAGAATGGGTGACTTTGCTTTAGCCGCTTCCCTCAACTCCTTCATGCGCTTGTAGTCTTCCTTTACTTGTCTCGGAGTCAAAGGTCGAAGCACATACTTTCTCCCATCTTGCTTGACCGTATATGAGTTGGTCCGGCCATCATGCACTACACACATATCATGTTGCCACGGTCTTCCCAACAATAGGTGGCAAGCTTGCATTGGGACCACATCACACATGACCTTATCCCTATAGTTTCCAATGCTAAATTCAATCATCGCTTGTTTCACCACTTTTAGTTCACCACACTCGCTAAGCCATTGTAAACGATATGGTTTTGGATGCTTTAGAGTGGGTAACTTCAATTGGGAAATCAAGGTTTGGCTCACTATGTTGGTACAACTCCCCGAATCAACAACCATTGAACATACTTGGCCCATTACTCGGCACCTAGCATGAAAGAGGTTTTCCCTTTGATCATTTTCCACCTCCTCTTCCATAAAAATGGTACTCAAGCTTCTCCTAACCACCAAGAACATTTGAGGGCCATCATCCTCTCCTACGGCCTCCTCACAATCAACTTCCTCATCCCCCTCTACTTCTCCATTTTCGGACTCACTTTCTTGTTCATACACTAAATTGCCAACCACAACCATGATTCGTTTTGTGGAGCATTCTTTAGCAATATGCCCATAGCCCTTGCACTTATAACATTGAGTAGAAGTAGAAATAGGATTACTCAAGCGAGTTTTAGAAATACCTTCCAAGGGTGGAGTAATCTTCTCATATGGCTTCTTCACTTCTTTGCTAGCATTGGCACTTGGAAAGCTTGCATTTGGGGTTTTCCACTCTTTTGGTTGGTTCACGGGAGTAGGAGTGCTACTCTTGTAACGGTTGGACTTTTCTCCCTTAAGCCATTGCTCGGCTTCAATAGCGGCTTCCAATAGATCTTGAAGTGAAGGATAAGAATGCAACCTCAATTGAGAAGCTATACCATAGCTCAAGCCATTCTTGAAACGGATCATGGCTTGCTCTTCATCCTCGGTCTCCATATCTAAGGCCATTCGGATCTTCTCAAACTCATCATAGTACTCATGAACCGTCTTGACACCTTGCTTTAGATCATAGAGCTTCTTGAGTTGCTCTTGTCGATATCTAGGAGTCACATACTTGGTATTCATGAAGGCCTTCAATTCATTCCATGTCACATTCACATGCACACCCGCTCTCCTTCTTGTCCTCTTTATGGACTCCCACCAAGTAGAAGCGTAAGACTCAAAAGATGAAATAGCATAAGTACCTTTCTTCTCATCGGTCATCTCATTTGTGTCAAACACTCTCTCTATGAGTAGAACCCATTCCATGTACGCCTCCGGATCACAAGTTCCCTTAAAGGATGGAAGGTTAAGCTTCACACTATTGAGATTGTTGTTGTTGTCACGCACCCCATAGTTAGGCTCCGGTTGGCCTCCATAATGGTCATCATGAGCAACATATTCTCTCCTAGCATTCCTTCCATCAAATCTCATGGGTGGCCCTCGACCTCGGCCTCTACCCCGATCCACATTTCGACCCTAATTCATTTGCCTCCTAGGTTGATAATGAGCATCATACCCATAGGCCTCATCACCATACTCGGCTTCCTCCTCTTCTTGAGCCTCAACAACTTGCTCAAGAGGTGGGACAAACCTAACGGGTCTTCGAAGTGGAGCACTTCCTTGGGGATTGCCCAAGTTGAGAGGATTGCTCTCTTGTTGGGGATTTCCCAACCCACGCTCTCGTAGAGCTTCAACTTTGCTTTGTTCATACTTCTTGGTTAGCTCAACAAAGTATCCGGGAGTCATAGGAGTGCTATGACTCGTGCCCTCTCCGGATTCAATTTGGACACTCGATGTCCTCCTCTCATCGGTCTCAACTTGATTCCTCTCGACGGTTTCAAGTCTCAATGATATATCCTCCAATTTAGCCATGATGGTGGCCATGAAGTTCTTCATGGGATCATCTCCATCGTTTGCCATTGTACCTACAAGGAAGAAACAAGAGTTAGTCAAAACACCTCACTCGCTCCCTCACTTGTGTTCACTCGGATCACTCTTTTGGGTGGCGGTGGATATTTCACTCGGACTTGTTACTCAAAGCTTCAAGGAGTTAACTGTCAATCCTCAATTCAACCAACTATTCACAAGCCAATTGTACTCCGGGGTGAGTGGAGTTGATATGACTCGATGAACGCTAAGCAATTTGAAGTGAGGACTTGAACCAAAAGATACTACGAAACTTCTTTGAATTCTAGTCTCCTTTCTAGGCACGATGATCCTAATAGCTCAAAGTAATTAGTACTAATCGAGTAGGATTATACTCTAATAGCACTAACCGGAAGCAATGCAATCAACAAAACAAGAAATCCTAGAAGAATCTACCCCAAACTACAACTTCAGCACTCAGGAGGGGCGCCCAAGACTGTGCAGGCAATCAGGCAGGGCGCCTGGGACCTAGGCGGGGCGCCTGAGGTCTTAGGCAGTAGCCAAGTCAGGCGGGGCGCCTGGGCCTGGGACAGTTTCAACACGTTCCAAACTTGTTTCAAGTCGATTTCCAAGCTCCAAATCCGATGTTTTCAACTTGTTCTCACAATCCAATGATACCCAAAGTTGTTTTTGATCTTCCTTAACAAACCCCAATCAAATTAACATCCAAACAATCAATCAATTTCGAGATTCAATGCCAAGAAACTCAAGAACACAAGGGTTTATCAAAAAGGTTTCAACAAGGATTGTGATTCTTCAAACTTGGTGTTATACATGTTCAAATCCCACAAAATTGGTACCGAATCGTTTGTTTTTCAATGAAGATCAATCCCCAATATCAAATTTTCAATCAAACATCAATCCAACCCAAGAATCAAGCCAAAATCATCAAGAACAAGTTCTTCAAGGGTTTAAGGGGTTTTGGGGTTTCAAATTTTCAAACTCCACCAATCCAAACAATTTTGGTACCTAAGCAACGGGAAATCAATCACGATCAAGAATCCATAACACCCATATCACAAATCATCCAAACCAACAAGTTACACCAAATTTTTAGATTTTTCAATTTTTTTGTAATTTTCTTCTTTCAACAACAAGAAAACTAAAAGGATAGATACTGGGCACGAAGAACCAAGGGTCGGGGGTTTGTAGAAACAAAACCCGAGCCTTGCTCTGATACCAATCTGATAAGAATCAAAACGCGGAAAGTAAAATGGATAAGAACGAGACGTAACTCGATCTCTAATCCCAAGTAGCAACGGAGAACTTGTTCCGCTACACCCCGGGAGAAGGACAAGAACACCTACGCTATGCAACTACCCTCGAGTCAACTAGAACTCGCAAGTAGAATGGTCGGATAGGGGTTGTTAGGCAACTAGAATCCACTAGAAGTAACAAGTCCCAACTAAGGTTGGTTTTCATAAACCCAAAGAGATTCACTCTTTACAATATTCAATTCATCATTCAACATAAACTAAGTGTAAAATAAGCTAGGCTTGGCTATTTATAATGTTTCCCAAGCTTACACAATGACTTAAATACCCTTACTAATAAGGTTCATCAAATAAGCCACGTAGGGCAAAACAGTAAAAGAAACATAAGTTCAGCAGCTAGGAGGGGCGCCTGGGGCTGGGAGGGGCGCCTGGAACATGCTGAAGCTAGGCTGGGCGCCTGGGGCTAGGCGGGGCTCCTGGGCTAGACGGGCGCCTGGTCTGGGGCGCCTAGGCAGGCGGGGCGCCTGGGCACAATTCCATTCTTAGGCAGTGAGCTTCCTAGGCGGGGCGCCTGGCTGTGCTGGGCCTTCTTCCTCCTCCTTAGGCGTGGAGCCTAATGATGAAACCATCCGGAACACTTCCAAAACCCTTGACTTCAAGTCCATTGTATCTTCCAAGCTTGGCACATGTCGGAAAGTGTTGGAAAGTGTCTTGGCACGATTTGGGGCTTATCAACACTTAAAATTATGCGTTGTTCTCAATGTATTAAAAATAAAACTAAGGGTGATAGAGAAATTCCCTGGGGCTCCAAGCCCGAAGAACATCATTATGAGCTTCCTTAGGGCACGAGGTACTCAGAATTCCCTCAAGCAGGACATCCTCAACCAATTATACGAGGTTGCAAGCACCCCATACTAGGACTTCAAACCAGTCAAAACCTGCAAAACAAAGAAACTCACCAAGTAATGTCCTTAAAAAAATAACATTTTTTTTTCATTTTTTTTTGTTTTTTTTTTGTTTTTTTTTTTTTGTTTTTTTTTTGTATACAATTACGAGTTGCCTCTCGAGAAGCGCCTTAGTTATAGTCGTGGCACGACTTCAATCAACTCAACCCATGGCTCATCGAGGCTCGCATGCATGCACACACAAACAATTCACATCATCACCATGTCCCTTCTGTCACAACCTTTTTTTAACTAAAAAAGGAACAATTTATAATTTAAAAGGTTATGGCGATGTTCAAAGGTACACGAATTATTAAGAGATTTTCGGAGTCGCCACTTGACAAGTTAAAGGTGTGCCAAGTCACCAAAGTGGAATTCTTGGAATTCCTTGGGGATTCTTGATTGACTCGTAAATGGTCTGCGTCAGAGTTCCGGATAAGGATATCGGTTGACTCTCGGGAAGGTGTTAGGCACCCTCGAGTCTTGTGTCAAGCACAGTTGCTTTTATTGACGCATTTCGATTCTTTTAAAAAGTACTTGTTTATTTTGCCTTTGTTTTGTTACGCTTTTGATTTGATTATAAATTTGTCCGCTCAAATGGAAACTCAAAATCGAGAAATAATCGCGCGGTACTTCACCCGTTCGAAATCTTCCGACTTAAATCAATTAAATCGCGCAGGCACTTCACCCGTTCGAAATCTTTTGACTTAAATGAGTTTCAAGTGAACAAAATGAGTTATTATTTGATTAAACTTGCTTTGGCATAACCTTGCCTAATCGCTTGTTTCCCTAACACTTTTTGTTTCCATATTATGGACTTGAGTTTTCAAGGTCAAGCAAGTTTATTTCCATATTATGGACTTCAGATTTCAAAGTCGAATAAGTACGTTTCATTATTTTAATTTGCACCTCGTGTCCCAATTCACCTTTTGTTTTCGAATCTAACCAATTTACACAAGATCTATACATTTATTCCATCTTTTCTACCTCTAGTTTTTTGAAACAAAGTTGAGTACCAGCACTTGATTAAATCCTAGAATCTGCCTAACATTTGCTTTAAAAAAGAACAACTTTGCATTTGATGTTTAGTTTGCTATTCCATTTTTCTTAAATCTGTCCACTTGTTAACATCTTAAATTTGCATAACTATTTTAGCAAAATAAATAAATAAATGGATAAAGCAGCCCATCAAATGCTGGCCCAGATCTGAGTTGTTGTTCTTTTTGAAACATAACTCATTTTATACAAAGTCAGGAAAATATTTCACGTACAACAGCTTGCAAGATATATATATTAATCATAGGAAAACAAATTGCTTGGGCCTAAATAAGGCTATTTCATGCATTTTTCAAGTCTTGAACAGGGTTGAAAGTTACGTACAAGATACAAAAGCTTAAAGGATAAATACCTTTGAATTGATACCCTTATAAAATGGCAATGATGACCAGGAAACCCAGCAACGACATCAGCAAGACGATACCTTAAACATCCCTTTTTGACCTTCTACTTTGCCATCTTATTACCTAGACTTATATCATAAAAGACTCTCTTTGTATTTTCTTACTTGTCTCACTTGTCCCTCTCTATTCCCCTTAAATTTCTTATGTTTCCCCTCTAATTCTCAGATCTGATTTCTTAGGTGTTTTTTGGAGTGTTTCAGATCTCTCTCCTGTGTCCCCCAGACTAGTGAATAAAGAGACTATATATATAGCTGAATATTTTCAGCCAAGCCTTCCCCAAAGCCCCAAAATTAAATGCTCTCCCTACATGACAAACAAGGCATGCCATACAATAAATTAAAAGCCAAAGGGGTGGAGTAAAAAGAAAGTAAAAAGGACAAGGGTCACATGACTCTCTTTACTTTTCAGAAAAATTAACTCCCAAGCTAGACAACAAAAATAGCAGGGGAATCTTTACACTTTTAGGCTGCCACTTCTACTTTTTCATTTGACTTTCGACCACATTTTTATATATTTTCAGATTTTGTTTAAGAACAAAAAAAAAAAACAAAGATTAGAAGAGTCCTGATTTGAATACACAGATCAAACGAGCGCACATATACACACATATACACTAACCCCTGCTAACATACAACTATTATCAATTCAACCGGGACCATCCATGTCAAACAGAGTATTCCTTCACACACACCTGACTTATCTAACTGAACAAAACGACATATCCAAAAACAAGCTAAAGTTTTATCACTATATACTTCAAGAAACCAGAATCACAAAAGCAATACCTAATCACTTGTTTACTTAACACTCGACAACCAGAACACACATGTTAATAGTCACAGAAGTTTATGCATACAGACACCAATTCCTACTTAAACGGGATCAAGAACGACAACAGTAGACAATCAATGGAATAGAATTAAGGATCATTGGGACCTCATGCTTAAATAATGGCTAAACACTGAACTAACTAATACGATCCACTTCAAACTCAATATATTTACCATACATAATCAATTTAGACAAAGTTCAATAGTAAAACAACGAGGCGGACAATCATGAGACAGATTCTGCACTACTCCTCAATTAGACAAGCACAAAACAACATTCCTTCATCATTTACGAAGTAAGCTTATCTTCACGGGATGATTTCAATTTTTCAATGTTCCAAATACTACACTAAACATGGGTTTCCAAACTAAACAATCTAGCTAACCAAGAACAAAAAAGATAGAGAGGAAAAGGGGAACAAGTTTTTCTATCTAACCCGTCACGACACATGCCACCGTTGTCATTGCTTCGATACACCATCATTGTCACCGCTGAAACAACATCAACATCATCACGGAGCCAACAACTTTACTTTGTTCATTTCCATCCATCAACACGCTGCCTCGCCATCAACAACACTGCTCCATCTAACGACATCGCACCACTGCCATTGTCGCATCGCTGCCTCACACTGCCTAACCAAGTTCCATTCACCATTGTTGCTCCCAACGCATACGCAAGTATACGCGGTCGACAAGTAATAAAGTGATAAATCGAATATCGTTCCCACGAGGACTAAGCAGACTAATACTTCGCAAACAATTCCTACAAACTACTCAGGGATCTTTTTCTTTGGTTGTAAGAGTTTTTATAACTAAAACACAGTAATTAAAGTGCTAGAAGTGTAGTCAAGCAATGTGCAATACTTTGGTTGTTAACAATATTAAGAGGACGGTCCAGGGTCAGAGTTACAAGCAATCCAGTTGATGTATCCAATTGATTCCACTTCTTAAATCCCGGGTTACTAACTGACAGAGTAAATGTAACTGTGAAAACCTTCCAGTTCTTCACAGTCTATGCAAGCTACTTCAATCCCTATATGTCTATGGGTTAAATCACATGCACGCATTAACGAATCATGTTATGAGTTAAACTAGGCAAGCAAGTATATGTCTATCCTACTCGCAAATTGGTTCCCCGATGCCCGGGTTCACAAACTAGTTCTATTCTTTCTTATTACGTAATTAAATTTCCTCTTTCGAGTTCAATCCAAAAACCATAAGTAATGTATAATTATCGAGCTCTAACAATTACACAAGTGAAATCAAGAAAGAATAAGTAACCCGTTATGGGATTCAATCAATGGGAATCAATCCTCAACAATCAACTTTCATGTAATACTCTAACCCTAGAGCGTAAAGTTTAGCCACACATATTCATAATCACAAGGCAAGAATTTGGTGTAATAATGAAGTAAATGATGTAATAGATGAAAGATTAGGCATAAACCTTGTTCAATGAGTATGTTGCTCTCAATATTCTCCAAAGTATCAGCTCCCTTTCAAAAACTAAGTAAAAGACTATTTATAATGTTTACAAACACCTAGTAATAAGTTAGACCCAATACTAGACGGAATAGGAAGTGAAAAACCGCACAAGGGGCGCTATAACGGGCGCCCCGCGCCTCGTAAAGCGCCACAACAAGCAGACCCCGTCGAATTCCGGGCGCTTTTGGGGCGCCCCACGTGAGGTACAGCGCTGGGGCACTGGGCGCTATAACTGGCGCGCCACGTGCCCCAAAGCGCCCAGCCAAATTGCCTTTTTCCTTGGTCTGAAATCGTGCTCGTGTCGTGCCCTCGTGTGCTCAATCCAATCCTCAATCAACTTCCAATCAACTCATGCTCAATCAAGCTCCTAAAAGCTCCAAATGCACCGCGTAACAACCTACACACGCACGACATCAAATTAGTGTAAAACCACATTCACAAACTATCAAACGAGTGCAAAACAAGCTCAAATATGCCGAAATATTAAGGAAACCTTGGCATAAAATGCCAAACATCACCACCCCACACTTGAACCTTTGCTCGCCCTCGAGCAAGTCACATCTCACTTCCCAACCTAGGTAAAACAGGTCTGCCTATGACTATGGTTGATACCAACCATTGAACCAATACACACATGACTACTATGGATCCACAACATGCCAACAAATTACCAAAATCAAAAATATAAGAACAACCACCCCAAAATAGCTCAAATGCACAGACTCAACTTAATGCAACCATGCTCCCACAAAGTCACACCTATCTACTCAACCAAGAACCATCAACTTCACCTATTTCATGCAAACCACGTGCCCTCACCAATATGAAGCAAAAGAGTGCCCCCCCAAAAATCACACACAAAATCAATATCGTGAATAGAACGGGGGTAATACAAATGAATTCACTCACTCTCATGAAAGTCCCACATGTCACACGCAACGTACCATAGGCTTGCCCGTAGTGTAGGACTCCACTAATGTAAGCTCACTCCCATCGGGATTAACTAGGACTTTAGAAAGGTCGTAATGTAGGCTAAGGGGCGGGTAGGATACATATGGTAGTAGTGACTACCTCTCTAAGCACTTTAATACATCACATTCAAGTTAAGCATCAATCTCATCAAGCCACCCAATCAACACTTCTACACATACACCTTCTCACAAGTAGCATTTTTCTATTAAGCACACACTAGCAAGGAATTGATATCTTTTTCTCTTTTTATTTCTCTTTTTTTTCTTTTCACAATTTTTTCTTTCTTTTCAACTTTGCTATTTTTTTCTTTTCTTTTTTTCACTTTCATTATCTTCCACCCTTGCCAATGCTTTTCACTACTTCACAATTTTTACAATTATTCCCCTTCATTAGCTCCACTCAAAAACCTCCCAAAATCCAACCACAACTCCCACATACCAACACAATATCAATAAAGTGCTTAAGGAGTAGAGGGCCAAAAGAGTCAATTTAGAACAAATGGGTAGGCTCGGGGTATGGGTGCCAACAAAAAAGGATCAAAGAAATCACAACAACAATTTTTTTCCAAGGTATATATGTAAGGGTAGGCAAATCAAAAGAAGGCCTTGTATCATTTCCCGACTAGAGCAAACTTAGGATTTCGCTTTGCACACACGGGGGGCAAGTTCTAGACATTAATATGCAACATGGAGCAAACAAGAATATGCCTCACACACACATTGCACATGGTCCACACAAAAAGGTTCCATCAACAACTCTCAACTAAGCATCTAGAATGCAACTTGTGGAAATTTAAGCACTCATGCACAAAGGTTCACAATCAAGTCAAGCAAGCGGACTCAAGCATATCAAGGGGGTCGTTCCATGTTTTTTCTAGGCATGCATCACAATTAAAACCCAAGGACACCATAAATAGCACATGCAATCAAGTTCAAGTCCACCGGTATGAAACAAATCAAAGGCACCTAGCATTCTACCTCTTTCCTTCGTCTAGGGCCATCTACAACTAACTATCCTAATCCTAAAACTAAAAATACTACCCGGTTCAAAGGTCTCCCCGTGGAAAAGAACCGAGGTCATAAGAAAAACTACGGGGCGGATGACATGTACCACTAATAAAACTAAAAGGAAAATCTTTTTGGAAATTTTCATTGGTTTTCTAATTATTTTTTTTTTCATATATTAAAGCAAGAAAGAAATCAAAATAAAGTCAAGTGACAAAAGAAAAATCCTATGGTACATGCATCCTAACCTCAAAAAAAAAAAATAAAGGGCAGTACCCCACCCTACACTTAATAAGCAATGTCCCAGTGCGACAAAGAAGTAAGTGCAAAAGTAAAAGAAAACTGCCCTGAAATCCGGGTGGTGCGCAGGAGTGTGGACTTAATCCTCCTCCTCATCAGAGCCACCGCCTTCAGCATCAGTCGCCTCAACCTCACTGTCCGGATCGTTAGCAACAATATCTGAATCCGTGTTCTCATCCTCCTCCGGAGACACCTCTCTAGCTCGAGTCCTGCCTAGCAGACCCTTCGAGGTCTCCAGTAGAGGGACAATGCGATCAATAGCAGCAAAATCTACGCCCGACCGCCGGGCCATCTCCTCCATCATCAAGTACTGACGCACAGTCAAGTTGGCGTCTGCCTCCCGCCACTCATCTGCCGTCAGTTTCACCGGCGCAGTAGTGGTCACACCCTTGACCGAAGCAATATCAAAAGGCTTCCCTATGTCAGGGACAATGCGATCCCCAATCTCATCTACGGGGACGCCAGACTGCTCCAAGTAGTGGGTCAAGATGTTCCCAAAGTATAAGCGGCTACATGAATCGGACTTCCGTTGCTCTCTCATCACGCGCAACATGTAGTAGCCTATGTTTACCGGCCTCCCAGTCATAAAGAAGTACACCATGCACGCCCGAGTCTTGGTGACCTCGGAATAATGGGAAGATGGTAGTATACGTGCATTGATAAACCGCATCCACACACGGACCGGTTTAAGAAACTTCGAGAAGTACATGAACTTGTGTCTTCCGGCGGCACTGCGCTCCCACTTGTGAGTGGAGCCCTCGCCACATAAGGTGTCTCGCAGAGCCTTGTAATCAGGCTTTTTGATGTACTCCTTCATATCATCATAGTCGGGGTCCTCGACCCCCAAAAAGGCATTCAATGCCGTAGGATCCAACTTCACTTTCACTCCCCGCACTGTCACCATATCATCCTCCTTCCATGCTTCATCCGGCTCCCAGTTGGCATACAGTTCGTGCACCAAATCCAAGTTGGCGTGCCCCGGACTCTCAAACACCGAGTCCCATTTTAGAGTAATGATCGCCTCGGCCACACTTCGGAATTTTTGCATCACCCGTCTTTTATCAATGGCTTGCTCGGGGATGTACCCCGCAAGCCGCACACACTTATACCATGTTTGACATTCACCTTTCTTTACAAAAGGGATGCCATAACGGGTCTTTCCTCCGGGACGTGGTATCGGCACCGTGTCCTTAGGAATCTTAGCCTTGCCTTTAGCCTTTGGTTTGGCCTTGGGCTTGGCCGGTGCCTTGCCCTTTTGCTTTGTGGTGGAAGGCCCGGCTTGAAGTGTTCTCCTCGGGCCCGCAGCGGAGGAAGAGCTCTTGCTTGGCAAAGTAGTGGTCACCATGGTACCTATACAACAATGGAAGATCAATGTGAGATGGATAGATAGGCACCAAAACTATACAATGCAAGCTCAATTGGTGGGGTACCACCCCACACTTATCACACATTCTATGTGTCAAGTACTCAACTCACTGGCACGAGCAACCCCACACTTAAGCAAAACTAGCTTCGGGCAAAGCATGCCACGTTTTTGAATTTTCAAGATCAAGCTAGTGTGGGTGCCTCATGATCAATTCTTATGTGTGTGCAACACCTAATGTCCATTAAAAGCCTAAGGAATGCATTGCTACTCAAGAATTCACAATGTTATTGAATTTTTATCATTGAGGCTTTTTCACAAACACTTGGTGTGCAAACTTTAAAACTATCAATTTCAATGAACTTTGGAATGTGCCAACCCTCCCAAATTGTTGGGAGATCTCTTTTTACAAGTCACAAGCTATCTCTCTAGCACCATTAGCAATTTAAGCATAACTAGAATGAATTTTTTGAGTGGACTTGTAACTAGCTAAGAAATCATCCATGAACAAGAATAAGTGCAACTTACATGTTATTGAAGGAGAAAGAGAAGAATTTACTTACTTGAATGTGTTAGAATGGATTGTCCACGATTTTGGAATGATTCCAAGTGTTAGAGGTGAATTGGTGAGTGATTAGAGAGAAATTGGAGTGAAAATAGTGAAGAAAAACGTGTAGGGATCGGGTGTAAGGGGATGGGGGAAACCGGGTCGCGGGTCAAAACCCGTTTGACCTGAAAACTTACAAAAAAATAAGCCGGGTGCGGTAAGCCCCGCGGCGCAGGCCCAACGCGTGCAGAAAATCCCACCCACTGGTTGCCTTGGCGCGGTGGGGGGCGCGGGGCGCTTCCAAACGCGCCAGGCTTCTTTTCTTCAGCTTTTATTTGGCGCGTTGGGAGGCGCGGGGCACTCCCGAACGCGCCCGAGCACATTTTTTCGCACCGATTTTCGATTCCAAGTGCAAACCCAAGCGCGGGACATGTCTCGAGACGTCCCGTATCCCTCAATGCATTAATTTCACCATTTTTAGCTCACCCGATTCCTACAAAAACGACACACAAAAACAACAAACTATGTGACACTATAAAACAAAAAAATACTAAACTATTACAAGTACAAACTCGGGTTGCCTCTCGAGAAGCGCCTTATTTAACGTCGTGGCACGACGGATATGAATCAAGGGTCCCTCAAAGTAATGGAAGTGCGGTAGTTCACCGCACCTGCCTAATAACGTTTCACCCATTGACCATTAACCAAAAATGTGTTCTCAGAGTCCGGGGCTCTCAATTCAACCGCTCCATGTGCGGTAACACGAACAACTTCAAAAGGCCCCGACCATCTCGACTTCAACTTGCCCGAAAATAATTTCAACCTCGAGTTGAACAACAATACAAGCTGCCCGGGCTCAAAAGAACGACGCTCAATGTGCTTATCATGCCATTTCTTTGTCCGTTCCTTATATAATTTCGCATTTTCATACGCATGGAAACGGAACTCTTCAAGTTCATGCAATTGGAGCATCCTCTTCTCACCCGCTAAGGCCATATCAAGGTTGAGCTTTTGAATTGCCCAATACGCCTTATGCTCTAATTCCACCGGCAAGTGACAGGCCTTACCATAAACAAGCCTATATGGAGAGGTTCCAATAGGTGTTTTGAATGCGGTTCGATAGGCCCAGAGAGCATCATCTAACTTCATAGCCCAATTCTTCCTCGAGGCATTCACAGTCTTCTCAAGGATTTGCTTGATCTCTCTATTAGACACTTCCACTTGGCCACTAGTTTGGGGATGATAAGCAGTAGCCACCTTGTGGCGAACCCCATACTTAGCCAATAATTTATTGAACAACCGGTTACAAAAGTGCGTACCTTCATCACTGATTATAGCCCGCGGTGTCCCAAAACGAGTGAAAATATTCTTCTTCACGAACTTCACCACCACACTCGCATCGTTTGTTGGAAGCGCAATAGCTTCCACCCATTTAGACACATAATTAACTGCTACTAGGATGTATTTATGGCCCATAGAAGGCGGGAATGGACCCATAAAATCAATACCCCAACAATCAAACAGCTCAATCTCCAAGATATTATTCAAAGGCATCTCGTGACGCCTAGTAATAGTCCCCGTTCTTTGGCAACGATCACATTGCTTCACTAATGCGTGAGCATCTTTAAATAAAGTAGGCCAAAAGAAACCAGATTGGAGTACCTTTGCAACTGTTCGATCTCCACCAAGGTGGCCACCATTAGGAGAGGAATGGCAGCTCTGTAGAATCGGCTCTACTTCTTCCCTTGGAATGCATCTCCTAGCTAGTTGATCAACTCCTATCTTGTACAAATAGGGCTCATCCCACACATAAAATCTACTCTCATGAAGGAGTTTACGCTTTTGCTCAGCAGTTGCCCCAGGGGGATACACATTACTCACAAGTAAATTTACCATGTCAGCATACCATGGCACCTCAGCTGCATCAAGAGCAAAAAGTTTCTCATCAAGAAATACCTCTTTGATCTCGGGCCCTTCATCTACATGATCTCTATTCTCCAGCCTTGACAAATGATCAGCAACTTGATTCTCAGTTCCCTTGCGATCTCGAATTTCAACATCAAACTCTTGCAATAGGAGGACCCATCTAATGAGTCTAGGCTTGGAGTCCTTCTTTTCAAACAAATACCGGATTGCGGCATGATCAGTGTAGACAACAACATGAGTGCCAACCAAATAAGATCTGAACTTATCAAAAGCATAAACTACGGCTAGCAACTCCTTCTCAGTGGTGGTGTAATTGGACCGGGCTGCATCAAGCGTCTTGCTTGCATAATAGATGGAGTGAAAGATTCTTCCAATTCTTTGGCCTAGAACAGCCCCAATAACATTATCACTCGCATCACACATCAATTCAAACGGTAAAGACCAGTCAGGAGCAATGATGATTGGTGCGGTCACCAACCTTTTCTTCAACTCTTCAAATGCCTTGAGACAAGCATCATTAAACACAAATTTCACATCCTTCTCCAACAATTTGCACAAGGGAGTAGAATTTTTGGAGAAGTCCTTTATGAAACGTCTATAGAACCCTGCATGTCCCAAGAAACTACGCACCCCCTTAACAGAGATAGGTGGTGGTAATTTCTCAATAGCCTCAATCTTTGCTTTGTCAACCTCAATTCCTTGCTTTGACACCTTGTGCCCAAGTACTATGCCTTCTTGAACCATAAAGTGACATTTTTCCCAATTCAGCACCAGATTTGTTTCTTCACAACGGCTCAGCACAGCATCCAGATTTCTCAAGCATTCATCAAAAGAGTCACCAACCACTGAAAAATCATCCATAAATACCTCCACAAATTTTTCCACCATGTCAGTGAAAATAGCCATCATGCACCGCTGAAAAGTCCCCGGGGCATTACATAACCCAAATGGCATCCTCCTAAATGCATAGGTGCCATATGGACAAGTAAAAGTGGTCTTCTCTTGGTCTTCAGGGGCTATCACAATTTGATTGTAGCCCGAATACCCATCCAAGAAGCAGTAATATTCATGCCCTGCAAGTCTATCCAGCATCTGATCAATAAAGGGAAGTGGGAAGTGATCTTTCCTGGTGGCCTTGTTCAGCTTCCTATAGTCAATGCAAATTCGCCACCCTGTAACAGTTCTTGTAGGAATCAACTCACTGTGCTCATTCTTCACCACTGTCATGCCCCCTTTCTTGGGAACACATTGCACTGGACTCACCCACTTGCTGTCAGAGATAGGAAAAATAATACCAGCATCCAGCCACTTGATGACTTTTTTCTTCACCACCTCCTTCATAATTGGATTTAGCCTCCTCTGCTGCTCTATGGATGGTTTATGATCTTCCTCCAAGAGAATTTTGTGCATGCAGAAAGAAAGACTAATCCCTCTAATATCAGCAATAGTCCAGCCAATAGCTCTTTTGCGCTCTCGCAATACCCGCAACACCTTCTCAACCTGCACATCAGACAACAAAGAAGAAAGGATCATGGGCAAAGTATTACCTTCACCCAAATAAGCATAACGTAAAAGCTCGGGTAAAGATTTGAGCTCAAGATTGGGAGCTTTCTCAATAGACGGTTTAACAGTAGTTAAGGTCAACGGTCTATCAAGCTCCTCAAATTTCTTCCACCCTGGGATGAATCTACTCTGCATATTAAGAACCTCCAAATACTCCTCAATATCATCATCCTTCAGGATATCATCATCATCACATAAGAGTGCCCGTGCTAAAGAATCAATATTAGAAGCCAAGAATGACCTCTCATCAGCAGTCAACTCATCATCTACCACTTTTACCATGGACAACTCTTCATAATGAGAAGGAAGCTGGGTAGCTCTGAACACATTAAATACAGCTTCTTCCCCATTTACCTTCATAATCATCTTTCTAACTCTGACTCTAATAACAGCATCAGCAGTAGCCAAAAATCCTCTTCCCAAGATGAGAGGAACCTCAGGATCAGCTTCGTAATCAAGAATAATAAAATCAACGGGTAGTATAAACTGACCCACTTGTACAAGCACATCCTCAATAATCCCCTCGGGGCATGTCAAAGATCTATCAGCCAGCTGCAGGGTCACAGTAGTGGGTCGTGGTTCACCCAGGCCTAGCTTCCTGAAAACTGAAGAAGGCATTAAATTCACACTAGCACCCAAATCACATAAAGCTCGACTAACCTCATGTTCCCCAATTTTCAAAGAGATGGTAAAATTGCCAGGGTCCTTCAATTTCTGAGGAAGATTGCTTCTAACTCTGGAACTACACTCCTCAGTGAGTGCAACTGTCTCAAACTCAGTCAGTCTTCTCTTGTTAGCAGCAATATCCTTGATGTATTTAGCATATTTGGGATCATCCCGCAAAAGCTCCACCAAAGGAATATTTACCTGAATCTGACTCAATATCTCCAAGAATTTCTTACATGTTGCATCAACTTTCTGCTTCTGAAGCCTCTGAGGGAAAGGTGGTGGTGGTCTCACAATAGCAGACTCGGGCTGCTTTGCTATTACTGTCTCTGCTTCTTTCTCCACTTCCCTATCAACATTTGGCTCTAGCTCACCAATGGGCTTCTTTGGTTTTGGGGGAACTTCTTCTAGAGCTCTTCCATTCCTCAAAGTAACTGCTTGCACAAATTCTTTAGGATTCTTCTCTGTATCACTCGGTAAAGCACCCCGAGGTCTATTATTTTGTGCTCCAGCAAGCTGCCCCAATTGTCTCTCAAGATCTTTCTGCGCACTGCTCAAATCTTTAATTGTTAGTGCCTGAGATGCTGAATCATCCATGAGTTTTTGCTGCCCTGCAAGAAGTTTCCTAAGCATATCCTCCATTGCATTAGACTGCTGTGGCTGAGCCTGTGACTGTGACCCCTGCTGTGGTGCATTGCTTTGATTAATTTGGGGTCTCTCATTACCCTGAAACTGCTCACGGGTATCCCTCAAGGAAAAATTTGGGTGATTACGCCAACCCATGTTATAACTGTTACCATATTGATTGCGATTCTGACCCTGTGACCTGTTCTGATTACCCACATAATATACTGACTCTGGGTTAGATGGACAGACTTCAGTACTATGATCTTCTCCACATACCTCACAAAAAATTTGAATTTGTTGCACTGGAGCTAATGGTGGTTTTGCTTGGAGAGCCAGCTTGCTGATTTGATTAGAAATAGCATCCATCTTCGCTCTTAGCTCTGAAATTGCATCCAATTGAAGTATCCCAGCAGCTTTCTGCGTATTAGCCCTGTTAACACCCTCGAATTGTGTCGTAGCTCTGCCATCACCCTGCCAATCAGGATTGCTCTGCTAAAACTTATCAAGTAATTCATAAATCTGATCAAAATTTAACGCCAACACTTGGCCTCCAGCAGCAGCATCAACCACAATCTTAGTGTGTTGATTCAACCCCTCAACAAAGGTGTGTGCAATAACCTCATTAGATTGGTTGTGATGTGGACAATCTCTCAATAGTGCTTTGAATCTCTCCCAGGCTGCATACAATGATTCTCCTTCTAACTGCCTGAAGGACATAATCTCGCTCCTCAGCCGCGCTGTCTTGGCAGACGGATAAAACTTAGCCAAGAATTTCTTAGCCAAATCCTCCCAAGTAGTGATAGACCCAGGCTTTTCAGCCTTTAACCACTTCCTAGCTGCCCCAATTAATGAAAATGGGAACAAAGTCATACGCACATAATCAGTAGGCACACCCGATGGTGTATAAGTGTCACTGATCTCCAGAAAGTTCTGAATGTGTTGCTGCGGATCCTCATGTAGTAATCCAGCATATTGCCCCGTCACATGCAGCAACTGAATCATGCCGGGCTTGATCTCAAAGTGCCCGGTAATAGCGGGCTTCACAATACTTGACGCTACTCCTCCCAAGCTAGGAAGAGCAACATCTCGCACTGCTACTGCTTGTTCTTCAGCCATTTCAACAGGTAGAGAGGCAAGTACGATTGCTACTGCTTCTCGATCTCTCGCTTCTCTTTTCACCCTTCTCAAGGTTCTTTCAGGCTCGGGATCAAAAGGTGCGAGTGATTCGTCCTTTTTATTCCTTTGCATTCAAAACCTATTGCCTGAAACAGCACAAGAAACTCAACAAAAAATTAAACCTGAATAGAAATTAAGTAATCGTTCAAAAAGAAACTAGTCCGTAATTAGTCCTCGGCAACGGCGCCAAAAACTTGTTGCTCCCAACGCACTCGCAAGTATACGCGGTCGACAAGTAATAAAGTGTTAAATCGAATATCGTTCCCACGAGGACTAAGCAGACTAATACTTCGCAAACAATTCCTACAAACTACTCAGGGAACTTTTTCTTTGGTTGTAAGAGTTTTTATAACTAAAACACAGTAATTAAAGTACTAGAAGTGTAGTCAAGCAATGTGCAATACTTTGGTTGTTAACAATATTAAGAGGACGGTCCAGGGTCAGAGTTACAAGCAATCCAGTTGATGTATCCAATTGATTCCACTTCTTAAATCCCGGGTTACTAACTGACAGAGTAAATGTAACTGTGAAAACCTTCCAGTTCTTCACAGTCTATGCAAGCTACTTCAATCCCTATATGTCTATGGGTTAAATCACATGCACGCATTAACGAATCATGTTATGAGTTAAACTAGGCAAGCAAGTATATGTCTATCCTACTCGCAAATTGGTTCCCCGATGCCCGGGTTCACAAACTAGTTCTATTCTTTCTTATTACGTAATTAAATTCCCTCTTTCGAGTTCAATCCAAAAACCATAAGTAATGTATAATTATCGAGATCTAACAATTACACAAGTGAAATCAAGAAAGAATAAGTAACCCGTTATGGGATTCAATCAATGGGAATCAATCCTCAACAATCAACCTTCATGTAATACTCTAACCCTAGAGCGTAAAGTTTAGCCACACATATTCATAATCACAAGGCAAGAATTTGGTGTAATAATGAAGTAAATGATGTAATAGATGAAAGATTAGGAATAAACCCTTGTTCAATGAGTATGTTGCTCTCAATATTCTCCAAAGTATCAGCTCCCTTTCAAAAACTAAGTAAAAGACTATTTATAATGTTTACAAACACCTAGTAATAAGTTAGACCCAATACTAGACGGAATAGGAAGTAAAAAACCGCACAAGGGGCGCTATAACGGGCGCGCCGCGCCTCGTAAAGCGCCACAACAAGCAGACCCCGTCGAATTCCGGGCGCTTTTGGGGCGCCCCACGTGAGGTACAGCGCTGGGGCACTGGGCGCTATAACTGGCGCGCCACGTGCCCCGAAGCGCCCAGCCAAATTGCCTTCTTCCTTGGTCCGAAATCATGCTCGTGTCGTGCCCTCGTGTGCTCAATCCAATCCTCAATCAACTTCCAATCAACTCATGCTCAATCAAGCTCCTAAAAGCTCCAAATGCACCGCGTAACAACTTACACACACACGACATCAAATTAGTGTAAAACCACATTCACAAACTATCAAACTAGTGCAAAACAAGCTCAAACATGCGGAAATATTAAGGAAACCTTGGCATAAAATGCCAAACATCAACCATCGTTACAAAACTGCCTCAAAATCCAGCCACTATGTCGCAGCGCCTCCGCTGCCCTTTGCTTTAACCAAAGGCGACGACACCACGCCACCAGCTGCCTCGCCATCATATAACACCAAAAAGTATCACAAGCCCCGCACAATCAGCCCAGATGCCTCACCAATTAACAAAATCATCAACGCAACCACTCAGCCTTCACAACATTCTTACGACACCAACTAATCATCTCATTGCGACATCTCCACACACACCAGCTTCTAATCATCACACCACCAAGTATCATTCGCAACCTTGTCGACCGAACAAACGCATCAGCCCTATCTTTCCCGTTTCCCAGCGAAACGACCCCAAATAAGTCGTTTTACTTGGAAAAGGCAGAGAAAAGGGCCTGCGAACGGAGAAGGAGGAGGTGCCGTCGATTTAGGGCTTGACTCTTTGGGTCCCGATCTACGACGGAGGAAGGGGGTATTCGCTGAAATTGGACTCATATTTGGAGAGAGGACGTCGAGACACACCCATAAATGTAACATGTTTTGCCGGAAGAGGAAAGGTTGCCGCCGACGGCGGTGGCAGAAGGCGGATCTCGGCGGTGCGTAGAGAATCCGGCTAGGTTCCTTAGGTTTTGTGATTTGGAGTAAAAAATGAGTAATTGGGAAATTTTTATTTTATGTGACAGGGGTGGATCGGGTCAGGAGTGGAATTGGACTAATTATAAATGACCACTAAAGGTTTAAACTATTTAAAGTACAAACAATTACGTAAACTTGAACATTACACAAAAATCACAGCATTATTGTAATCGAACATATAACTACAATTAAACACATAAAAAGTATTTTTGGTAATTTTCATTTAATGACAAATTTTTGCTAAAATAAAAAATAAAATTCTAGAAAAATTCGGCAAAAATTCTAAAATGTTAGCTCGGCTATTTCAAGCTATTTCAAGCTATTTTTGAATTTTCGTGCCAAAATTAGGTGATTACACCTTCAGCATTTTGCCAATGTCAATAGCAATTTCTTTATCATATAGCTTCAAGGTCATCTTTCCCTTATCAACATCAATCACTGCTCTACCAGTAGCCAAGAATGGACGGCTTAAGATAATTGGAACATCTTTATCAACGGGGCAGTCAAGAACCACAAAATCTAGTGGAAACATGAAACTACCCACATGCACAAGTACATCCTCAACTATTCCAACGGGGTGCTTTTGTCTTCTATCTGCTAGCTGGATTCGGATTGAAGTCTCTCTCATGCCAGTCAAATCCAGCTTATTGTATACTTCCAGTGGAATCAGATTAATGCTTGCACTAGAATCACACAAGGCCTTACCAATTGTGAGATCACCAATCGAGCACTGGACTGTAAAACTACCAGGATCTTGCTTCTTTTTAGCAACAGGCTTTGTGATGACAACACTACACACCTTATTCAACTCGACCTTCTCTACCTCATTAAAGTCAACCTCTTAGACAAAAGATCTTTTAACAATTAAGCGTATCCAGGGACCTATCGCATAACTTCCATGAAAGGCATAGTAAGCTTTAATTGTTTCAATAAATCAAAAAGCTTATTAAATTTCAAACCTTTTTGTTGCTTTGCCAACCTTTGAGGAAAAGGAGGTGGTGGTATTTTTGCCTTGGAGTTCTGCTCCCTTGACACTTTACCTTGTTCAACCACCCTGTCGGATTCTATATTAGGTTCTTTAGCAATTATATTCTCAGTACTAGGGACAGGTTTTGGAGTGATCTTTTTCTCAGCTGATCATTGACAACCAGTTTGGTAGAGTCATCAGCAAGCTCAATATTTGGCGTGGTAGGTAGTGCTCCTTTAGCTAATTCTTGCTCCTTGTCTAAGTCTCTGCCATTCCTCAAAGTGACTTCCATCAATTGATAAGGATTTGGATCCTTAGGATTCACTAGAGTGTCGCACGGCAAAGCACCTTGAGGTATATTATGTAAAGCATGGGACAATTGTCCCAACTTAGTCTCTATACCCTTTATAGCAGTGTCATGTGCTGCAACTTGGTCTTGAAGATTCTTATTATATCCCATCATAGCCAGCACCATAGTCTTAATCTCAGCTACATTATCCGCCTGTTGCAGGGGTAAAGTTGCTCGTTGTTGCATTGGCCTAAATTGACCTTGTTGATTGTATTGCTGGCGTTGCCCATAATTCATGAAGTTCACATCTTCAGTACCAGCAAGCAAATCAGCATCAGATTTATTACCAGGATTGAGGACTTGAGTCTGAGCCCGTGAGTCCACTTGGTTAACAGGTTTCAGCATCTTCTCATTTAGTTGTTTTGACACAACATCAAGTGTAGTCTGCAACTTTCACATCTTTTCTTCCATTGCAGAATTAGTACCAATAGCTAAAGCAACCGTACCTAGGCTAGTAGATGCATCTCTTCTAAGCCAACCTGAGCTTGGAGCCATCACATCAAGCAGGGCCTTCACTTCAGCAAATTTTTACTCAAAAATGCTCCACCAGCTGCTGCATCCAAAGTACCCTTAATTTGATCTCCCATGCCCATGTAGATCCTTTGCCTCAGCATTTGGTCAGGAATACCATGATGAGGACACTTTCTCAAATAACTTTTAAATCTATCCCAGTTTCTGGCAAAGTCTCTAGCGGGGTTTGCCTGAACATAAGTATCTCATCAACAAGCCTGGCAGTCTTATTTGGTGGAAAGAACTTCTTCATGAATATTATCACCAAGTCATCCCATGATGTAATAGAATTAACTGAAACCGAGTCCAACCAATCACAGGCATCTTCCGTTAGTGAGAACGGGAACAACATCAATTACACAACGTCTGCTGGCACTCGAGCCTGTTTTTGAGTTTCACAAATCCTTACGAACCTTTTCAAGTGCTTTTGAGGATCATCAGTAGTTCTACCTGCAAATAAACCAGCATTAGCAAGCAAAGCCACCATCGTCTGGGTAATGCAAAAATTTTCTGCCTCGAACGTTGGAAGCTGAATAGCAGACGCCAAATTCCCAGCCACAGGTTGCACGAACGCATTAAGATCCAAATCTTGAGCCATCCTGAATTCTTCGGGATCTGAACTTTCAATTGTAAACACCAAAGAAACGAGATCAAGTTGACAAGAGTGAAGTTAATAGAAACATAAACTAGATATCTTAACAACTAAATAACAACTAAATATCATCAACATAATTCCTACAACGTGAAACACACCCAATAAGAGCAATTTCATTCAAATTACAAACAAATATCACAAGTCGAAGCATGAAAACGAGGTGAAAGTATAGAAATTATTGCAATATCTTGCCTCGTATCAGGCAACTACAAAAAAAATTTGGCAAGTTACGTAAATAGAAAAAAATTGAATTATTTAAGACCAACCCAATTAAAATTAAACCCCATCCAAGAGTTCTTGTTTGAGGTGCCCATTTTTCCAAAAAAATGATTCTTTTTTCTTTTAATCTATCAAGAAAGCCTTCTGGTAACACATTTTCAACGTTAATTTCTTCACCTCATGAAAATCTGAGCACCCAAATAAATTAGTGTCTAGCCTTAACGAATTAGCGGCTTTTGACGCTTTCTATAAGCTAAAATTTTTATAGAAGTGGCATAAATTTTTGATTTATTATATAGTATTTCACAGTTTGTTTCTGTAATACTATTTTTGTTTAGAAAAACTGGTTCAAGAAATTTTGCATTCTCAGATATTTTTCTTAAGGACTATGCAACAAACTCCAACTCGCTGCCAAGATGAACAACTTCTTGGGACCCAATTTTGCTTTCAATGGGTTTGCAATATCCCATGATAATATTTTGATCAATATTTGTAATGAAATTGAAGGGAAGTATGTGGATTATCTCTCAACTCTAAGCAAGAAAAAGGTCACACATGTAGGTCCACTTATTCATGAAATGAAAACAACAATAGAGAATGAGGAATGCTCCAGGATTATTCGATGGCTAGTTAAGAAGAATGAGTCTTTGTATGTTTATGTTTCATTTGTAAGTGAATGAGCTAAGTGATGCGAACTTCATTTGGGTGCTCAGATTTTCATTAAGTGAAGAAATTAACGTTGAAAACGTGTTACCAGAAGGCTTTCTTGATAGATTTAAAGAAAAATGAGTCATTTTTTTGGAAAAATGGGCACCTCAAGCAAGAACTCTTGGGTGGAGTTTAATTTTAATTGGATTGGTCTTAAATAATTTATTTTTTTTTCTATTTATGTAACTTGCCAAAATAATTTTGTAGTTGCCACGTCAACAAAATTTTAATGGACGTTAGGATTTCTGTGCTGGATGACCATAGGAGCTACTTGGGCAAAGTTGAGTGACCATAGAAAGACAAAGCAAAGATAAGTGACCATGATGGCCAATTGCCCAAAGTTGAGTGACCAAAGAAAGACAAAGCAAAGATAAGTGACTATGGTGGCCAATTACCCAAAGTTGAGTGACCATAGAGGCAATCAACTCTCACAAAAGAGGTTCATTTGCAAAAATATGATACGAGAAGCTTTGGTTTGCCAAAATGCCCTCACCAACAGATGTTTAGCAAAAATGCCCTCATTAGTTAAATGAAACTTTTTCAGACCAAAATACCCCTACAAACCAATAAAAAGACGCGCCCCAGTCCCTCCCCTTCCTTTTCTCCATTTACGCTATCAAGAACACCATAAAACCCCATTACTTTTACAGATTGCTCTGTTCAAGAGAAGATTCAACGTAAGATTTCTTCAAGTTGCAAGGGTAAAGTTCTCTGCAACTATTGCTAAGAGTTTAAGCTCTGGTGCAATTAGCACCCTACATATACTTCTTGCCTATTGCCAAGACTCTATGGCCTGTTGCAAGTGCCAACTTGCAGAGAAAGTCTCTGCAACCCTTGGCTTATAGCTAAGAGTTTAAGATCTGATGCAATGGGCACCTGGGAGAGACTTCTTAGCTATTTCCAAGACTTTAAGCCCTCTTGCACTGGCCAACTTCAGGAAAAAATCTCTGCAAGTCTTGGCAATAGCCAAGACTTTAAGTTCTGCTGCAAAGGGAAACTTACACTGAAAATCTCTAAAATATTGGCAATAGCCAAGACTTTAAACTCTACTGCAATGGGAGGCTTGTAGAGACTTCTTGCCTATTGCCAAGACTTTAAGCCATGTTTCCATGGTCTCTACAACTACAGAAAATGTCTCTACAACTATTGTCAATAGCCAACACTTTAAACTCCAACGGAAGGGGCAACTTATACAAATAGTTTCTACAAGTATTGACAATTGTCGGGACTTTAAACTCTAGTGGAATGAGCAACTTGTACAAATAGTCTCTGCAAGTATTGGCAATTGCCAAGACTTTTACCTATATTGCAGTGCAAAACTTGCAGAGAAAGTCTCTGCAACTCTTGGCAATAGGCAATAGCCAAGACTTCTACCTCTACTGTAGCGAACAAGTTGGAGACAAAGTCTCTGCAACTCTTGGCAATAGCCAAGGCTCTAAGTTCTGGTGGAAGCAACAACTTACTCGGAACATCTCTGCAAGTATTGGCAATAGCCAAGACTTTAAACTCTACTGCAATAAGCACCTTGCAGAGAAAGTCGATGCAACTCTTGGCCATGGTCAAGATTTTAAGCTCTATGCAAAACATGAATATCTAATAGCCATAGGCAATAAAAACCTTCAAATCACTGGAATCAAGCAAACACAAGAAAAATCCCAAATTTCCAGCACACAAAGAAGAAAGAAGGAGGCCAGTAATGGGGAAAGAGAGAAGGAAATATATTCAGCGTGAATTAAACAAGTTGGGGCAAAATAGTCCTTTCATAAGGGGGGTATGATGTGGAGGATATTTTTTTAAAATATTTGTAAGTGGGGGCAATTAGGTAAGACCATTTCTTATTGAGGGCACTAGGTGAAATTTTTTGCACAAAAGATGTTAAAGTTAAACTGAGAAAAGTATAGTGGTTTTTTTCTCATTTACCTTTTAGGTGTTTTAGGACTAAAATAAGAGATAATTGTATGCAATCTTGTAAACTTAAGATCCTTATAAGCTTTTGGATTGTATTATATATGACAATCAGACATACTTTTAAATTCTGAGAAATTATTGTTTTCGAGCTTTATCCTTAATTATGCAGGTTGCGAAATAATCTTGTCAAGGTAGATACAAAAGTGGTGAAAAAGAAAAGAGATGGATTGAAAAGTTAGCATGTGTTTGTTTCTTACATACATTCAAAAAGTTACTAACAAATTATGATGATCTATGTAAAGCTTTGACAGTTGAAAAATATTGTATACAGTATAATTTAGTATAAATAAATTGACTAAATAGCATAAATTGTATTTTTCCACCAAAAAATGAAAGCCCTGACAAGGGGTATAAGACATTAATTTTGGAAATATATAATTTATGGCATGTCGTTGCTTTCGAGCGACGATATTTCTGACTTTGCCAAATACGTACTTGCGTTATCTTTTGTGGAGCATTTACCAATGGAGAAAATGGAGGGACCCAAGAATTTTTGTGAAAAATGAGAAACTACCTTTGTATTCTAAAGTTCTTTTTTTTTTTCTTTTTAAAAACAAAGAAAAGTTTCTTGTTGTTTGTTTGAGACAAACTGATTTTAGAAATTGTAAGTTCCTAATAAAAATTTAAAAATTGTTCTCGTGTGGTGAAGGTAATTGAACCTCTAGTATGAACTTTCCAAACTTTGCTTTATCATTTTATTTCTGTTTTCATGTAGCTTTCTCCATTTTCAACTCTAGCTTCTATACGTACTAGTTCTTACCTTCAATAACTCTTTTTTTTTTGGTTGAAACACGAAATTATATTAATACTAATTGAGGAGGATTACATAAGGAGTTTATATGGATGCCAACAAGATCCAATACATTACGATGAACAAAAAATATTGGAATGGCCTTAAGCGCATTTAGGTTTCCTAAGGATGCTAGGAGATTACATGAACTAGCCGAAGTAGTGGTCACAAAAGTTGTGCTTGTCTTATCTTCCACAAAAGCTTGATATGCGAAGATTGGAGGTATTGCATAATGAATAATAGCTGCTACATTGGACTGCGAGGGAGTTCCTTTTGCCATGAGATGGGCAACTTTGTTTCCTTCCCAAAAATTATGCCGGATTAATGGCATCTGCAACTGGGACATCATTGACCTGCATGAATTAATTATAGAAGCATAAGTTGGGGATGACTTATCTAGCAAGTTAATAACTTCTGTTAAGTCTGTTTATACTTCAAGAGGGATAAAGCCTTGTTGAATAGCTAATTGCAGTCCATGTTGAAGACCTAACAGTTCTACATGCGTGTGATTAAGCCGTACCACTTTCCTATTAAACCCTAACATCCAATCCCCATTCAAGTTTCTAGAAACCCCACCGATGCTAGCTTGATTTCCATTAGGCTTATAAGAGCCATCTATATTAAGTTTTATATAATGGGGGAGGGGGGGGGGGGGGGGGGGGAGGGAGGTGGGAACCAAATCACTTTGATGTGTTTAGAGATATCTTTACAAAGCTCTTTTAAAGTGAGCAATTTGAATTCCAGTGTTCTATGATGAATATGATTAAAAGATAAGAGATTATCCATATTGTTTATATTATTATGATTACGATTAAGCCAGAAATTCCATAATGCAAATGACATGCCTTCAATAACTCTTTAAATTTGTGCTTCCAAGCCATTGATCGTACCTCAGTTTTCGACTTTTTCATTTTTACCTTTGTATCAAAGTGTTCAGCTCAATAAATCAATTTAAACTTCTCAATTTGTTGACTCATTCTAATTCAACTACCCTTTTGACACCTCTAAATTTTGCTTCCGTTGCAATATCTTTCTGATTTGTCCAGTGCCCCTATATTCATAAAATTAGACTCCATAGCCACTTGTAGTGCATTAAATGAGAAACATCAAACATTTGAATTGTTTTTTGGAAGAATAGCTATATTTAATAAACACGGAAAAGTCCAGAAATTATCCTGGAAACTTTGAACTAAAATTTCAATGCCTCAAGGGGTCGTTCAGTTGAAAGGTATTTTACACATGTATTAATAAGGGATTTTTACACGGGTTGCCCATAAAAATAAATTATTTACGTTTTTGTGCCCATGTAAATTTAGTTTACATGGAACACCCATGCACCCCATTTTATTTACACTACATGCCCACCCGGCCCATTTTAATTACGTAGACACTCATACTCGCTGAAAACTACTCAAAACAAGGTTGATCAACATTTCTTCCCAAACCCTTCTATCCTAACGTACAAAGTCCTAACTGAATCGACAAATCGAGGCACTCTTCTTCATATCCAAATTCACAACCATAAAATTTTGATTAGAAACTACGTATATAAATATATTACGTTATTGAAGGATCTATTTGGGATAAGATATCAAACATCGGGAGTGAAAGTTGGGAAGCTCCAAAAATAATGTTATTCATGGTACTTAAATGGAGATTTGTGTTGTTACGATCATACTCCATCAACAAAACAACAAATTACCAAAATGGGTCAGGTCTTAAAATCTGAATTTCATCATTCAGAGGTGTGGATTTGACGTGGGTGCTTCAGAATTGAGTGGGTGAACGCCATAAAGTTCCTCTACATGAGCTTAGGCTCATTTCTATTCAGCTCATTAAACGATGCCATTTTAAACTTGTTCTACAAGTTATTTTTAATTCTCTGTGATTTAGTATGGTCCTTTATTTTTTGGGTAGTTGATTAATTTTGTTGTTTTTGTCTATAGTAATAGCATAATAATAATAATTTTCTTAAACTTTTAAATGCCATCACAAATATGTGTTTTTATCTTATAATTGTGGCTTGCGTGTATTTTGATGGGTATTTTGTCCCTGCTATATCTCACAAGCTTAGGTATGAGTATCTCTGTCCACCAAAACTTAAAAATATGAGAAAAAATCACCTAGTATTTTTGCCTCGCTGAGATTTGAACATGAGAGGTTAACCACTTCATTTACCGCTAGGCCATACCCTTGAATGCTTTTGCATTATCGTTTAATGGTTATGAGCTTTATTAAAATATAGAAGGTAAATTAGCTTATTACAAAGGAAGGATTCACTTGCTCGAATTTTGTCTCAGAATATATATTAGGAGAAAAAGAATACAACTTGCTCACTTGGATTTTGCACAAGGACCATGAAAACTTTTCTTTCCAAATCTTGCGTATACTTTTTTTGATTTGCGTAGCATGTACTGAAGCAAGATAAGACAAAAAATATATCTTCTATTTTTCTTCATTTTCAGATACTTAATTGGATGGAA
Organism: Petunia x hybrida; assembly: GCA_037355625.1. Classification (NCBI taxonomy): domain Eukaryota; kingdom Viridiplantae; phylum Streptophyta; class Magnoliopsida; order Solanales; family Solanaceae; genus Petunia; species Petunia x hybrida. The sequence goes on from JBBBVM010000472.1 coordinate 86,353, forward strand.
GCTCGACATAGTTCTAAGATGTTAGCTGCTTATTATGCCATGAAGAGCATAGTCGAGGGGAAGTTGAAAAATATTTTGAGAGTTTAACAAGCATTGTTTCACTTAAAGCTGCTTCACTCCCTCTTCTTCGTAATTATGCCGAAGAAAGGTCCACTGAAAAGGCTGAAGCTTTCATGCTAAAAATGAGCTATAGCTTATTAGACATGATTTAACTTTTTTATTTTAAGTACTTGATTTTCTAGGTTCTTAATTCTTTTTCTGGTATAATGGCAGTTTCCTTTATTGTATCAAGAAGGCATTCAAAATGTCCTTTTCAGTTGGCGTCGTATAATTGGTTGAATGATAAATGATGTTTGCAGTGTCATTATTTTCTTCTTATGCGTAACAATACCAGATCCTCAGGCCTTCAATGAGGATGGCAAAACTGGTTACTATGCAATTGTAGCAGCAACTATGTACAAGTGTGGTTTGGATTGTGAACTGTCATATGACTCTTGTTGTAAATTATTTCACCTTAATTCAACACATCCCCATCTGCGATGGAATTGCTCTCTGATATATTTTCTTTAGGGAGGAGAATACGGGGTATTTATTATCTAACATTTTTTTGGAGGTTATGGCGCAAATATTATTCACCTACTGATTGTCTTTCTTTGTGTGTGTCATGCTATATTTTCTATACAGAGAGCTTGTCATTGTTAGTATTGAAGACAATAGAATACATGATAGTAGCTGTTAAATGGGGGTCAAACTCCAAAGAGTTTGTAGAGTCACACCTGCATTTTGATATGAGGGAGTTTTATCGCTGGCACATGTCAAGTATCATATCCCAGGCCAAACAGCTCCCTGTGTGTCGCATTCTCCCCTGTGTATGATGGAGAGAAATCATTTTTTTTATAAACAGTGTAGTAGGCTGAACGTGCTGGGCAGTGTGTGCTGTGTGGAGCTGCATTTTTCCAGGAAAAATTATGTTGAGGGCAGCGCATACTATATAGTGTTGGTGATGTTCATGCTTCCAGTATATACATCATCCTTGATGACGCATGGCAAAATATACTGGTCTTTTGCAGCTTTTCAACGAAGTACAAATTGTAGTATAGAGATCCTTTGGATGACTACATCTTTCTTTAACCATATACATGCTACAAATTAGTTAGTAGGATTTTACAAGCTATGATTGGTTGCCACTTTGAAGTACAAATTTTGTCCGCAGACGCATGGGAATTAGAAAGAGGGATGGCGATCAAGATGTTTGATTATATGCACACATTTCAAGAGAATGACCAAGATCATTGGGGCAACCTTTATAACTATGTAATATTTGGTTGAGAATTTTATAATCTAGCTTTGATAACGGGGTATAAAATGTGCTATTTAGATTTATTGTATTCTTCTTTGATGGTGTTATTAGCGCGATGTGCTCAACCATTGAAGTGGGATATGATGAATGGGGATATTATGTCATATAGGCTAGCCATACATTGTATTAGGATGCACTTTTCTATTTACTGTAAGATCTTATTATTTTATTTATTATTAATAAAAATTTTCACCAGGTGCAATTCCTAGTTGACATTTCACTAGAAAAAATGTTTACAACATTTTCCACCATCGCGTACCAAGTCTTTGTGGAAGCTCTTGTTACCTCCCCATTCTACTGGTTAGTCACAATTTTATTGGTTATTTCAGCTCTAGTTCCATAATTTTCAATTCTGGTTCTTCCAAATGTACCATGGGATGATCCAATGGATAGGGTATGATGGGATTTCAGATGACCTTGAGTACTGCAATGATGTGAGGCAGTGAGACAATGTCCGTAGTGATAATTCAACAGTTATGACTTGTGGTTTTTAATGTGATTGCAATAGTGGCGATAGGAAATTTTGGCACGGCTTGTTATGGTGTTGTTGCGTTCATTTGGAAGTGTGGGATACAATCGAGCAAATAAATATTTCAGTTTTTGCTGTTTTGAATAAAGTATACTCTTTTGTATACTGTATACTCTTTTGGTATACCATTTTGTGTTTGGATGAACAATCGAGCAAATAAATATTTTATTTTTTGTTATTTTAATCAAAGTATACCCATTTGGTATACTGTATAATCTTGGTATATCCTTTTGCATTTGGATCAAAGTGTGCAATGCTATCGAAGAAATAAATATTTCAGTTTTTGTTGTTTTGAACAAAGTATACCCTTTTGGTATACCATTGGATCAACTATCGAGCAAATAAATATTTCAGTTTTTGCTGTTTTGAACAAAGTATATCATTTTGGTATACTATATACTTATTCGGTATACCCTTTTGCATTTGGATCAACTATCAAGCAAATAAATATTTCAATTTTTGTTGTTTTGAACAAAGTATGCCTTTTTGGTATACTGTATAGTGTATACTCTTTTGGTATAGCATTTTGCGTTTGGATGAACTATCGATCAAATAAATATTTTAATTTTTGTGTTTTGAACAAAATATACTATTTTGGTATATTGTATACTCTTTTGGTATACCCTTTTGCATTTGAATCAAAGTGTGTGATGCCATTGAACAAATAAATATTTTAGTTTTTGCTGTTTTGAACAAAGTATACTCTTTTGGTATACTGTATACTCTTCCGGTATACCTTTTTGTGTTTGGATCCAAGTGTGCGATGCTACCGAGTAAATAAATATTTCAATTTTTATTGTTTTGAACAATGTATACCCTTTTGGTGTAATGTATACTCTTCTGGTATACCCTTTTGTGTTTGGATCCAAGTGCATGATGCTATCGAGCGAATAAATATTCAGTTTTTTTTTGTTTTTTAACAAAGTATACCCTTTTGGTATACTGTATACTTTTCTAGTATACCCTTTTGTGTTTTGATCCAAGTGTGCAATGCTACCGAGCAAATACATATTTAAGTTTTTGTTGTTTTGAACAAAGTATACCTTTTGGTATACTACATACTCTTCTGGTATATCCTTTTGTGTTTGGATCCAAGTGTACGATGCTACCGAGCGAATAAATGTTTCTGTTTTTGTAGTTTTGAACAAAGTATACCCTTTTGGTATACTGTATACTCTTCTGGCATACCCTTTTGTGTTTGGATCTAAGTGCGCGATGTTAGCGAACGAATAAATATTTCAGTTTTGGTTGTTTTGAACAAAGTATACCCTTTTGGTATACTTTATACTCTTCTGGTATACTCTTTTGTGTTTGCATCCAAGTGTGTGATGCTACCAAGCGAATAAATATTTCAGTTATTGTTGTTTTGAACAAAATATACCCTTTTGGTGTATTGTACACTCTTCTGGTGTACCCTTTTGTGTTTGGATCCAAGTGTGCGATGCTACCGAGCGAATAAATATTTTAGTTTTTATTATTTTGAACGATGTATACCCTTTGGTGTACTGTATACTCTTCCGGTATACCCTTTTGTGTTTGGATCCAAATTTGCGATGCTACCGAGCGAATAAATATCTCAGTTTTTGTTGTTTTGAACAATGTATACCCTTTTGGTATAATGTATACTCTTCTGGTATACCCTTTTGTGTTTGGATCCAAGTTTTCGATGCTACCGAGCGAATAAATATTTCAATTTTTGTTGTTTTGAACAAAGTATACCTTTTTGGTATATTGTATACTCTTTTGGTATACCCTTTTGTGTTTGGATCCAAGTATGCGATGCTACCGAGCGAATAAATATTTCAGATTTTGTTGTTTTGAACAAAGTATACCCTTTTGGTATACTGTACACTCTTCTGGTATACCCTTTTGTGTTCGAATCGATGTGCAAAATGTTTCAGAAGACATATATATTTTAATTTTTATTATTCTTAAAGAAGTATACGTTTTTGGTATACTGTATTCTCTTCTGGTATACCCTTTTGTATTTGGATCAAAGTGTGCGATGTTATCGAGCAAATGAGTATTTCAATTATTGTTATTTTGAATAGAATATACCTTTTTGGTATATTGTATACTCTTTCGGTAATTCTTATTATGTTTGGATTAAAGTGTGAGATACTATCGACCAAATAAAATATATCAGTTTTTGTGTTTGTGAACAAAGTATGCCTTTTGGGAGAACGAAATAAAATGAGTATAATAAGATTACGAAGAAAGAAAATAAATTAAAAATAAAAATATGGGGAGACATGAATAGTGCTAGAAACAGAAGAAAGAAAAAAGAAAGAAAATAGAAAGAAAAATAATAAAAAAGGGGGAAAAAAAGAATAGTGAAAACGGAGAAGGAGAAAAGAATAATATAGAATGGCAAAAAAAAGGAGAAAAAAATCATACAAAATATGAGGAGAGAGAGGAACTTGAGTTCCTCGTTTTATGCTTCAAAATAAGAAGGTATAATGTGTGTATTAGCAATGCAATTATTAGCAATGCATGTATTAATAATGTGAGTATTAGTAATATGAGCATTAATAATACGGGTATTAGCTATATGAGTATTATAATGTAGGTATTATTTCTTGAATTATTGATATATATATCACAAATTAATACATGTATATATTTTAAATATTTATTTATTATTTAAATAAATTTAAAAAATATTTTTGTTTCTTGTGATGGTTAGTTTTGTCATTTTAAAATTTTAATACTTGCATTGCTAATAACCACATTATTAATTCCACCTTCTACCCTGCGTAAAATAATATATAGATTCTCACATAACTTATGGAGGTATTAGCTATGTGGGAAACAAAAATTACAAACCAAACGTTATACTAATTTTATACCAACACTAAAATCCCAACCAAACCAACCGAACGTTGTATTAAAATATTGCTGGATCTTATGCTTGTATTAGCCCACCACACCCACAAAATAACCCCTAAAAGTGCAAATATGAAGTCCCGAAAATTTTCTTGGGAATTTGAAATTTGAACTAAAATTTATAAAGTCCCACATAAAATTTCTCTACATCCCATAAAATTTTGTAGGAATTTAATTCAAATTTCAGAATTTTTCCTTGGCTAGTCTTAGATGTGTGTTGCCAAAATATGGCTACTTTTTAAAAAGTTTGAAACCGTTAACTGTTGCTCTTTAAGCGGTTTAGAAACTAGCCGGTCATCAAAATCTCACTCTTTATTCTAGGAAAAGTTACATGACATGAACATCTGTAAGACCAATATTCAAAAATTAAACACACTTCAAGTTAATTAGTATATTTAGTGAAAGTTGTTATAAAATATGTAAATGTGGATGTCATTTAGTCCCAATTAAATCTTGTAACCTATGGCTTTATTCCTCCACTAAGTGCACTAATTTTTCATTAAGTCACCACTTTATTGTTGTAACCTTTGAAGTGCTTTGTAACTCTTATGTATTGTACCTATAAATAGATCACCCTTGGCTCTATGGAAAATATACTTGAAATACTTTGAGAATAATACAAGTTCTTCCTTCTCCTCTCATATATTTTGTCTTGTTCTTGCACTACTTTACTATTAGTTTTACAACACGTTATCAGCACGAAGCTCTAGTCAATTAGTTGAAGCAAACTATTTTAAGAATTATTGTTTGCTCCCTGGTATGCTCTCTACAATTTGTTATGTTTGTTTTGTTCTATATGCTTTTGAATAGTATATATTGCTCCAGTATTGGTCTTAATGCTCCACAAAAAAATTATTGCCAATATAAAGCTTTAAAAGCTGTTGAGACAATTTAACAGATAAGACTTGGTCCAACTCTGAAGGTTGGTCATGTATTGGATAAAAACCATCGTCACTTAAAACAGTGACACGTGTCTGCCACATGGCACGGGTAGAGATTTCTCGGACAGACATCTAATGGACAGATGACTGGCTAGGCGGTTACCGCGAGCAGGCCCAAGCCAGTTACGTAACGCCTCCCCGAATCGATGCAATTTGAATGAATAATTACCTGTTCATACGCGACTATTCAATGAATGGTTACACACCCAACAGTTACACACCCAACGGTTACATACCCAACGGTTATACACCCAACGGATGCCTAGTAAATCTATATATAGCGTTTGTTTTCGAATCATTGTAACATACATTCTTTCCTCTATCTACAATATCAATAAAATACTCTCTTTACTCTCGCTCTCTACTATTCATCATTTACATTATCGCATATTTCATTCTCAAGTCTTCAAGCACAATTAGTATCGAGGGATCATCACCGAGATCAAGCGATCTAATACGGTTCCTTCTATCTATTTAATTCGCGCTTTAATCTTATTTATCTTCGATTATTTCATATTTCTTTCACATTATCATTAATTGTCATTACATCTCCATCGAGAATCGTGCATATACTCATAATCTTGTAATTAATGCAATCCTGTATCTAATACGTTAAACTCTTAATCTAAACTATTGATCGTGACTCCGCAAATACAAATTTAATTGTTAATTGACCTAAAATCGGATTTAGGTTAAACAATTTGGCGACCACAGTGGGAGATGGTCAATAACCTCTATAGGTTCCTGTATTGTATTCTTTTCTGTTGATCTTTTGTTTATGACTAACATGGGAGAAAGCGATTCACAAAGAACTATGGTGGGCGGAAGTCAAGTACGTACTTCTCCATCAAGCCCTAATTACTCTCCAGACTACTCGTCCGATGGGCAAGAACGTTCTTCCCAAGGACCAAGTAGGCAACGGAATAGGCGTGAGCACTCTCAGAGCAGAACCCCGCCTAGAAGACGGCGCCATAGAAGTCTCTCCCCAGATCAAAGAAATCTTCAAGAAACAATCTTCGAGTTTATGCAACAACAAGCGGAGGTCAACAGGGGAATAAACGAGGCGATCAGTTCTCTCCGAGGTAAAATCCCATCGTTTGCGGGGACTAATCCTGCAGCCCAAGGTCGAGATGTTCCTTCTTCACACACTTCAAGGCAAGATGGAGAACAAAATGCGGCCAACAACGGAGGAACCATGGATCCAGCAACCCAAGCAAATCAAAATCAAAATGAAGGATCCGTGGTATCCACTGAAATGAGCATCATCGTGGAGGCACTCACCAAGCAATTCAACGAGAGCCAAGAAGTGCTTCAAAAGTCTCTCCATGAGAGAATTGATCAAATACCAGGCGCTCCACCCACACTGAAGAAAATTGACGTTCAACGCTACTCGCAAAGGCCTTGGAAGAAGGAAGCAGCATCAAAGGCGATACCAAAAACGTTCAAGATGCCAAACATTCCAAGATATCGTGGGACAACTGACCCCAAAGATCATCTCATGATGTTTAGCAATTTTATAAAAGCAAGTGATCTCACCGATGAGGAGATTGAATCAGTGCAATTGAAGAAATTCGTGGAGACCCTAGCGGATGGAGCTCTACGATGGTACTCAATGTTGCCACCAAACTCTATTGGGTCCTTCGCGGAGATGGATGAATTGTTTGTAAAAGCCCACATAGGCGCCCAAAAGACAGAAACTCGCGTGGAAGACATCTTCGAGATCAAGCAAAAGCTTGGCGAATCTCTCCGAAGATATGTGGACCGCTTCTAAAGGGAGCTCATGTTGTTGCCCAAGGTACCGGACAGATGGGCGGCCATTACGTTCACAAACAGCTTGGATGTCAAAGTTCAGAAGCCACGCACATGCTATACGAATCTCTCCGCGAATTCCCAGCAGCCAATTGGTCAGATGTCTACAATCGCTACAACTCCAAGGTACGCATTGATGAAGACAAGCTGATAGGAACTAGTGCCCGAGGTAAGAGTCAATCACGAAGCGGTGGCTCTGGCGGGAAGATAGAGTCAAAAAGGTCGGATGTACGTTATGAACCGTACCCTGACCGATCACGCAACAATTCCAAATGGGCCGATCGCAATAACAAAGTGCTATCACGAGGAGACGATTCAGAGTCAAACACTCGTGGAGCCCCAAGTCTACCAAACTTCAACATAGAAATGACTGAACTGATTGCAGCCCTCAAAGATATGGGCGAAAGGGTCAAGTGGCCAAAAGATAAGGAAACCGATCCAAGTAAGAGAAATCATGACCTTTGGTGCGAATTTCATCGTGACCACGGTCACACCATTGAAGATTGCAAGGCCTTGAGATACGAGGTCGCACATTTATTAAAACAGGGATTCCTGAAGGAACTTCTAACCGAAAAGGGAAAGCAAACTCACGCGAAGGCTCAGCAAAACAAATCTGCCCCTCCACGAGCATCTTCCCCGAAGAAGACAGTCAACGTCATTTTGGGCGAGATCGAAGTTGAGTCCGTTGTTTTCACAGCAAAGAAGTACGCAAAGGTCTCTATTACAAAGACCAAACGTCCACGGCCAGAAGAAACAATAATGTTTAAAGATTCGGATACGGATGGCTTGCATGTCCCACATGTTCATGCACTGGTCATAACATTGTGCGTGGCTGAGTTTGATATCAAAAGAGTGCTCATTGATGCGGGCAGTTCTGCAAATATCATCCAATCACGGGTTGTCAAAGAGATGCAACTAATGGAGAAGTTCGTCCAGTGTCGCGAGTTCTCTCCGGCTTTAACAACTCAAGTGAAAAGACCCTTCGCGAGATTACTCCACAACTCTTGTCGAGGGGGGTAGCAAAGGAGACAGTGTTCCAAATTGTCAAAAGAGACATGGCCTACAACATTATCCTTGGAAGACCATGGATCCATGAAATGCAGGCCGTTCCCACCACATATCGTCAGGTATTGAAATTCTCATCAGAATGGGGAATACATGAGATACGAGGAAAGCAACACTCTGCTCGAGACTGCTATTTGGTGGCTCTCAAGCTGCCCGAAGAAAATAAATAGCAATTACAGCAACCGGGATCTGACGCAGCAAATGAAGAAGTAAAGTATGAGGTCCCGGAATTCATCACAAAGCTCGAGGCACGGGAAAATTATACACCGACCGTGGAAACGTTGGAACCAAAAGAGCTGTTCGCGGACATACCGGAGCGGAAGGTCTACTTAGGGACTGAAATAAATGAACGCCTGCGAGAAGATATCCTCCAGTTCCTCAAGGAGCGGCATACGACGTTCGCTTGGTCGTATGTAGACATGACGAGTATTTCTCCAAAACTTATCTCTCACAAGTTGAATGTTGACCCGTACCACTGTCCGGTGAAGTAGAAGAAGCGCCCCCAGGCAGCTTTTCGGAATCAAATCATAAACGATGAGGTTGATCGACTGCTGAAAATTGGATCTGTACACGAAGTTAAATATCCAGACTGGTTAGCCAACGTGGTCGTTGTGGCTAAGAAAAATGGGAAATGGCAAGTTTACATTGACTTCACTAATTTAAACAAAGCCTGTCCGAAGGACTCATATCCTCTTCCCCGGAAAGATCAATTGATTGACGCAAACGTCGGGCACGAAGTGCTCACCTTCCTCGATGCATATTCAGGGTACAACCAAATATTGATGGACCCCAACGATCAGGAAAAAATGTCATTCATAACATCCAGAGGAACGTATTGCTACAAAGTCATGCCGTTTGGATTAAAGAACGCAGGTGCAACGTATCGGCGATTGGTCAATCGTATGTTCCACGATCATATCGGTAAGACCATGGAAGTGTACATTGATGACATGCTGATCAAGTCAAAATGGGCAGAAGATCTTCTGGCACACTTGAAGGAAGCCTTCCGAATACTTGACCAATACAACATGAAGCTTAATCCGGAGAAGTGCGCATTTGGAGTTGGTTCAGGGAAGTTCCTAGGCTCATCGTCTCTTAGCGTGGAATTTAAGTCAATCCCGCTCAAATCAAAGCAATTGAGTCAATTCCAGACGTGCTCCACAATCGGAAAGACGTCATAAAATTGACTGGGAGGGTGGCAGCCTTGCGCAGGTTCATATCCCGTTCATCTGACCGGTGCAAAAATTTCTTTGATGTTCTGAAGCAGAACAAAGAATTCAATTGGACTCCCGAATGTCAACAAGCGCTGAAGGATCTGAAAAAATATCTATCCAATCCACCACTTCTCTCTACGCCTCAGCACGGGGAGCAGTTGTTGATCTATTTGGCGGTTTCAGATTCTTCGATAAGCGCAGTTTTGGTTAGAGAAGAAAAAGGTACGCAACTTCCCATTTATTACATTAGTAAAGCTTTAATTGATGCGGAAACACGTTACCAACCCTTAGAAAAACTGGCTTTAGCACTCGTAACTGCTGCCCGTAAATTACGTCCTTATTTTCAAGGTCATTCAATAGCTGTAGTAACAACCTTTCCTTGCGCAATGTTTTGCATAAACCTGAATTTTTGGGAAGGTTGGTTAAGTGGGCTATAGAATTAAGCGAATTCGATATTACCTACCAGCCTCGGGTAGCAATTAAGTCACAAGTCTTAGCAGACTTCGTGGCAGACTTTAGTGCTAATATATATCCTGATGCGGAGAAGGATGCAATTCTCTACGCTGGGCAGGCCCCTGGTGTATGGACCCTATTCACTGACGGCTCCTCGAGCGTCAAAGGGTCCAGTCTTGGATTGGTTCTTATCGCCCCATTCGGAGAGACCGTCAGAACAATGAGGCTGAATATGAGGCCGTAATTGCAGGATTGGAGTTAGCCCGAAGCTATGGAGCAAACATTATCAAACTCAAGAGTGACTCTCAACTAGTAGTCAACCAAGTAACCGGAGGTTTCATTGCACGGGAATCTAGAATGCAAGTGTACCTTGCCCGTGTAAAAGAACTTTTGGCCCAGTTCGACGAATTGGAAGCGCTCCAAATTCCACGAGAAGAAAACCATGAAGCAGACGCCCTAGCAAATTTAGGGTCAGTAGCGGAGATTGGGGCGGCCAGCTCCTCGGCTGTCGTTCAACTCCTCTGCACGACCATAAATTGAGAAAAGTTTGAAGTTTATGCTATAAATGCAACTTGGGACTGGCGAAATGAAATCACAAATTATATTCTTCGTGGAACTCTGCCCGATGACGCGAAAGCCGCCCGGAAACTCAGAATAAAAGCTGCTCGATATACAATCGTCAACGGTGATCTTTACCGTAGGATGTTCACAGGGCCCCTTGCCAAGTGCCTGGGACCAAACCAGATCAACTACGTGATGCGAGAAGTCCACGAAGGTTGTTGTGGTAATCATTCTGTAGGAAAGCGTTAGCACGCAAATTGCTCCGCGCAGGATATTATTGGGATAAGATGGAGAAGGATACAAATGATTTCGTCAAGAAATGTGATAAATGTCAAAGGTTTGCGCATCTTCTTCATCAACCGGCAGAACCGCTCCACTCAATTATCTCCCCGTGGCCGTTCTTGAAATGGGGAATGGACATAGTTGGTCCTCTTCCTGCCGCGCCAAGAGGGGTATGTTTCTTGCTAATCGTTACCAATTACTTCACCAAATGGGTCGAAGCGGCAGCGTATGCAAAGATATGGCAAACAAAGGTAATTGACTTCCTTTGGCGATATGTAGTATGTCACTTTGGAGCACTTAAGGAAATAGTCATGGATAATGGCCCACAATTCATCGGCTAGAAAGTGACTAGGTTCCTTGATGACTTACATATAAAAAGGATTACCTCTTCTCCATATCATCCGGTTTCCAATGGACAGGCAGAGTCAACGAACAAAATAATCATTGAGTCTCTTAAAAAGCGTCTTGAGCAAGCCAAAGGGTGTTGGGTAGAAGAACTGCCCGGTGTACTATGGGCTTATCACAAGACAATAAAAATGAGCACATGGGAGATACCTTACTCGTTGGTATACGACGCAGATGCTCAAATCCCAGTTGAAATTGGAGAACCAAGTCTGCGGTATGCACATGCTACCGAAGAATCCAACTCAGTCACTCTTTCCGAAGAATTAGATCTCCTTGAAGAACGAAGAAAATTAGCACTTGTACGAGTAGTCGCCCAGAAGGAACGAATCGAACAATACTATAATCGGGGACTACGGGTAAGAAGCTTCCAGGTTGGAGATTTTGTACTAAGAAAAGTATCTCAAAACACACAGGAAGCGAACTCGGGAAAATTAGGCCCTAATTGGGAAGGACCCTACAAGGTAGTCGCGTCAGTCGGTAAGGGATCTTATTGTTTGGCACGACCAGATGGCTCAATCATCCCAAACAATTGGAATGTGATTCACCTCAAAAGGTATCACTTCTGAATGGTAAAACGGTCAGTTATTCTATTCCTACCTTTTACTTTTATGGCATTCTTACTCTTATTATATTTCTCCTAAATGGTACTAACGGCATAAACAAGGCCAGATCCGTTTAGCTCAACTGGCAGAGCTCGAAGTTTTCAACTTCGCGGCTGTGGGTTCGAATCCCTCAACGGACATACTCCTCGTTTGGCTATATGTGTTCTTTTATCTACGACCAGCCTTAACTCTTTTTATGTTAAAACTTCCCGTATTTCAACATAAAAATAAGGAGAGTGGTAAGAGGCCCTTGTAGGCCAGATAAGACCTTCATAAAGGCGAAAGACCTTGTAAAAAGGCGAGTTTTTATAACTTTTTACGTGACAAGCTTCCACGAAAATAAGAGAAGTCGTTCACAAGGCCAGCGACTCGGCCAGAGTTAAACTACAACCTTTCTGCGTCGAGTTTCAACTATTAAAAATGATAAGCAAAATTGTTCGCAAGGCCAACGATTCGGCCAGAACCTATTGACCGCAATTCGGTCAGAATGAAACATCCGCGCAGACCACTCACGACTTATGACCTCTTCCTTGAGAAAGGCTAAGTTAAAGTATACGAACAGACTTTTGAAGACCAGAACTTAGCAAAGTTCAAACTTCGAAAAGCGCTCAAACAAAAGGCACAAAGGCCACAATGCATCCAAACGTAAGTACAAAGATTGAAGATTCAAGCTATACACAACCATTGAATTAAGAGGTTTGAAAATATATACATTGTCTTGACAAAGCAATAAAAAATGCCGAAACGGCTGACAGAAGTTTTGTTGAGTGACAAAGGCCAACGAAACTGGCCAAACAAGGATCAAAAAGTCCCAAAGAGACCTCTTTCCAAAACCAATCATCCGGCTCTCGCCAGATACATAAACCTACAAACTTGATCAATGTGGGGGTGGGGGGCATTAATTTTGGGGACTCTGACCAGAACCCGATGTACCAGCTCCATCGGCTCCGTCATCGTCACCCGAGCTCTCATCACCATCTTCGTCATCCTCTTCATCAGACTCCTCAGGAGAAAGGTTCAACACTTGCCTCACTTCACGAACGGCACGCTTTGCTTACAGCATTGCTTCCTCGGCGTTGATTTGACCTGCATGGACCTGCTCGAGCAGTGTTCGCTTGGTTTCAAGCGCAGTAAGCTTAGCCTTGATCTCGAAATGAAATATAACGTTTGTTTTCGAATCATTATAACATACATTCTTTCCTCTATCTACAATATCAAAAAAATACTCTCTTTACTCTTGCTCTCTACTGTTCATCATTTACATTATCCCATATTTCATTCTCAAGTCTTCAAGCACAATTAGTATCGCGGGATCCTCACCGAGATCAAGCGGTCTAATACGGTTCCTTCTATCTATTTAATTCGCGCTTTAATCTTATTTATTATCGATTATTTCGTATTGCTTTCACATTATCATTAATTATCATTACATCTCCATCGAGAATCGTGCATATACTCATAATCTTGTAATTAATGCAATCCCGTATCTAATACGTTAAACTCTTAATCTAAACTATTGATCGTGACTCCGCAAATACAAATTTAATTGTTAATTGGCCTAAAATTGGATCTAGGTTAAACAGGTCATTTTCAGATTCACGTATCTTTTATATACCTTTTTATCTAAATTGTGACATCTAGCCGTATACAATCTAGCTATACCACTTTGACCCAGGAAATTAGTGAGAACATATTATACATAATTAGACTACGTGTATGTGCTAGCTAGCAAAGTTAGAAAAAGGAACCACGTTAAGTCGCTAACTGTCTATGCTGATGAATAAGTCCTCTTCCCTTCATATTTGTTTTGAAACCAGTGTTGTCTCATTTTAATGTAAAATATGCACACATGGTTTAGATCTTCGACTAATGTTGATACATTTCAGAATTTTTAACTTTTCTGAACCGAAAAAATGAAAGATGACAGTTGACTAAGGTGATCAAAATAAAGGATATTTTATTAGTTGGACTTAATTTGATTTCTGGAATTAAGTTTACCGGACTATACGATTGAGTTTTATTTTTAGTATACATGATATGTATATATCATCACTGATGATTCATCAATACAGAGGTAAAGTTAAAAGGTATGTACTTTGTCCCTTATGTATTAATTTATTTATTTCTTTTCGTGCATTTTCTCATGAAAGGCATGAAACAATAAGAAGGATATAAGAAATTTTGGAAGTGTCAATTTTTTAATAAAGTCGTTATTACTGTATATAAAGAGGTCCTCTGTATATCATACCTCGAAGTTGCTCTTGGGCTAGCAATATTTTAAAAGAGGTTTTAAGACATCGGTTTGAGACCCGGTATATCATGATGAAAATACGTTTGGGTTCATGTCCCAACACATTATGTTTTAATAACATGCATCATATTGATGATTGTGGCAAAATAATATGGATAAAGTATCATGAAGCCCGTCCACGGATATGCTCCATTCATAGAAGTGAGTGTGGGAGCAATATATGCTCCACTCTCTAAGATAAATGTGGGAGCAGATTATGCTCCATTTCCTAAGGTAAATGTGGGGGAGCACAACATATGCTCCATTCTCAGATGTGAATGTAGTAGCAACACATAATATGCCTGAAAGAAGGTAAAATATCATTATGACTAAAAGAAGACACAATATTTTATGTCTAAAAGAAGACAAAATCATCTCATGTCTGAAAGAAGGCAAATAATTTTATGCCCGAGTAATTATAAAATAATTACCATAATAGAGACTATGATCATGGACGTGGCAAGGGACAAAATAATAGTCATCATCGTGAAATGAATAAGAGAACAATAAGGGTTCTCAAAATAGCCGTTCAAACAGTAATTATAATAATGTCATCAATGCGTTATGTGAATATGAGGCACTTCCAAAAAAGGACTACGATCCGTTCCTGAAGTGAATGAGACAGTTATAATAAATATTATGAATGTAGACCCATTCTTGGAAGTGAATGTGGCAATATATGATAAAAGGTATGAATACGGACGTGCCCATGCGTGGTTTATAAAGTACCACGCCAACTCATCTGCAGAAGAGGTTTGAGTAGTTAGAATCTATTATTTACTGTGGCATGAATGATCATTACTCATGTACAAAACGTACGTCAAAATTATGTATTATTATAAATTATATTGAGCAAGTGAAAGCAAGAAATAAATCTTGCCTATAATTACTAGACCATGATCATACTTATATGATTTTCTCCTTGATAGAGGTATTCACCATATGGATGGTGTCATCAAATATATGGTAGTACAAACCTAATTGAGGGCTCTGGAAGAGCTAGTTTATTACTACCTGGAGGAATAAAATTGATGAAATATTTATTGTAGTATGTCTCGAAGAAATTTGTTAAGTTTCAAATACATTTGCCAAAATGGCTGTCAAATTGAGACTACTAATATGAGAAGATTTAATATCTTCATATTACTACAGCATAGAGGGTAAGATATATGTATATAATAAACGGTTACCTGGCCATTCCTCCAGTTTGTACTACATAATTATAAGAATATCGGGTGAGATATATGTGCTTGAAAAGCTCCATGCCTCTTCCTCGAGTTTGTACTACACAAAATATAAGTGTAGTAGAATCATATGGGCATGCTACAATAAATTTTTTAGTTTATTATTAAGTCCATGCTACAGTAAACCAAAAGTTTACTAGAATGAATAACTTTATTAGTTGGCATGACCGATTCGACCATCTCGGTTCAAATATTATGCACAAAATATATAAATGAGAATTCGCATGGGTATACACTGAAGAATCAGGATTCTTCCAGAATTCTCTTTGTGTTGCTTGTTCTCAAGATAAATAAATTATCAGGATCCCCGCACTTCTGGAATATATAAAAGGTGAATTTGGGCCCGTTCACCTGCCATGTGGACCATACATTGTTATATGATTTTAAATAGATGCATCTATGAAAAGGTCACATGTGCATTTATTACAAACCCACAATGGTACTTGCGAGGTTAAGTATTTTCTCAAATAAATTGATTATGAGCACAATTTCCAGATTATGCAATCAAGAGAAGTTATCTTGATGATGTTGGCAAACTGGTTTAGCAGATTTAAATACTGAAAGCCTCCGATTAATGACTGAATCATGCATATGAGAACAAAGCTACCTAAATTGGTATGTGGTATGGTACATCCATAAAGCAACACTTGTGTGCAACATGCCACTAAATGAGTTCTCCCTCATAATTGGTTCAGGGTCAGGAACCAAATATTTTCCATCTAATATTTATAATGTGTGGTTTATTATCAATTGTTCCACCACAACACACAAAGATGGATCCCATATAAGGTTGGGAACGAATGTTAGTTTGGCTAATATTACGGGGAAAAAATTAAAGTAGCTGAGGAATAAATAAATTAAATTATCATTTGATAATGTTCCTAATTTAAAGATAATGCAAGTCGCTGCCAGATGCATTACTGGCCCAAAAAAGAATATTATTTTCCAACTGCTAATGCTCCTGATGTCCTGATAGGACAATCAGTTTGTGCAAATGAGTCTAAGGCACGCTTGAAGCGTGGTAGACCATTCGGTTCCAAAGATAAATCCTTGAAAAAGAAAAAGAGCAAACGATTGTGATGGTCAAATAAGGAGGTAGAGCTCTAGAATAGCTCACGGCATAACACTTCATAAAATCTCATCAGGAGAGGTTCAGGTACCTGAAAATATTGAATATGAAGAGATCTCAATATGTTATGTTGCATCGGGAATCGAGATATAAAGTTATCGTCGACAATATATCTCATATATTTTAAAGCTCAATATTTATATGATTATGAGGATTTTGAGCTTAAGTTTGTTCAGAATACAGATATGAAATTATTAGCCAAAATAGAAAAAAAATGCATTCAAGCAGAACTGGCTTCACTCGGGAGACGTGAAGTTTACAGACCTATAGTCCAAACACCTGAAGGTGCAAAGCCAGTGGTGTACAAAGAAGTTTTCGTGCAGAAATATTGATAAAAATAAGTCATTAAATATAAAGTACGACTTGAGGCACAAAGATCTGGCATTGATTATATGGAGCTATATTCTCTTTTGGAGGATGCAATCACCTTCAGGTATATTATATGTCTGACAGTGCATGAAAGACTTGATATGCATATTATGAATGTTGTCACAACCTGTTTAATATGACTTAAATATTTTTGGAATCATTGAAGGATTCAAAATGCTTGAAGCATATAAAGGTTCTTGGGAAACCTGATCAATAAAGCTCCGGAAATTGTTATACGGATTAAAACAATCTGGCCACATGTGGTGAATCACGTTTGCGAGCTTCTTGGTATTGAAATATTATATTTTCATGCAATGGGTGCATTGACGTATCTTGCCAACAATATACCACCAAGTTATAGCTTTTGTTATAAGCTTATTGGCAAGATTTAGTTCTTCCTCAATATAAAGATATTGGAAGAATACATGATAATTACTTGATCCACAAAGCCCGAAATCCATTGACTATTTATTTACTTGTGGAAGTACACCTATATTATGACACTCTACAAAATAAACTATTGCTGCTATTTCTCTAAATCATGAAGAGATAATGGTCAATGAAGCTAGTAAAAAAATGAATGATTGAGATCAGGGACTCAACATATTCAACAACAGAGTGACTTTTCTTTGAAGACGAAAATCTCAATAATATTATATAAAATATTGGATGGATACTTCAGCTTAAATGAAGATACAACTAAAGGAGACATATATTCAGCAAAATTCCCTTTTAATCATGATCATCAAGAGAATGGTAAAAATAATGTTGAATGATTCATTCCAATAATAGTTTGGCGGTTTTGTTTACTAAGTCAATGCCAACCTCAACATTTGAGAGACTAATTTACAAGATTGGAATGTGTCGTTTTCAAGATATTAAATGGTGTCTTCACCAAGGGGAATAAAATACGCGCTGTACTCTTTTTCCCTTAATAAGATTTTGTCCCAATTGAGTTTTTCTTGTAAGGTTTTTAATGAGGCAGCTCTCAATGCGTATTACAGGATGTGTACTCTTTTTCCTTCACTAGGCTTTTTCCTACTAGGTTTTTCCTAGTAAAATTTTAACGAGGCACATTATCTTCTAAATGGACATCTAAGGAGGAGTGTTATAAATCAATATGTAAATGTGGATGCCATTTAGTCCCAATTAAATCTTGTAACCTATGGCTTTATTCCTCCAATAAGTGACCACTAATTTCCTATTAAGTCACCACTTAATTATTGTAACCTTTGAAGTGCTTTGTAACTCTCATGTATTGTACCTATGAATAGAGCACCCTTGGCTCTATGGAAAATACACTTGAAACACTTTGAGAATAATACAAGTTCTTCCTTATCCTCTCATATATTTTGTCTTGTTCTTGCACTACTTTACTATTAGTTTTACAATAAACGTTAAATATTAAGACATATGTGTATTTGTTTTTTTTAAAAAATAAGTTCTTAATCTCTCTTAATAACCTCTGCCCGAAACAGATGTGTGGAAGTGTCTGTATCACATTCAGATTTTTTTAAAGTGTACAACAATTTTAACAGAAGTACTATTGTGTTCCATTCAGCCACATCCCATGCTTCTCTCTAAATATCAACTGTCATCCTAAGCTTTCCCTTGAAAATTTTAATGGGTACCTTGGAATTAGAAATATCAATCTTGCTTTAAATTTTTAATGGTATTTTTCAGCTTTGAGAATGGAGCATAAAGAGACCCATTTCAAGTTATGATTTGAGAAAAATTATGCCTAAAATAGAAAAAGGTAGTGGTAAAAATTGTGAATTTTAATGGAAGAAACTGGTTGAAATTAAACGCACTGGGAGAGGTGGCTTCTAATAAAAGTTACCATTACTCTACGCTTATATCTTTCTCTATTGCATAGCTTCTTTGAGTTCTTAAAAAAAAATTGTATTTTCAATTGACCGTAAAATTTTATATGCTTTAACTCCATGAAAACTTGTCTGCACTATCAATGGATTTATAGCTATGAGAATTTCTTTCTCAATATCTTCAAAAATAGATTAATATGCAATTATCAAGTAATTCAAAATTTCTACCTAACATCGAATATTGGATTATTTTAGACGTTAATTTGTTATTTAATTTTTAATAAATAATAACCTTTTTGAATAATGAGAATTTCTACTATAATTCATTAATATAGTTTAATTATTATTTTTATTCAAATTATATATTATTAAATTTAAATATAAATAAATTACAATCATTCAGTTCTTGTAAAAGCAAACAATCCTAATAATACTGTATTCAGATCAAGAAACAATATCATAATATTCAGATTTGCATTCAAATTCAGACATCTTAATCTTAATAAAAATAAATGGCCCCTAAATTAGATGGACGTATGCACCCATAGTACGTGCCTAAGATTAAGGAGAAATATTGTTACTTGTTAGTCGTAATAATCCTAATTAAAACACAATTAGAGTTTGAAGTCAGCTTTTTCTTAGGCATGTAAAAATAGCGTGAAGCTTAATCTGCCGAATCCAACTGCACAGCAAAGGCATCAGAATCATCAGTGGTGAACTTCTGCCCAACAAAGACCACCATGAATGCCTTGCATATTCTCATTATGGTGATCCTTTCTTCATCATCCATCACATCAGTGAGGTGCTCAAGTGAGGAGTGTAGGAAAGATAATTGTTAGATTAACAGCTTCCAACTTTTCATAACAAAGTCCTTCCTGAACACCAGTCTCTGTCAATGCTGCAAATAGAGGTCCGACAAGCCAAACAGCTGTTGAATTCTTGCCAATTGGTTGAGCAGGGTAAAAATATGATGCCAATGAACCCGGAGCTTGAACAATATAGTTAATGGCAGTCACATAAATGTGAATAAATAGAAGTCAAATCCACTAGATCCAATTGCGTAAAGTAAAGAAAATTACTCTCTGTCAAGTAGCTCAAAGCTGGATCATTGCTTAACAAAGCTGGAGAAGATGCAAGAACAAATGATGCTGTTGCAGTTGCTATTCTTAACCTCTCATGGAGCGGTGCATTGTGACCAGCTTCCCGGTGCATCAAGAGTTGGGCGATAAGAGTGCAGCCAGCAAGCATTTCTCTCTGTATAAAGCCAAAAATACAAAAGAGATAGTAATATATACCAGTCTAGAGAAATGGAAGATTTTCCTGAAGAATATTAGCCATCACAACTTCAGCAAAAGCTGGCAGAAAATGAGCACTTCCACCTCGTTGCCTCACATGAAGTAATATTAGTGCCAGGTGTAACTTCCAACAATGAAAACCTTCCAAGCAAACCAATTAATTCTCCTGCAGAGGCATTCCTAATCAAACAAACAAGCATTGTGGCTCTTCCATTTCCCCTTTCAGGAATCCCCAAGAAAAATGCAATGTCAAGTTAGAAACATTATCAAGAACATATAGTGTAGCAGTTGCTGAACAAAAACCTCACTTGACTTAAACTTCTCGAGAACATTCTGATAGAGAATTATGACTATCTTATTTAGTCGACTAAGGAAGAAAGTGCATAAGGTGGGGCTGGAAGACCACCGACTTGTTTACTCAACTAATTGCCTACCACTACCATGAAACAACCGGTTATTTATCCCTAGATTCTCTTGGCCCTTTCACGCACAGTGCACACACTCTTTTTGTCTAGCCAGGGTCTCACAGTTTTCTGAATTTCCAAAAATATCATCTTGGCTAATTCCGTTCATAACAAGGTCACTACTTCAAAATTTAGCAACCTCCACTAGATTTTGAAACCAACTGTACAATAAGAAATGCTAGTCTAAACCCTCCCGCTGCCTGAAAGCAGAACCGGCTCAATGCCTTAACCCGGCATTTGAAACTTTCGGCTTAAACGAGCCAACTTGGGAACATGAACTAGATTTTTCACTCGGTCATGGCTTGATGATGCCTGTGCTGAATCACTCTACCAACTGCTGAACATGAATCAACTTGCAGCCAAATGATAACAATTTCAGAAGCAAAATGCAGTAAAAAAATGCAAGAACAAGAAGATCCAATTCAGTAAAAAGGCAAGCAGCTTGAGAATGTTTCTCACAACAAAATCAAGCCCTAATAAGCACATCTTTTCACCAGGAGCAGCATATGACCAACACTTCGAAAACTATATAAGACATAACCAAGTAGGAAGAGGTTTTTTGCAGCTTCCCTCCTCTGGCACTAGAGTCAAACCTGTGAAATAAGGACAGATCAAGAGCTTAATTATCTCAAGGAAAAAAAGGATCTTAACTTCTAGTGCGATTAGTGTGAGTTATCTGATTTGTTGATTGAAGATCTTGAAGCAAGTTAAGCACCATTTTATCATCTTGAGGAGATAATCTGTGAACAGGAATAGGGTGAGACACTACATCTCCGTTTCAATGTGCTAGACAGAGGAACTTCATTCTTTGTATGGTTCTAGCTTCAAACATAAAGTTTGCATCACCTACCTAGCAATGATCATAGAAAATTCACAATAATTATTAGGCTAATATACATAGTTGAATTCTTCAGAAAAAAAGAAAAGAAAATAAGCAAGCAAGGTACTTTGAGTTTATGAGGGAATTCATCTGTAAATCTAAAGATGGAGGAATTTCAATCTTCATAGTGGCAGCAAAAGACAAACAAACTACACAATAATGTCATTGGATGAAATTAAAACCATGGTAATACCAAAATTTAGTATTGAAAACGTTATACCAAGTCATAGGCAGAAAGGAACAGATCAAGGTAGTTGACAGATAACTACGCATACATTGGACTAGAACTGAAATGTGAATGAACCACAAGTCTCGCTCCATCATTAGAGTTGACTGATGTTTACTCAAAACAATAATCACTACAAAAATTGAGTGATAATCAGTCACAGTCTACAGTGTGAAACATCAGTAAAATTAGCTCTCTAAATTATGTACCTAGTCAAACTGTCTCAAATAAAGTGGGAAGCAGAAGGTACTGGATATCCCAAGCAAAAGAATCACTTTCTTAAAAATTTACTTGTCTCATATCCTAAATGAATGGAGAAACTATCAACATTCTACTCCTATCTTCTTCACCAACTTGAGATATTCAGAGTCTGGATCATGAACAGATTCGGATGATCGAAAAAATGTTTGTTCAGAAAAGTTATATAAACACAGAAATGCATATGTTCAAGATATACATGTAATCTGATTAATCTTTCAGAAAATAGTAGATGAATTTGCAACACATTGTCTTCAAATATCCACCAACACTCCATATAGCACTGACAGTCTATCGGCAAGCTACTCAAACAAACCAGCTTTCCTTCTCTTCTTTATAAGCCTCTCAAACAAATCTGTAGAAAACATAACAGAGAAAAAGTAGGGATATGATCATAAAATTATTACATCAAAAGCTTAGTTGCCTCACATAGTTACACATTCACCAAAAGATGACAGGGAAATCTAAGGCTCATGTAAAATAACTATTTAGGAAAATTTTAAGCACATAAGCTCTATTTTGTGCAGCCAGTCCCAGCAAACTCTTTCATACACGCTTAAAGTATATTATAATCAACAGTCTCACTCCCTCCTTTTATGGTAGAAAACAAAATAGTTATCTAGATCTTTTTGGACTGGTACTCAACATCATACTATATCATGTTACTTTCACTTCATCTTATCTAGTCAGAATCCATTTTCAAAGACCATATTCTGACAAGTCTTAAAACTACTTCAGGATACCAAGACTAATTATTTTATAGCCAAAGCAAACAGAATTTCAAATATCATAGGAAGTTTTTAAATGGAGAGATGAGTGCAATTAAGATGCATCTGAGTCACCAATATAAAGGTGAAATAAGACAAGAACAGATTAATGACAGACATCAGTAGTCCCAATATTTCATGTAATCGCATGACTTCATAGGCATAGTGTAGATAAAATCTACTATATCAACATATGCATCTAACATTTACCATTAGAAAAGCTTGATAGCAACCCAAAACATGTTAACATTAATAAATTCACGTTGCAAAAGTTCACACAAGAGGTAGGCCATTAGTATTGAATTGCAACTTAAAGAGCAGGATTTAGAGGGAAAGGAAATCACTGTTGTTCAAGATTGAGAAAGAAGTCAAGGATAGTGTATGTGTACACTTTCAGAACTCACATATCAAATCAAATCCAACCCAAGTTGAATTCCAATAAAATCAAATATATCCCAGTTAACAATGAGAAATGGTACTTATAAAAAAGATATGCCCCAAACCAAGCTCTCCCAGTTGGGCTAAGCAAATAATTTAACTGAAATCAAACACATAAAGCTTCTTGCTTGTGAAATGTGGTTTTCTCTACTGTATGTCATCAATCAAAAAGTTTTAACATCTGCAGCCACAAACCCTTAAATATACCTTTGCACCTGCGCCAAGGTAATTATAAAAATCTCTCACGTTGGGCCAATTTTGAATCAATTAATCCAGATTTCAATTACAAATCAAGGCTATGAATCATTCCACTAAACTACAGCTGAAGAATAAACAAAGCATTATTCTTAGCAATTGTTATATGCCATTAGACAAGAAACAATAGGTAAAAGAAGAGGGGGTTTCAATCACTTCTTAGCAAATAAATGGTTGTCGTCACTTCTCTAAGAACATGATTCAGTAGCAGAAAGCTTCGGTAAAATACATTTTGGAACCAAAAAAAATTCTGAGCAATAGATAAACTTGTTGGAATAAGAGGGTGCTACATGCTTTCTGCTAAATAAAAGAAAAAGGTGCCACAATCATAATGCATTAAATACTAAATAAGTAATTTAGGAGAGATCGAGCTCTCAGTATAAATAATTCCATTCAAAGATGTATGACATTGAGACCATATTCCAAATGGTCCCTTTGATGTCCTAAATACACGCCCGACATGTCCCGAATATCTGCAACATAGTAGCACTTCGCCATCTGCAAACCAATATTTTGGTTTAGCTGAAATAAGATCAGTATCACATATTGTAAACAATTCAGTCCAAGATTCCTTGACACCATAATCTTTCATTACCCACAACTTAAAAGTGCCCTTCCCTCCATGAGTATATGTAGAATAAAAGCAAAGCATTCCTCCCAAAACTGAAACGCCACGTTCGATGAAGGACTTCACGTTGAAGTTGCACATTTTTTCAACCAAAGGCATCTTTCCGTACACCTCATTTGAAATACTAAATGTAACCACAATATAACCTTGTGACCAACCAACCCAATGATATGCTCCATGTACAAATGCCAAAGAATCAATACAACGATCCCAACAACAACCAGCCACACGGTTAATGTCGGTTGGATATTTACCAATTTTTCTCCATGAACCACTTTTTAATGCGAGGAATTCAAAGGATATTTCGTCCAGATTACGGCAACTGTAACTGTAACGATAACGACCAAGCCCATGTACACTCGCATTGAAGTTAATCATAAGGATCATATAGTCATCATTAGTTGTGTCATATTCCATTGTGCAAATATAATCCTTCAATGGAGACTCGGGATGGGGAAGTAGTATTGATTCTCTTGTCGAGGGATTCCACAGCAAAAGGTGTTCATTAAATGCATCAGCAACTGCTAGAAGAACCAACCCATCACAACAACAATACATTAGTAAACACAATAGTCTTCCGTTTGCAGGGAAATCAGGTTTGTGCACATCCTCGGCCAGATGAAGCGATGATAAAGAAGAAGAATAGAGTTTAAACCTATCTTTATAATCAGTGGACCATTGGGTAACAAGAAACTTTTGGGAACTTGAGTTATTCTTTGCATGACTGAGATGCTTTATCTTAAAGTAAGGGTCAGAGAATAATGTGTTCCAAAATCTTGAAACACTTTTGAATCGAACAAGAGACGACACGGGTAACTTGCTGAGAATGTCCATAATAATTTCCTCTTGGAGGTGAATTCCAACGGCCTAAATAGGAAAAGACAAGTGCTTTAAAGTTGAAGACAACAATTGTAACTTAGTCATAGTAAAACTAAAATCCTATTGCATACTTTGAACTGAATTGTAAACTAACCTGATCAACATCTATCAGCTCACTAGTATCTGATGGCTTCACAACTGCAGTTAAAAAAACAATCTTGAATGTTTTAAAAAAACACACAGCATATAATAATAAGCAGAAAGAAACAACATACCTTTGTCAATTTGATTCTTCTTCTGTTGGCAGCATATGGAAACATTAAATTTTTCTCCATTGCTGTGATTAAAAAATTTAGCCTTTTTTGCCATCTTTGGATCTCTATTTTTGCCTTCAAATCAAATCGGGCTAAATAGATGGGATAATTCGGACTCTTTTGCATAAACCAAAACCGAAAAGGAGAATCTTTATGCTTATTCTAGTTATACTAGAAGAGGGTATGCAGATTTGTTTTTTTTCTTGGGTAATTTTATAATATTTAGTTGCCTCGATTTTTTTGGGCGAAGTGCACCAAAGGCCACTTTTGATAGTGGTCTTTTGTTTGAAGTCACTTTTTTATTAATTTTACGTGAGATATCACTTTTTGCTTCAAATCGGGTTAAATAGATGGGATAATTCGGATTCTTTTGTATAAACCAAAACTGAAAAGGAGAATCTTTATGCTTATTCTAGTTATATATGGAGTAATTGTTATAGAAAATATGTGATGTGTTTTATCAAGGGCATAATGATCATTTTAGCGTTCATGATAATCCAGTTTCTCTGTCTTCTCCGCTAGAAAAGTTTTGGAGAATAAATACAATGGATTTTTACGCTTTATACCTATTAAATTTAAAGTATTTACAAGTTATACCCATTAAAAATTACACTAATCATAAAATTAAAAGTATTTACCCAACCTATCCATTTATTATTATATGCCTTTTTTATGCCTTATAGGTGTATATCTTTAAAGTATACTGCTTAAATTATGGTATAAAAGTCTGGAGGCCATTTATTACTGTATACATTTGTTATACTTTATATGTGTATATCTTTATGGTATACTGCATAAACTATGGTATACAAGTCTGGATGGGTAGAGTGGGTAAATAATTTAGTGGGTAGATTGGGTAATATTTGAAAGCAGTGGGTAGTGACTGTAATTATTTTTGATTTTGTGGGTATTTTTGTAAGTGTCTCATACAAGGGCTTTTTACGCGGGCTGCCCACAAAATGAAATTATTTACGTAGATATACTCATTTAATTTTACTTGCACTGAATGCCTATTCGTCCTATCTTATTTACATTCACTACCCACCCGGCCATCTCATTTACATATTTACCCATATCAATGAAAATACCTATTTCGTTATGCATTTAGCCCAATTCTCCCCTAGGCCCTAATTGAATCGATGCGTTCATGTACTTTTCTTAATCTAACCCTATCATATTTTGCCAACTAATCCTTCATTTTTTTATGGGCTGGAAACGGGTTGCATGAAAACCTAAACTTCCATGCGGATTGTAGCGATTCGCAAAGTTCTATAGAAGTAATGGGTACACCGAACTTTAGGTTATTATCATCGGAATCTGATGAGTCGCCGGCTATTCCCGCTACTTTTAAAGCAAGAAAAAGTTGTTGATGAATCAACCGTTAAAGAGAACGAGAAAGTACTTGATGAATCCATTAATAAGGTGATAGAAAAAGTAGTTGATGATTCCACTGTTAAAGGTAAAGAGAAAGTCGTTGAGGAATCACATTGTGATAGCAATGACGTGAAGACGAAGGATAATTTTGACCCGGTCCACGAAACTGATACCCTTCCAATTGATAGTACTATTGCTGTGGATGAGGGATTTGTTGATGCTACGTATTCGGTGGGTGTTGCGGATGATTCGGATGATGAGCCACTTATCGATAAAAGCAAGTACAAGGTTCGAAGATGTTTTCGATAATTCTGTGTTTGAAAATTAATAACAACTATGATTGCACTGTATACCATGTGTAGTGTATTGTATACCATATAAGGTATACAATATCCCCTGTTTGAAAGTTAATATCAACTATGTTTGTACTCTATACACTGTGTAGTATACTGTATACCATATAAAGTATACAATGTTCCTTTTTTAGTGTAGAGCATTGAGTCTTTGTAGACGACTTTATTTGTGCTTGTATAACTTCATAGCAACTGTGATTCAACTGTATACCATGTCTTGTATAATGTATACCAACTTCAGTTTACTAGTATAAATTTTTACTTATATCGTATTGTCTGTGTGCTATACTATGTTTTTTTTTTGAATTTATACCCTACTTTGAAATATGTTTGCACTGTATACCCTGTATAGTATAATGTATGCCAAATTAGGTATACTAGTATAACATTTTACTTTTACCGCATTGCATGGTGCTATACTAGTTTGTTTTTTGTGTCTATATATGCTTATATGAACTATGTTTAATTGTATACATTGTCTAGTATATGGTATTCCAGACTAGGTATTCCATGCTGTGTATGCTAGTATACATTTTTTACGTGTACGACATTGTCTCTTTGTGTACTACTTTTTCTTATATCTGTTACCCTGGTATGAACTTTGTTTCAATTGTATACCCTGTGTATTATTTGGTATTGCACTTTAGTTATAATAGATTATTGTTATTCATTGACGAATGTGCTTGCCTATTGATATTCTTTCGAGCCTGCTGGTTTTATACTTTTGACAGTAAGGGTTTCAATTTATTTAAAATTCTTTTATGTTAGTGGTGATTCATTCCATAATTAGTGATATGCTTTGTTATATTTTTTAGATTTGGCAAAATTATGGCCCACAAGATTATTATAAGCCAAAGATCAGTTGTGACACTGTTGTGAAGACCTGCGATGAGTTTAAAGTTGTATTGATAAAAAAAAGCAACTTGAGATGTTTCGACGGGCATGTTTTGGACATTTTTTGGACATGCCACAACAGTTAATGGAAAACCGAGTTAATCAATTTTTATTGATGAGGGAAGTACATACTAAATCAAATGACGAGTTGTGGTTTGGCTTGCGAAGCTATAGGTTTCATTTTGGTTTAGGAGAGTTCACGTTAGTCACTGAGCTGAAGTGTACCAGCACTGTACCACATCAACCATATTCAGAGAAGAATAAGTTGTTGAAGAAGTAGTTCAGAGGATTGCATAGTGTGTCATGAGATGAGATTGCCGGTTATTTTGCAAGAAAACCTTGGAAGGACCGTGATGAGGATGCTTTGAAGTTAGTTATCTTATACTTCATGTCCTCTTTTCTGTTTCTTACTCGAAAGGAGAAGTATTTGATCATAGCTACATTGATGTCGTTGATCGTGTTGAGTATGACACTTATCCGTGGGGGGTTGTAGACTTTAGAATCACCAGAGACTTGCTTAAAACGAAGGGTGTGCATCGTTCCACTTTTATGAAACATACTGGTTTTGTTCTTGCCCTACAAATATGGTTGTGTGAGTGTTGTTCTGAGATTGCTTCTACATTAGCCATCTGCACTGGCTTCAAAGTTCCCCGCATTCTGAATGGGAAGTCAACAAGGAAGTGGCCTCTTCCTTTTAACAATAAACTATTGCAAAAGTTCACGTTACCTGCTGCGAAGGTTAGTTTATTATTTTAGTATATCTTTAGAGTACAACTTTTACCTTTAGAGCATACTTGTTTGTTGTTGTATACTTTTAGGGTATATCTGTCTTGTTATTTATATTTTTTTGCATTCTCCATATTAATGAATTTCATTTTTCCCAACAGTTGCATCCCAAAAACATGAGTCTCACTGCTACTGAGTTGGTAGAGTTAGCCCCCCCACTATTACTTAACATTTTTTACTTTTATCTGTATACCTTTTTAGTATGCAGTATACCTTTTTTGTATACCATTTTAATTTGTTCCACTAGACTTGCCCCCTCTATTACTTATTTTTTACTTTTAACTGTATATCTTTTCTAGTATATTGTATACCTTTTTTGGTATACCAAGTTAATTTGTATCTTAGTTAATAAGAGTCATGTTTTAATTGCATACCGTTTGGAGTATACTGAATATCTTTTTAGTATGCAGTATACCTTTTTTGGTATACCAAGTTAATTTATTCCACTAGACTTGCCCCCACTATTAACATTTTTTACTTTTAACTGTATACCTTTTTTGGTATACCAAATTAATTTGCGTCTAAGTTAATAGGAGCCATGTTTTAATTGCACACCGTTTGGAGTATACTGTATACCTTTTTAATATGCAGTATACCTTACTAGTATACTTTTGTGCAACACATTTCTTCATATGTTTTCCTATTGTATACTATCAAAAAAGTTCATGTTACCATCAACTCAAAGGCATGTTAGGAACTTGCTTTCAATATCAAACGACCTATGTTGGCAACTTGCATTTCTGAAGAATGACGTGGATTGCTTAAATGAATTCAGAAAGAAATTTGAAGATGAGTTGTGGCATTTAAGGTACACACAGACACAATATTATACAAAGATGATGGAATGCTTAAGGTAATGGCAGATTCCTTGGAATTACACAACGAAGGGCTAGGGGAGCCCGTGTTTAGGAAATATCCTGGAGATTAATTTATGTTTCAAGTTTCTATATTATGTGTTGTTCTTTAAGTTTCTATATTATGTATTGTTGTTCATACAAGTAAGATTGCTAACTTGTATTGAAAAACAAAGAGAGTCAACATGTTAAGATATTAACTTATTACTAAGTTCATTGATTAATATGTAACTATCGCATATATCAGTTGTCCCTTTTCAATTTTTATCCGTTCAATAACATACAATATTCAAAAAGGTAGTTAGAGAGACGAGCAAAAAACTTGTGTTACAAAATAGTAAAATGGTATTCAAAAAAAGTATACTGCATAATAAAAAGATATACATTGAGTGAATATGCAAAATATCACGGTAACAAAGTGATCAAATTTGCAGAACAAAGTAAATTGGTATACCTGTAAAGTATATTGTATACTATACAGTGACCAATTTTTCACAATATATCACAGTTTGAGAACTGATATTTACAGTAGCTAAGTAGGTAATTAAAAACACAACAAAAAAACTTATGGTACAAACAAACTACATTTGTATACCAATAAGGTATACTGCATACTGAAAAGGTATACAGTGAGGAAATTTTCACTACATCATAGTAATAAAGTGACCAAATTTGCAGAGCAAAGGAAACTGGTATACCAGTAAAGTATACTGTATATTAAAAGGTATACAATGACAAATATATCCTAGTAAAAGCAAGGCTCTACTTTTACCAACAACTCTAAACATAGGTAAACTACAATTTCATAATTGAGAACTGATACTTACCGTAGAACACAACCAATAAACTTGTGGTACAAACACAGTAAATTTGTTATACCAATAAGGTATATTGTATACCAAAATATATACAGTGACGAATTCTTCTATCAAGATAACAACCAAAAAACACAGTCAAACTGCAATTCAGAACTAATATTCACTATAGCATATTAAGAGTACTATTTAGACATCGTCTTTACTGATAAAGGTGCATATGAAAATCAAAATGTCTTGCATATGAAAATCAAAATGTCTTGCATAAGAAAAAACAGACATCATTACAAAGCGACTAATTTTTGGAGATCAGCATCTTCTTGCGGTACTTCGGCTCAACAACTTCATCAAACGTTCCAGGTTCCTCACAATCACTACGCTCATTGTTCTCAATTTTGTACTTACCATATTTCCACAGTTTAAGAGAATATCTCTCGTGACATGCCTCAATACAAATTTGATCATAATCAATTGAGATGTTCTCAATCAGGTACTATGTATAAACAGCAATAAAGGCTCCAGAGTCCCTACAAGAATAGAAACACTCAGAATTTACATGAAACAGAAGTGTATAAAAGGTTAAACAATGTTACAGTCCTTACGTAGTTTTCTCTTTGGGCACATCTATTACATATTTAATATCAATCAGATCTGTTAAAGAATTTCCATTGTGCAATCCATCTTGCAAGATAATGTCATTCATTTCAGCGTAAAAGTTAGTGGCATTTAACAACAGAGGTAATAGGAAAGCATATGCCATTACTACTTACTTAACTGCATCAGCAGCATCTGAATTTTGATGGAAGTCATATACGTATATGCACCTATTATGGAACGAAACTTTCCCTAGGATCCGATGCCACTCCACAAACACATGCATAGGAAGAAAAACCTCATCAATATTCTTCCATAGAGTGTTACATAACGGTCTGTGACCAAGGATATACTCATTCAAACCAAGTTTTGTTGCTGCTAGTCCCTCATTCCCTTCCACAACGAAGAACTTCTTATACAAACTTTGAATGACATTTTCAAAATAGTTATCTGTTGTTGTCATCTTCTCTTTAACTCCATACTTTGCCTTCTTCTGAAGGTAGTAGAAAATCACATCTATGTGCTGCATGACAACTATATTCCATGAGTATACAGTATAATATAAGAGTATACATTGATAATAAGCAAAACTAAACATACCACAATGGAAAGAAAGCAGTAGTCTTTTTTAGTTTTTCTCATCTTACTATAAATTGAATTTTCAAAGGAAACTGATAAAAATTTGAAAGACGGTTCATACACTCATCAGTAAACCCCAAGAAGAATATTCATTATAAACCAATAAACCTGTAAGGCATATTATATACTAAAAAGGTATATAATGACAAATGCGTAGAAATTGCACTCGCATCAAATACTATGATTTTCGTAACAACTACCAAAGAATCACAATGAAAATTACTGAATTAAGCAACAACTAATTAATCCCATGTTATATCATATTATATGCTATAATGTAAAAAAAATTCAATTATATCAACATTCTGATTGTCTATTGCCCAAAAATGTTGTTTAATGTTCAATGCCAAAGGATTCCCACTTTGCAAAAAAAGAAAAAAAGGGGGAAGAAATCCAGAAAATCAATTGATCTTTAACTCAGGCAAGTAGTATACTTATACGATATACTGTATATGTTAAAGGTTCACAATGAAAAAATTTCCACAAATAGCACTAACGCATAGGCAGTCTGCTCCTAGCTGAATCTAGGAAATGGAACAAAGCAATTGTATGTAGTAACCAGGTATATTCAATCATCATATAGTCTAATGTAATAGTATACGCTGATAATAAACAAAATTAGACACATAACAACGAAAAAAAAGCAGTAGTCCTTGTTAACTCTAGAAACCACTCTTTATCTTCTATTGTCGCAACCTCAAAGTTGTATGTTGGCTTGAGTATATCCTCCTTCCATATTCTGTGCAGGTAATATAGAAAAAGATAATATAAAAAAGTACACAAAAAAGTAAATAAAAAAACCAAAAATGAAAATATTGTGGGTACTCATGTGTCCTTTTTCATCTTCACAAAGATACTGTAAACAGAAGCTACACTAATACTATCTTCAAATGGGAACCGTCCATACAAAGTAATCCCTTTTCTCCTTCCCCAAACATGTATACCAGATTTTCATTCTGAAATGGAAGGTAACTGTGTCAGAGGTATATCTTTCGTTATCCTTAAAAGAGCGATAGTAGTTGTTTCAGACGACACCATACCTGGTGCTGTATAGTTCACTGTTGCACGTACTAGTAGATCAAAAGCAACACCATCTGTGTCTTCATCACAAGCACGATCACTCACATAGTAGGTTGGTTGTATCATAGGAGCACTTGTATTCACATTGTCAGAACTTGAAACTGGATCCACAGATGATTGCTCCAAACAAGTATCAACAATAGAATCTTCACATAAATACACGCACTCATAACTCAAGAAAGGGTCTTCAAATGAATCTTGGCAAGTAGTATCACAACTGGCTCTAGGTGAGGAAGCCTCTTTGTCCAAAACACCGACAATTCTCGGATCACCATAGGTTGGTTGTGTTAGAGGCGCACTTGTATTCACATAGTCAGAACTTGATAGTGGACCTACAAAAGATTGCTTCAAAGCACTGGCCTCAATTGAATGGCTTAAATGCACGCACTCGGAACTCGAGAATGGGTGTACAAATAAATCTGGACAATGACTAGGATGACCAGCTCCAAGTGAGGAAGACTCTTTGTTAATATCATTGTTATACTAGGCAAACCGATGTTGATCTCTATTCATCCCATATGCACGACCATTAGTATCATCATTATTCTTGTGATCACCTTTAGTTGTATCCTAAAGAAAAAAAACAACAAACCTAAGTATTGTGCACGAAAATAATCTATTATATTGTATAGTAAACCATATGCAGTGGAGAAATATTTTTTCAACTTGTTCCAAAACAGTTAAACTAGTATACATTTATGGTATACAGAGTATTGCAATGGTTTACAGTAGGAAATAACTTTTTGTTATATTGAAAGGCTAGACTTGCAATGTTAAGTTGTTATACCGTCAGGGGTATACAACATACTAAAATGGTACACAGTAAAATAACGCATTGACAAGCTCATAAATTATCTAGAAAAAGGAAAAAATGATAAATCTAATATAGTGCGCTAAACAATCTACTAACATAGTATGTAGAAACAAACCAAAAAAAGAAAATACCTTTAGATCTGGCACATCTTTAGCTTTTGCAAGTGAAGCAACAACCACAAACACATCTTTAAATTTGGCAGCAACATGTTGCTATAAATCCCCCAAGTTTTTCTTCATAGATTGAGACTTACTTGCTATCTGATAAAGCAAGTCGCAAAAATGTAATCAGTAAATAATATATGAAGTGTTAACTATCAAAAAGAAAACTTATAAACATACAATTTTCTTAATTTCTGCAACAGAGACATTGCCACCAATATTGCTTGGTTGAGAATCACATTTCCTACTTTCTGACGTAGATTTTTTTGACGTCGTCGCTCAATTTTACTTGCTTACCAGCAGCAACCTTACTTGGTGCAGTATCACTACTCGTACTTTGGTTATTTTTGTTGAAAGTAGTAGGTGGACTGGTAAATTCATCATCACTCACGACTTGTTTCTCCTGTGTACTAGAACAAG
This sequence comes from Petunia x hybrida, assembly GCA_037355625.1. Lineage (NCBI taxonomy): Eukaryota > Viridiplantae > Streptophyta > Magnoliopsida > Solanales > Solanaceae > Petunia > Petunia x hybrida. The sequence goes on from JBBBVM010000472.1 coordinate 120,443, forward strand.
CAACCTCTGGAGGCACAACTACAAATTGTATACCTTTTGCAGCTGAGTCAGCCTCCTCATTATTAGTTGGAGCCATGTTACTTACACAGAAATGTTGGAAACAATAATAACGAAACAAGTAAAATACTCAGAATTCAGTTCAAATAGAAAGAAAGAAGTACACACAGTAAACTAAATGGACTAACCTTGTGAGAAGTAAACAGTTTCAACAATGGATTGCTGTAAGCAATGCCCCATTTTGTGCACGTCCAACCAAGAATATGGGGGGATTTGGATACATTCAGAACAACAAATATTTTACCAATTTCAGGACAACACTCGCACAACCAAGTTTGTATCGCAATGACAAAGCCAGTATGCTTCATGTGTTTGGAACGACGTGCATCCTTCAAGTGTAGCGAGTCTCGGGTGATCCTGAACACCTCTACACCCCATGGGTAACTACCATAGTCACCACGATTAACAATAACAATATAAGAATGATCAAAGGTGTAATCCTTGTGAGTACGAAACAAAAATGAGGACAAAAAGTTCAATATTACAATATTTATAGCATCCTCGTCAGAATCACCCCAACACCTGTACTTAAAACAACAGGCTATATCTTTACGGAATACACTATTTGAGCCTTTAAAGTATTGTCTAACAATGCATTCTTTTTTTAATGTGGCATGTCTGGTAACACACCTGTACACTTTAGCCCAATTGTTAAGGCAAATTCCCCTAACCCAAATCGAAGCCTACATCCTCTTAAATCAAACCAGAACTGATCAACAGACTCGGTATGTACCTCCCTCTTTAATAGTTGGTGCACAACCCAATTTTGCATTTTTTGTTGTGGCATGTCTAGAAAATGGCCAAAAGATGTTCGGCAGAACATGCCCAGCTGAGTTCGTGTCAATTTACGCTTCAACTCATGAATGATATTGACGTTTGTATGACAACCAATTTTTGGTTTGTAATTATCATGTTCCCGTCCATATACACTTAGAAACCATGTTTTCAAACAAGCATATCAAATAAGTAGAAATGATTGAAAACCATATCCAACACGCAATTGGATTTTGTATACCAAATATGGTATACCATCCACCAAAAAGTGTATATAATCAAAACATGGTTCCTATAGACTTAGAGACAAGTAACCGGTATACCAATGTCGTATACTGTATACTACAAACGGTATAAAATTAAAACATGTTTCGTATTAACTTATAAGCACAAATAACATGTATATTAAAAAGGTATATATTAAAAATTAAAATATGATTGCTAGTAACTTATAGACACATATAACTGGTATGCCAATGTCGTACACAGTATACTCAAAAGGTATACAGTTAAAGTTAAAACATGACTTCAAATAAGTTAAAACATGTTTCGTTACTTGCAAACACAAATAACTAATATACCAATGACATATATCGTATACTAAAAAGATATACAATACATAAATTAATCACATTGAATTTATAATATCAAAAACCTGCACAGGAATGTTGTCCATTTTGCCCTCATTGTTGTCATCAAGAGAAACATATTATGTGTCATTGAGCGAAGAGGTATCATCTCTGTTTAGAGGGTCTGCAGTAGCACATGCAGTACTATCCTCAAATAATTTCCTTTTTCCATTATCCTTAACATGATTTTGGGTGAATCATAAGCTATTTTCTCTCTTCCTTTACCCTCAACTTCGAATTCAGATGAATCCTCAGAATCAGAGCTATAAGACAAGATAGAAGAAGAAGTCAAGCTTAAAAATAATTTTCTTAAGATCTGTTTCAAACCCATAAACCAAGATTTTCTTGCCTGATTTTGCACTAATTGGCGAGCAATTTAGAAGAACAGAAACATGTATAAGGCATGATTATAGAAGAAGACAAACTGCATGCTTATAAAGGTACAATATGGAAAAGAAAACCTGAATAACTGACAAGTCACAGGGTTTCGTTATGTTCTATGACACGTAGGATTAGTAATAGATTTTTTTTAGTGTGGAAATGCTCTTTTTTGTTCTACCTATTAAAAATGTGGCTATTTTTAGTTTAGATATCATGTTAATGTAAATGATCATTTCGGTCTATTTATAAAAAATGGGTCTATTTTTTAGTTCAATTTTTATGTTACGTTGGTCTGAAAACTTCAGCCCCATAGTTAAAGTAGTATACCAACGAATTAAACTGTATAATAAAGTATATACAATCGTTTTTGGTAGGAGTACTTTATCCCTAAATGTAAATTCCAATTTGACCGATCCCAAAAGAAAATTAAACCCATGGTAGGAAATTAAAATAAATCTATATCACTTGAGCTTTCATTAAATAACAAAATACATATATTGACCTTTTTGTACAATGTTAGACTTGTTTTTTAATTACGTTGTTCGTGGTTTCTCCATTTTTTGCTAAGTAATAGCAGGCAACCCTAATTGCACAAAGTTAAAGAAATATACCATTAGAGTATACTACATACTAAAAAGGTATACAGACGAAAAGTTGTATATTCCTTTTTTTACTGCGGTAACTGCCAAGTTGTCCCACTCGCCTTGGTTGCACTCACTTAATAGCAGCATACAATTGCGAAATACTGTATATTAAAAAGTTATACAGAAGAAAGGAGTTTAATGGAATTTAATATTGGGGTATACCTTTTTAGTATACATACTTCATACTTGAATAGAAATAAAATTAGCTCTCAAACATAAAACAAGAAATAAAAACATTAACCAAAGCACAAGAAATCTTTCAATAGACAACAATCTTTGCAGTTGCATTCAAATTGATAAAACTACGAGTTGTTAAAGTGCTAATGAGACCACTCAGGGGCATCAGGGATCAATGACATTTATAGAGCCAGGTTAACCAAAAACATTCGACAGGATTTACAAAATACTAGCAATACATTATACAGTACTAGTTAGATATACTAATCAGCTAGGTCAGAGTTTTCATTGAATTAAAACACATTTCTACTTCTTGCATTTTCTTTTCCTTGACCATCTGTACTCTTGCAGGATTTTGAACAGGATCTTCAGAATTGCTATCTTCATTAGCAATTAGCATCTATTCTAAGAACCATCTATGCCAGGATATTCAGAATCACTTTCTTCTTGGTGCGTGTTTTTGTGAGAGTCATACTTCCACAAAAGTGCGGCATATCTAAAATGAAATCGCTCAATATTAAAACCATTAGATATAATAGTGACTTTTTCAACGAGGTACTCTGCAAAACAAGCCACAAAAGCTCCACAATCCCTGTACACACATAAATTATACAGAACGTCAAAGCACAAACGTGAAGAAAATAATAAAGTATGTGAAAAGTATATGTAGAATGAAGAGTGGTTACACTAATCCCTGCCTAGGAATATTTTCAACAAATACAACGCTATATGGATTTTTCAACGGCTTGCCAATGTGTAAGCCATGGTTCAAAACAATCTTTCCTCTTACTATAAAACCCAATTTCGTATAAAAATCAAAGGAACCACAATGGCATAAGCCTCCACCACCTCTTGAATAGCTTTATATTTCTGTCGCGACTGTATCGAGTCATATACAATGATAGTCGTAGCGACAATCTTAATAGGATCCAATGAGATTTTAGCTCGACATGAGAAAAACTGAGGACAAGGTACTACTCCCATTAATTACCGATAAAGAATGGTGTTGTGAAAATAATGATCAGTAGTTGTAATCTTTGCGTTAGAAATGTACTTGATCTTCTTCCTAAGGTAGTGTAAGATGACATCTAGAAGCTGCATATGATCGCATTAGTTACCACAACTTGACACACAAAATGAGAAGTGACAGCAATATAGTTACAGTGTTACAAAAAATAAAAGTGAAAAAATTATGATAAAAAAATGATATACCTCAGAAAGTAATGGACTACCACAATTTTTAACACCCGAAACCAATCCTTACTCTTTATATCGGCAACCACAAAATCAAGAGGCGGATCAAGAACATCATTTATTTTCTTGTTGTCCAATCAATAAGACATAAAATCAGCAAGCCAACTAGGAAAAAGTAAATCATAAAAATAAAACAAAAAAATATAGAATACTCAACCACCGTAATTTGGTATACCAATAAGGTAATCTGCATACTAAAAAGTATGTATTGACCAAATTTGGACATTATCATGGCAATAAAGTGATCAAATTTTTAGAACAAAGTAAATTGGTATACTAGTAAAGTATAATGTATAATAAAAGGTATACTCTTGCCAACCGCTTCAAACGCTAGTAAACTTCAATTTCATATTCTCAATGGAGAAGTGCTAAAATTCAGAAACGGCTAAGTGTAAATATTCATGGTCCATTGCACTTGTGAATTGCTTCATCGAATACAATCAGAGGTTCTATCATTACAATTCAGTGAAATAGATTTTTCAAATGAAAACCGTCCAGATAAAATCTTTTCCTTCTTTCTTTGAGGAGTTTTGAAGTGAATGTTGGACAGGTGGATCTTTTCTTTTTCCTCGAGTAGGAGTGCAGATTTCAACAGGACGCTTGCCAGCATAAACTTCAGCCATTGCAGAGTTCTGAAGTGAATGTCGAACAGGTGGATCTTTTCTTTTTCCTCGAGTAGGAGTGCAGATTTCAACAAGACGCTTGCCAGCATAAACTTCAGCCGTTTCAGAGTTCTGAGATGAATGTTGGACATGTGGAACTTTTCTATTTCCTTGAGTAGGAGTGCAGATTTCAATAAGATGTTTGCCAGTATAAACTTCACCCGTTGTAGAGACACTCGGACGAATAGGTTCATCATGCACATTTCCCTGATGAACAGCTGATGTCTTGACTCCTACTTTCTCAGTGGGACTTCCAAAAGTCAAATGATGAATCTGAGAGTCTGTCCAATCCATTTACGCAATATCAAAAAGAATATCTTTTGAGTCAGGACAAGCACTAGTTGTTTGGCCTATCTTGGCTGGTGCCTTCTCATCAAGACTACCAGAAGTGAGACGGTGGAACTGAAACTCCGTCAAACCCATATCTGTAATATTATATGAATCACACGCTGATTTGGGGGAAGCATTAGTTGTATCAGTAGGCAGAACTTCACATCTATTAGTTGGTGATGTCTTAGGCAAAGAAGAATCTATATTAATCGGTCACTCATAAGCACCATTTGTAATAGATTGAGTAAGACAAGTAAGATGAACTTGAGAATCTGAAACACCCAACTATTCACCACTCATCCTTATGTCTCCTACTCTTTCAGAAGTGTTCTATTCAACCCTGATATCATCTCTACTCGTTTATCTAGCACCATCATCATTTCCCATAGAATTACCTTGATCACTTCTGGTTACATCTAAGAAATAAACGGAAAACCAAAACTATAAGAATCTTAAAATATGCTATAGCAAAACAAGAAGATTACCTTAGAATCTGGCACTCGCTTATCAGCAATTAAAGCAATTGCTTGTAGCACCTCCGCAATCTTCGCATCATCATATTGCTTAACCTAGTAAATATTAAAATATATAAGATGCTGATGAATATTTCTCAGGTAGAAAAGAGGTGAGAAACCCTGTATACTACTAGGTTATACAACTAATAAGGTACACCGTATACTAACAAACTATATTGTAAACAATTCATACTCAATGCAGCAAAAGATGTATATTAAAGGGAGTATATTGTAAAATAACAAAGTATGCAATGACAAAATAACCACAAAATAGCACTAATATAAAGAGCATATGCTCTGGGTAACAACTACCAAAGAAACAGAAAGGAAAGGACTAAACTAATACCACACCAAAGTAGACAAATATAGAATAATAATATCACACAAAAGTTAAAATAATAGCCCGTATGTAAAATGGAATCACCTCTTTAACATCAGTCTTTAAGGAAGCAAATTCATCTTCCATCTAAAAAAAATATTAAAATACATATATATAAAAGTAACTTGTAATCATTAAATGGAAAGCAAGAAAAAAAAAAATAGCATACCATTTCTTTAAATCAGCATAGGGATCATTTCCAACACCACTACTTGTCTGAGAAAGCCCTTAGCTACTACCCTGCATACATTGTGGCTTCATGAACATAAAGGCAAGAACATCTTAAAGTATAATAGATTGAGACATAATAGTTGGTCATGAAATTAAAATATAAGTATACAAATGGAACCTCTTCGTTTAGTGGTTTTTGTGTTTGAGCAGCAACATCACTAGCTTCAGGAACATTTTTATCTTTCTAGGTTTTCCAACCAGCACCATGCAATTCTTGTTCAGCAACAGCACTAGCTTAAGGAACACATTGCTCATTCTGTGTTTGCTCACCAGTAGCAGCCAAGTCTTATTCAGTAACATCAGTAGTTTCAGGAACAGGTCCCTCATTTTGTGTTTGTGCACCACCAACAGGCAAGTCTTCTTCAAGAACATCAACAAATTCAATACCATCTAGGTCTAGCTCTGCCCGCTCAGCATCAGTTGGGAGCATGTTTCTTACATTTAACTGTTGTAAATGTATTGAAATAAGTAAAAGCAAAGAACAAAAATCAAGCATAAAATACATGTACATAGTAAAGGTATAATGCAGTAAACAGGTATACATTTAACATGTACTTTAAATCCAAAGCATCTTTTTGTGCAAAATAGAACTTTAAATTCTGTACGAATAGCATAGAAGTATATCTTCAAAGTATACTAATAAAGGAAACTGCACAACTGACTTAAGAAAAAAAATTGAGCACTTGATAACTAGAAGCAGCCTCCCTGTCTTGTCCACTCCAATTCAGAAGGGGTGGTATCTTCAAATGAGCTACAGAAGTAACTTAGAAAGCAATTTCTTCCGCAATTGCTGGACAAGCCTCACACGACCATGTTTGAATTGGAGGTGTAAAACCACAATGTTTTATACTCGTAGGCGTGTGGACAATCTTGTTGTGTAGTGAGGCTATTGTCTATTTGAAAGCTGCAAAACCCCAAGGGTAGTTTTTATACTCACCTCTCTCAAAAACGTTGATATACTTCATCTCCAGATAACCTGTATCTTTTCGTGCCACAAACAAAAATCTAGAAAAAAAGTGCAATATTGTAATTTTCAAAGCATCTGTGTCATTATCTTCCCAACTTTTCTTTAGGAAACAAGTAGTTATAGCATGCCGGTAAACACGAGACACCCTAGGAAAATATTTTTCTATTAAACAGTTGTTCACAAGAAGTGACTTTTCCTCCTCAACACCACTGCATTTCAACCCAGTAACTAGAGCAAATTCCCCCAACCCAAAATGAAGACGATGACCATTTATGTCAAACCATAAATCTTTACCAGATGCATGCTTTATCTCCCTCATCGTCAACCAGTGCAGAACTTGCATTTGACGAATTTATGGCGGCATATCCAAAAATAACCAAAAGATATGGCACGAAACATATTAAGTTGATGCTCCATCAAATTTGAAGTGAACTCTTCAAAGATGTTAAGATTGATTTCACTGTTGATTTTGGGATTATACCCAACATATTTAGAAGGCGCAACATAGAAATCTCAATCCTACAAAACACATACGAAACAAAATAGTGCTAATTACTTCCTATATCTTAGAAAAGATAGCATACTACTCAAGTATACTGTAGAAAAGTCAGTACACCAATTGCGTATACTTTAGAAATTTCAGTATACCATATGGGTATACATTTTGCTTATAACTAAACTTTTTTATAGTATATAACGAGAACAATATAAACTAATTTTAAAATCAAAGAAAAATTTACAATCAATCAATTAATTGCTATATACAATCTATGAAAATTTAATTTATGCATGCACAACAAACATGAAAAAATGTATAGTGAAATTGAAATTTACTTGACCATAAAAAATGAAAAATTACCTTATGCTCATCTTCAGTATTTTGACTCACATGAGTAGCGCTCGAAAACAAAGGTGAATCCATCTCTTGATTGATGCAGGGCAAATTGAGCAACCATCCAAGGCCAAGGGAGAGAAATTCAAGACTATTTTGAGCCATCTCAAGACCTTCCAGGATGAGTCGGACCGCCTACAAAAGGAGGCGGACCGCCTAGTTGTAGATAGCCAAAATTTGGCTAAGTGTAGAATTGACAGCTCTCTGGATTTCAAAGAGGCGGACCGCCCAAGTAATGAGGCGGACTGCCCACTTCACGGCATGGCCAAGAACATCCCTGCAGAGGCGGAGCGCCTCCCCTAGGGGGCGGACCGCCCACCTTTGATGCTTTTAGACGAGACACCTCACTTATTTGTTATGTTTTGACTATTATAGCCATACGCGGCATATGTTATTTAAGCCCACTTTAGGAGCCTTTTAGACATTTTATAACATGTGTAAGGCACCTATAAAAGGGTCATTAGCCTTAAGTTAGCTTTGATGAATGATTGAACAAACTTTCAAAAGTAGAGACTCTTTGAATGAATGAATGAACCCTTGTTGGTTTGAGTCTTCTAGGTGAGCTAGTTGATCCCCAAACCCCCCGATCATTCTATTTGTGAGTCCCGAGTGTGGCTCGAGGGTAGTTGCATAGCGTTAGGCAAATCTTGACACCGATACGAGGGTTTAACGGAACAAGTTCTCCGTTGATACCTTGTAGGGAGTTCGAGACAAGTCTCGCTCCTATTGTTTTTCTTGTCTTTTATTTTGATCCGCATCATCTTGGTATCAGAGCAAGGCTCGGGTTTTGTTACTACAAACCCCCGACCCTTGATTCTTCGTGTCTAGGTCAGTTTCTATATTAGTTTCTTGTTTGTTATTGTTGAAAAGAAGAAAACACAAAATCAATTGAAAAATTGAAAAACATCAAAAAGTTGGCATATCTTGTTCATTTGATTGATTCTTGTTATGGGTGTTATTGGGTTTTGTTCCTTGTTAGAAACTCGTTATTTTGGTACCCAAAACATATGATTTGAAGTTTTATTCCAAGATTTGAAAATTTAAAAACCTTGTTCTTGAAAACCCTTGTTAAATTGATGATCATGGTGATTTGATTGTTTTTTATTGGATTTGCATAAAAATCATTGGAGTTTGATTATTGTGGTTGAAAACACCATTGGGTACCTTTGGATTGATCAAACATCGTGAAAATTGTTGGATTTTTGAGTGCTAAAGTCGAAAAACACGAAGTTGAACTGTGTTGAAAATCACAGTAAGCAGAGCGCCTATACACAGAGGCGGACCGCCTCATTTTTGTGAGCTCTCTGGAAATTTGGGAGGCGGAGCGCCTAGCTCAGGAGGCAGACTGCCTACCCCCTGCTGAATTACTCAGGGCGGCCGCCCTCTCTGCAGAGGCGGGGTGCCTGAATTGCTGAAGCATTGGCTTGGGTAGTTTCTTCTAGGATCCTTTGTTTCCTTGCTTGCATACTATCCAACTAGTACTTCCCTAAGTAACTTTTCTACTTAGTTGGTACTAGTCTTTGAGCTTTAGGATTATCATGCCTAGTTAGGAGAGTAGAATTCGAAGAAAATTTGTAGTATCTTTTTGACTCAAGTGCTCACTTTAAAGTGCTTATCGTCCAATAGAGTCACATAAACTCCACTCACCCCGGAGTACACTTGACTTGTGGATTGAGTGATTGAGTTGTGGTTTGTTAATCAACTACGTGAAGCTTCTAGATTCAAACTTGAGTGAAATATCCACCACCACTAAACGAGTGAACCGAGTGCTATACACGTGAGGGTTTGTGTGAGGTGTTTTCACTAACGTTTGTTGATTTTGTAGGTAAAATGGCTACCGAAGGAGCTGATCCCATGAAGAATGTCTTGGCTACCATCATGGCCAAATTGAAGGACATATCTTTGAGACTTGAGACCATTGAGAGGAGGACCCCGAGTGTCCAAATTGAATCCGCAGAAGGCACAAGTCATAGCACTCCTATGACCCCCGGACACTTTGCGGAGATAGCCAAGAAGTATGAGCTAAAGAATGATGTGGCTCTACAAGAGCGTGTGTTGGGCAATCCCCAAGAAAATGCTCCACTTCCAAGACCCGTTCGAAATGTTCCACCACTTGAGCAAATTGTTGAGGCTCAAGAAGGGGAGGAAGCCGAGTATGGTGATGATGCCTATGGGTATGATGCTCATTATCAACCTAGGAGGCAAATGAATTGGGGTCGAAATGTGGATAGGGGTAGAGGCCGAGGTCGAGGGCCACCCATGAGATTTGATGGAGGGAATGCTATGAGGGAATATATTGCCTATGATGACCACTATGAAGGCCAACCGGAGCCTAACCGTGGGGTACGTGACAACAATAACCTCAATAGTGTTAAGCTTAATCTTCCAATCTTTAAAGGAACTTGTGATCCGGAGGCATACATGGAATGGGTACTACTCATGGAAATGGTGTTTGACACCAATGAGATGACCGAAGAGAAGAAAGGCACCTATGCTATTACTACTTTTGAGGCCTATGCTTCTACTTGGTGGGAGTCCATAAAGAGGTCAAGAAGAAGAATGGGTGTGCATGTGAATGTGACTTGGGATGAATTGAAAGTTCTTATGGATAGAAAGTATGTGGCTCCAAGGTATCGACAAGAGCAACTCAAGAAGCTTTATGATCTAAAGCAAGGTGTCAAAATGGTGCATGAGTACTATGATGAATTTGAGAAGATCCGGATGGCATTAGATATGGATATCGAAGGTGAAAAACAAGCCATGATCCGTTTCAAGAATGGCTTGAGCTATGGTATAGCTTCTCAATTGAGGTTGCATGCCAAAGGAGTGGAAGACTCCAAATGCAAGTGCTATCAAAGAGGTGAAGAAGCCATATGAGAAGTCTACACCACATGTGGAAGGTATTTCTAAAACTCGCTTGAGTAATCCTACTTCTACTTCTACTCAATTCTATAAGTGCAAGGGCTATGGTCATTTTGCTAAGGATTGTCCTACCAAAAGGACCATGGTTTGTGGTTGGTAATTTGGTGTATGAGCAAGATAGTGAATCCGAGGATGGGGGAGTAGAGAGGGAAGAAAAAGTTGCTTGTGAGGAGGCTATAGAAGAAGAGGAGGATCCTCAATTATTCTTGGTGGTTAGGAGGAGCTTGAGTACCATATACATGGAAGAGGAGGTGGAAAATGATCAAAGAAAAAACCTCTTTCATGCTAGATGTCGTGTGATGGGGCAAGTGTGCTCAATGGTTGTTGATTCGGAGAGTTGTGCCAATATAGTGAGCCAAACCTTGATTTCCCAATTGAAATTACCCACTCTAAAGCATCCAAAACCATACCGTTTACAATGGTTAAGTGAGTGTGGTGAGTTGAAAGTGGTGAAATAAGTGTTGATTGAGTTTAGCATTGGGAACTATAGGGATAAAATCATGTTTGACTTGGTTCCAATGCAAGCTTGTCATCTCTTGTTTGGGAGACCATGGCAATATGATAGATGTGTGGTACATGATGGCCGGACCAACTCATATACGGTCAAGCAAGATGGGAGGAAGTATGTGCTTCAACCTTTGACTCCAAGGCAAGTAAGGGAAGATTACAAGTGTATAAAGGAGTTGAGGGAAGCGGCTAAATCAAAATCACCCATTGTACTTGAACCCCTGAGGCAAACAACCTTATTGTCTTGCCCTGGATGATGAAAGTGAGAGTCACTCTACTCCAAATGATGATAATCTTGAGAGACAAAAGAAAGAGAGAAGTGAGGGAGTGACCGGTGACAATCTAAGAGCGGAAAAAGGAGAGGATTTGAGGAATGGTGTGAGTAGATTATCATCACAAACTATACTTGACCTTGAGGTAAAATTGAGAGAGAAGAGAGGTGAGGAAAGAAAAATTGAGAGTGAGAGCACCCATTGTTCTAACAATTCTTCATCTTCTACTTTTTCTTGTGTTAGCTCATGTGTAGGTACATTTGAAGACAAGCCATTGGAGCCTCAACCATGTGCTTAGAAGGAAAGACAAAAGTAGGAAAGTTCTCAATGTGAGCTTCATGAAGGAGGAGTTTCATATGACACTTCAAGCCTTGTGAGTGATCAAGGAATTACTACCAATGTAAGTGTTACTTCACCTTTTCATGAGCCTACTAGTTATTTGTCTTGTGATGACTCAACACTAGATGGTGCTTGTGATGCAACTAGTGAATATGCCACTAGTGAAGAGTCTAGTAGTCAACTTGAGTATGCTTATGCAACACTAGTTGAGAGGGATGCTATGCCACATCATGATATGTGCTCATTTTTCAATGAACCTCTCCCTAGTGTAGATTTGATAGTTGACAATGATTGTGACCTTTGCTATGACACACCACCAATCTTTGACAAAGGGGAAGATGAGATAGTTCATCATACCCTTACTGATTTGCTTCTATTTGGTGGGCCTATGTGTTATGGTGAGGAAGGTAATGACCTTGAGGAGTCCAAATTGCATGAATTGGAGAAGATTGTCTATGATGACTCCTCAAGTGAGTGTAATGAACCTAGTCTTGATATCCTACCTATGCTTGATCATGACATTGAGATGCATTCTTTTACTAATCCCTTGTTTGAAGGCATCCTCATTAGTGGTAATGATTTATATCGGACTAGGGTGGGTAGTAAAATGGAACCCCCATGGTGTGAAGGATTTGACTCCTTAGGCAACCCATTGTTTGAGAATTTGGGTGAGGTAGATGGTTCTTTGAGTGACCCTACTATTGCTTGTTGGGGTTATGATGAAGAAGAATCCATCATCAATACCTTCCTTGAGAGTTTGTCTTTTGAGAAGGGTTGCTTAGGTGATGAAATGAGAGGGGACGCGGAATCCCTTGGTGTGAGTAAGTATGCTCTAAAGAAGGGGAGTGGAGTACTTGTTGCTACTTGTAGGTTGGGTTATTTGACTCACTCCACTCCACATGTTGATCACACTTTAAGGAGGGATTGGTTTGTTGATCTTGAGCTTAAGGTTCAAGGGGATTTTGATAGCTTAATCTTGCATTTTCCATGTTCCCATGACCTATTTGATTATTATTGTGTTGAGTGCATGTTTTCATTGAACCAAGTACTTGATGATCTCCTTGGAGATGTGATATTTGTGCTTATTATTGATGCTTGGGTATACCACAAGAGTGTGTTTTCCACACTTCTTGCACTAACCTACTTTCAAAGTAGGAAGCTTTGTGTTTGCTTGTCGTTACTTGTAGGTCATAAGCTCCATACTAAGGCAAGGAAGATCTTGTAAGAGACCTATGTCAAAGTGACGTTCAAGAAGGATAAAGAAGGAGAGCATTGGGCACCCCGAGAAGTTGATGATGCCAAGAGAGAGCACGCCTTGATTTCGAGGACGAAATCTTCTCAAGAAGGGAGGATGATGCAGGGCAAATTGAGCAACCATCCAAGGCCAAGGGAGAGCAATTCAAGACCATTTTGAGCCGTCTCAAGACCTCCCAGGATGAGGCGGACCGCCTACAAAAGGAGGCGGACCGCCTAGTTGAAGATAGCTAAAATTTGGTTGTGTGTAGAATTGACAGTTCTCTGGATTTCAAGGAGGCGGACCGCCCAAGTAATGAGGTGGACCGCCCGCTTCACAGCATGGCCAAGAAAATCCCTTGAGAGGCGAAGCGCGTCCCCTACGGGGCGGACCGCCCACCTCTGATGCTCCTAGACGGGACACCTCACTTATTTATTATGTTTTGACTATTATAGCCCTACGTGGCATATGTTATTTAAGCCCACTTTAGGGGCCTTTTAGATATTTTATAACATGTGTAAGGCACCTATAAAAGGGACATTAGCCTTTCATTTCACGAAGTTAGCTTTGATGAATGATTGAACAAACTTTCAAGAGTAGAGACTCTTTGAATGAATGAAAGAACCCTTGTTGGTTTGAGTCTTCTAGGTGAGCTAGTTGATCCCCAAACCCCCGATCATTCTATTTGCGAGTTCCGGTGTGGCTCGAGGGTAGTTGCATAGCGTTAGGCAAATCTTGACACCGATACGAGGGTTTCACGGAACAAGTTCTCCGTGGATACCTTGTAGGGAGTTCGAGACAAGTCTCGCTCCTATTATTTTTCTTGTCTTTTATTTTGACCCGCATCATTGATCAATACGAAAACATGAAAATTATGGTGAACACCTAGGTTTATGACCCATAAGTGCCTTTACTGTATAAAAATATACTAAAGAAACCAAAATGGGTAAAAATAGTTTTTGAACAAACTCTAGAAAACCAATTCGAACAATTGATAAGAAAGTTTTTGAAGCTGGAACATTTATAACGAGAATCAGGATTTGTGTAAATAGGTAAAAAGTATTTTTTGGAGACGTTGTTTGTCACAGACACATGAGGTTTTGGGTGTGTAAATATATGTATTTCAGTTGATTTAATTAAAAAATGGGTCATTAATTAAAGTAGTACACTTTTATGCAGTACAGTTAAGGTAATATACTCTTGTGGTATATAGTTTACTATAAATAGTTTACTATAAATGTTATACAATAGAAAAATAAAATTTTGTAATATTAAAAAACAACCAAGGCTGGTATACCATTGGGTTATATAGCATACTAAAAGGTTATACCCTTAAATACTTTTGGACGGTGTTAGTCATGACAGACACGTTGGTTTAGTAAGAAGTCAGTTTGAGCGTTTAAATATACATTTTGCTCTATTTATTAAAATAAATCAAAACACGATTTTGTAAATGGGATAAAGTTTTTTGGAGCCGTTGCTTGCAAAAGACACATGGATTTTGAGTGTTTAAATGTATGTATTTCAGTTAATTTAATTTAAAAAGAGCATTTTTAGTTAAAGTAGTATACTTTTGTGCAAAACAATTAAGGTAATACTTATGTGGTATGCAGTGTAGTACAATGGGTATACAATAGAAAAATAAATTTTTGTAGTTTTATCAAGGTTGGTATACATTGTGGTATACATCATACTAAAACGCTATACTCTCAAAAATAGTACTATACCTTAATGGTATAATGCATACTCATAACGTATAGAACGAAAAAGTATGAAAAAAAAAACCACTATCAGAGGGCTTTGCCATGGGGTATATTGTATACAACAAAGCTATACAGAAGAAAAAATGAGTTATAGAGCAAGTTTAAGTAGCATATCATTTGGGGTATATTTTTCTATTGTATACTTTTCTACTATCCAGTATACCCCGATGGTATACTCCTTTAGTTTATGGTATACAGGCAAACCAATTAACCAGTACACATATAGGGTATATTGTACACGATAGCAAGGTATACAATGAAAATACCCATATTTTCTTTTTTTTTTCTTTCTAATTTTATGTTACCGTAAATAGTATGTGCAATGGAAACAAATTTTTCTAAACGATAAATAACAATTGATATTGAACTAAATAAACCACTATAGGAACAACATATAACATCATACCAATTGATAGCCAACACAATAAATCTAATATACCAACAGGATTTACTATACACTACCAAGGTATACAATGGAAAGTTACCCATAAATAGCCCTAACACTAAAAAGGTCAGGTATAGCAGACACACACTAAAATAAAGAAAGCAAAATAATTTATTGGTATATCAGGACTCTCTAGGGATATTTTTGCATGTCCTATATGTTGAACCCAAAAAAAAAAAAAAATCCTGAAAGGCTAAATTTAGGAATATCAATTGAATGGACTAACTCTTTTGGAGTTTTTGAAGTCGCCACCCAATTTAAGGAAAAACAGAGAACCAAATAAACAAATGCGTGTAAAAACTCAGTTTTTGGAAAAAGACATTCTTTCAAATATTCTAAGTAAAATGTTTTATTAGTTTTGAAAGAAGGTTTTGAAGGCACTTTCAAAACTCGGTAAACTACGATTAATCCGACAGGTTTCCAAATATTTACAAGTGCGTTTTTCTTTAATAATAATTGAAATAAATTCGTTTGCAAAATAATTTAACTTGCACGCATTTGCTCAAATGGACCCAGTTTGCATTTAATATAAAACGACAACTCCAAATTAAAGGTAATGAAAATAAAGTAAAAATTTTATTTAAACAATTAAATATTATTCATAAGTAAATTAATAATAAAGTATTCTACAAAGTTTACATAGATATCCTAAAGATGAACTAGAGGATAAGAGTTTAAAAATAAAACCTCGAAATTTGACAAACTCGCAGGAGCCTTGAATTTTCTAAAGTTGTCTAAAGTCTTGGAAAACTTGAGCCCAGACTTGACCCCAATGCGACTCCAATACAAATTAGTCGATCTCAACTTGCGAGTTTTAGCCAACTCGCTCCCAAGAGATTTTCATGCAAAGAAAACAAGATAAGAAGGATTAGCATCCGGACAAAAGCAAAAGAAGAAAACTGGACAGGTACAAAACATACAAACTTATCTATACGATAAACTTGACCAAGCAAACAAGTTAACTTAATTGTGGGGAAAGACATCGGTGAATATTTTATAACTTGGGAGAATAGACTAGTAACATATAGACTAGCCAAGCAACTCGAACAAAAATCAGGTAAACAAGTAGAATTTGGTTTTGGCCAGACAGGGCAACAACATAATCTTGGAAGCAACATAAATTCATTAAGCAAGTTCACTAACATTTAATCACAATTTAGAGACTAATTCCAAAGTCAGAACATACTAGGTAGTTAAGATTAAAGTAGGATCTAGAACATATGCCTACTCCTACTTCTTACACTTAACCAACTCATAGAACTTCTGATCATTTAATAGGACATTGTACTCTTTCCAGGTCTTATTAAGCATTAATTAGCACAACCAACCACTTTCATCAAGATGAAGATAGGCTAAAATTTAAGGGAAGCATGCTGTCATCAAATCCTTTTTAAAATACAATGCAGACTACAAAATTTCCATGGGAGAAACAATTAAATAGCTATAAGAGCAATAACACTTTAACTTTCATTCAAACTAGAGATGGATAAATTCAAACCATTGATATAGAAAGTTTCAATAACGATCAGAAACCATATATGATCAACTAGTTTAAAAATAAGAAATTTTAGACAATGAATTATAAAATATACAACTTGTCTATAACTATATATCATCTCACACCCCGGGCACCCTCTTATACTCACAGATTCTCACTTCTCTACTTCCTCTCCAAGCTTCCTTCACTACCAGCAAACACCAGGACATCAATAAATGGCCTACATACTCATTGCATTACCTTCAAAATATTACAGACCCAACAAAAACAAACATAGCAGTAGCAAATATTAGCAAGGGGCAAGGAAATAGGTTAAGGTGTTCACAACATTGTCATTCATCATATCCAGCTTAGTTTGCACATCTCTAGACATAGCATCAATCCGAGCTTGAACATCAGTAGAGACTGCATCAATCCTGGCATGTACCTTTCTAATAGCAGCAGCAGATTCAGTCACAACATTGTCTAACTTAAGAGTGAACCTACCAACATCAAGTTTGAGTTCATTTAGTTCCTCAGAGGCTTTTTCACTCTTAAAGTGCAGGCTGAGCAGAAGGTCATTGAGATCTCTAATGTCATCCTTAAGTTTCTCAGGAGGTTCATTGACAGCATTAGGAAAAGCAGATTTAGAGAGACCAGCATGATCACTGACAGGTTTAGTATTCCTATTTTGCTTACGAACCCAAACACCCTCGATGCGAACATATCTCATAGAGGCAAAAGTGTGAGAATTGTAGCAAGCAGTCATAGAGCATGTTTTCCAAGCAGAGATGTCAACACGATAAAAGTATAGGATTCGAGTAATGATTAAACCATAAGGAAGAGATGCACATTCAGCAACACCTTCAAGCATGTACTCAATAATCCAAGCAGCCAAGTCTCATTTCTTCTTAGTAATCTGACAATAGACAATTAAAGTATCGTGTTGAGACAGAGAACTAAGCGAACCAGTTATGGGTAACAGAGTGGTACCAACAATGTGAGCAAGAACACGAATTTCAAAAGACAAATCTAAGGGACCAAGTTGCCCTTCATGGACTTTATCAGACTTTTCACATAGACAGGCTTTGGCTTGTTCAAAAGACACTTCAAAATCAGATGGCCAGAAATTTTTAAAAAATTTAAAGTAGCCAGAAAACTTACAGTCCAAGATGCGCCATAGAATAGCTTTGGTAATAAAGATTCTAGTATTAAGAACCATGGTTTCAAAACCTTTAGAAGAACGGGGCCGAAGATTTGCATAGAAAAGTCTTACTAGATCCTCAGGGATGTCAGTAGAGTCAGTAGAGAAGAAATTTGACCAGTCCTGAGCAAGGAATAGAGGCTTGAGGTCGCAATTTAAGGATTCCATAGAGTCCAAATCAACAAGTCTCCCATGCGCTAAAGGTTTGTCTTTAATGGCATCGAGTTTTCCATGAGCAGAAAATCCCAGAAGTACAGAGTATCATCTAAATCAACAAGAGAGAATTCCTTTTTGGGCCTTTTCACAAATTTAGTATCATCACTGCGCATGGGCCTTTTACCGGATTTTTTATTGGGGCTAGGGTTTTCAAACGGAGTGCCATAGTTGGACATTGTATTTTCTGAGTGGTCGGATTCCAATTGAACATGAGTGGTGGAATTTGTGGGTGGTTTTGATTTTGTGCGCTGACTGTGACGAGCGGAGAAGTAGGTTTTTCTAGCCACTTTAGTGGGGAAGATGAAATGGGAAAGGTTGGAATGTGGAGTGTGTAAAGTTGGAGAGTGATTTAAACGGGGTAAAGGAAGAGGGATGGTTTTGTGTGAAGTGAAGGGGTGCAGAGAGGAAGGGACGTGATATGAAAGGACGATGCAGAGTCTTGGGAGCTGATGCCACGCTGCCTGACACACCTTTCAAACTCAAAACAACTTGTGAGAAGTAATAATGATATAATGACGTGTGATGATCTTACATTTTGACTTAAAACAGGAGTAAATATATGAATTAATAGCTAATATAGGTATAATTTAGTTACCATAAAATGAAGAAAGATGGACAAGAATTAAAACAGATAATTTAAAGTAAAGAGGGCAAAAAAATAACAAGGATTAGGAATAATGCCTAGTAAATATCTTAATGCACAAAATATTTCTTCCAAGAGAGGTTTTGTAAAAATATCAGCTAGTTGGAAATCAGTAGTAACGAAAGCTATGTCAACGTCACCATCTTGAACATGATCTCTAATGAAAAAGTAGCGAACATCTATATGCTTTGTCCTAGGGTGATCAACAAGATTATAAGATAACTCAATAGCACTAGTATTATCACAACATGGGAATAGGCTTAAAGAATAAACCATAATCAGATAATTGCGTAGACATCCAAAGAAGTTGCATGCAACAATGTCCCAAAGCAACATATTCTGATTCAGCGGTAGATAGAGCTGTACAATCTTGTTTCTTGTTTTGCCATGAAACAAGAGATTTTCCAAGAAAACAACTTGCACCACTAGTACTTTTACGATCTACTCTATCACCTGCATAATCAGCATCTGGGAATCCAATAAGATCATAGTGATTAGTGCATGAATACCATAGCCCATATGTCATGGTTCCAACAAGATAACAAAGAATTATCTTTACAGCAGTTAAGTGATATACTTTAGGAGCTAACTGAAAACGAGTACACTAATATACTGAGAGCATGTTGTCTGGTCGACTAGCAGTTAAGTATAATAATGATCCGATCATCCCTCAATAGAGAGATGCATTTACGCTTGTACCTTTTTTGTCGCTTATCAGATGTGTGGCAGGGCTCATGGGAGTTTTAGCTGGATTTGCTTCATTCATACCAAACTTTAGGATTAGCTCGTTAGTGTATTTAGATTGACAGACAAAGATGCCATCATTTCACTGTTTGATTTGAAGTCCTAGGAAGAATGTGAGTTCGCCCATCATGCTCATCTCAAATTCTCCCTGCATTAATGCTTCAAAATTCTTCCATAAAGTAGGGTTAGTGCTTCCAAAAATAATATCATCCACATATACTTGTATGATTAAGATATCTACTGAGGATTTTTTTAATAAAGAGAGTTTTGTCACTTTTATCTCTTGAAAAGCCATGATTTAGCAAAAATGAGCTTAGTCTTTCATTCCGAGCTCTGGGAGCTTGTTTGAGACCATAGAGAGCTTTTAACAATTTGAAAACATGATAAGGAGTTTCACTATTTTCAAAACCTGGAGGTTGTTTAACATAAACTTCCTCTTTTATAAAACCATTTTAAAAAGCACTTTTCACATCCATTTGAAACAGTTTGAACCTTTTGAAAGATGCATAAGCTAGTAGCATACGGATAGATTCAAGTCTAGCAACAGGAGCAAATGTCTCGTCATAGTCGACTCCTTCTGTCTAAGAGTATCCTTGAGCAACTAGACGAGCCTTGTTTCTTACCACTTTACCTTCCTCATTTAGCTTGTTTCGAAAAACCCATTTAGTACCAATTATTGATTTTCCCTTGGGTCCGGGTACCATCTTCCATACTTGATTTTTCTCAAATTGATCAAGCTCTTCTTTCATGGCGTGAACCCATGATTTATCTTGAAGTACTTCATTGACTTTCTTTGGTTCAATCTGTAAGATGAAGGCAAGGTTAGATTTATGGGAATTTCTTGCTTTCATAGCTTCCCTTGGATCTCCAATGATGTATTTCTGAGGATAGTCAGGATCACTTCTCCACTCATTGGGTACCACCACTTCCAATTCTTTGAGATCTGCAAGAGTAGTCGACTCAGGAGAGTTTGAGACAGAGGTTGACTCTTCAGCTTCCTGCGACTCTGTCTTTTGAGGCTCAATAGTAGTTATTGAGTCTTCTGAATCCTTCAGCTGGGTCGGGATAACCTCTTCTTCATCTGCATCACTACCTTTCTCGGCACTGGTCAAAGAATCATTAAACACCACATGCATTGATTCTTCAACAAATAATGTCCTTTTGTTAAAGACTCTATATGACCTACTAGTGGTGGAATAGCCTAGAAATATACCTTCATCACTTCGTGGGTCAAACTTTCCAAGATTGTCTTTTCTGTTACTATGAATAAAATATTTACAACCAAACGGATGGAAATAACTTATATTAGGACGTTTACCTTTCCAGAGTTCATAAAGAGTCTTTTGAAGGATGGGACGAATAAGACACCTGTTTAAAATATGTCATGCAGTACTTACAGCTTCAGCCCAGAACTGATTTGGAAGGGAGTGTTTGACTAACATGGTTCTTACCATGTCTTGGAGGGTATGATTCTTCCTTTCTACTACTCCGTATTGTTGAGGAGTTTGAGGTGAAGAGAAATTGTGAGTGAACCCCTGTGAATTGCAGTATTCCTCGAACATCTTACTTTCAAATTCCCCTCAGTGATTACTCCCGATGGTAGATATGAAGCATCCCTTTTTTCTTTGAACCTTCTTGCAAAATACGTCAAATTTTTTTAATGCATCATCTTTGTGAGATAAAAATATAACCCAAGTAAAGCGAGAATAATCATCAACTATAACAAAAGCGTATCTTTTACCTCCTATGCTAGTGGTTCTAGTAGGGCAAAATGAGTCCACATGCAAAAGTTCAAGCGGCTTTGAAGTGGAAACTATATCTTTTCCTTTGAAAGAGGTTCTAGTTTGTTTTCCTAACTGACATGCATCGCAAATATGATCTTTTGAAAAATTCAATTTAGGTAGTCCAATAACCAAGTCATGTTTTGAAAGTTTCTCAATTAAAAACATACTAGCATGCCCTAAATTTCTATGCCATGTCCAAGGATCATTTGTTATGGATGCAAGACACAGATGCTTACCTGAAGAGGCTTTACCATTGTTCAAGACATACATGTTGTTTTCTCTAGAGCCAAAGAGAACAACTTTACCTTTGTTTTCATGAATGATACATCTGCTAGATTCGAACTTTACCTTGTATCCACCATCGCATAGTTGACTGATACTTAGAAGATTATGTTTAAGACCATCAACCAGAAAAGCTTCTTTTATTTCACAAAAAGGACTTAAAGAGATGATGCTTATACCAACAATTTTTTCTTTTGCATCTCCTCCAAATTTTACAGATCCTCCATCAATCCTTGTGACCGATTTGAACAAATATTTGTCACCAGTCATATGTCGGGAACATCCACTATCTAGAAACTATTTTCCCATTTTCATAGCTCTTTTGTGTTGTCCCTGCAAAAAAATAATTTTAAGTATTTTTAGGTAGCAGGTTAGCTTCAGAGGTGCTAGCCTCACTTTTGACTTTTTGTCTCCACTTCCATTTTCCAGGATTCCTCTTTTCACATCTTATAAAAACATGTCCAGGTTCTCCACAGTGATAACATACAGGCATATTTTGAGTTTTGGTGATAGATGAAGTAGATGTAGTAGATTTAGCAATATATAAAAGCTGCTAGATCAGGCAGAACTATGACTGGTGGATTTTCGAAAACTATTTAGTTTGTACCTCAATTGATTCATTTCTTCCTTTAAAAATTCGTTTTTAGTTTCAACTACTTTTAACTTCATTTTCCATTCCTCTTTCTCTTTGCTTAGTGTTTTAATTTTTTTAAGTGCCTTCTCAAGCTCATCCAGGACTTCATCTAGGTTTATAGAGTTTTCAATGCAGAATTCACAACGTACCTCACTTGAATCATTTGAAGGTATTCCACTGCTGGTGGAGTTGTCAGAGGCTATAAAGCAAATGTTTGATGCTTCTTCTTGCTCAGTGTCAGCTATATCCTCATCACTCCATGCAGCATATGATCTATTCCTTCCTTTTCATTTTGTATTGGGGCAGTTGTTTGCAATGTGACCCTATTTTCCACATCATAGCAGCATTCTTCACTTTTGCAATTAGACTGGTATTTCTTGAATGGGGCCTTTCCATTTTCGAATTGTCTTCTTCTGTTGACTAGACCATTCAAGTTTCTTGACATCATACCAAGCTATTCTTGAATATCATCTTCTTCCGCCTTCTGATCATATTCAACTTCCTCTACTGTAGTACTGAAAGCTACAGTTTTCTTTTTCTCTTCTTGAGTATTGAGTTTCAGATGAATCTTCTCAAAGGAAATCAGATCACCTCTGAGTTCATCATATGAAATCTTGTTCAGATCTCCACTTTCTATGTTTATAACCTTTGGTTGCCAAGTAATAGGGAGACTCCTCAGAATTTTTCTTATTTGTTTACCACTGGTATAAATTTTTCAAGAGCTTTGAGTTCTCCAATAATTTTTCTGAACCTGGCAAACATATCTTCCACAAACTCTCCATCCTTCACTTGGAATAATTCATACTCATATACTAGAAGATTGATTCTGGTCTCTTTAACCTTGCTAGTTCCTTCATAAGTAACTTCCAACTTATCCCATATTTCCTTTGCAATTTCACACCTGGATATCTTTTCATACTCTTCACCACTGATAGCATTGTAGAGAATGTTTACAGCTTTGTAGTTCAGTTGGATAACCTCTCTCTATTCGTCACTGTAGTCATCCATATCAAGATCAGCCAGAATATTGTGAGGATCACCATCCTTCTTTTTTTGGTTTGGTGGTGGGAATATCATAGGGTCCCTTCTTAATGACACGCCAGACCTTATAGTCAACCGATTTTATGTATGTTTCCATATGAATCTTCCAATGACTATAATGCTTACCATTAAAGTAAGGAGGTCGGATGGCAGAAGTTCCTTATTGAAGAAGAGCTCCATTAGCAACGTGTGAAGACATGATCGTTTCTCACTTGCTGTAAGGAAAAATAAAATATTGTGAGACCAAGTTCTGATACCAATTGATAATACAAGGGAGGGGGGGTGAATTGTTCAGTTTTATAAATTCAGTTGACTTATCAGTCTATTAGTCAACTTAGGCAATAATCAAAACTACTTTGCAAAATAAAAAGAAATAATGTAAATGTAGTAGACACAGTGATTTATACTGTTTCAGAGCCAAATACTTCCTAATCCAGTCCCCTTGGGTCACAAAGGAGATTATCTCTCTTTAAGCTCTTTCAAAGGTTTGTATACACTTATGGTTTGTCGTTAACCAAAAACGTCCTTCACTGATGGTTTTAACTCCTCACTGACCAACAACGATCATGTCTGATTTATAGATGACCAAACCAACTTCTGTGACACAATTATTACCTCTCTACAAGAACTCTCTTTCTTTTCTTTCGATCACTCGTAGACTCTCAAGAATACAGTAAATATAACAAGTAAAAGACTTAGAGAGAAAGTAGATGGTAAGTAGAAGCGTGAGCAATCCTTAAGCCGACCACACATATATAGTATTCATCCAGATTTGTCTGTTCCTTTGATTGATATGCTGTTGATATGAATTACATGAAACAAGGGGAATGACGATATGTCTTTCCTTGATAGAAGATTGGATTGATCGTCAATTGAGGGATAGAGAGAGATTGACCCAAGAGATTTGATTCTTAAAAGATATAAATATCTTTTGAAGAATAAGGTAAGAGCTAATTGGGATAAGTCCCCAAAAATTAGCGCTTTGAATCAAATCTTCCATAGTTAACTTTCCATCAAAAAGACCAAATTTCTTTCTTTCCATTTTAGATCTTCTACCAGATACCTTCCTTAATAACCCTGCGATATATATCATTTATTAGTTATATATCCTTTTGTCATTATAGAAACTTAACAAAAACTTAAACTCAACAACTAAACCCAAAGAAAAATTTGCACAAGTAGCAGCACCAACGTCACATGGAAACTGCAGGTGAACTGGAATATGTTTCCTCTCTTCATCAGTAGCAACAAGCGGCTCCATCTTAAACGAATCGAACACCTAATTCCACAACACATAAAAACAAAAAGAATATATTAGATACATATCTAAAATAAAAAATCAAAACAAACACAAAGAATAGGAAATTATAGTGAATGCATGGAAGTGCTTCTCAACAATTGTTGAGAAGCGGGGCTGCCTCAAATTACACTAAGAAAGCATCCGTAGAAATGCCCGAGGCTTAGCTTCTGCATATGCTCGAAATGAAGGGAACAATTCCAATGCCCACACATTCAATGCAAAAGGAAAACTGACTAAACAATTCTATTTTTTATTTTTCAGAGGCTCCGATTTAATTTTTTGAAGACAATTTCTTAGAGAACCAACCAACCACTTGAAACCTAAAGTACCCTAAGGATAACCGTAACGAAGCTCATCATCATCGGTAACTTTCATCAAGTGACTACTCACCTCACAATCTTCAGACCGACCCAATAAAAGCCTCTCAACGATGTAAACTTCAGCAAGCTTAACGACATCACCAAGTTGCACATGACTGTATGGATCAGCGCTAAGAAATCTCTTCAGATTAGACAATTAGATTGTGTGATAGCTTGGGAAATAGCAATTTAACATTAAAATCGCCCGAACAAACACTTGAACATGTAATCAAGTTAAACCCCTTCAAGTCAAATACACATTGATGCCCACACACACTAATAACCATTTCATCAACACACCTGTGAAAGCATCATGCAATGCACGACATTCCAAAAAAAATTCACATCATCCAAGTCCATAAATTTTCCGAAAACTCCACCTTTCAACAGCATCAACTAGCGCTCCCTCAAAAATTCACTAACCAAACTACTATATTTCACATCACCACCCCAACAACCTTTGGCATCAAATGCTCAAACTTAAAATTTTGATCTCCTTCCTATGGGAACAAAAAATAAACTATACTTATTCAACAAACAAAATTCCAAAAATCATATGATAGCAAAACTTACAAGTAAAGACAAGGAAAAATATATTACGACGTGCCATCATGAATTCACAATTAATATGCAGAAAAATTCATATACCATCACCAAAATTCAAAATCAACAAGACAAAAATAAAGACAAATGAAACACACAATAACTACTAAACAATAAACAAACTCATGAGTGATAGGCAATACTTTACTCAACAAACTCATGACTGGTGAAAAGAGCAACCTACAGATAAAGTCTCTTCTTGCCAATAACCAACACTTTAAGCTCTAGTGGAAGGGGCAACTTGCACGGAAAGTCTTTACAAGTATTGACAATTGCCAAGACTTTAAGCTCTGATGGAATGGGCAACTTGCATGGAAGATTTCTGCAAGTATTGACAATAGTCAAGGCTTTAAACTCTAGTGCAATAAGCAACTTGCAGAGAAAATCTCTGCAACTCTTGGCAATAGCCAAGACTTTAAGCTCTGTGCAATGAGAAACAAGAACATCTAATGGCTATAGCCAATAAGATCGTTAAAATCACCTTAATCAAGCAAACACACGCAAAAAAAATTCACATGAACCTCAAATTTAATTCGACAATCATCAATCGAAATGGAAAAAAATCAAAACAAATAAGTATATAAACAATAACGCTTAATACATATTTTACCCCTTATACTGAAATTCTCGTGACACACTGTTATTTCACGAGCAACCTTTTACACACCAAAACTCATCCAAACTGTATCTTTTATACACCACTTCAAGTAGGACCACTTTTTCTGAACAATTGGGTATCACGCACCTATAATGTCTCGGCACGAGCCACTAACGAAAAAGAAAGAAATTATACCCCATCCTCCCCGTCCCACCCCATATTCTTTCTTCTTTTTCTTTTGCATCTCCCCTTACAATTTACTCCATCTGCACAAATAATAAGGTCAAGAATCCAAATGCAGATGGTACGTGGCCAAGATCAAATGCTATCTATAAAATATGACCACTTGAATCTACGTCTGCTAGCTTACACAAAGTCCGGTTGGAAATTGGAATCGGACCACCCATGTGGGTCAACCCGGATCCATATCCAAATTAATTAATATATATAATAAGTTATATATATATATATATATATATATATATATATATATATATATATATAAAGGAAGAGACACAACTGTTAGGAAAAGACCTAACAGTTGCATCTGTTAAAGAGTATAAAAAGGTTTATTTATCAGAATAAACCAACGCTTTTTTTCCATCTCTCTTACTCTTATGCTTAAAAAGAAAAAGTACCAAGAGACTCTCTTCTTCTTTGTGAAGAATTCTGTGGAGATTCCTAAGAAGATGATGCTGATCTTCTATGAATTAGAATAAATATTGTATCAGGTACAACTTAGACCGCGAAACATTAGTATAGTTCATGTCTTATATGCATGTGATTACACTACGACTAGTGAAACAAATACGGTTAGACCCTGGGCGAATTGTATGTTCTTGGATTGTGTGTAATCCTTCATTGATATCAGAGCCTATGTTATTTGTTTCCTAGTCTTGTTTTTTCCTTCGTGACGAACTATTTGGATTGGGTCAGTATATATACAGTTGCTACAATTTTTTTATGACCGGCGTGAAAGTGGAAAGACGTTTTTTAGTCTCCATCGCCTGTTATTTTGTTAGATACTCAGCACACTGCATTCATAATCAAACTAGAAAAAGGTGTGGCAGAAAATTTTTGCCTATTATTTTGCCATTGATCCCATAAAACGAAAGCAAGGAAAAAGACCATGGTGCTTAAAGCAAGTGGATCTTGGGATAACGATTACTCTAAGTAATTTTTCTACTATTTCACTTGTGAAGAGAATTTACATAGAATATAATCCCAAAGTTGTTTTTGTTTTAGTTTTTCACAGTGGAATAGAAATTCTATTTGTAAGGAACACTAATCTATACCGTGTGTAAACTTTTCTGGGTACTTTATTTTTTATATGTTACAAAAGAAAAATATTTGAAAAATTGATCACCTTTATCAAAGTTTTTGGTAGATTCATTATTGTCTACACCAACTTCTGAATATATACAAGTGTGTATATATGCTTAATGCCTAGCTTAATGTTTTCTATATATATTATAGAAAAATAATGTTTCCAAGTGTACACTGAAAAAGGACAAGAAGTCCTTATAGAGACGGATGTGGATAGTCAATTTATCTTGAAATTTATGGTGTCAAATTCAATTCAAATGAGAACAAGTTTGTCGTTTGTGGAATTGTCCACTAATATTGCACTCGTAGTTTTTTTCTCTTCTTGAAAAAGGAATTTAAATATCCTTTGTGCC
The DNA here is from genome assembly GCA_037355625.1 of Petunia x hybrida. Taxonomy (NCBI): domain Eukaryota; kingdom Viridiplantae; phylum Streptophyta; class Magnoliopsida; order Solanales; family Solanaceae; genus Petunia; species Petunia x hybrida. The sequence continues at coordinate 148,381 of JBBBVM010000472.1, forward strand.
ATTATTACCAAGCATGAGCCAAATCATGCAAGTTGTCTAGCATAGTCATGACATGGCCTTAGGAGATTTTCTTTAAGTGCTAAGAATGAGATTGGTTTTCTCCTTTAGCCTTTGGCCTTTATTGACATGTGTGTTTTTCATAAAGCAACTGGTTTCTTTAAAGAAAATATTACGATTGCATTTGATTGGCAAAGAAATTCATTACTTGGCTGATGCAAGGCATCTTGAATATCCTGTTGAGACCGGTGTTTTGGTCTATGGTCGTTTCTATAAACTATTGCTATTGCAATAAAATTTTCAATAGAGATGTTGTTAGCCCCTTAGGCTCGGCGGATTATGGCACGACATGGCTATGATGGAATTTGGGGTGTTGCTCCTAGTTATAGTTAAACGCGGATTGAAAGTAACATGAATGTTGGTTGATTTGTCAAGGGCGGGCTTAAATTGACTTGGTGGAATCAAGGCATTGATGAGCTGATTGACAAGCAACGTTGGTGCAACGGCTAGGCAGCCTTGTACCAATATGGGTGATAAGATGGCAACCGGACAGCTTGTTGGGTGGCAAGCGAGCCAAGGCAAGATAAACGATTATGTGGGTAACGGGGTGTCAAGACTTGGTGTCTTTGATGCCAAGGCAAGCAAGGAAGCTGAATGTAGTGCATGACGTTTGGCTAAGTGTGAGGCAAAGTGTGCTGAAGCTAGGCAAAGTCGGCTGTGTGGTGAGCTAAGTCGGCTGGATAAAGGGCAAGTGTTAGGCACATGTGCAGGGCACATGACTGGTCAGCTGGGCGCCTAGACATGGGCAGAAGTGGGCAAAAACGTGGGCTGATCTGGCCTATATGTGCGCTGAATGGGCTGGAACGTGGCCTACATGGCCTGCCTAGTTGGAAAAACTCTCCTATCCACTTGTAAAGCCTTTGGCTGATTTCCCCATTGTATATAAAGTGTATTTCGGCCATTTTATTACTTAGACAGATTTAGCTTAGTTTTCTTAGGAGAGAAAACATTGGCTATCCTTTGTATTTGGTGTGAATAAAATAAAGGTTGGGATTTTTCCATACTTGGTTGTCTCGTTTTCGTTTTTGCCTTTATCGTTCATTGTTGTGTATGATCTTTACTGCTTATTGCTTCAATCTACTGCCCTAAACACAAACACATCGCTGCCTATTTTCAAACCTAAGACAAACGACCCTAAAATAATTCTAAGTGTGAGTAACGGCTGAGCCTTGCGGGCGGGCTGCTTGGCTGCCGCACGGGGCAAACCTCGGCAGGTTTAAGTGATCAAAATCACCCCGTGACAGATGCCATAGTACTCTCGTTATTGCCATGACAAGTTGCACCAGTTGTTCGCATCATAAAAATATGATCTGACCACAACGTATTTTTTTATAGATGCATGTATTCTTTTGTTTATGTGTTACAAAGAAATACTGAACACTAACACTGTCATATATAAAAGAAAAACTGTAAAATTTTATTTCAAGTATTTTTTTTTCATATATACATGTGTATGTGTTTTTGGATATATGATGACTGGTGGCACAACAATTGTATAGTTGTTTGTGGGGTATTATTTTCATATAAGTATGTGTACTTGTATGAAGTTTAATTATAATATTATGTGATATTATTCTTATTGAATAATCCTAAATTTGTTATAGAACATGTATTTAGCTGGTCTTGAATTTAAGTGATTTAAGACGAGTGTTCCTTTTAATAATTGATTATATTAAATTTATATAATATTAGAATTTGGATGATGATTGGGAACATAGTGAACTTTTGATTCCGGATCTAATATGAAATAAATATTAACATAGTTAGATTATTTTAAGAATTAGTATGTATATGAATTTAGGCTCTAAGAAAGTATATAGATGTCTCTATTTGTTTATACTAGTTTATATATCAATATGTCAACTGCTATGAGAATATTGTTGCGAACTTAACGAAAGTGTAAAGTTAAAGGTGACAATAAAATTCTGTATGTCCTAAAAGAGCAAGAGGATCTTAAGACTCTAGATATGTCTGTGACGTCTCCTAAAAGTGATTACATTTCATTGTAGTTAATATATTATGACATATATGATCCAAATTATGAAATTGTTCTCAGTCAGTTATTTATATTCCATATAAGTTATGGATAGATGAAATCCAATTTTTTTTCTACTATTGGGTTTGTGTTGCTATACTGTACTTTAAGTTATTTCTGATGCAACCCAAAATACGCGGAAGCTAAACAACGACACAAATATGCGGAAGCGATAAATAACAAGATACGTGATATCAAAGATATCGGGGAAACAAGGATTGGGGAGTCAAGAAACGAGAAGAAAGAACGGATTAATGAATTCAAGACGTGAATTAATAATCCAAAAGGGAGAAAGTGAAACTCGAACCTTACAATGGACTCAACTAGGTGTCGATCGCCATAGGTTCCAAGTTAACGAGATACATGAAGCCTCGGGCTTCGGACTAGAAAGGCTCGGCCTTCTCTAATTCTCTCTTCTCTCTATTCAATTCAAGCTAAAACTAATGAAATGAAGAGCAATTGTGCTATATATACATTTACACTGAAAATGGACAAAAATGGCCCTTGAAGCTGATTCTGGTCCGCTGATCAACCTCTCTACATCGCGATCGCGCCAGGGAGGCTCGCGATCGCGCAGGCAAAACTCTAGGCATCGCGATCGCGCAAATGGATCGCGATCGCGCAGGTCTCCATCATCTTCACGACCTTCAGGATCCTCAGCTTCGCCTTCGCGCTCAAAGACACGCTGTCGCGCAGGCCAATGCAATACTCTTCGCGATCGCGTGAGTAGTGGCGCGATCGCGAAGAACACTTGTTCTTCCTCAGGCAGTGAGCTCCCAGATTGCTCCCCTGTTTTGCCCTGTTTTGGGCTGCTTGTTTTCCTGCCCTGTTTTCTCCGTCCTCGACGCTCCAATGCATGATCTTCCAAGACGTTCCCGGAGGCCTTGACTCGTATCCGTTGTGCTCTCGAGCTTGGCTTTTGATGGTTGTCGTTTAGGCCATTTTATATTGCATCATCCTCCCCTTCTTGAAAGGATTTCGTCCTCGAAATCGAACCATCAAAACCTGCAACAAAGCAAGCACAACCAAAATTTTCCTACTTCACAAGTAGGTTAGCTTAACAAAGATAAGTGCAAGTGGTGTGGAAAACACACTCTTGTGATAGAGCCAAGCATCAATACCAATTAAAAAGCGTATGTCCCCAAAGGAGACAACATAGTCTTGGCTCGACAAGAACAAGCACTCATCTTCGAAACAAGCAAAGAGATCAAAGTCAGACAAGATGTAGCAATTAAATGTCCTATGACCTCTAAGCTTACCATCAACACACCAAGCCTTCAAATCAAGTTTATCACAAAGTGACACATCGGCTTTGGCATGCTCAACACTCAAGGTGTGCTCAACATATGGAATAGAGTAAGTAAAGTAGTTCAATTCACAACTAACATCGACTACTCCTCTCCCCTTCTTAAGAACATTCTTACACACACCGAGAGGTACCTCCTCACCTCCAAAATCAACCCCAAGACAATCCTCCTTATTGGACAAGCTCCAAAGGAAGGTCTCCAAAATAGGTCCTTCATCATTATAGTCCACGCAACGAAGGCTAGGACTACTAGAAGATAGGTCATCACGACCAATACCAAGACCACCCTCCTCACTCGGAGTTCCAAACGTTGGATCATCCATAGAGCCTAACTTGACAAACCATGGAGGTTCGACTCTACTACCGACCCTAGTCCGATACAATTCACCACCACAAATGAGATTGCCTTCAAACATTAGAAATGTAAAAGCATGTACCTCAAATTCATGGTTATACAAAAGCATAGAATCAAGACTAGGTCCTACACTCTCACTCGAGGAGTCATCAAACATAAATCGATCCATCTCACACACGAGGGACTCCTCAAGGTCACATCCATCCTCACTACGACACAAGGAACCACCGCCATCAATTAAGCAATCAAAGGGAAGAATAAGATCATCATGCAATTCATCTTCTCCTTTATCAAATATGGGTGGGGTGTCATAACAAGGTTCACAAACAAGGTCAACTACAACATCTTCACTAAAGAGAGGTTCAATGAAAACCGAGCTCACATCATGATGTGGCTTTTCAACCCTCTCAACTAGTGGTTCAATTTCACACACAAGTTGACCCGAAGGCTCTACACTAGTTGCAAACACATTATACTCATGCAAATCATCAACTAGCATAGAGTTGTTACAAACAAGATCATAAGACAAGGAAGTAATAGGCTCATGGGAAGAAGAACTAACACTTACACTTGAGTCGCATCCGGGCTCACTCAATGTACTTGAAGCGTCATGGCTAGCTCCTCCTCCTCGTAGATCACATTTGGCATCTCCTTCACCTTGTCTTTCCATCACGGAACATGGTTGAGGCTCCATCGGTTTGCCTCCAAGAATACCTACACAAGTGCTCACACAAGTAGAAGAAAAAGATAAAGGGTTAAGGTTAGAATAAGGGGTGTCCTCACTCTTTTTTCCCTCTTTCTTTTCCCTCATTTTTTCTTCAAGGCTAGGTGTAGATTCGGGTGGTGACATCCCGCTCACATCACTCAACACATCCTCTCCTTTTTCCACTCGAGGAATGTCACCGGTCACTCCCTTACTCCTCTCAATCTTTTGTCTCTCAAATTCGGGCGAATTGGGACGAGGCCCAAGAATGCCCATAGCCGGAGTAGGTGGACTTTTCACGTCAACCCGGAATCTAGGACTAGGAGACTCATCACTTGACGTCTCCTTCTTCTTCGTTGGTGAACCACTTGGAATTGGAACTTGTGGTTTCGGGTTCACCTTGTTGATGTCTATCAACCCTTTTCTAGCACATGTCCCACCATTGCTTGTGTTTGTAGGACTTCTTGTTTGCACATTGTCAACCATGGAATGAAGTTCTTGCTCCTTGCTCCTTTGCCTAGCCAAAGAAGGCGCACTAGTAGGCACTTGGCTCTTCGCCCGGTAAGGCACAAAGTCATAAACTCTTTGCCCTACGCCCACAAGATATGCACCCTTCACCGCACTATATTGCACCCCCTTCCCCTCCAACCACCGGTCACCTATCCACACATCAATATGACGCATGGGATACACATCACACCACACATAGCATTTATAGTTCCTATGAGATATGAGTACCCGAGCCTCCTTAGAAACCCACACTCCATCATACTCATAAGGATGCTCTAGCTTGTGGCATGGTATCCTAAGCCTATCAACCAAAGAGGTGCTAATACAATTGGCATCGGTACCACCAATCTTGAGCAAGTATCCTCCAATACCATCTACCTCAACAACGAACCTACATCTACCCAAATCTTGCACATTGGCACCCAAATGAGAATTTGGACGCCCACAAGTGTCAACACCAACAACTTGGGTCTTCCTTATCCCTCCACTAGTGGCATCACCACTAGAACAACCTCCACTTCCCGTCACTCTCCCAACATTAGAAATGTTGTTGGAAGTCGAGGAAGGAACCTTGCCATGGAACCCATAAGTGCCTCTCGCCTTGGTTCCATAGCCCATAGCACTACTCCTACTACAACCATTCACGCCCCTCACGGCACATAACCCCTTTGTAGCAAAAGCAACACCATCTATCATACCACCCTCCACATGGAAATTAGAAGCATTAGGCCGCTTAGCGTACCTAGAAGATGCAAGCTTCTTCTTCCCCATGGAACAACCACCACCTCCACCTCCCATACTAATGGAAGGTCCTCCACTACTCCCTTGTACTCCATTAGCAACACCAAGAGAAGATGCATAAGAACAATTCATATACTCAACATCATCATCATCCCTATCTATGTCACTATCATGCTCTAATTCATCACAAGAAGAGTAAGTAGGATCAATGTACCTTGAAGCGTCACCATCTTCGATTTCTTGACTAGAGGCATAGGCATCATCACAATCTTCATCACGAGCCTCATAGTCTTCATCATTCTCACGATCATCATAGTGAACCGCTTCATCAACATAGGAGCCATGGGTTCCATCATCATAGTAATGGCCTTCATCACCCTCATAGGAACCATAGTCTCCATCATCACCATACGAGTCATAGCAACTCGCATCATCTCCGCATGAGCCATAATCCCCACATTCATCATTATCCGACATTGTTGCAATCACCAAAGAACAAAACCTCCCGAAAGTCACTCCCTCACGTGTATCACTCAATATATGTACACTCAAGAGCGAGGCCTTATCAACTTGGGAACCAAGGTAATCACAACTAGCATGTCCAAGTTAAAGTTCGGAGTGGAATTAATGAGACTCGATGTACGGACGGCTATTTAAAGTGCGCACTTGAGGCCAAAAGGAGTTCTACGACTCTTCTTTGAATTCTAATCTCCTCTACGCACGAAGACCTACTACGCTAAAGGATTAGTGTCTTTCAAGTAGGCCAATTACCTTCAAAACACTAACCAAGAGGTATGGTAGAAAACGGGACACAAAAGATTTGACTCGAATCGGCACCAAATGGATTTGGAATCGGATGAAATTTTGTTTGTGATCTACAAACTCATCATATTTAATGGTCCAATTGGAGTCATGATGTTTGGAAACTGTTCGGAAGCCGTTGCGAACGTTCTGTCCCAAAACTGGAATTCTGAAATTTTTTGTTCTTCGCTATCGCGACCAGACGCGCGCGATCGCGAAGGGTTAATTTTTCAAAAAATAATTTTGTTCTTCGCTATCGCGAAATTGCTCTTCGCGATCGCGAAGGGTTAATTTCTGCGATTTCACAGCAGCTCAAAAACGGGTTTTTGGGCGATTTTGGCCAAATTTTTGGCTCGATTCCAACCCGAAACACAAAACCAACGATACCCAAAGGTGTATACAACTATAACAACCAATCCCCAATAGTTTTCAACTCCAAACAAACAACAACAAGCTTCGATTCAAGATTGAAGCGTTTTCAAGAAATTTTCAAACTTTGGATTTTGATTTTGGAAATTTTGATTCGTAACACCAAAACACGAGATATAGGTATCAAAACGACGGGAATACAACAAGGAACAAACCCCACTACTTTTTAACACTCGGGGATTCGTATCCAACCCGCTCCACCAATTTTTTTTTCAACTTTTCTAGTTTTTCAATTTTTTTTGTTTTTCTTCACTTTTCAAGAACAAACAACACAATCACAACAACGACAAGAACAAGACCGAGGATTCGTAAGAACGAAGCCTAGCCGTGCTCTGATACCAACTGATGCAACCCAAAATACGCGGAAGCTAAACAACGACACAAATATGCGGAAGCGATAAATAACAAGATACGTGATATCAAAGATATCGGGGAAACAAGGATTGGGGAGTCAAGAAACGAGAAGAAAGAACGGATTAATGAATTCAAGACGTGAATTAATAATCCAAAAGGGAGAAAGTGAAACTCGAACCTTACAATGGACTCAACTAGGTGTCGATCGCCATAGGTTCCAAGTTAACGAGATACATGAAGCCTCGGGCTTCGGACTAGAAAGGCTCGGCCTTCTCTAATTCTCTCTTCTCTCTATTCAATTCAAGCTAAAACTAATGAAATGAAGAGCAATTGTGCTATATATACATTTACACTGAAAATGGACAAAAATGGCCCTTGAAGCTGATTCTGGTCCGCTGATCAACCTCTCTACATCGCGATCGCGCCAGGGAGGCTCGCGATCGCGCAGGCAAAACTCTAGGCATCGCGATCGCGCAAATGGATCGCGATCGCGCAGGTCTCCATCATCTTCACGACCTTCAGGATCCTCAGCTTCGCCTTCGCGCTCAAAGACACGCTGTCGCGCAGGCCAATGCAATACTCTTCGCGATCGCGTGAGTAGTGGCGCGATCGCGAAGAACACTTGTTCTTCCTCAGGCAGTGAGCTCCCAGATTGCTCCCCTGTTTTGCCCTGTTTTGGGCTGCTTGTTTTCCTGCCCTGTTTTCTCCGTCCTCGACGCTCCAATGCATGATCTTCCAAGACGTTCCCGGAGGCCTTGACTCGTATCCGTTGTGCTCTCGAGCTTGGCTTTTGATGGTTGTCGTTTAGGCCATTTTATATTGCATCAATTTCACACATGGAAAACTAGTTCCAAGGGGAAGGACATGTATCAATTTGTGATACTATTTTGGTCTAAGATTTATATGTTCATAAGTGAACAAGATAACAGTGGTATAGTAACTGAAATTGAATCACGATGTTACATTCTTAGCTAATATTCTTTTCCTAACTAGGGTGAGATAAGTCAAGAGTTGTCTCTTTGTGAAATTGTGGACCGTATTGCTTCCGCTATTAATGCTAAATGGATTCAAGTGGGAGTCATATTTGGTGATAATGGATATGTTCCAATTAACACCAATACGTTGTCCAAAAGAGATTCCATTTATATTGCTGGTCCCAGTGGGAGTAACTATCAATTGATAAATCAATTTTATCAATCTCAACCTCGACGAATGAGTCGTCAACATATTCCCCATCGTTAATTTGAGATCGAAGAAGAAGAATATATAGTTACTCCACAAGATGAATAAGAGCAACAAAAGATAAATGAGGCTCTTTGATACCCTGCTAAGGATAAGTCCTAAAACAATGGAACATGAAATGGAGTTAGTGAAACCAAACCAAGAGTTGGAACTGGTTGATCTACTTATGGGTTATGGCGCCATTGGGAACAAATGAGTTCTCAATATGTACGAAAGACTTGTTGTAGTATTGAAAAATATGGGTGGATTCTTGAAGTTCAGATTTCAAAAGATCGTTCCAAGAGATCGTTGTCTCTTTCGGAAGAATCTTTATAAAGAAATTTTCTTGAACAATTTAATATGCAAGAGTGCATACCCATATATACTCCTATTTCTAGAGCCGAAGAGTTAAGTTGGAGGATGTGTCTTCGTGAACTCATTGGAATATGGTTTGGCTCATGATGTCCGGTATCTGTTATTTCAGTTATGGGATATCAATCTGAGTTATAAATGGAATACTGTAAAGCAGTTAAAAGGATATAGAGGTATCTCAAAGGCACACTCGTTTATTCCTTGTGTTGTCAAGGAAAGGATCTGCAATTGAAAGGCTATACGTATGATGATTGAAAAGAAGATTTAGCTGAGATGAAATCTAAATATAAATATATCTTCTTTGCTAAACAATATCGATGTGTATATTGCTGAATAGCAATAACGATCATTAGCCTTATTTACAAAGAAAGCTGAATTTGTAGCACTTTCAGCAATTGTACAGACTGTTTGGCTTAAATATCTTTATGATAAATTTGTGTATATTGGATAGTGTTATTCAATTAGTGACAATCAAATGTGATAGTCAAGTCTCAATAGCTTACACAAAAGTCCCAAGTATTATTAGAAGATAAATCATATTGATATAAGTATAATTTTGTTAGAGACATAGTTGTACTTGTACATATAAAGTGAAATGAAAGACATATCTACGCTTTATATGATAATAGATCCGATAATAAACTCATAGCATTTGGTTCTTATGAGTGATATGTGAAGGTATTGAGTTTGCGTAGATGTAGATGTATTTATATTTTAACTTTTCCCAAGCATGTTCACATAAAACTACATTATTTGAAGTTAATGTAGTTCAAGCCTAAATTTCTTGTTGCTGGTTCATATACATAGAATGGTTTTATGTTTAGTACATAAATTTGAAGTATGTCGACAAAATAATTGTACTATTCACACAGGCAATCGCCTCTATTGTCTAGGTGACGAATATGGATGAGACAATTATAAACTTGTTATTATCAGAAGTGATAATTATAATAGAGAGCTTGAAGTTTATAATAAGAATGTCGTTTGTTTTTGGTTAATCATATTTGATTAAATGTGAGTCTGTCTTATACCAGATGTGAGTTTTGAAGGATAAAATATATGAGTAGATTTGTGAACTCAAAGTTAGACATGAGTTGTCTGAACTATCATCTGCACAATATTTTTATTGGTGAAACACATACGCTCCACCGGAAAGGAGTCAATACTGTGATGCGTGATTCATACCACGTATGCATAGAGTGACCTATGGGCGATATAAGTTTAAATTTCTTCTTGTTTATCGTGTGAAGCCCTCAAATTATAAGTAATTTTCTTTCTTTTGTACCCTTCAGTTTCTTGAGATTCAATTTGGTGTTTGTTATCTTAGGATGTTGCCAAGAGACCATGGATGATTCGGTCTGGCGGGACATTTTTAGAAAAGCAAGTCAAATTGAGATTAAGAGATTCATGAGATGAAGAAGATCATTAATGAGTACTATCACATTAATTGTGTTCATTGGTCGACCCAGTAGTGGTGGCAAATGGGTGAGTTGGATTGGATTTGGATGGGTTAAAAATGGATTGAGAAAAATGGGTTGGGTTGTTACCCACTCATATTAATATGGGTAAAATATGAGTTGGGTAAAAATGAGTTGGGTAAAATATGGGTTGGGTAAATATGAGTTGGGTAAATATGAAAAAAAAAACATAGAAACTAAAATTAAAAAAGAAAAAAGTCAAATATATTAGTACTAGTATTTAAAAAGAACAAATAAGAAACAAAAAACCATCTAAGCATTTGTAAATTAGCAATTGATAAAGATGGGGTCCACAAAATAAGCATTTTCCTTGATTTCAAATCAATATGGGTTGTATTTAGAGACCCACTTTTTACCCATCAATACCCATATTTTCTTGGGTTAAGTAGAGGAAGAAACCCAAATTTTATCCAAATGAAATATTAGTCATCCAATCCTTTGAAATATGGATTAAATGAGTGGATTAACAAAATATAGGTGAAAATTGCCAGCCCTACGACCCATTATGTTTGTCTTTGAGACAAGAATATAATAAAATAATGATGAACTCAAATTAATACAAAGAGATTGTGAGAGATGTGAATGTGATAGATGATCTAGGGTACTGCATACTGCAATCTACTCCAAGGTTCCGTAATCGAGATGTTATATATTCCTAACAGATGTATAACAACTAAGCTCTCGAAGTATGCACTGGTCACACGGTCTAGTCGTTATGTATGAAAGTTACAGAATTGGAATGAGAGTTGACCCACTATGTGTGAGTGGGAGATGTTGGAAATTGGAATCGGGCCACCCATGTGGGTCAACCTAGATCCATATCCAAATTAATTAATTAATTAATTTATATATATATATATATATATATATATATATATATATATATATATATATATATATATATATATATATATAAAAGGAAGAGACACAACTGTAAGGAAAAGACCTAACAGTTGCATCTGTTAAAGAGTATAAAAAGGTTTATTTATCAGAATAAACCAACAGTTCTTTTCCCCTCTCTCTTACTTTCACGCTTGAACAGAAAAAGTAACAGGAGACTCTGTTTTTCTTTGTGAAGAACTCTGTGGAGATTCCTAAGAAGATGATGGTGATCTTCTACGAATCGGAACAAATTCTGTATCAGGTACGACTTAGACTGTGAACCATTAATGTAGTTCGTGTCTTATATGCATGTGATTACACTACGACTAGTGAAACAACCTGGGCGAATTGTATGCTCTTAGATTGTGTGTAATGCTTCAGTCCGGATACTTGAAAAAACGCATTATCAATCAAATTCAGAACCAGAAGCTGTTGGAGATTTCAATACCAATGTCGAATCTGTGAATACCATTTCATTTTAATTGAAAAAGCTCTTAAATTAGAGAAGATTATGGAAAGAGAGATGTCACTAAAGCAAAAAACGGAGAAATAAGATTATGGACATAGTCGTCGCTCCGGCTGCTTAATCACTGTGCTCTGAATCTGCTTCGATGTGAAATTTTACTGCAATGATAGTGCCAAAGCCCTACACAAAATATATATACATGCCAAAAAATGAGAACCTTAACAAAATTGTCCAATAAAATGTTAAAGGTTAACCATTGAGGAGAAGAAATGAAAAGGCAACGGGAGGAGGATTTACAGACGATTGGTGAGGACGAAAGGATAAAGATAGAGATGTAAAATGGTGAAAGCTAAGTGGATCCACTAGTCTCAGATTATTTAGTCTTGTATTTTTCGTCTCGCGCGCTAGTATATTGTGCAAACACCGCACTTGCCACATCACCAAGATGATGGGTAAGAGATACAATTTAAAAGAATGAAAATCATTTACACCTCCGAACTGTGCTCCAAAAATCAAGTTCCTCCTCAACTATGAATAATTATCATTCTCCTCCTTTTTGTCAAATAATCTTTCAAAATATCTACTTTATCCTTTTGATTATCAAATTGTTCTTTTTCTTCTTTAATATAATAATTTTTTATTTATTTATTATGAACTAACATATAAAATGAATACATATTACTTTCAAAATAGAAGAAGAGTAAGAAATAATAATCGCACATACACATTAATCATGTCGGTAATGAAATAATAAATTAAACATATATAAGAAGTTAGATTAAAAATAATTTGTTTATATCAATAATTTTTAACAGAAATCAAACTCAAATTTAGTTTATCACAATTGAAAATAAAATGAAGTGAATTGATAATCATATACTTAAAGCATGCAATACATGAAAAAAGATAGAAAAATAGCGATAGATTTTACAATAAATTTTAATTATCATATATTTATAGTTAAGTAAATTTTAAATTATAATTTTAATTATGATAATTAAAACTCGAAAATCTATATTTAAAATAGAGAATAAGATAAAAAGTAAAGTTTAAACAAATATACATACACATAAATAGAGAGAAAAAGGCAGCGAGAAATTCATTATGTATGTCGAATCATAGGTACGTATATAATGCATATAATACTAAAATACTTATTAAATATAGCATTATATTTTATAATAAAGTCATGAAAAGATTATACTCTTTATAATATTAATGAAATATATTATTTTAAAATTATAGATAGAACATTATGGTTAAACAATTATATCATAATATAAAAATAGAGCACATAAATGGTGAATAAAAATTTTAAAGGCAAACTAGATATTGTACACGATGAGGGGGGAGGGAGGAGAGGGGGAGAATGATCATTATTCATAGTTGAAGGGGAAACTTGATTTTTAGAGCAAAGTTGGGGGTTGTAAATAATTTTCACCCCAGTTTAAAATAATTTTTGTGTGTAAAAATGTTGCCCGTGAAATAAAAGTGTCACAGGAATTTCAGTAAAATTTTGATGGGTAAAATATGTATTATAAAAAAAATAAGAAAAAATAAATAAATACAGATAAAGGATTAGGCGATAGAAATTATATTATAATACAAAATAAAAAAATAAAATAAAATAAATATAAGATAAACACACGAAAAAAAAAAAAAAAGAGAACATACCCTAAATCTCTAGAACACAAAGAAAGAAGGAAAGGAAGGAGGAAAAAGAGAAGAAACCGTTATGATACCAATTGATAAAGATAAAAAAGGAAATTAAGTTAAGAAAGGAAAAAACTAATTTCTTATAACTTCAGATAAGGTTCCTTGAGCTGTATACATTGTATTTATAGCAACTAAACTCTTGGACTCTTTTAACTCAACTAGAACTATTAAGCCAAAACTGTAAGTGTAAGACTTGACCCAAGACTGAAGTGTAAATACTAAAATTTAGTAACTAACTTAACTCCCCTATACAGTGTACTCCCTCCACAACCTAAAGTACTACTCTCTACCGCGCAACTTGTAATACTGGTATCATTTCCCCTCTGTTAACAACTTCCTTGTCCTCAAGGAAGGAAACCTGTAAATCTCAACTGCAATGCAGTAACATCTTCCAAAGTGGCCTGATCCTCACGCAACTTATCCCACTGAACTAAAACTTGGGCAACAGCCTTGTTCCCTTTTTGAATAATCCTTTTGTCAAGTACTTTGTGAGGTTGGGGACAGTAAGGACTGCCAAGATGAAGCAGTGGAGGGTGAGAAATGGTAGCAGGTACTTAATGACAAAGTTTCAACATAGAGACATGAAAGGTAGGGTGCAACATTAGCTCAGGTGGTTGAGCCAACTTGTATGCCACTAGACCAACCTTCTCAAGGATCAAATAAGGTCCATAAAATTAAGCTTGCAGCTTATTAAATGATTTCTGAGACATAGAAATTTGTCTGTATTGTTGTATTTTGAGATATACCCAGTCCTTGGCTTGAAGTGCCTGTCAGTTCTATTCTTATTTGCCTTAGAAATCATTTTCTGTTGAGCTCTGGAGAGATGGTACTTTAACAATTGGATCTTGAACTCTCTAGCTATCAAACTCCTATCTACTTCTTCAAATCCAGAATCACCAGCCATGTAGGGTAAGTGCAGAGGTGGGGATTGCCCATAAAGAGCTTCAAAGGGGTGGTATTGATAGAAGAATGGAAAGTGGTGTTGTACCACCACTAAGCAAAAACCAAATAATGTATCCAATCCTTGGGTGAATCAAAGACATATCATCTTAGATAAGTCTCAAGACACCTGTTCACCACCTCAGTCTGACCATCAGACTGTGGGTGGTAAGCTGTAGAGGAACTTAAAGTCACCCTTGCATAGCCAAAAATTCATGCCAGAACTTGCTAGTGAAAATAGGATCCCTATCACGGATGATCTCCCATGTAATCTGAAAATGTTTTCCATAAAGAGCTTGGCTATGTCACTAGCTGTATAAGGATGCGACAAGGACATAAAATGTGCATAGTTGGTTAACCTGTCCACCACCACCCAAATCACTGTCTTACCTCCAGACTTAGGAAGGCCTTCAATGAAATCCATATTGATGCTACTCCAGGCTAAGGAAGGCAATTGAAGTGGTTAAATCAAGCCAGGGTAAGCAAGTATCTCATATTTACTCCTCTGACACCTGTCACATTTTTTGACATATTCTGTGACATCCTCCCTGAGAGTTTTCTAATAGAACAAGGAAGCCATTCTTCTGTATGTTCTTTCCACTCCAGAATGACCTCCTTGTGGTGCATCATGCCACAGTTTCAGAAGTTCCTTTCTTAATTCTGGATTTGCACCAACCACTAACTTGCCATGCCTTCTCAACTGGTTGTGGATGTAAGTATACCCCATTAACACTCTCATTAGTTTGCCTGAGTTGTTGTATTATAGCTTGTGGTGCAGCATCAGTGCCCCAGCTACTTATAATATCCTGCAAAAGTGCAGTTCTCGCATAAGAGAGTGAGGTGGCAGTCAATTCAACAACATGCATTCTTAATAGTGCATCAGCCACTTTGTTTTCCTTCCCCTTTTTGTACTCAATCTCAAAATCAAACTGCATTAGTTTAGTCACCCATTTCAGCTGAGAACATGTATGCAACTTTTGATCAAGCAAGAATTTCAGTGCTTTTTGGTCAGTTCTAAAAATAAAGTGTCTTCCGACTAAGTACTGAACCCACTTAGTGACTGCTAACACTAGAGCCAAGAGCCAACAACTCTTTTTCATACACTGAATAAGATTTGTGTTGCTTTGATAACCCTTTTCTTAGATAAGCAATTGGGCTACTAACCTGCATCAAGACAGCTCCAATACCCAGGTCACATGCATCTGTTTCCAAAATGAAAGGAAGAGTAAAATCAGCAATAGCTAAAAATGGTGCAGTAGTCAGGACAATTTTAAGCTCCTCAAAAGCACAGGTTGCCTTATCACTCCACTTGAAGCCTTCTTTCTTTAGTAATTCAGTCAATGGTCTGCTTAGTACCCCATAACCCCTGATAAATCTCATGTAATAACCAACTAAGCCCAAGAATCCTCTCAACTGTTTAAGATTGCTAGGAACTGGACAGTCTACTACAACTTTGATTTTCTTTGGTTCAATTGCCACACCCTTAGATGATATATAATGGCCTAAATATTCCACTCTTGATGCTGCAAAAACACACTTGGATCTTCTGGCATACAACTGATGTTGCTGTAACAATTTAAAAGTGGTCTTGAGGTGGTCCACATGTTACTCTAGACTCCTGCTAAAGACTAGGATGTCATCAAAGAACACCAATATGAATTTCCTTAAATAAGCCTAAAAGATGTGATTCATTAAACCTTGAAAACTGGAAGGTGCATTAGTCAGACCAAAGGGCATAATCAGATACTCAAAATGGCCTGAATGAGTTCTAAAAGCAGTCTTATAGATGTCTTGTGGGTGCATTCTAATCTGATGATAGCCTGACCTCAAGTCAACCTTAGAATAGACTTGAGAACCCCCAAGTTCATCCAATAATTCTTCAATGATAGGCATAGGAAATTTATCTTTGATGGTGATGTGGTTGAGTGCCCTGTAATCCACACACATCCTCCAGTTACCATCTTTTTTGCTCACTAAGACCACAGGTGAAGCAAATGAGCCACTACTGTGTTGAATCGGGCCTTGCTCTAACAATTCTTGAACCATTTTCTCCATGATATCTTTCTGCATTGGAGAATACCTATAAGGTCTGGAATTAACAACCTTAGCACCTTCTATCAAGGGAATATGATGGTCAAAAGTTCCTCTGGGTGGTGGAAGACCCTCAGGTTCCTGGAACAATGCAACATGTTCATCCAATACTGCTTTGATCTGTGCTGGTTCAGCTTCTTCCTGGCCTTGCTCTTTCTCATTTTCATGTTTCCCTTCCCCAGTGGAAATAACCCTCACCATGAACAGTTGAGCATTGGTACTATCAACCTTATGCAGAGCACTAGCACCCACCAACTTAAACTGGGGTGCTATACCCTGTAAAGACAACAATTGCCCATGATAATTGAACTCCATAGTTAGCTGTTGGAAGTTAAATTTGATGTCACCTAGAGCACTTAGCCAATGGACACCTAGGACCATATCACAAGTACCTAAGGGCAATAATAAGAAGTTTGCCTGAAAACCTTGCCCTTGCAGCAGCCATTCTAATCCTCTACACATCTTGGTGACTTGTATTGTGTTTCCATCAGCCACCCTCACACTCAGGGGATTACATGCCTCAACCTTCCACCCCATACTGGTCACTAACTCACTATCAATAAAGTTGTGAGTAGAACCACTGTCAATCAAGATTTGAGGCATCTTTTGTGACAATATCGAGTGACTCTAAGAATTTGATACCCTTTTGGTCCTCCCATAGCCTGTATAGAGATCTCACAAGTTTCCACTAGGGAATCTGATGTCTCTAACTCCCCCTCCTGACCTACCAAACTCTCATCTTCATCTGTTTCTAACAAAAACAATTGTGCCTTAGCCTTACACACATGACCTGGTTGGTACTTTTCATCACAAACATAACATTAACCTTTAGCTCTTTTCTCACTCAACTCTGTAGGAGATAACTTTCTCCCTTACTCCTATCAGCTGCTCTAGGCAAGTGCACTGCAGGGGTAGTGTTCAATTGAGAAGATGCTTGCAATTTATATTTAGAGAGCCTCACAGCTGACAATATCTGATTACTCATCACCTTGGTTTGCTTAGAAAAACTAGCTTCCTCCATTCTAGCCAAATGATAAGCCTGAGGCAATGAGTAGGGTCTCTGAATTCTCACAGCATCCTCCAGCTCAGGTTTCAATCGAGCCAAAAAATGCTAATAGCATGCTCAGGAGGTAAATTTAGTCTTGTCATAATTCGATCAAAGGCCTCTTGAAATTCAGCTACTGACCTTGTTTGTTTCAAATTCACTGGTTCCCTCATTGGATCCTTATAAACAGGTCCAACCTATCAGCAAGGGCATACAGATATTCTTCCCATCTAGGTGGCCCTAAATGTTGTCTACTTTGCATATAAGCTTGGTGCCATTGAATAGCTACATCATCAAAATGTAAGGATGCCACCTTAACCTTCTGGTGATGGGGAACCTCATCAATGGAGATAAAATGCTCAACTTTGTACCACCATGATTTAAAATCATAACCATTGAACCTAGGGAACTCAATTTTGGATAATCGAGTGAATGCATGTGATGACTGATTCTATTGCAGTGGCCCAGGGGCTAGGTGGTGTATAGGATTGGGGCAAAACTTGTGGGTGTCCAGTGTACATGGGGTTTGATACCGGAAAGAAAAAATTAGGGACATTGGCATATTGGGGAAACTGCATATTCTGCACATAAGAGGGCATGGATGTGGAGATCTGAGGTGAGTAGTGGGTATAAGTGAAATTTGGGACTGGTAGCATAGGTGCAGAACTCTTTGACGATAGAATCTGGGTAGGTTGTGTGGTGGAACTAGATGGAATAGTGTGACTAGGATTAGCTAGCATAGAATTTTGATAACTACGATTTGAGTTAAGAATACCTCTCAATCCAGTAGGGCCATCGGTAGGTGAGTAGAGATCTGAGCTTCCTCTGCTTCTCGTTACTATAGCGACCGGGGTTTTATCCCTCACACGATTTTGGCTTTCATCAATCCTTTTCTTCAGCTCACACATAGTCCTTGTGTGAAATAATTCCATTTGGGCTTGCTGTGTCGAATATTTTTCCATATCGACTGACATCTTATCCAGTCGCCGGAGAATTTCTCCCAACTCCGACATCGTCGAGTACCCACAGTGCAAGGTCGAAGGCTCTGATACCACTAATACCAATTGATAAAGATAAAAAAGGAAATTAAGTTAAGAAAGGAAAAAACTAATTTCTTATAACTTCAGATAAGGTTCCTTGAGCTGTATACATTGTATTTATAGCAACTAAACTCTTGGACTCTTTTAACTCAACTAGAACTATTAAGCCAAAACTGTAAATGTAAGACTTGACCCAAGACTGAAATGTAAATACTAAAACTTAGTAACTAACTTAACTCCCTATACAGTGTACTCCCTCCACTGCCTAAAGTACTACTCTCTACTGCGTAACTTGTAATACTGGTATCAATTTAGGCAGGCGCAAAATAGTCATTTCATAAATTGACGGATGACGTGGAGGGCAGTTAATTAAAATATTTGAAACTGAGGGCATATATCTAAAATCAGGTCTTACCAAGGGCACTCGATGAAAATTTTGGTCGAAACCCATTAAGTTACATTCGACTGAGTTAAGTATGCAGGTTATTTAATGGCGCAAATGAGTCGTGACTAATCTCTGTGGATAAAAGACAAATAACTTGAACTTACCAATAATAATGGGCAAAAACTCACACTGTAGTGCAAGTGTTAGCTATGGAAAACCTATTAGGAGCGTTATTTAAGTCTCATCTAACTTTTCATGTATCCAAAAAACCAAAAAAAAAAAAAAAAAAAAACAAGAAGCTCGGATAAAGGAGCTCTTTTATATTCTTTTGCAACTAATCAGATACAATGCAAGTTCAATACAGGAATACTTCTACAGAATTTTCACATATAATATAATTAGAAGGGATGTTCTGATGGAAGAAAACCAGTGACTATGCTGAATGGATGTTAGCAATGTACTTGGATATCTAGATACACTTTAGTTTGAATTCACATATAAACTGCAACAAATCATTAGCTACGGACCAATAAGATTTTTTTAAAAAAAAAAAAAAAAAAAAGTGCAAGTACCTCCAAAATTTGTACTATGATTCTGTACATATATCGCATATACATGCAGTGGATTACAGAGATGTGTAAACTGTAAAGAATGAACTGAATAAAATGACCTATTCGCTCCATAAACTGCTAATTCATCTTTACCTCACCCCCAACTTCAAAAGAATGTGAAGTTGCATGTTGAGACTCAGAGTACCTTCTGCATGTACATGTGTGGTATTACTCTGCCTAAGAGAGCCTCCCACCATACTTAATAATGATGCACCTCACGAGCCCTGTTAGTGGAATTTCAGAGAGTATCTTAAGGCAGCCTAATCACAGAGATTCAGCCAAAAGGTATAGTGCTTCACATCACACTGTCGATGATTCTCAACTCAGCATAAGAATATTTCATTAGCTGCATGTGGTATGAAAAGTGTTATATAGAGGAATGGATAGTAGAACTATTGCACATGCATTCTGGAACAGGATACTTTGTAACATCCCTTCCTGTCTTCCTGACTTCTGGCTGACCTAACGAATCTTTGTGCAAGTCTAGTATTATTCTGTTGAACTCTGCCTCAGAGAGAGATGAATTAAGAAAATGAGGGAGCATCTGTCTCTTATTCGGAGTGATAGTCTTTTTGTGCCCTGCATAGGCTCTGTGTCCCTGTTGGTAAAACAGCGACAATCAACTAAAAGAATGAAGCTTGTACAACTTAGATAAACCAACCCCAGAATTCTGGTTAGTATTGTTAGGTTACAAGGCTTAAAACAGAAAGAGCCAATGATATATCATACATGATTTTCATTTGCACATTTATGTTGAGGCCGAGATGATAATGACTTGACTCTTTTATTTCGATAAGAAAGCTCATTATGGACAGTATTAAGTCGGAATACGAAATAAACAAGATTAGATCAATCATTACCCAAAAAATAATACAGTATCAGTGGAATAGGTAGCAGATTATTTGGAAGGTGTTTCAGCTCTCTCAGTCCGACATAAGATTTTTATGTGTGAATCTTCTTGCAGTTTTAATAAACTTCTTCTTTGTTTTTGTTTTTTTTTTTTTTTTTTTGGGGAAGAGAAGAGGCGTTGGGGCTGGGTGGTAATGCAAACGACATTCAGTGACTTGCACTGTCCTTGTAATTCAGGGTATCTGCAATATTGCTCTCCAACTCTCAAGTCCTAAAAGTTCCCTAGGTCATTTTAGTTCAGTCACAGATTTCCATGACCAATGTTCTTGAACTATTACCAAGAAATTATAGACTGGAGGCAGTACCTGGATAGCATGGCCCATATTTCCACCATGAGATGGCATGAACACATCACTGTTCTCCGACACTATGTAGTCGATAGCAGCCATAAGAGATGCTTTCTTTGCAAATCGCTCAAGCTCCCCAGGCAAAGCAATATCCTCTTTGTTATAAAAATGGGGAAATACCTCGGTCAATGGATGCAAGGCCTCTTTCCCGCCAAGTGGAATTCCTCCGGCCCAATAGATTCTTGCATCCTTTGGAGCTCCTAGAGCTTTGATCAACCTAAACACAGCAGATTTTTTTTAATTCGGAAACATTTCAAAGTGCAACACTTTTTTTTTTTTTGAGAAGGCAACATATTCTAAAATCTCTAGAAATGACAGTGAATAGGCCTTTAAATGTGTCCCTTCCACCAATTTTTATCCCCTTCTGTATTCAAACCTTTTCATTACAACACATTATAGAATTCTGTTTATTTCCCAATCATTCAAGTCTGAAAATTGAATTCCACCCCTGCTAGGACCACATTTCTCCTACAGTTCCCTCCTGCTGTAGTGATCCTGGTAGAATTTGTAATTTCTGATGGAATCCCACAACATTAAAGTCTCCAAATTTCAATCTTTGTTCTGTTGATGCTTAGGATGAAAGAAAAAGAAACTTTTCACATGGATGAGCATTGTTGAGAACCATGATCTTCAATTCTTATGTACTATGCCAAGCTAAGTTATTGATCATTAGTGCAACTGAGAACACAAAGATAAGTATACTTTTTTGATAAGGTAAGATATACAAAGATTAAAGGACAAGTATATTCAAAGGTAATATCGAAAGGAGTCAGCGTAGAAAATGCTTGTTCATGGCCAGTGCAGTAATAGTAGGGATAATTGTTGCTTTGCAAGTCATACTTATCTGGACCATGTCAAAGATTGCTCACAGGAGAAAATTAGGTATGAAACAATGGTCCATCTGTATAGGAAATGCAGCTCTATCTTTGCCCACACACTACGCTGCAAAAATAATTTCTGATGCCCCCTCGAAAACACCCCCTTGTTGCCCCTAATTCCCTCCATACCTCATCTTTCCTTCTCATGGTTTGGGCCATAAACCCCTGTTAAGTGCCTAGAAAACTTTTGAGATTTAGCTATAAAACTGCAAGTTCTAGTATGCATCCCAGTATTTACCACTTCCTCTCTCATACTCTACAATCCCACATCAATAATATTCCTTCCCTAGTTCCACATGCCTCCGCGCAGACATGTCTCACCCACCTATTTGCCCAAGATTGTTTAACAAAGTTTGTTATATCCGCTTTCCAAGTAAGTTTCTTGAAGACGATTTTCTTCCACTCAAGAATCAAGCTCTGCACCAACCTTCTTTTCTCCCTTCTATTAAGACCCCTAATATTACATGAATTATCTTTAATCTTCAGCATTCTCTATCATAATCCCCTTGCCCTTATTCTCACCCTGTTACTTTTGAACTTTGAATAAAAGAACCAGACCTTTTAATACCCGAGTACCTTTCCAATTAGGTGTTCTACGCACAGGATTACTTGCTTCACTGTTGATTTTTTTCCTTTTGCTATCAATTTTGAGAAATAGAGCTAGTGCCTCCTTCTCTTTTACTTGCTTCGCTTAATTTTATTATTTGTGTACCCACAAAGTTGCACCAATATAAGCATTTTCTTCTTCCTCCTGTAATTGAATGGTCAGAGGTTTCACATTCTCCGCATCCCAATTTTCTTCACAATCTTCTTGTACAATTGTCATCGCATCATCATCTTTTTCCTTTACATTCGTAACTCCTGTTATCAAGTATGGGTTCTCTCTCCATTCTTCCCTCTCTTGATCATCTGTTGATATTGATGTGGAATTGTCAGGAACTAGACTATGTTCTGACAAATTGGCCTCTATTTCTAATAAAAAAGGATCAGGTCTTCAAGGAAGGCCCAATTCCCATTTATTTTCTTCAATAACTCGTCAGGCCTTGTGGCCAATACCGGAATTTGAGAAACCACTAAACCCCCTTTTTCTTGTTCACTGCCACGTGCTACTCCCCCTTTTGTTCTACAAATTTAAAATGATCCATGAAATTGAACACTTACCTTGTAACTTCCAATGCATTCAAGGGGCAGAGACCAGCAAGCTTCCTGTCATGGTACGTCATGTTTGACCGTGAAGTTAAGAGGTCAGGTCTGCGCTTCCGCTCATTTTTTATCATCTCATCATACTCGTGAATTAAAATAGGAAGACATCCTGTCCGGACCCACACATCCTTCTCCATTCGCAAATGCAGAGCAAGATATTGTCCCTTGCTCCTCATCCTCTCCGTAAGTTTGTTACCTAGCTCTAAGATCGATGGGGAAAACCTCAAAGCATGAAAGGCCACCTAAAATATTGCAGAGAATTAAATCCAAAGATGCTAAATGTATAATTATTGCAAGAGAAGGAGTTAGGTGCAGTATCCATATCGGAATAGCCACTTGCTTAATATAAGCTAGTTACAGAGCTAGTTTTCAAAAACATTCAGAAAGATTGCGTCCTTTACCCACTAGAATATCACATAAATTTAAGAATTTCTTTGCCAAAGTAAAGAGAAATTCAACAGTAGAAGGACGACATTTCAATTTACCTTGCAACGAAGTTTTTGAAGATCTGATGGTAGATCCTTAGATAGCCTTGAGTCAAGACCTCGCAAAAGAAGAACTCCTTCCCTTGTAAGCTGCAGAAAGATCAAACAAAACCATCAAAAGAAGATCCTTTGAGTCATCTTGACAAAATGGAGAACTTGCTTTTAATTATCTTTCACTAGAGACTCCTGTCGGACACACCAAACTGGTGTATGAAGCTATATGCTAATGAAATAGCCTTTTCAACTAGCCTAAGATTGAATTAGTCATTACATTTGAACTTCAGGCATCAGCCCAAGAGTATAAAGATTCTCTCCAGCTGCCTTAGAGTCAATTATAAGACTTTGCCCAACTAGCTAACTAAAATGCTACAAATTGAATGACTTCCAACAATCATTAATTTTGGAAAACACAAAATAATAAAGCATGTCCAATTTCTCCAACAGACAATAAACAAAGTCATCAACTTATTGCTACATACTACCAACCTAAATACTATTGACCATACACTGAACAGAGCTACCCAAACAAAAAAGTATCTTTCCTTATGACCACAGTCCTTTTCTTGCATCCGATCATTTAAGGCTGAACTTTTCCAGTATGCTCTCATAAGAGCAGGGAAGTAATTTTAAAGTATAGACGATTAAGATTTTTCTCACCTTTTTGGTATAATGTGTACGTATCCATTCAGGGGAAGCATGGAGAGGAGTCCGTTTCTCCTCCACTGGCCTTGTCATCACATGTGTAGAAGGAAGCGATGAAACTATTCGTACATCATTTTCCAAAACTCTTTTGAAATGATCCAAGTCAAAAATATCAGAAAATTCACTGCAAACACAAACACCAAGTAAACAGACCACAAGTTAAAAAAGTCTAACAGAAGTTGGATCACTGAACTTTCACAGTTATAACAATAAAGTCCCAAAACTATTTTTGTCACACTAAAGTGCTATGACCCAAAATGGAAAGAAGGAGCTGAGCTCAAATTAGAAAAGAGGAGTTAGTTATGTTAGTTACGACAGAAGGGAAAAACAGTCTTTCCACGCGTCCAGCTAGGATCCGAAGTTAGTTATGGCAGTTAGTGCATTTCATTAGCTTAAATAGAATAGTTAGATTCATAGGGAGAATACTTCATCTTTGTATCACAACCCCTAAACCTCATTCACTCAATTTCCCCTTTCCCCAATTGTATCACAGATCCTCGGATTCCTTAGTGTTCTGTTTCTTCTGCTTATTCTTGATCCAATTGTGCTCTTAATAAAAGTAGTGTTCCATAAAGTAATTGAACTTTACCATCACAACAATAAAACGTCAAAAGCTTATTCAGTAAAACAGTAAAGTTACTTGGTTGGAGTAGTAGTTTTTTGTTATAGCAGATAACATTTAGAGACTTTACAGTTATAGTCAATAAAATTTTGCGACATCGATGTGACAAAATAGTAAAGTTAGTGATTTTGCTATTATACCGGATAAAGTTCAATTATTTTAACGTGACAAAAATCAGTTTTGTGACTTTACTGTTACAGTCAATAAAGTCCGTCAATAAAGTTAAAGTTCAATTAGCATACATGAAATCAATTTCTTAAATCCCACCTAATTTATTCTTCTTTCATTAATGAAAGTACGCAAAGGATTCAATCAGATGCAATGTTGAAAGTTGCTTGATTTCATATAATGTGGGATTTACAAGAAATATTTCATCTTTCCTGAATCAAAATCAACTTTTTTTTATAACGGCGATGTCTGGGCTAGCTTAACCGCACCTTACTAGTTCGGTCGATACCTGCCACCTCCCATCAGCAACAAGTACCACTCTACCCATCAAGGCTGGCATTTGAACCGGAGACCTCATAGGTCTCATCCCACTTCATTGACCACTAGGCCACATCCTTGGGTGCACTCAATCAAAATCAAACTAAAAATGAAAGATTTGGTATGCGAAGGATTCAATCAGATGCAATGCTGAAAGTTGCTTTAATTCATAAGATGGGCGTTTACAAGAAACATTCATGTCCTTACAACGACGACAATATACCCAGTGTGATTCCACAAGTGAGTCTACGCAGACCTTAACCTACCTTGTATAAGGTAGAAAGGCTGTTTCCAATAGATACTCGGCTCAAGAAGAAACAGTTCTATCTTTACTGAATCAAAATCAAATTAAAAGTGGAAAAAGGTTAAAAAGATCAAACCTTTCATCACCCCAAACAAGATTAACTTGAAAAACAGGAGCAACCAAAGCAGCACCAAGAATTCTTGCAATCACAACAGCATCAACTATTTGATTTCTCTGTTGATTCATTCCTCCAGAAACTACCACCATAAGATACTTACTCCTATCTTTCAACATCTCCTTACTTTGCTTTCTATACTCTACACTAAAATCCAAACAAGGCCTATAACCAACCCCATCAGGTTGTTTCCAAAACTCATTTACAATATTATTTTCTTGAGAAATGGGACATGGGTTTTGTGAGAAAGGTAATGAAGGATCAAAGTTAAGTAACATATTTAACATCCCGCAAAAACCAAAGAGAAAAAGCAAGAAAATCCAGAATCTTGGATTTTTTAGTAAAAGCCTTAACTTTATTGACAAAGGAGTTGTGTGTTTCTTGGGAGATGGAAGAAGAGTTTCAAGTGAATCTTTAATTAGTGTTTGAGATGGTACTGTAATATTGTCACATTGGTGCTTCTTTGATACAGCCATCACAAGTACACAGACACAACTCTCTTTCTATGTGAACTCTCTGATATATTTAAGACAAGATTTTGTCGGAGCTTTTGTCCAAGGAGAGGAATTGGGTAAGTAGAGAAGAGCTAAAAAGGACACCTGAAAATGCAAAAGTACAATTCAAACATGTAAAATGTGAACAAAGTGAAGTTTTATCTGATAAAATTTGTTATAAGATTATTAAAGTGTGTTGCTCCGTTCTGCAAATTTAAACATTGGAGTTGTTTTTTTCACAAATTTTTAAGAAAATATTGTACTAAAGTACTCCATCCTTCCCAATTTATGTGAGGTATTTAACTTTACGCATAGTTTAAAAAATATAAATTGACATTATAAAGTTTTAAAATTGCACTTTCAGATGTAAAGAAAAAGTAAAAAAAAATATTTGAGTAATTAAAAAGTTGTTGATAACTTTTAATGTAAGTAGAACTCAACAAGAATAGAATAGACAAAAAATACCATTAATTAGTTGTCAAATAATGTAATGTGTCATTCAGGACACACAAAAAAAAAAGTGTGTCACATAACATGGAATGGAAAGAGTATAATTTTGAGATTTTTTTTACAAAACATAGAGACATTTTATCTTAATTACAAAATATAAAGAAATTGTGGACTTAAATTACAAAATATAACAAAGGTAAACAAAATCCTAAACAAAGCAAATCACTAGCTTCGTCCTTCCATTTCTCTCATTTTCACCCCCTCATCCACTTCCAATCTGTCGCCGAACCAAACCCCCACTGTCGCCGCCATACGCCTTCCCCTGCCTGATGCGATCCAGATTGGTACTTTAAGCCATGGAAGGTTCATGCTCAACGTCCGGATCTTGGAATGCTTCAAAAGGACTTGGAAGCCAAGAATCAAGCCAAAGGATTGGCCAAACAAGCAGATGGGAGCTTGCTGGATTCTGGAGTTCTGCGTATGCTTCGCGATCGCGACTCCAAAGGCGCGATCGCGTAGAGGAGGATTTTGGAGTTCTACGTATGCTTCGCGATCGCGACTCCAAAGACGCAATCGCGCAGAGGGATTCAGTCATAGTCCGCGATCGTAAGTACACAAGCGCGATCGCGCTGAAGGGCGGAAGACCAGATTTCCAGAATCAGCATTAGGGGCTTTTTAGTCCATTTATCATTGTCATTACCTAGCTACTATAAATAGCCTAATTGAATGTTTATTCATTAGTTGGACTTTTGATGATGAATGATGTGAGATTGCTTGAGCACTTTATTTCCTTGGTTTGCAATTGGATTAGATCCAATTGAGGACTAATTTAGTATTGGTTCTTTTTTATTATGTGTTTAAGGGGGTGATTAGGCCTCACCTCCTAATTTGTTTCCTTATTTCTCAATTAATCAAATAGGGTCTTGCTTTTATCTCTTTAATTTTCTTGTTATCTCCCAATTCCTAGTTAAGTTCGTATCACTGCCGCTGCCGGAGAAATTGCCTCATGTGTAACTTTGAACTTTTCTTTTTTGTAGATTTGTTAATTTTTGCCCAGGTTTAGTTTTTTTTTTTTTTTTCATTTAAATATGGTATTTTTTGGTCAAATTTAGCATTTTCGTTCATATTTGGTGTTTTTGGTTCAAACAGTATTTTTTGACTAAAATTTGATGTTTTACAGCCATAACTGATGTTTTCCAGTCAAATTTGGTGTTTTTTCGGCCAGATCCATTAATTTTTCATCTTTTATTGTATCTCACTGTTTCAGCTCTGTATCCAAGTATTTTTGCTATTTTTCTGATATGTTTCTGCATTTTTATAACATTCCTGCACTATTTCTGCATTGTTTCTCCACTGTTTCTACCCTATTTTTGTATATTTGTATTGTTTATGCAACCTTTGCATTGTTTCTACACTATTTTCAACATTATTTCTTTTTTCTGTATTTTTGCATTTTTTCGAATTATTTTAGCAAATTGATAACGGTGGAGGGGCAGCAGGCATCGGGGGGAGAGTTGGGAGATGTATGTTAGAGTTTTAATTTGTAGTAATCTGTAGCAATTTGTATATAAAATTATTTTTTTATTTTGTAATATCAATAATTTTTTTTAATAAAGGGTATAAAATTGTATATAAATATAAAAAAGAACAACCTTTTTAATGTGGACAAGAGGTTAAACGGTGGTTGCCAAAAGGGTTATTCGGTGAACTATTTTGAAGCAAAAGTGCAAGAATAGCTAATTTTGCTTTGCTAGTGATCTTTGGTTTGAGGTCACTTTTTTGTTGGTTTTATATGAGAGGTCACTTTTTAGAACTTCAGAACTTCAATCCTTGCGGACTAAAGTTCAAACTTTGTGGGATGAACTTAAAAACTAAAGGAAGATAGTTAACATTGACCGATTGAAAAATTCAAGAGCACGATTAAGAGCTTGTTTGGGTTTGCTGCAAAAAACTGCTTAATTTGGGAAATACTTTTGGCGTGAGTACTTTTCAAAGAAGTACTTTTAGACAATAAACAGTTTGTGTTTGGACAACTCATTGGAGAAGTATTTTTAATAAATAATTTGTATTTGTCTAACCTTTACGAAAAGTATTTTTGAGTGTTAAATTACAAAAAGGACATCCAAGTTCAGTTTACATTTGGATTAATAAAGAAAATTATATAGTTATCATAAAAGACTTTAATTAAAAAATTATTTAGTTAAAATGTAAAATATAAAGAATAATATATAAATTTAAGTTATTGAACAACATAACATATAGTAAAATCGAAGTGATAACGGAATTAAAAGTTTCTAGTAATTACTTGCTTTTAAAAAATGATTTAAACAATAGGAGATCTTATACACGGTTGATAGAAATAACTAGAAATAAAAACAAGTCTTAAGAGGAAGAAGATTTATAAAAGTATATAGTAGGGAAAAAAATGAGAAAAGGAAAAATATAATTTTATTTAGAGGGAGATATGATTAATTAATGAGGCATAATTTGGTAAATATGAATTTTTAGTAAGGATATTTTTGTCTTGACAAAATTACTAACTGCGATATTTGTAGCTTCTCCCCAACAGCAGAAAAACTGCTTCTACCTAAACATACTTTTTTTGGTTGCCAAACACCTCAAAATTCTAAAAAAAAGTACTTTTTTGAAAAGAGAAAAAAATATTTTTAACTCTGGAGAAGCAATACCAAACAGGCTATAAGCCTATGCGAGCCACCTAATTATCCAGAAATTAGACTAGGGAACTACTCAAATCAACCTTCAGGATACAATGCACTTACCTTACGTCTGAAACTAGAGACAAAAGAAGGGAAAAGACCCCAAAAGTCTTTAAATAAGGATTGGGGACAACCTTTTCTTTTTGCTTTTCTTTTATTCCCGGAAAGTATTAATTTGTCATTAGTGGATTAAGTAGTGGGACCGGGGATGCTTTCGTCAGTTTTGAAAACTTTGGGGGAGATCTTATGGGGTCAAAGTGTAAACTTTACACACATTATTCAATTTCCACTTTCCCACGTCTGCCAATGCTCTCACATTTTTCTCGAACAACAACAACAATCAAATCACCTTCAGACCTTTCAAATCCCACACTCCACACATTATTACACTTCCACAGATCATTTTCTCGCAAACCAACGGAGTACAACATAAACAATTTTCTCTCAAACCAAATACAAACTCGGGGTCTCTACTACAAACTCAAACCAAAAACCTCTCTTCAAAATCTCTGATTCTCGTCTACATAACATCAAAATCAAGGTAAAATTTTAAACTTTTTGAAGAATTTTTACAGTTGGTCGATTTAGCATGGTTTAGTTGTTCTGCTATTTGTTGTGCTTCATTGTGCTTTTTTTATGGTTTAATCTCACATGCAAGAAAAATACAAGTTGAAATAACCGTCGTCGTTGTGTAAACATTAGTTTTTATGTGTACACATATAGCCTGATGTGTACACATATTGGTAGATGTGGGAAACATCTTGATTTTTGGTTTAGTCAGCTGGGGTTAATAATTTAGGCACATACTATATTATGTGTACACATATTATATTATGTGTACACATATTATAATATGTGTACACATATTATAATATGTGTACACATACTTTAATATGTGTACACATATTATAATATGTGTACACATATTATATTATGTGTACACATATTATAATATGTGTACACATACTTTAACAAGGAACAACATGACTGTAGTGTCTGCACATATAAAGATATGTGTACACATATTTTTATATGTGCAGACATAATTTAATATGGGAACAACATCAATATGTGTACACATTTAATCGCTGTTGCATCATTATTTGTCCACATCTAATCTTTTATGTTTTTTATGTTGCTTATATTTTTGTTGAACGTTGCAGATAAAATGGTAAGTACTCGTAGTGGTGGGGGTAACAATACACGTATGACATAGTCACAAGGTTCTAAGAGGAAGAGGGATGTTGCAAACGAAAGCGAGACTGCTAAAAGGGCTAGAAATAGAGCTGCTAGTAAGGATTCTCAGCTACGAAATAATGAGGAGCAGGGGGAAAGCCAACAAAGCATTGATATGAATCGTCCAGGAGACTTAAATGAACGTGGGCAGAACTTAAATGATGTAGATTGCGAAGCTACTGCTTCTGAAGTGCTTGTTGCAGGTAAAGAAGCACGAAGAACTCATGCAGGTGAAGAAGAAGGAGAAACTGAAGGAGGAGCTGAAGGAGAAGCAGATGATTCTGATAGTGAATTCGAAGTAGAAAGAGAAGGTGATGCTTCAGGTGAAGGTAGAGTAGAAGAAAGAGAAGTTGATGCTGCTGGTGAAGGTAGAGTGGAACAAAGAGAAGGTGATGCTGCCGATGAAGGTAGAGTGGAAGAAAGAGAAGTAGGTGATTCAGCTGTAGATAGGAGTAGAGAAGCAGGTGCAGCTGTAGTAAATGAAGAAGGTGATGGTGGTGAGAAGGAAGCACGTGACAGTGGTGTAGCAGGTGATGATGCTGGAAGTAGGGAAGAAAGAGTAGTTGAAAAAGATGTTGGTCAGGTTGGTGTAGCAGCAGATTTCAATGCAGATGCTGCTATTGGTGATGTTTTAAGGGACCTACCAGATTATACTGCTGAGTCAGCAGAGAGAAGACAAGATGATGTTGAAATGGAAGCAGTTGGTGAGGGCGTCCCAGATCAGGTAGCAGCACTGCTTTAAACAAGTTTGCTATAAGTTTCAATGTCAGTTATACGTGTGCACATCTCATATTATGTGTGCACATCTCATATTATGTGTACGCATATTATTATATGTGTACACATAATATGAGATGTGTACACATAATATGAGATGTGCACACGTATAACTGAGATGTGCACACATATCTTTTATGTGTACACATATTATTATATGTGCACATAAGTCGGTTTGATGATCAGGTTCTGAATGTGCAGGATCATGGTGAGGTTACTTTGACTTTCACTCCTCAAACAAACTTGAGGATGTATATGGACGAGCATGGTGAAACCAAAAATCCGAAGGTTGCTGTGAGATCCTCTCTTGGAGGTATGCTGAAAGAATTCCGAAAAGTCTTGGCAAAAGTTGAATTGGAGGATAATTTCAGAAGGAGTATATTTGGGAAACTTCTGAATTTGAATACTCACGCCATCTTCGCTCCAAGACTGATACACGGCCTTCGTGAACGAACAATCATTTCCAAAAAGCAGAAGGAGTTGTGGGTCAACTTTAACGGACTGCCTGCTCGTTTTGGCATCCGTGAATTTGCGTTGATGACTGGTCTTCCATGTCACTCTTACCCCCTACTGATTTTATAATTGGTGAGGTTGCTGAGAGGGGTAAAGAGTTATGGTACATGATCACAAATGATGGCAAGCAAAAGTCTATCAATGCAAAACAACTGCTGACTTTGATCGAAACTAGTGAAACAATTAGTGTAAGGAAGAAGTTCCGTCTTTGCCTTGTTTGGTTTGCGCACGCAATTCTTTGTGCGAAAGATACGCGAACAAGCATTCCAAAAAAGTTTGTCCACCTAGCAAGCAGGCCAAATACATACTTTGCAAATTATCCATGGGGTCGAGAGAGCTTTGACCTGACAATCAAATATCTTATCAAGCCGTTGGACAAAGATAGGGAGTCCTTGAACTTGTATGGCTTCCCCTGGGCATTCATGGCCTGGGCATATGAAGCCATTCCGTCGCTTCGGCACGGGGATTTTCCTGAACAACCAACAGAGCCAAGGATGCTAAGGTGGATTACTGACAGGCAAGAGCGTGAATGTGACCAGTTGTTTCGAAATTCTGAAAATCCGGTAAGTCTGTAATTTTATGTGTCCTGTTATTTGCCCTTTATACATGTTCGCACATAGTTTAATATGTGCACGCATTTTTAATATGTGTACACATATTAATTATGTGTACACATATTAAATTATGTGAGCACATATTGAATATGTGTACACATAATCAGTATGTGTACACATAATCAGTATGTGCTCCCAAATTACACTTCTCGTAACTTGTATCAGTTCATCTCACCTGTGATCTTCTTTTTCCTTCCTTTTTTTTTGGGGGGAGGGGGGGGGGGACGGGATGGTTGGTGGTGCAGGTGGTGACCCCTTGCCTTGTGCCTACCCCAATCGAGATAGAGCAGGATTTCTGGAGAAAGTTGGTTCCTTATGATGACGAGCAAGACGAATTGATTGATAGTTTGACCGAAAGGTTGGTTGGTGTGACAAGGTTGACATTGGGATCTAATAGAGATGAGCAGGAAGTTGATGGTGGAGATCATGGAGTTGCTGCTGATATTGGAGAAGATGAAGATGTTGGTGATTTGAGATATGTTGGAGTGGAAGTTGATGTTCCTGGAGAGCATGAAGTTGATGGAGAGCATGAGGTTGGTGGAGAGGGTGGAAGACGTGTGAGTTTCAGTGCATTTGGTGGAGGTGGTCATAGAAATTTTGAAAGGTCTGCTGCATCTGTAGGTGAATGTGGAGGAGAGAGTTCATATTGTTTCAAGTGTAGATTGTGCAATGACTGCAAGGTAGAAAGAGAAGCAGAGAAAAAAATGTTGAAAGATATGAAGGATGCTATTGATTCCATTCTGAATTGGACAAAGCAACAGCCCAGGAGAACTGTGTACCCTGCAAGGACACAGATATCTCCTTATGTTGCTATGAAGACGAGGGCAAGACTGGTGAAAAGCAAGGCAAAGAAAAAAAAGCAGAGTGAGGTTGGTGAAGAAGAAGTTCAAGTTGGCGCAGAGGTGCAGGAAGAAGAAGAGGAGCGACTTCCTGTTGATATTTATAGGAAACCTGATCCGCTGAAGAAAAAAGTTTTTGATACATATATGCGATCAAGAAAAAAGCAAAAGAAAATGTGTTTGGGCCATGAATATGACCATAATGAATTCCGTATGCTTATGACCATGACAGAATGGATGGAGAGTCAGGCACGTTTCCCTTACCTCTTATCTATTTCTTTACGAGTATAATATGTGTACACATATAGTTTAATGTGTACACATAATATGAGATGTGCACACATTAAACAATATGTGTACACATAGCCGAATATGTGTACACATTAAACTATATGTGTACACATAATATTTATATGCATACACATATTATACTTGCACTAATTGGTCTCAGTTTTAAACTATGTATATAAGGCTTCTGCTTTTTCTTTATTTCTGCAGCATGTTGATGTAGTCTTAGGCCTAATGAGGCTAAGAAACAAGGAATTCACGAGTCACTATGATGAGAAGGATGTTGTCCTCGATATGAACTTCTGCTCAGTGTTGGCTGGATCGTATAGGGACCTTGAAAAGGAGGCAGAGAAGGATAAGATTGCTTTGGATGTATATTTGAAGGTGACGTCTACTGCGGAAGGACTCGTGGATTATACGCTTGGTAAGACTCCTTACCCAGGTGGGCGCCGTTGGGATGGGGTCAAGAGGATATTTACAGTCATGAACATTATAAAAAAGCATTATGTGACTCTGGTTTTCATGGTCGAGGAAGGAAGGATTGATGTTTATGATTGTAACATTGGAACGTTCGATGAGGATACATTTGCGACATATATGTTCCCCATTATGGTAATGTTCCCAAGACTCTTACGAGATTGTGGCAAATTCAAGCACTTGCCCGATGACATCCTGACGAAGGACATGTGGCCTTATGAGAGGTTGAAGGGTTTGCCACACAATGAGACGGGGACAGCATGCGGTGGGTATTCATTGATGTTCATCGAGCACCTCCTCACCAACACCCCTATGACGGAACTCAGTGATAATACCATGGAGGACTGCAGGTACAAGTGGGCAGTGGACGTATTTCATGAAAATATGTCTCCTTAAATTATTACAATTTGGTTGAAATTTTTGGACAATCAAAGCCATGTGTGGCTTTTTTATTGGTCTGTAAGGATAACTTAATCCGTGTTTGGCTTTGTTTTTTATTTCCTTTTTGTGCATGGTTAATACTTTTGGTAAAATATTATATATGATAATATGTAGATATGTTTTTATGTTATATTTCTATGGTTACATTTCTTCCATTTGAAGTAAAATTAATAAGTGTAAGAAGTAAATGACTCCTGTGGAGAATTCAATCTGTTTGGTTTCACTGGAAAACATAACAATATGCGTACACATATTATATTATGTGTAAATATTAGCACGATGATATGCTTGGTTCCACTGGAAAATATAACAATATGCGTACACATAAAATAATATGTGTACACATATAACACATATTATTTTATGTGTAAATATTAGCACGATGATATGCTTGGTTCCACTGGAAAATATAACAATATGCGTACACATAAAATAATATGTGTACACATATAATAATATGTGTACACATATTATTTTATGTGTAAATATTAGTTATGTACTTTGCATGACGTTAACAATCCATTTGTTGTTTGGCTACATGTAGTTTGGGTACTATTTTCATATATAGTTCTGTTGCTTTGGTCTAATCAAAGCTCATTCAAGTACATATCTATATTTTCTTTGGTGCTCATCAAGGCTAGAGTTTATAATGAGTGAGAAATCTCAACAATTTGGTTAAATTGATCTAATTATTGTGCATTTTAATGCGAAACGACCCAAATATGCACCAACCCACTTGGTTAGTGTCTTATGCACTATAATCAAGTATATCTAAGACTAATAATGTTACACTTTGTGTGAGTTCTGCATTCAACCCAAGGTTTACTTGCAGTGTCAACAGAACACGATCGAATAGACCAAGATGGATACAATAAGTGTATATACACACCAAAATTACACCCTTATTCACTATAATTCAGATCAAGCAATAGTGGGATCATTCTTTATTTCTAAGATTTGGAAAATATAACAATATGCGTACACATAAAATAATATGTGTACACATAAAATAATATGTGTACACATATTATTTTATGTGTATGGTTCCACTGGAAAATATAACAATATGCGTACACATAAAATAATATGTGTACACATATAATAATATGTGTACACATATTATTTTATGTGTAAATATTAGTTATGTACTTTGCATGACGTTAACAATCCATTTGTTGTTTGGCTACATGTAGTTTGGGTACTATTTTCATATATAGTTCTGTTGCTTTGGTCTAATCAAAGCTCATTCAAGTACATATCTATATTTTCTTTGGTGCTCATCAAGGCTAGAGTTTATAATGAGTGAGAAATCTCAACAATTTGGTTAAATTGATCTAATTATTGTGCATTTTAATGCGAAACGACCCAAATATGCACCAACCCACTTGGTTAGTGTCTTATGCACTATAATCAAGTATATCTAAGACTAATAATGTTACACTTCGTGTGAGTTCTGCATTCAACCCAAGGTTTACTTGCAGTATCAACAGAACACGATCGAATAGACCAAGATGGATACAATAAGTGTATAGACACACCAAAATTACACCCTATTCACTATAATTCAGATCAAGCAATAGTGGGATCATTCTTTATTTCTAAGATTTGGAAAATATAACAATATGCGTACACATAAAATAATATGTGTACACATATTATTATATGTGTACACATATTATTTTATGTGTAAATATTAGCACGATGATATGCTTGGTTCCACTGGACATATATGTGTACACATATTATAATATGTGTACGCATATTAGTATATGTTTACACATATAAGAATATGCGTACACATATTATAATATGTGTACGCATAATTGATATGTGAAGTTGAAACATCTGTGTTTTAATTATGTATTTTTTGGTGTGAAGTTGAACCTTAATGGTAGGAAACATTCGATACCCGTAATGAGCAAAAAAAACTATATGCCTGAGACCTTGTGGGTATTGGAAACATAATTAAAATGATGAATGGTTAATTGTTAAAAGTTACAAAGATCAAATACGCAATAGTAAGGAAAATTGTTCAACATACAAGCTGTTACTCGATTCAAATGTTCTACTACCCAACACCACTACTATTTCAAACTGCTGATTGTACTCCTCGATGGGGACATGTCGTTTTTTTGTGGCCAAATCTTTTGCATATTCCACATCTATTCCTCCTGCTTTTAAATGCTTCCCCAACTGATGGCATTCTCTTGGTCCTCCTCCTTCCCCGTGGGATCTTCACATAAGGTGGACGTATTTTTCTCTCGTAAAGCTCCGGTGGAGCATTCCACAATTCCTCTGGTAAGATTGGATGTATTATGTCTGCATAAGCGAGAATGTACGTATTGGTGTAATAATATGGAGAAGTATAATTGTACAATTCGCTCCCATATGCTCCATACTGACGTCTTATGGCTGCGCAAGCATGTACACAAGGATACATATCAATCTGAAACTTTCGACACGAACATGTTCTTTCGCTTAGATTGATATTGACAGCATCATCTCCAGTACCAACTGAATACATATCCGTGCCATTGGTAACAACCAACAACCTTGCTCCCGCGTCAATATTTTTCTTTAATATATCCTCAATTAAAGGGACACATGGCTTTGTATGTTTCATGAACATCGTACGCCTCTCATGAAATTTTTCAGAAAAGTTTCGTATGATAGCATTGAACAAAGCTGTTATGGGCATTTCTCTTTCATCCTTTAACATTGAGTTCATCGACTCAGCAATGTTAGTCGTCATCACACCAAACCTACAATTATGTGTAAACATTATAATAGGTGTAACCAGATACTTCAGAAATATAAACTTAACTTTGTTAATATGAGTACACATATAATAAGATGTGTACACATATTATTTTATGTGTATACATCTTCAGCAAGTAGGGAGATCTTAATAGCTTGCACATAATATTTATATGTGTACACATATTATAATATTATATGTGTTATAATATTTATTATGTGCACACATATTTTCACTGCTTACATGCCAAACAAGATGTGTTATTAGTACCTATTTCCTTTAAAGTATGCTCTGCTCCAGCGCTCAAATCCAACCCGCTCAAGATATGTGGCAGCCTTGTCACACTTGGTCCGGATTTCACCGAAATGTGACTCAAATTCCTTCTCCGTATATGCATCTGCTGCTGCATGAAAATTTCCCATGAAAGTGCCACAATGAAAATTTGTCCGGATGCTTTGAGATAAGTGCCACTTGCAAACTCCATAATTAGCTTCAGGAAAGATCTTTGATACTGCCTTTACGATGCTTGGATGCCTATCAGAAATTACGCACAACTCATTGTCGCTGGGGAGTATACCAACCAACTGTTCGAAAAAGAATTCATAAGATGCATCACACTCAACGTTTACAACACAAAATGCTAATGGAAAAATATGTGTCTCTGCGTCTTGTGCCACAGCAGACAATAAAACTCCCCCATACTTTCCAGACAAATGAGTTCCGTCTACAGCTATGACTTTCCTCATATACGCAAATCCCCTAATCCATGACCCAAGGGATACAAAAAAATACAAGAAGTTCCCATCGCGATCAACCTCCAAAGTTGTCTTGGTACCTTCATTTGAAGTCCTGAGCATATAACGGTACGCATCCAAAACCTCGTACCCGTGCTCTGGAGTCCCTCTTGTCAAAGACTTGGCAATAATACCTCCCATTCGACCCTTCCAATAACTAATGTTAGAACCCAAATCCCTATTGACTGCTTGCCTAATTTCCTTTGTAGTTGGACCTTTTCCCTCGTCATACCAGGACTTCATGAATTCACCAACGACTTCCGCTGAGGCGAGTGGATGATGACTTGAGAGGTGCTCTAACCCGCATGTATGCTTGTTCCTATAAACTTTAATCATAAAGGTATCATCATTTAAATACTTGGTGGCTCGAAG
Source organism: Petunia x hybrida (assembly GCA_037355625.1). NCBI lineage: Eukaryota > Viridiplantae > Streptophyta > Magnoliopsida > Solanales > Solanaceae > Petunia > Petunia x hybrida. The sequence goes on from JBBBVM010000472.1 coordinate 186,739, forward strand.
CCACCACTTGCAATTAACATTTACACAACGGACACAATATACGGTTTTGGTATGCTTAACTGACTTGAAACAAAAATGCTTCTTCAGTGCAGCAATCTTCAAAGCCACAACTAAGGCGCGTTTGTTTTTGAAAGTTAAACCCTTATAAAACCCGGTGCCGTCATCCTCACCGTCTAAGCTGTTTGGTGTAGCTTCCACATTATTTACATCATTGCTACCAACAAATACATCATTACTCCCAATAACAGGATTAGGAGTTAACTCCACATTGTATTCTTTGTCAACATCATCTTCAGCCTCATCTTCTTCAGCCTCATCTTCTTCTCGTTCATGTTCTCCTTCACCTCCTTCAGTCTCTGACATTTCCATATTGAAAGGCTCTTGATCACCAATGTCATCCCATCCGTTAATAGAACAATCATAAGAGCGTCCATGATTTGGCATCACATGATGTTTGAAACTTCCACTGACCTATCCTCCAAATATACCCTTAAAGTCGGTCTATTACCAGCTCCATCGACATCGGCAAGGTAAATAAGGAGATCGTCATCATTCTTTATTCTACAAGGATGACTCTTTTGCTTTGAACAGATGCTGAGCATATATGTAATGCAAAGATTATTTGGATCATGATTTACCGAACATCTGTTAATAATCTTTTCAACTAACTCAGAATACGTAACCTCATTATTCACAACAATTGGCACCGTCTCCCTAGACTTCGAAATCCAAGTGAAACAATCACGACTCTCCACCCATTCCCCAAGAAAATCAATTGCCAACAGTAGCATTATTGGGAAAAATACCTGTAAAAAAAAAGAGATTTTTCATCACTCCATGAAAACACCAGTATATGTGTACACATAATATTATATGTGTAAAAAGAAAACCTGCAAACAATATGTTATATGTGTACACATATTAAATTATGTGTACACATATTTAATATGTGTACACATAATTTAATATGTGTAAGACGAAAATCTGGTATCCTCGTCTTATATGTGTACACATATTTATAAATGTGCACACATAATATAATATGTGCACACATATTTATAAATGTGTGCACATAATATAATATGTGCACACATATTAGATGCTACAATACATCCTCGCCACTGTTCATGCATCGTCGTTTACCAAATGAAACCCAGATTTTAGGAATAAAAACCACATGCATTGTACAATAATAAAACCTTGCACTCACCAGAGATGATAAACGACAACCTATGAAGCGAGAATCAAAATCCGATTCAGAAATGAAATAATTGGGGAAATGAAAAAATTGATTTTATAATCGGAACATACTAAAAATGAGTACAATTGATGAGGAAAAACTAATATCAATCTATGGGGGCAAAATTTAGAGCTGATTGAAGCAAAAATAATTGGGCGGGAAAGGAATTTTTTGCTTTCGTCGGCGAGGAAAAGAGGAGAGGAGAGAGAGGAGAGAGAATGGGAAGGGTTTTTGCCATTTTTGGCTAACCGAAAGACTTTATATTGGAGGGCCCTTTTGTATTTTTCAAAACCTTGGGGTGATGTTTGTTAAGTGATCTAAATGATTAAACACCTAATTAAGCCCTTGTCCTTCCCACCCATTTCTTAAAACTTGAGTCCTATATAACTATTTAAACACTTGTGAGTCCTTCTCACCCAAAAGCCCCCTGAAACTAATAGCCAAGTAAACAATTGAAACATCAGCTAGGGTAAAGCGGGATGAGATCCCTCCAATTATTAGCGGTCCATTAATGCTCAATATAGATGCCGATGGAAGCCACGTTCCCCCGTTAAATTTAAAGGCTAGGATTGCATTCCTTCTCTTTAACCCATAAAGCTAAATTGCACTCACTTAAAGAAAATCCAAAAGCAAATGTACCCTCATTTTTTATACCCACACACATTTGTCCTGCTATTCAATTCTACCCTTCATCTTACAATTGCTATATATATATATACATATATATATATATTTCTGAGTTTCCATACTGCTATCAAACATGTTCTTCTCTAATGCACTGTTCTTAATTTAAATTATCATTTGGTTTGTTCCATGAAGCTGCGCTTACCAGTCTCAAGAACTGGAAACTTCGAACTTGGAAGTGCGATTGTTTTTCAGCTTTTGAGTCTTTGATGTTGGGGTTCTGTAATTAAAATTTTGATTTGGGGGTAATGGGCATCAGTTCACTACTTCAAGTGCCAACTAGTAACACAACTTTATAAGGAAAAAAAGAAACAAAGGGAAAACTGAAAAATAGTTAAGGGCAACTCCAAGGCTTGTCCCTAAACCCTCTTTTTCCTATTTTTAAGGACACATTTAGGGAAATTTTACTCCAATAACTTCCTATTTATGTCCCCAAATTAGGGAGTGAATAGTGTTTCTCCAAATTTGGGGACACACTATTCATCTCCCTATTTACTATTCACCATTAAAATAATATTATTTTTATTATTTAACCTTTTAATTTATCTCTTTATATAAATGTAATTATGTTTATATAATATCTTTATATAAATAATTTATAGTCTTAGCATTGTCGTATTATTTTGAAAATTTAATTATCGTGTATCTATTTTTTTATGTAAAATTGGTAGTTAATTTTATTATGAGTTATAATTGTATAAAAAAGATATAACCATAAAAAACAATGAAAGGTGCAAATATAAAAAATTTAATGTTGCTAAAATTTTTTAGGAACAAAGATGCTCATTTTGAACTTCGTAATGCATTAATAGATCATTTATGTGAGCATAGAGGTGCAAATTGAAGTTCTACTTGTAGTATTTCGAATGAATTTTATCGTAATGTAATATGTATTTAATATTTTGTATCACAATTATTTCACTTTTATTTGAATTATCCGTTCATATATATAATCTTTAATATTTTCTTACAAATTATATTGTTTAAAATTTTATGGTAGAAAATAAATTTATATTGAATATAAATTATGTGTGACACATATGTAAAAAAGAAAATAAAAGATAGAATTTGTTTAATGGAAATAAGAAAATAAAATTGAGATAAAGATAATAATATAATATAGAAGAGGGAGAAGAATATAAAAAGAAATATTCTTTTTAGGGAAAAAAATAGAGGAATGATTGGAGTAAGTTTTTCCTAAAATAGGGATTTCCCCATTTTAGGAGAAAAAATAGGGAAAACCCTTGGAGTTGCCCTAAGGGGGTTAAAGAGCATCTAAGTAAAAGTATTGTGCATTATGAACCAAAGAAGCATGATATCTAATATAGAACCTTCCCAGTTGTTTTGATTGCCTATTCAATTGCTTGTACTTCAAAATAAAAGGGAAAATATATGCAAGCCTGCACAAGAATAATCAAAACAAAAATAAATACACAATGTGTAAATAATATTGAAACATACAACGTTGACGAGCAAACTAAAGAATGTTACATATCATATTATATTAAAAGTGTGCCCAAAAATGTCAAAGTTAAATTATGAATTTCCTTAGGTCATACAATATTATCTTAACATTGGCGTATAAAATTGTAAATATTCATTATAAGTAATTGATAAAGTTACAGCTCATTGAGGCCATTTTGTATTCGGTACTAATATTTTTACATATGACTTTTACTCGAGTTAAAAATAGGCGCAGATGCTTTTTATTCTAGATACTTGTGAGGACTATTCGTTTCATTTGATTAATACTTTCCAAAGTTAACAAGTACACTTTTTCTTATCAAACATATTTAAAAAAAAGGCAATATGGCTTAATTGAAAAGTTAGATGTCGTCGTCGTCGTCATCATCATCATCATCATCATCATCATCATCATCATCATCATCATCCCCTCCTGATAGTGGTACATAATCATCGTCTCTCTATTATCATCATTCTCTTTATCCTCACTATCTTCATCATAGTCTTTATCCTCTTCCTCAGCCCGATCTTCTTCATCATAGTCCTCATCCACAGCTGATCATCTTCATCAACCTCCTCATAGATGCACTTAGTTCGAGGATGTCGAGAACATTGATGACGTGTTCTTACCCACCTAGCCTGAAAAATACCCGAACAGGCAACTTTCTCTGGGACAGTAGCATCCTCCGGGGCAACACCTGTCCCATCTAAACCTGAATCATCATCAGGTATCACTTTTTCATACTTAGCCAATCTTGTTTTCGGTTCATCAATTTCATTTTAAAGTTGGGTTGTTTCTTGTGCATGTGTCCTATTATCAAAACCATCAATACATACTACAAATTAAATACCTAAAAATAGAATAAAAAATATAACCGCATAATCAAGATTAAAAGAATCAAGATTAAAATTGCAACCTACATATTACCTTTCCATTTCTTCAAAAGCAACTATAACTCCCCCAATTACATCATCTTTCATAAGAGCAATGTCTTTAACACGATTCCGAGTCCAAGTATCAACTTGATCTGGAAAACGAATCACTATATTCTAAATTCAATTCCTCAAGACTGATTCATTCCTGAAGTGTTGGTGTAAATCTTGATAAGAATTAGATTTCATGTTCAAAATCCATTAGTACAAAGTAACTCTAGGAATGTGAAAAGGAAAATGAGATCTACTAGGGTTTTTATACTGTGAGTTCAAGTTCCATGGGTAGCTCGAGGGTAAGACTACTAAACCTTCTGCTTTAGGCTTCCAGGAGTCGAAGGGCCGTAATATTTACTATTATTTATATTTATTTATATTGGTAAGAGTTCTTTTAAGTAAATAAATTGTTATCCATTTGTTTCAATACATTATATTGATTATAGTTGTCAAATATCTTATTGACATATATGAAATTAATTTGGAGTTTTAAGATATTAGACAGTATTCTACTATAGAAAACCTGAATTCTTTTTTAAAAAAAGAAAAAAAAAAACTTAAAAACTTTGAAGAGAAGATTTACCACATCATTAGTGTACTAACCATACAGTCTTGTCTGAATTATCCGTGTTTATTTATTTATTAAAAAGATATTTGAAGAAATTAATTCAAAAATATTATTGTATAGCATTTCATATCAAAATAACTAGAACAATGAACTTTAAAGTAAAATATACATGCATTTTATTAAAAATTTATGTCTATTTTTTTTACAGTAGGGCTCCGATTTTATTGAGCCAACCCCTGAGATATGACTAATTAACCATGATATAAAGTTATCCATGGTCTAATCCTTTGTTTGGTTACTTTTTTTTATTCATGTATAATCAATCATGTATTAAGTTATACATGAATTGGGGTATTATTTTATCCCTCTATATGGGATAAGGATTGGTTATACATGGATAACAATTAAATTGTTAAAATTGCCCTTCTTTCCCAAACCTTTTTATTCCTTGACATTTATATTTCTCTTTAAAGCTCAAGGTTATAATTAGAAACATAACTTTATTCAACTCAAAATCAAACACATGATTTGAATTATACTTCATATAACTCATTGTTAATATAATAAATCATACACAAAATAAATGTAATCTATGTATAACTAATCCCCGTATTACTAATCATGTATTATAATCTTTGTGTAACTTATTTCTCTACCAAACAACCCCTTAGAGTTGAGATGAGAAGAAGTTAAAGAAAATGACATCGTAAAACAAGAAAGAGGTACGCAGCTCAAATGACGCGAACAAGACATGTGTTAGCTAAGTGAAGTAAGGCCAGAAAAAGATGTACAATTTTACTTATAATAAGAACATACGTCGAAACTCTCCATATTTCTATATAATAGAAAAAATAAAATAATAATTCTCTTTTTCTATTTTAGTTTATGAAAAAGAGGAATTTGTGTCCGAATTACCTTGGATTATCTATCTATCCTACTGAACTGATTTGTGTTTAGGTGTAAAACTTTTCGAATAGGTTAAACAAATAAATTTAGAGATGGGTCATATATAATAAAGTAAATACAACGAAAGTTGAATGAAAGCAGTAAAAGAGGTGTATTATTCCTTGAGAATAGGTAGATTCGTAGTGAATTTCTCGATGTTGAATACAATGGAGGATAGGAGTATATATAGTGTTAGGCTTACCCTAATCCCAATTATGACAAAATACTATGTTTATAGGCCGTGGGCTTGATTACATAAGGCGGTGATACTAAGTAAACCCTAATTAGGAGACTACTAACCTTAAGGCAGCTAGATGTGTTCTTTTTTGCCCTAGAACCGTGCCTAATGAGTTGTCGTGGCTATTGGGTAGGCGTATATCCTGAGCACCCGATAACTTGTAGAGTAAGTCTAGTCTCTACCATTTGGACTCGTATCCCCGTAGTTGTAGGTGGTGTACTTTTACCGACACAGTCAGTCTCTCCACTTACTGGGCGCTGCCGTAAGCGGTCAGGAAGTGAAAGAGTTGTACTACCTTGATAGAAATAGATGCTTCGATCCTTTTAGAGCTCGACGTGTCTACGCTTGATTGGCTCTGCTGGTCTTCCGCGCCTGCCTGTTATTCCTCCTGCCAATTGCTGTGCCGAATTGCTTCATATCTTTTGCCTTAATTACTCCTTGACCATTCGTGCTCATCCTTATTCTCCTCATGCCTATTTAAAGGGCGTCCTATGCAGTTTATTTTCATAAGTTTCTCAATTTCTTAATATTTCGTTAATTCAGAACCACTTTTGTTTGCTAAACTATTCTTTTCCTATCCCATTGTAGTTTTGATCTATGCCTTCTGCCTTTTTCTAAATATTTCCATCCCCAAGAATGGGTGGTGTGTGATAAAATTGGAACCATGAAGGAGGTCGTCTTCTTCTTTCTTCATTCTTTTATTTCTGTTGAAAAGAGAGAAATTTGGGATCATTCCGAGTTTCGTAGGGCTCCGTTTTAATTTTAGTTGCGGCAGCAAGTTTTCAAATAAAAGAAAAAAAAGAAAAAAAAAAAAAAGAGATCCCTTAGCTTATTTCCAAGCAAAATAAAAGAACGAAATAGAAAAACAGAGAGCAAGGAAACGTAAAGAGAGAAAGAAAAAGGGAAAGGAGAAGGAAAAAAATAGAATTTGTACCCCAAAACATCCAGAGCGGGACCGTTTGGCAATGAATCCAAAAGACAAAGTGGTTGTTGAGTAGCAGTGCTAACTTTTGAATGAGATAAGTGATATTATCTATTTTTTATGGCCTTTAGCCTTATGGGTATTCTACCACGTGTTCCTTACATATGTAGTTACCGATATGCGTACTGATTACGCCTTATCTTTGGTGTAGATGATCTATCCTCTAGGTGTCTCCTCCTGTTGTAATCAGTTTGTCTTCGGTCTTTGGCATTTTGTCGATGCTGAAATCAGTGACGAAGTCTGCAAGGACTTGTGATTTCATGATTGCTCTTAGCTGGTATATGATGTCGTATTTCGATAGGTCTCGACCCATTTTTCCAGTTTCAATAAGAGTTTGGGCTTGTGCAGAATGGTCCGTAATGGGAAGGCTGATGTAACTTTAACAATGCGACTCAGAAATTAAGGTTGTAGCCTTTGAGCAGCCATGACCACTACTAATATGAGCTGATCCAAGCGTTGATACCGTATTTCTACTTCTGAGAGAGCTTTGCTCATATATTTCATGGGACGCTGCATTCCCACTTCTTCTCGTATGAGGACAACACTTATAGCTTCTGCCTAAATCGCGACATATAGCAAAATCTGCTCCCTTTGTCTGGGCTTAGCTAATAGCGGGGGTCTTATAAATTATTCATCTACCCCTCCAGCTTTTGGTGTCAGTGGTTTTGGCTATTTAAAATCCTTATGTTTCTTCAATACTTTGGGAAGTTGGTAGCATCGTTTCGCAGATCGAGGGTTTGGGCGACTCATCGCAACTATTTGACTTCTGAGCTGCCTTATCTTCACCTTGGCTTTGTTTTCCTCTGATGCGACCTTTATAGCTCCTACTCTGATAGTATTTATTTTTGCTTTTAGTCTTGGGGCGTCTGTCATACTGGAGGTACAAACTGGGAAGCAAATCTTTCGAATGGATCAACTATGCAGCTGCTCCTTCGCTACTTTTTGATCTATGTGATGTTTCTCATTGTTATGTCGATTCCTTTCTCCTTCTTCTCCGTAGCAGTTATCGCATAATCATTTTTGAGCAACTGTTCTCCCCAGACTTCGTTCACACCCTGTGGATTCGGGTATCTGAGGACTTGATGAAGTGTAGAGGGTATTGCCCTTACTTCATGTATCCAAGGTCACCCCATAGTGATATTATATGAGAAATAGCATGTCATCACTTAGAAAGACGTTAGGTTCGATACGCGCAGGATAAGAATAGGCAGGACTATTTACCGGACTGAATTTTTGCTTGAGCTTTTGAAACTTTTTATTGTGTACGGACTCGGGACTATCTATCACTGCATCTCCATCTCTCAAATAACTTCCCATCGGCTTGTGTTTATGGCGCTTCTTGGGTCCACCAGTACTCGCTTAATTTCAGTATCAAGATCAAGGCATCATGGTGTGAGTGGTGGAGTTCTATTCGGTCGTTGTCGTTGAACTCGATTATGTTCATGCGAGGTCTCTTCTTTCCTTCCTTCTAGGCTTTGCAAATCATCAGTGCCTTAGTCTTTTCCCTTTTGACTTCTAGTCCACTGAAGATGGATCCTCCGCTCATTCTTCTGATCCGAAGTGACAGACTGTTTTCCTCCTTCTGCAAGTAGATCTTTGAGGTGTCCTTCCTTCAGCAGGTGGACAATCTCGAGTATGAGCATCTTGCAGTTGACTGTGTCATGGCTATTATTATGGTGAAATGCACATTAAGCTGATGAACTCTTATTCCTGATGGTGGGTGGCCAGCGTACTCGCGAACCTAGCTTTCCAAAGTGGTTTGTGATTAGCTCTACAGTGCTCACTTGTAATTCGAAATATCTAAAGCTGTATGACTCGGAGCCTTTCTCGTGACGTCCTGTTCCGTGGGCGCCACCCCATTTTTCAGAGGTTCTCGTGGGATCCACCTGATACATTCTTCCCCTTTTCCTAATACCACTGGCATCTGCTTCCACAGTAAGACTACGTGCTCGATCCTTCATCCGTTATCATCGGGCATTTGTTGTTCGTCGAGCTCGATATGGAGCTTGTCATTAAACCGTTAGTACAACACAGTCAAGGTTGTCACCGGTGTTTTTGAGACTCCACTATAGCTCTCGGGTGGCCAGCAAACCTCGGTGGTTTAGGCTCTTACCAAAGGCAATAGTAGAAATACTGTCGGGCACTAGAGGGAATTCCATACGTTCCCTCTGAAACCTCTCCAGATAGTCCTTTAGCATCTCCCTGTCACACTGGCAGATCTCAAAGATATCTTCCATCTACTTCTCTTACCAGAGTGTGAATTTTTGAAGAGGTGTTGCAGCTGGGTAAACTATTCAATCAACCCTAGAGGTAACTGAGTGTACCACGTAAGGGCCCCATTTGTCGGGGTTGAACCGAACCTCTTTACCAGAGTAGACTGGGTTTCTTCCTCCATGATTTCGTTGTTTTTGACAGCTGTATAGTAGGTGGCTATATGTTCGTCAGGATGAGTGGTTGTGTTGTACTTAAGGTTATTCGGCAGGCGAAAGTGCTTAGGTACATGGAATGGTGCATCGTTAGCCTTGTATGCATGAATGAAGAACTTATGCTCATCCACGACCATTACTTGGGGTGGAGCACCCAATATATTACTAATCTGGTTGTGGATCACCTTCAATTCCTTGAGTATATCTTAGATAATAGGTGTCCCTTCGAGGCCCGGATTATTGGCCGCCGTGGAACTTCCTAGAGTGGTCTCAATGTTGATCCTTCGTCTGGAGTAGAAGATGGGGAATTATTCACGGACTCGGATCCTCGTGGGGATGCTGGCCTTGTGATAAGGATCAAAAAGCGGAAACGAAGATAACACGTAAAGAACGAGATACAAGTAAGACCTATCTCGAACTACTACCGAGGTAACTACGAGGAACTAGTCTCGTAATATCCTCGGGACGAGTCAAGAAATACCTAGACTATTCGGACAGTCCTCAAGACACACCTGGGTCTTGCAAAGGGCCCGGTCGGGTTTGGAATGAAGGTCAATTGGTACCACCAATAGATTCAAGCCAAAAAGGTAAAGGTTTCTTCTATTAGAGAATTCATCTCAATTCAATATGTTCAATATTCAAGGTAGACTAATAAAAATATAAGAGGACTTGGGTATTTATAGGGTTCTTCCCAAGTCTAGATAAGGTCTAAAATGCCCCACAAGTTGGCTTTTAAGGAAATAGACCACGCAGGGTCAAAACAGTACAATACTACTCATTCTCGGAGCTTCAGCGCATGGGGCGGAGTGCCTGAGTTGGGGCGGAGCGCCTGGAGCTCATGCATTTCTTTGACAGAAAGTTGGGCAGGCGGAGCGCCTGGTCTTGGGTGGAGCGGCCAACTGCGTAGCTTCCTGGGTGGAGCGCCTAGGGCTCAGGAGGAGCGCCTGGGTCCTCTGGGCGGAGCGCCTGGCCTGAGATCATGTTGTACTTCTTCAAATGGCCTCCAAGACTTCCATCTTCAAGCCCCTTCCACACCAAGCTTAGGTGAGCGTCTTGGACCTCTTTGGCTTGACTCCAGGTGAACGGTCTCGTAGTGGTTTGCCCCTTATCACCTTGGGAGTAAGCTGGCAAAGAGTGCTTCCGGACCTTTGGCCAGAGTTTCGATCATGGTGGCTGAGTTATGAGCCATTCATTCCTCCTACGCTTTGAGAAAGCTGGAAAGGACATCTTCAAGCTTACTATTGGCCCTAATGGGGCTTCCATGCGGTAAATCATCGTCATAATTGCTTTCAATGTGGATGTGTCCTTCCATTGCCCATCGAGATCACTGGGATCCTTAGAGGTGTCGTCGACTTGGGACATCATCATTGCCGTTTGACATGGTTGTGCTTTTCCTTCGTAAAAACCTATAATTTACTGGTCCCCACGACGGGCGCTTAATAGTTTATGCCTAAAAATTTTCTAATAGGTTAAATAGATAAATTTAAAGAGGGGCACGAGCAATAAAGTAAATACTAGGAAAAGATAAATAAAGTAGAGAAAAGTAGAGATTATATTCCTTGAGAATAGACGAATTCTTGGAGAATTGCTTGATGATCAGTATAATTGGAGAGAAGGGTATTTATAGTTATAGATTTATCTCATTCCTAATTATGCTAAAAAATAATGTCTATAGGTCGTGGGTTTGTTTACTCAAGGCGATGATATAAATTAACCCTAACTAGGAGACTGTACACCTAAGGTGGCAAGATGTTTGGCTTACGGCCCTAGGTCTGTACCTGATGAGTGGCCGTGGCTATGGGGCAGGTGTATGTCCTCAGTGCCCGATGATTTGTATAGTAAGTCTAGTCTCTGCTAGCTAGACTTGTATTCCCGTAATCATAGGTAGCATATTTTTACACATACTCTCCATTCAACATCGGCTTTGGGTCCTATTAAAAAATACCGAAGACTCCATTCAGCCTAATCTTTGGGTTCCAGTAAAAAGGCTAGGTTGGAGGAAAATTTGATGTTTCTTAATTTATTTTAAAGTCTATACAAAACTGTACGTGTGTAGTTTGTGCATTTTTGTGGTTTTTATCTTAATAGAGGTTTAACGTTGTTTTATTTTTTGCATTAAAGGTTATCGTCAATGGAAGGGATTACCATGTATGCGCATCAGAACTGGTTTAGTTGCGAGTGGCAGTAGAATTAAGACGGGATTATCACCAATTACTTGAAAGATTTCCGCCAAAATGACAATATGATAAGTTGAAGAGGGGCCCTTACAACAAGTTGCCCTTACGACAACACGATGCTAAATATTGTGGGAGACTAATACATTGTACGTTGCAGTCATAAATTCTGAGTTCGGATCCCAGTATGATAAGTCTTAAGGTTTTGGTCATGCTATAGTTTTACACCTTCAGACTTCCATGCAGTCACTAGTCTTAACATTTCTAGTACGATAGAGTCAAGAATTTTTATGTAAAGAGAGAATAGACTTAAGAATATATATTTTAAGAATTATGAAGAGGAGGAGTCTGCTCAAAAAAAGAAGTCGAACTAGAATATCAAGTTATGCGACTTGGCTGAGTTGATTGACTCTCGTTCAACTTTCAAGAGAAAGAAGGCTAAGGGTAAATGTAGAGAAGGTCATTTACAGGATGATGGTAGAAAAAGTATCAGCTGTACGACATGTTTTTGAATTGGATGAAGACGATGCTGTAAAATTTATTTAGCTATATTTGTTAGAATCTGTGTTACTGGGTTGTCAGCCAACAAAAGCATTGGAAGATGAAGAAATGAATAATATTGGTGACAATGAGGAAAATATGTCTTATCACTGGGTTACCGATATTTTTGATGCTATGATATCCCATATGAGGGAGATTATAGACCAACAGTCATTCAAATCGCGTACTTATCTGTTTGTTGGCTTTTCTTTCGCATTCTATTGCTTGGTGATGGAAGTTTTTCCTATCTTCCAGCAGTTTGCTACAGTTGGTCCTCGTGCTAAGCATTTGATGTTTAGTTACTCAAAGATGAATTCTTTACAATATAATAGACGGTGTATGGATTTCTTTCATAAAGAAGCGGAGAGTTTACTAGTAGTTGCTTTTTTTGGTTATTTTGTAATTTTTTTTTGTATTTTAATGTATTTTTCTATAGGCCCCCATAGGTACTCCAATGTGGCCATTGAAGTCTCCTCCGATGAATAGCTAACTCAAGTTTTTCAGAAAAAAGAAGAGCACTTGATCACCTTCTGTAGTTCGGGGGTAAAGACCCAAATTGATTTCCTTCTCCTAAAGAAGAGTAATAGGAGCGTATGTAGGGGATTTCAAGGTTATCTCGAGCGAAAACCTTGTAACCCAGCATAAGCTCTTAGTTTTGGAGTTGGATATTATAAGGTCGAGGAAGAAGAAGGCTATATCAGAGCGCCCTCGAATTAAATGGGGAGCGCTGATCGTGGAGAAAATTCAGGAGCTGGGCAACAGGTTGGAGGCCATGGATGCCTGGGAGAGTTACAGGGACGCGAGTAGTATGTGGGTTAGGACAGCGGAGTGCATTCAAGGAGCCGCCAGAGAAGTGTTAGGGGTTTCAAACCCCTATAGATATAAAGGGGATTGGTGGTGGAGTGAGGGTGTCCAAGAGAAAGTGGACGCTAAAAAGGCTGCATATTTGAAGTTAATTGAGAGTAGTGATGAGGATGAAAAGAGGAAGAATATAAGAATGCAAAGAATGAGGCGAAGCTAGCGGTTTCGACAGCTAAGACGACAGCTTTCGAGCGCCTATATAAAGACTTAGCTGAAAAATGGGGAGATGAGAAGTTGTATAGGCTCACAAAGGCAAAAGAGAGGAGATCGCGGGATCTAGATCAAGTGAGATGCATTAAGGATGAGGATGGTACGGTATTGGTGGAAGAAGCCCAGATTAGATGGAGATGACATACGTACTTCTACAAACTCTTGAACTCAGAGGGCGGTAGACAAATTGTGTTGGGTGAGTAGCTCACTCAGAGGGTCACAGAGATTTTGGGTATTGTAGGCGTATAAGAGTAGAGGAGGTTAAAGGGGCAATCCGTAGAATGCGAGGGGGAAGAGCGACTGGGCTAGATGAGATACCAGTAGAGTTTTGAAAGAGTGCGGGTAGAGCAGGTGTGGAGTGGCTAACCATTTTCTTTAGTGTCATCCTAAGGTCGTTAGAAATTTCTAAGGAAAGGAGATGGAGTAGTGTTGAACCCGAAAATTACCTTGTTAAGGATAAATTTTGGGTATGATATGTTCAACAATATGGAGACTCCAAAGGGTTTCTTTGAATTTTTTTCAGAATATAGCAAAGCTAAGGACCAAGAAAAGTTGGAACAATTCTTTTTTCAAAGCTCTGATACCAATTAATGTAAAACGCGGAAAGAAAGATACACAATTTAAGAAAACTTAAGATAGATGAGAAATAGAGGGAGAAAAATATAAGAAAGGAAAGTTAATCCCACAATTGAAGTACTCTAGTTAACACAACTATAAACTTAGAACGAACTAAAATGAACATTCAATTACATGACTAAATCTGAATACTCCAGATTTTTTGGGGTGTAGTAGTATTGTGGATGGTGTATTTGCGGAGTTTGGTATGAGTAGGTTTGATTTTATTTTTTCTCACTCCATTTTTGTGAACCTGAACCTACCATGGCTACATCGTCTTGCTTCTTTTTCCCAAAAGCTTCTGCATGAGTCTGTACTGCTTGTGTGGTCCCCATTAGTGTTATTTTGCTCACAATCTTGCCAGCTTTAACTCCTTTCTCCACCATTTCACCCATTTTGTCGACCTCGTTAAACGACTTTCCCTAGGCAGGAATCAATGCACAGTAAAATTCCATATCTTGAGCTTTAATGAACAACCGAACCATGTCTTCATCCGGGATTACGAGGCTCACTCGAGAAACCTATTCACGCCATCTGAGGGCATATTCCCTGAAGCTTTCACTTGGCTTCTTCTTTATCGCATCCAAAGATGAGCGATGTGGAACGACTTAAATGTGGTACTTGTATTGGTCATAGAAGGCCTTTGCCATGTCTCAGACATTGGCCATTTGATTACATCTTGCCTCATGAACCATCCGGCAGCTGCACCTCCCAAGCTTTCAAAAAAGTATGCTTCCAACAACTTATGACCCCTCTTATTTTGTTGCAGTAGTTCTTCATATGAACCCTTGGACCTCCCTGCCCAATCCACGGCTCGAACTTGGGAACTATGAATCCATCTGGCAATTGCAATTCAGGGAACATGCAAAGATCCTTGAAAGAAGTGTCGGTGTTATCTCCATATCCTTGCATAGTTCTCACATCTTGTTTTAAGCCCTTCACTTTGAGTAAAAGTTAATTCTTGACCGAGTTTCCCAAATGGTCAGCTTCGGCCCGAGACTCATGATGGAACAATTGATCATGTGAGTCACTATGTCGGAAGTTGGGCTTATGGGGCTTATCATAGTGGTGGTTACCAGACTGTAGATATGGATCACTGTTTGATCTGAGCCATTGTGGGCCTAGTTGGGCCCCAAAAAAGTTGGAACTTGAGTCGGAGGTGGGCATACTGCCCTGTGGTGGAGGTGGTGCATGAGCATGCACTTCAGCTTCATTTGTTACACCATGAGCAGGGGCAAAACCAGAGGATAAGGAGGATGCTGAACTAAAGTAGATATGCCCGGTGCTTGTTGAACAGCTGTCGGCAGTACCCTGACTAAGATAGCTGGCCTAGGAGGCAGTGACTGCCATGTGGTCATTGCTTGATGCATGTCGGCCACAAGTTGTTTCAAAGTTTGGACCTCCCTAATCAACTTCTTATTTTCCAGCGTCAAGAGTTCCTGGGAGCCAGTATCAGATCTCTCTTCTTCAGATACCATGTTGACAGGAGGAGTAACGGGTCCCTTCGATCTATTTCTGTAGGGGTAGGTCAAGGCCAGAATTTCATACCAAATCTCCAAAAATCTAGAAGCTATTGCAAACAAACCATGTTAGAACAAAAGAATCACAATTGCAATCCTAGGGTTGTTATGCATTATCGCGAAATAGTTCTCGGTGGACGCCGAGTGTACCGACCGTATCCCCAAAAGATTGCTTACATATCACGTTAGACAAAGTTAGAATGCATATTATAGTCGAAACATAACTCGAATATGGACATGTTAGGTTTTTTTTCCCTTTTTCTTCTCCAAAAAGAAAAAATTCCTATTTGACACAACAAACATAATTTAAGCAACGACGCATACCGAACTCAAAATATTTGACATGACCCACAAGTCAAAATATAAATAAACTGACATGATGTTGGGCGGGTCCACCCAGACCATGAAAATAACGAGACTCGACTTGAAGCGGAGTCGGATTATTATATGAGGACCAAAACAAATTACAATTCAAGTAATCACAATTAATCGTCCTTACCCTCACTTGACATTAACAGACAAAATCTGGAACATATAGTTCGACTAGGATTTTATTTGAAAACTATGACTCAATACGAGATTCGTGCAAGACTTTAGGACCAACCCTTTTTCTTTTTTTTTTTTCTTTTTTCGTTACAAATATGACTCAAAATTTAACACTATGATGGTGTAGACATGGACACAAGAAATTTGTCTACTAAATGCCTCTGATTGGACTTAGGATACGCATCTCGAGAATTTTACAATACCGACCCTTATATTGATACAACATAACACACCTCAGACAAATTACTGACCTAAACACAGACGCGGCAAAATTTCCAAAAATTCACCATTATAACAGCTTAAACCCCGAGAAGTTATTTTCAAAACTCAAGACTCTGACTCACAGACAAAAGGGACCAAAAATTTCGGCATTATAACGGTGTAAAATGACAACTTAAAATAATTTCTAATACTTGGTTTCAAAAACAAAAGTTTTTTGAAAATTTCACCATTATAACAACGTGAAAAATGACAAAACGAATTTCGAAAGCTCACCAAAAATCCCGAACGCAAACCTAGACACATACGGTTCCAAAAGGTTTTCCACTATAATGACGTTAAATCATGACTAATAATAATAATAATAATTTTTTTAAAGACATGGGACCACATTTCCTTTCTTTTCATTTTTTCATTTCTTTTCCTAGAAATTTATTGACTCCCGGCCCCCGGTAAACGGTCAGCATAACAACCCTATGAAACATATGCAACACAGAAAATGCCTCAGACGTGTCTTGTTAAGGACATAAGCCCCATCTGGACACAAAAGGGTCAGCCTAGACAAATGCGGTATCAGTGTACCGCACCTCATTAAGTCAAATATAGGATGCAAATAATTGGACCTAAAATTTTAACTCTAGGTGACACAACTGACTCGATGTCTAGACTGGCTCAGAACCCGATAGACAAACCAGACGGAAAGTGCATCAAGGTTGTCCGGCAATATTGTCTCTGGCCTAACCCCAGCAAACCGTCCTCCTAAATCTTGGGCGATTTAAATAAGAAAGGTTTTCCAGATGCTGAAAGCAATACTAGTATCTATAATCAGAGACTCAGTTCAACAATATCAAAGCAGTAACATTCAAAACATTCATGACAAACAACAATAAACAAGAATTAAAAATTCGAAAGGGAATAATCTATAAAGCCCGAGACTCTAGATTTCACATGCTCCCCAGCAGAGTCGCAAGTTGTCACGCCCTATTTTTTACATAAAGGCAAACGACTGGGTGTTTTAAGGTACACCAAATTAAGAGATTCGGAGACACCACTTGATAAGTTAAAGGTGTGACAAGTAACCAAAGTGGCGTACCTAGAACACCTATGACTCGTTTAGTGGTCTACGTCAGAATTCCTGGTAAGGATCTCGGTTGACTCTCGGGAAGGGGTTAGGCACCCTTGAGTCCTGTGCCAAGCATAGTTCCTTTATTGTCGCGCTCCGACTTTTATGAATTATGTTTTTTGTATTTGCCATTTATTTGTTACGCTTTTACTAAGGTGAAAGTCATTTATTCATTGACGGAACTCTAACGAAGATTATCCGCAGACACGTATTTGTTCGAATCTTTGATATAAATGAGTTCCATGTAAATGTCGGATCTTTATTTTTGTTAAGCAATCTAAGCGTGGATTATGCTTTTGACTTGCTTAAAGTTATGGTTTATGAATATTATAGATTCAAACATTTATTAGGACATATATGTTGTCTTCAAAATTTAAATAGAGTTAATCTAAAGTTTAATAATGTTAAAAAATATTGTCAATTAAAACAACAGTAAGCAAACTTCCAATTTTACGTTCTTTAACAAATTCAGTAACTAGCCACCATTTTCAAACCCCTTAGTGAGTAGCTTTATTCTTAATCTTTCCACTTCAACCCTTTTCTCCTCTATATCCTTTTCTCAGAAAACTCGAGTTTTAGGACTAAAAAAAAAACTAAAAGCCCCCCAACGGTCATATTTTGGATAGGGTTTTCTTTCTTAGGGGTGTGAATTGGGTTCAGGAGGAAATGAGAATTTTTGTGTCCTTTGAAATGAATTGGGGATGTGTATCTTATATACTGTTTGCACAGATAGCCTAATTTTAGGAACCAGGAACGAAATTAGTCCTATTTAAGTAATTGGTAATTGGAGGGGTTGCACGGGCAGGATATAAATTAGGCTATGCCTTATAATTCTAGCAATTTTCTCCTTGAATTTAAATTGGTTTCTTTTGAATTTTCAATATTAATTTTAATTTAGACTAATTAGACTTTAATTAACTCATCCGGGACAAAATTGGGTGTCAACACTTAAAACATCTATGGCATTAACTTAAAGGTCATTCTTTTAAATTTGGATTGCTTTTGTAAAATTTGTATTTAGCGGCCCACTTCCACTTTGTTGCTTTAAGAACGTCCGTTTCAACTTGCAAGAAGTTTGCACATGTTGTCTATTTTGTGAAGCAGTATGCTGAATATTCTGTTTTATCTTTTGTTAAACTCTTTGATTTTAAATTAAAAGGCCAGAAACTTAATCTAGATTATCTTTGCAAATCTAGCACATTTATCCTTTCTTCTCGTTTTTCTTTTAATTTTGCAAGACAATTCTCCTTTGCTCTACTCATTTTAGATTTGACCCGTTTACTGTATGGCTAATCTTAAAACAAATCATGAAATATCTCAGGTTTGCTAAAATCATACAACCAGCATAATGAACACAAATTATCGAATGATAGATCTCATTTCTTAACTTAATAAAAGGGGAGAATTACACAACTATGACACCTTAGGCAATGATTTTCATGACTGACCTCGCTTAAAATAGTTTGCAAGAATGACCTCCACTAATTTTAAGTAAGTGCTACTACGGAGGCAACACTTCAAGTTATAGAATTGACAAGTGCTACTTCGGGGGCAGCACTTCAAGTATAAATTGACAAGTGCTGCAAGAGCTTCCTCCGTGGTAGCACTTGACCTTTACTCTGTCAAAATTCTCTCCTGATAACTTGAAGTGCTTCCTTGCAGGCAACACATGCAATTTATACTTGAAGTGCTGCCCCCGAGGTTGCACTTGTCAATATATAACATGAAGTGTTGCCTCCCGAGACCATTTTCCTAAAACCATTCTTAAGTAGGGATAAAAATACCATAACCAAGGATAAGGAGGTATATGTAGAGACATTTTCCGTAACAAAAGAAACATGCATGCACAATAAACCAAAACATACATAATTATACTATTCGAGCTTTCAAAATCGGTACTTTTCCATATGAAAATAGTACATGTTTTCAATAAGGAGAAGAACATATTTACCTAATGGGCTATTCCAAGAATTCAGCTACGAAGAACTCAAGCTAAAGCCAAGCAGCACCAGTAGAACAACAACCAAAGCTATGCCTCAACAGTCCTTTGTTTTAACTCAAGACCCCTCTATTTCTCTCCTTTCTTTCTAGCATTTCTAACTCTTTTTCTGTTTTCCTGCTCTCTTTTCTCCTTTATATTTCACTCTCTATTGTTCAGATCTATTCTTGCTGTTGGAGAGAGTATTTTTCAGCTCAGTCAAGTGTTTTTCAGAGATGATGAAGTGCTCTCAGCTCCCAGAATTCTCTCCAAATGAGGGCAAAGCCCTCTCTTAAATAGACTATAAGGAGGTTGAGTGTGTAGTTGGGTGAAAACTAAGTCTTGATGCAACATCTCAAAATATTATACGAAAGCAAGCATGCCTCACAAAACAACAAGAAATGTAGCAGGAAAAGCCTTACTTGAAGCTGATTTTTGTGTCTTTCTCTTTTTTACTTTTGACTTGCTTTGAACAAAAATCAGATTCTCAAAACCTTTTAACTCTTGACCAAGACTCAACTCCCAGCTTAGCACATATTTAAAAAAAAAACTCACAAGAACAGCCTAAGTAGACACACTACAACATCTCAAAGATATACGTACAAAAAAACTCATTTGTAACAAAACTAACCACTTTATGATGAATTCCAAAGACTTGAAAAGAAAATATTCACAATGGAAACGCTTTATCTAACCATAACAGACGGGTTCATGCTTCTCAGTTCTAAGTATCTACGCACACAAACTCAACAAATGAGTCCTTTCTAACTGTGAACAAACCATAGAGGTAGTAACCAATACGGACATTTTTAATCACGCAAAAATAGGCGCTTTTCATAACACATACATACTGAAAATATTAGCTAAACAGAGATTTCACACAAGTTCATGTTTAAACACGAGCTTAGGCACCTTTCGACAGTCAATCAACTTCATTCCTCTTTTCATTTGTGAACATAAACATGGCACATAACCATACATCTATCGTTTTGGACACGATAGCATCAGATCCTATCAACGTATTCGCAAAAGCAAACTTCAATTTAAATGAAGAATCAACTTATTCGCAAAAGCAAACTTCAATTTAAATGAAGATCTATCACACTAAACAATATAGTGATTCTACATACATGCTGATTTAATTTCTCATGCTAACACTGAAACTAAACTAACAAACTAGTAAAGGGAAAAGAGAAAAACAAGAGAGGTTATCTTCTACCCATCAAACTGAAACATCACCAAATACGACCACGGTTCCATGGAATCAAGGGCTGCCCTTGTCCCGTAGCCACACCAATGCAACTGATGCAATCTCATCATCACTGCACCCTTACCCTTAATTGCATCATTTCCTTCTCACCAACGTCTCATTGTTGCGTCCTTACGTCCTCAATATCATCACTGCCTCGACATTTTTTTCACCATCGAAAACCTCTAATCCGCTGCCTTGCTGGCGTCAAACCGCCCTCGTGTCGCCAAAAACCAACAGCCATACATCAGCAATGCTACTAACATCACAGCGCCACATAGACACTGCCATAGATGGCCTCGCTTCATCACTGCCGCCATCATCTGAAAGACAAGCCATGCAGCCTTGCCGTCGACACCAAAGCAGCATCATTGTCGCCACAGCACCACTGCTGCTCTGTCCATGAACATCATCACAGCCACCACGAACTCTTTTACCACGACACTGCCTCGCCTAATTGCGCATCGTCAAGGCCTTACCACAGCCACACGACTAACACCAGCCACCATTTTAATCACCCACACACACATCAATAGTCCACCACTGCCATGAATCAATCCCACAAACACCGTATTACAACCACAAAAACCACCACTGCTTCAGTTCCACCGTCGCACGAGCCACCACCTTGCCGCGATGGAACGCCCTAAAATAATAGTGACAGGGAGGGGTTTTCAATAAAAATTACCATTAGAAATGTATAGGAGCACGAGGTGATTTCATTGATATATGTATTGACCAGAAAAAATCACCCTCGTCGAAGTTAGGGTTTTGACCGTATTTCAAACCTGGATCCACGCCTATTCGCTCATTGTTTGGGAAAATCAATGTCATAGAGGGATAGATGGATTTCGGCGAGTCGGTAAAATTTCACCAGAAGGAAGTGGTCGTCGCTGTCACCGGTGGCAGACAGCGGCAGAACCAGGCGTGCTAAACATTTATGCATAGTTTTTGTGTTTGTGGAGCTTTTTGGACAAAATGGTCTAGAATAGCAAAAAAAAATTTCATGCTAAGCAGATTGGGTCGGGTTAGTGAGGTGGGTCATGGAAAATGGACCCCCGGTCTGATTAGGGAAGTAGGCTGGACCAATATGATGGGCTATCTCTCTTTCTTTTTTTTCTTTTCTAAATTTCAATGAAGGCACAAGTGAATTATACCAACAAAATCAATTTGAACTAACAATTTCTAATTAAACAAACCAAGCAATTAACATTAAAACACACAACAAATTACAAGAAAATATTAGCACATAAAATACAATCGAACATAAGTCATAATTGAACCATTATCTTTTGGTAATTTTCTAATATTTTCTTCATAATTAATTAAACAAGATGGTTATATCACATAATATTTAAACAACTATTTTAAGTAATTTTGTATTTTTGGTGCCAAAAATTAGGTGATTACAGATGATTGAAGAGTTCTACAACGATCAAGGTTATACACACAATTTCTTCTCTCCAAGAACTCCTCAGCAAAATGGGGTTGTTGAGAGAAAGAATAGAACTCTCTAAGACATGGCCAGAACTATGTTGATCGAGCACTCTCTTCCAAATCACTTCTGGACTGAAGCGGTAAGTACAACATATCATATTCTTAATAGATATTTAATCCGACCTATTCTAAAGAAAACCCCATTGAGTTGTGGAAAGGAAAACGCCATAATATTAACTACTTTCACCCTTTTGGATGCAAATGCTTCATACTTAACAATGGTAAAGATAACCTCGGAAAGTTTGATCCTAGAAGTGACGAAGGAATTTTTCTAGGATACTCTAACACTAGCAAATCATATAGAGTTTTTAACAAAAAAAACTTTGTGTGTTGAAGAATCAATGCATGTAATTTTTGATGACTCTTGGAAAAATGTCGAGAAAGGTTGTGTAACAGGTGACGAAGAAGAAGCTCAAACTCAACGACCTGAAGTTCAAAGCCAAGATCAACCAGCTGAAAAGGATTTTGATAATCCACAATCGATAATTAAAGATAAATCAATTGAGTTGACTGTAGAATAAGAAGTTGTTGTTCCAAATGAATGGAAAAGCAAACTAGATTATCCTCAGAAATTCATCATTGGAGATCCACACGAAGGTATGGAAACCAGAATATCCTTTAATTCTAACCTCACTCTCATCTCGCAAATTGAACCTAAAAGAATTGATGAGGCTCTTCAATATGAATTCTGGGTTCATGCCATGAAAGAAGAATTGAAACAATTTGATAAGAATCAGGTTTGGAAACTTGTCTCCAGACCCAAAGGTACATCAGTAATCGGAACAAAGGTCTTTCGCAACAAGCTCAATGAAAAAGGTAAGATGGTAAGAAATAAAGCTCATCTAGTCGCTCAAGATTACTCTCAAACTGAGGGAGTCGACTACGATAAGACTTTTACTTATGTAGCCAGGTTAGAATCCATTCGCATGCTACTAGCTTATGCCTCCTATAAAAATTTCAAGCTATATCAAATGGATGTCAAAAGTGCTTTCTTAAATGGATTTATCATAGAAAAAGTTTATGTCAAATAGCCTCCTGGTTTTGAAAATAGAAAATTTCCTCACCATGTGTTTAAATTATTTAAAGCTCTGTATGGCCTCAAGCAAGCTCCTTTGTATGAGCGACTAAGCTCTTTCCTCATTCAACATGGTTTTTCCCGTAGAGTAAGTGATACAACTTTATTTATTAAACGTACTCCAAAAGAAAACTTAATTCTTCAAATTTATGTAGATGATATTATTTTTTCCAGCACTAATCAATCTATGTGCAAAGAATATGAAGCATTAATGCAGAGAAAATTTGAAATGAGCATGATGGGAGAATTAACCTTTTTCCCTAGTCTCCAAATTAAGAAAATCGAGAAGGGAATATTCATTTGCCAATCAAAATACACCAAGGAACTGATAGCCAAGTTTGGAATGAGCGAAGCTAATCCTACAAAGACTCCCATGAGTCCAGCCATCAGTCTAGCTGCTGATGAGAAAGGATCTAATGTAGATGCCTCAATGTATAGAGGCATAATTGTTTCTCTCCTTTACTTATCAGCTAGTCGACTGGATATAAAATTTTCTATATGTAGGTGTGCCAGGTTCCAGTCGGATCCCAAAGTCTCTCATCTGGTGGCAGTCAAAAGTATCATTTGCTACCTTGTTAGGACTATATCATTTGGGTTGTGGTACCCTCGCACTGACCATTTCGATCTTATAGGTTTCTCTCATGCAGATTATGCAGGTGACAAAGTTGATCGCAAAAGTACTAGTGGAGCAAGCT
Source organism: Petunia x hybrida (assembly GCA_037355625.1). Lineage (NCBI taxonomy): Eukaryota > Viridiplantae > Streptophyta > Magnoliopsida > Solanales > Solanaceae > Petunia > Petunia x hybrida. The sequence goes on from JBBBVM010000472.1 coordinate 210,515, forward strand.
TCTTTCTTGGAAAGTCACTTGTCTCCTTGCACAACAAGAAATAAGATTGTATTGCACTCTCTACAGCTGAATCTGAATACATCGCCCTATGGCATTGTTGCACTCAATGCTTGTGGATGTATTCTCAACTGTCAGACTATGAATTACACTTTAAACCTATTCCTTTATTATGTGACAACACTAGCGCCATAAATCTTGCATACAATCCTGTTGATCATCCTAGAACAAAGCATATTGATGTTAGATATTATTTTATTAGGGATCATGTTCAATTAGAAGATATTGACATTGCATTTGTTAGCACTGATTTCCAATTAACTGACATTTTCACAAAGCCATTACTTGAGAAACGTTTTTGCAACCTAAGGGAATCTCTTGGCATTATCTCTGATCCATGCTAAAACTCATTCTTTATAAAATCAGCATATTGTGCATCTCATTTAGGTATAGTGATTTCTTTATTAAACATGCATTGCATATCTTTTCGATTATTAGAATAACACTTATCTTGCATATTTCAATCTAGTATGTTTTACATTACATAAATATAGTATTTTTTTTGTGGTCATGCATTACTCGTTAGAATAAAATATAGGCACTATAATTTTTCTTTTTCATATTTAGCACACTTGGTAAGTATCACATGTAGTACTATTATAATATTTTAAAAATGGAAAATATATGGCTATTACTATGTTTTGGTCTTTTTTTAAGCTCAATCGTCAAATCCCATCTTTATTGGAAAGACAAAAAGTGCATTTTTTTTCCGCTTCTGAGTGTCATTATTACTCCTTCTCTGTAGACACAACCCTTTAACTGATGAGACACATCGCTTCAACTTTCTAGAAAACCCTTTCTACCACTTTCCTTCTTCATCTTCCATCGTCTCAACTCTCAACTCTATATCTTTAACTCTTTCTCTCTCTCGCTCTCTCTAAAATCACCATGGAAAAAGCAAAGAAACAAACAGTCAACACCAGAAAAAGTCCTAGAGTCTCCTCTAAAATACTCTGTCCATCTTCTCCTACGCATGTCGACTCTGATCACTCCGAAAATACTCTTTCTCTTGAGAAATCGAAGGAAAAACAAAATCTCACCCAAAGTAAAGGAAGATGTCCTTTGGAACAGGAGAAAGTCGAGTCTGTCAAACCTGGTAAAACTGATTCTCCAGAATTTGACGAATTTGTTGATTTTTGGGACCCTTCCTACGTCGATAAATTTCATTCTCTGAAAGACAAACCTATGGCTCATGGTCGTGTTATTGATCTAGACGGTATGGAAGACCTAAACTGTAAGATTAAAACCTTCTTTACTTTTCAAGGTTGGGCTAATTTCTTCTCTGTGTGTCCTGAAGAATTCTGTGAAGATCTGGTACATTCATTTTATGCCAATCTCCATCCCTCTGGAGACGATAGTGTGGAAATGGTGGTTCTCGGCACTCGTATTATGGTAAATCCGACCACTCTAGGATGCATCTTTGGCTGTAAGTTCTCTGGTTTCTCTGAATTTTTCAAAGTTAGATGGCCTACTAAGTGTGAGTTAAATTTCGAACAAGCTAAAATATCTGTTAGTGAAAATTATGCTGATATTCCTGAAGTACATCAACTTGGTCCAAATGACTTGTCATTTGAATATTGTGTTCTTTCCCATATTCTTTGTACTACTTTGCTTCCTCATACTGGTTCTCTTAGTGTTTTGTCTCAAGGAGACACTCTTATTGTTTACTGCCTTGTTACCAAAAGAAAGCTGAAACTCTGTGCCTGGATTGTGAACTACATGCTTGAAAGTTCCTTTGACATGGCTTATCTTCCCTATGGTACGCTCATTATGCAAATATTGAAATTCTATAAAGTAAATTTGTCTAGTTAAAAAATGGTCACTGTTAGTGGTTGTTACAGCTCCCGTGCCTTTACATCTATGGATTATATTCGTGTGGATGGGACTTGGTTAAAAAGGGTAGCCAAAACAATCCTAAAGGAACAACTAGGAACACCTCTATTCCAAATGATGTGGCCGGTCCCTTACACCTACCTGGCTCTGGCAAATCTGAAGATCTAACAAAATTGCTTACGGAAGTTGATAACATTAAAGATTTCCTTTTGAGTGTTCAGTACAAACAAGATCGGTGGTCTGCTGCCATTGCTGAAGTAGAACTTGACACCAGACAAAATTCTCTGAAAATTGACAATGCTATCATGGACTCAGCATCAACCATTCATTAGGTGCATGAGAGGATTGATGCAACATCACAAGATATTCAAGGTAGGATTAATACTCTCTCCACGGATGTGCAAGGGAAGTTGGACCGAATGAAAGACAATGTGGTCAACACACTGGCCTACTTTATCGCTCCTCGTTGATTTTACTGTTAATTAGATACAATTGCACTTTTATTTTTTGGTTTGTAATATTAAAATTTCTAGGCGATTGCCTACTCCCTTTTTGCTGATCTAAAAAAGGGGAGAAAACTGTAGGTAGTTCGATATTCTTTTGCCAGTGAAACTTTAATATTGTATGCAGGGAAATAGGGGGAGCTAACTTAGATAAAGTTAACTCTCTAATTAAATTATGTCTATGCATGGAAACAAGGGGATTCGACTATCTTCACACAATTTAAAATATACAAGACATGGGGAGTCAACTTAGATATCTTGGCCCTACAAATATATACTTCTTTTATAATATGCAGGAACACAAGCAATTGTTGAAGAAGTCGACTAACTCAACAGGGGGAGTATCTTCTTTCATCCTTCCCCCTCTCTCTTTGTCATCATCAAAAAGGGGGAGATTGTTAAACTTATTTAGATTATGACAAAAACTACACTAAGTAAAGCCTATGTGGCAGGTTACATGACATGTGGTGACGGAGCTGGAAATCACGTAGATGATCGAAGATAAGGAAAAAAAAGGCAGCCCGATGGACAAAAAATCCCGCGTTCATACAAGGTCTGGGAAAGGGCCCTACCCCAAGGGGTGTGATGTACGCAGCCTAACCCGATGTAAGCATCAGTGGTTGTTTCTAAGGCTTGAACACTATGACCTATACGTCACGCGAAGACAACTTTACCAGTTGCTCCAAGGCTTCCCTTCAAAGCAGCATGGAAAGAAATCTCTAAGGATGAAAGGGAATTTTGTTTGTCAAGATCGAAGACGCTAGTGTTTTAACAAGAGAGATTCTCGAGTTAATTGAGTGCAGCTAACTAAGAAAAGATATCAACCGAAGATTCTGGCAATAAGTGCTATCAGGGCTAGCTGTCGAATGGGAATGCAGACAGTGTGAACACAAGCACTAGCTCGCCTTTATTCTCAAAAGATTCCATCAATTAAAGATCTTTTGAGGATGCACTCTCTTGGGTCACCGTATCTCTTTCTTGCAATAAGGACTTCTATAAAGGAATATCTTGATTTCAAATCAAAATTAATCACAATGAAAGTCTCGCAAGAATATCAATCAAGGCAGCAGCTTGGAACATACCCTACAGAACCTCTTGCAACGGTTACTAAATGGAAGACTTTAAAAGGACTGATCAAGACTCAATACAAACAAGCTTCTACTTACTATCTATACTATTCTCTAAGCTTTTACTTAATTTATCACTGTATACTTGAGAGTTTACGAGTGTTCAAAAAGAAAAGAAAGAGAAAATCAAGATATAACTAATATTTGTGCCAAGGTGAAGTTTGTCTGATTGGCTATAAATCAAGCTTGATTATTGTTGGTGAGCGATCCTAAACCAACGAGAGGATCGTTAGTGGTGAACGATAAACCACATGGTGTACTTTAAATTTACAAGAGCTAGAAGAGATACCCTCCTTTGTGACCTAATGGGACTGGATTAGGAATCACATTGGTTCTGAACCAGTATAAAAATACCTGTGTCAAAGCTTTACTTTCTGCATTTACTTTGTGCTTTATTACTGTTATTTCTATTGATAGTCAACTGCTAAATAATCTAAGTCAACTAATAAATTATAAAACGAATGATTCACCCCTTCTCTTGTACTTTCAACGACGATATCTATCATTTAAAACTTTAAAACTTAAAATGTATTCTGCCACTTTTTTCAAATTATCCAACTCTAAGAACTTTAAAAAAGAATGAGAATCACCCTTTAAATACCTGACCTGCTAGGGTTTTGAATTTGATTTGAATTTCAAAAAATCTTGCCCAAATCAGATATTTCCATAAGGGTGAAAATTGTCCAATCCGTCAAAGATTGTATAAGTCTCATCCTTATCTCTAAGGATTTGTCTGTTACTGCAAATAAACGAATAGGATCAATTTGCTTTTGAAATGAACGCTTAAGATTCTGTCCAACGCGGTTTTGTATGGAGAAGATGAAGAACATCAAGATTTAGTCATTTTTAATTTTTTTTTTTGTTGATTCACTTTTGGGGTTTGGATTGAACAACCCTATTGGAAGCACATGAAGAAAACGGTATTTTTATTTTTATTTTGACTTTTTGGATGAATTTATTAGAACTTTGTTGAAATAACCTCTAATTTTACAAATGTTTGTTTTTGGAATTCGATTATTTAAGAATGAAAAGTTACTTTCGCGATTGTGATTTTAGATCAATATATCTAAATGATTCATTAATACAATAATAATAGTCTTAAACAATTCTAAATAAAAGAAAACCTCAAAAATTATGGCTACATTAGGAAGCAGTTGGCTTTACATCATAGTCCTCAATCCTCATTGGTGTTGCATTATAAAACAATAAAGTAGGTTAGATTCCATTTTTGCAAGGCTTGAGTTGAGCATGCCGGTTAAAGTCAAGTGAATTAAAGAAAACTCCTTATTGAAAATCAAATTAGACCGTAAGGAAATGTTTGTATTGTCTAGAGGAAAAAACAACAAATTTCTATTTTGTGTTGTTCTATTAAAAGGGACAACATTCAAAGCATAGAGTTCAAAAAGGTACAAGTGTGAGTATTAGCTAATTTGACAAGTAATATTATTGTAGCAATATGTGCAATATAGTTGTCGTATCATATACCTAGATATCTACAATTTATTTTTGATAGTGAAATTACTCCAAAATATTGTTGAAATTGGAGAAATTATATGGATAGCTATGTGCATGATAATTGAGCCAAAACCATTTTACAAAAAGTAATTTAGAATTTAATTATAAATTGAGCTCAACTTCAAATCCAAATAAGTTACTTACAAATTTACGAAGTGTTTGCCTAAAATTTGAGGTAAAGAGTCTATTTGTGTAACAAAAAAAAAAAAAAAAAGACTATTTGTGCACAAGTCCTGTCGAGAGTAAGTGTTATATACACTGTCTGTTCTAATTTATATGAAGTAATTTGACTTACACGGAGTTTAAAAAATAAAAAATATTTTTGAAACTTGCGGTTTAAAAGAAACCATAAAAATTTATGTATTTGATAATCATCTCATAAAGTTAAATTGTTACTAAATATAAAAATATTTTATTCTATTTAGGACAAAAAAATGTGTCACATAAATTGAGACTGAGGGTACACATTTTACCTTTTCAAACACCACAAAAGTAGAAAAAGTACTTAAAAACTATTTTAGCCAAAAAAACACTAAAATAAGTCAATAAAACACCCTCTTATAGGCTTTTTAAAAATAACTTATCACCTAAAAGCCATAAATTAGAAATACATAAATTTTTAAATTTTTAACTTATCTTTTATACTTTTTTGTGTTAAAAGTAATTGCCTAAAAACACACTATATCTTTCTCAAATACCAGAAAAACTAAAAAATAAAACTGAAAAGCTATCTCAATCCTAACAGCCTCTTTCGCTGAATTGCTTTGACACATCACCTGAAACAGGACAAAGCCAGAGCCGCCTTCGGTCCTTTAGCGAAACAAAAAGAAAGACTTTTAGAAGCCAACCGCTACCCACTATAGTTCTTTTGAACCTTTTAGATTTCTGCTATACCGCCGTTATTGTTGAAATGCGAGTCCGCCATGACTTTTTGGATTCATACACTTTTTTTTTGGGTTCCAAGCAACTGATTAATGTAGTATATAAAAGTAATTTTTAATTTATGCAACATACTTTTTATTTATTTTTTTTTTAAAATAAATGACATATTTTTATATTTAGTAGTCTGTCTATTTTAATTTATATGATCATGTTTGACGAAACATGAAAATGAATATTTTTGAAACTTGTGATGAACAAACATAACATATACTTCTATGTGGTTATAGCTCTTTTGAAACTTGGGGTCTTAAAGATGCTATAACATTACTCCCTCCGTCCCATTTTATGTGACACACAATTTTACACTTGAAAAAGTAAGAAAGAGAAGATTTGAGTAATAAAAAAGTTGTTGGTAGCTTTAAAAGTATGTAGGGTCCAACAGAGGTAAAATAAAGATGGTACATTAAATAGTTGTCAAATAAGAAAATGTGGGAAATGTGTCATTATTTTTGGGGAAAAAAAATTGATGCCACATAAATTAGGACAGTGGGAGTATGTATGAATATAAAAGCTCATCAGTATAGTTAAATAGGAAGTTTTAAGTAAAATTTTGTCAAAAATTAAGAAATAGTTATTTTTTTGGACGATCTAGAAAGAAATATTGTCACATATTTGCTTTACCTTTATTGGATCTAATTTAATTTAACAACTTTTTAATTACTCCAAATGGTTATTCTCTTATTAATTTATCTTTTTATTTAATAAGAGTAATGTTGAAAGTTACAAATTAAACATGCACACCATCACATAAAATGTCAAATGTCAGGGAGAGATTATGTGTGTATATATACACACTGATTACGGGTACATTCATGCAATCAACAGAGAAGAATTTTGCAGAAAATGGTTGAGCCAATGATGATGCCTTGTGAGCTGAATACTTCTTATCAAAACAAGCAAAATGGCAAGAATGATCGATGGGTGTGTTGGAGCCGAAACAAAGATGATGAGTTTAAGCATATTCAGACTTTGTACACTTCGCTTTGTGAGTTTCCTTTCCTACTCTTGAACATCTTCTTTATCTATTCTTTGACAGTTCTCTATATAGTTCTTGAAATACTGGACAAATTGCACTCTTGTAGTTTATGTGCTAGACTTGTTTATCATTTATAAAACACTCTATTAATGGATAATGGACATTCTAATGTATTTGATTAAGCAATTAAATTTGTTTTTTCTAGGCCGCAGACAATATGATTGTATCAAGATTCAGTAACCTTTTGATGATACTGAGATTTCAAAGTGAGATAATTCGACTATGTAACAAGTAAAACACGCGGTAACAATAATAATATAAGAAAGGAAAAAAGGAAATCTTATTGATTGATCCGGCCGAGAGAGAGCCAATGGTGCTGTATATAAAAGCTTGTTGAGTAAATAAATGTGCAGAGTTTTAGTATAGCAGTAATTGTTTGTCATAAAGTGGGAGGGATAAAGAGGGGGTATTTATAGGAAAGTCCAACTAACTGACTCCCAACTCCTCTCCTGCACGTTTCGGTGATAAGATCATGGTTGTTGGACGTATAGGCTGAATCCTAGATCTGGAGTTGGTTGGCGTTGAGATAACGATGATCCGGACGCTCTAAACCTTCCGGATGTATGACTCCGGGACCTATTTACCCGATATAGAGGTGGTAGATCTGGAACCTAGTCTTCCGGCGGTCAGGAGTCCCTTCAGTCTAGGCCACGCTGGCACCGATCGACTCGGGGTTGACAAGGAATTCCTTCCTTCCATGCTAGCCACGTGTTCGGTCAAAGAGTCTGCGTGTCCAATGCAACTGTTACCGATACATGTGCGATTTTAACTTTTTCTAATATGATGTCAGTAGTCGCGATACAAACTTTAAGTATTATTAATTTATGTACTATTGTGTGAGTGATAGCAGAAGTAAAAAATTGAAGTAGTAGTTGAAAGGGTTGTATTGATAGTGAAACGAATTTGAATTTGTTTAAGTTGCACACAACTAATTCTAATAATTGAATGACATCAAACATATTGGAACAGTTGAACGGAAGAAATATTTTGTAATGTGAGGATTCATCATGAAATTTGCTGGTTTTAGATGGCTGTCAGTATACCGCAACCCTTCTCCTTTATCCAGGCTTGGGACTGTCAATGTGAGCAGGCGCAGAAAGGCAGAGTTGAATGGAAGAACTAAATTTTAAAGTTTATTCAGAAAACTGACATTTAGTATTATAAATTAGTATATGGAAAACACTCATTGTCTGTTCGTCATCACAGTCCCCATTTAATTCTTGAATCAGTAACAACATTCTCCATTTCATTTACATTTTTCCATTTTATTCTTGACTCAGTTTCTTCTTACATTCCTCATTTATATAGGCAATTCGTCTCGAGTTGATACTGTACTTGATCATCACACAATCAGATTAAGAATAAGAGATGTGCTAGAGCGGGTCAATACTCAAGCTACTTGTTTGATTCAATTTTGGGCGCCTATAAATGATAGTAAAGGGCAGTTATTCTTGACAACAGCAGACCAGCCTTTTGGTTTTAATAAAAAGCTTCATCATGGATTCTGGTTGTACAGGAACCTCTGTCTCCGAACGTTAATTTCTGTGGACACCGAGACAGCTGAACACAACCATGGTCCTCCAGCACGGGTCTTCCAACATGGAATGGCTGAGTTCAGCCCACATGTACGATATTACACCATAACAGAATATCCTTTGCGTGATTTTGCAATGCATAATGGGGTGAGTAGTTATTGGGCTCTACCAATTTTTGAGCCTTCAAGACATCAATGCATTGGTGTACTCGAATATGTATTTGAAGAAGATGAAGATATAAAACTGCACAGTTTTTTGGATAGTTGCATCAGCAATCACAAGATAGTTAAGGTGTCTCCCCTAACCGCCTCCTACTTTCCATGTTCTGTGCTTAGGTTTGCAAGACTAATCAGGTTAGATGTTAAAGATTGATTCAAAAGGAATGTGTCGTTTTGAGCTTTTGGTTAGATGTAAAATCTTCTATCCGATTTCTGATTTTCTTTCAATTGCATCCTACTGCAACTAGTTTTCCTCGAAAATCCCTGTTTACCGTGTTCGTGTTGCTTGTTTGCTTTTGGAACAGTGTCCCACTATTTAATTTGATTATATGCAGAGAACAGGTTTGTCACTTATACCTGTAAGGTCAGCTTTCCCTCAGCAGGTAAACTCAAAAATCCCCGCCCTATATAAAAATGCAGCTATAAAAATGCATCAAACCATTTGCCACTCTCTGTCCATCCTACTATATTTGTGGTTCTTGTTATTTTCTCAGTCCATCTTATGCCCTATTCCAATGACTTTATGTAATCACGACGCAGATTAAAAAATACTGGGAAGCATTTCCAGGTATAAAGGAGGGTTTGGAAGTAACATGTAAGACTCACAAAATACCCTTTGCTCAGACGTGGATCCCTGTGCTTGATTCAAGCAGGATGCTAGTATTCATGACTTTACCATCAACAAAGTTTTATTGTGAAGACATGAAAGATATACACTTTTTTGCTATGACTGGCCTAAGTTGTGTACATCAAGGAGAAGGGTTGATTGGAAGAGTCCTTTCAACTAGAGGTTCATGCTTTTGTGGAGATATAACTCAACTGAGCATAGAGACATATCCCTTGATTCCGATCGCCCGTTTTGCTGGATTAGCTACTTGTTTTGCAATTTGTTTGCTAGCAAGAAACAGCAGTTACATAGTAGTTGAATTCTTATTACCTTGGGATGAGACACTCTATAGAGACCCGCAGAGCTTCTTGCACGAACTATTAGCCACAATGAAAGAGCAATATCCTGGTTATATAGTTGGTTCTGGACAAGAGCTGGGGGAGAAATTGTCTGTCGAAGTTATTAAAACTTCTCCTAGTGATAAGCTTGATATGTTAGAAATAGGCCAATCTCAACCAATTTTGGAAGCTTTACTGGATAGTGTAGATGGTATGCAGTCTGATTTCCTGAATCAAACATCTGGACTGTCTAATTTAGATGCTGATGTTGGGGATAATGAAAGGGAACCTAATGGAGAAGCAGTGGACACTGTTAAGTCTCACCATAGACTAGAATCAGGGAGTGAGGCAGAAACTGTGCGACTAAATTCAGCAGATCAAGTGGTGGAAGTTGAAGTTGACGCACTGGCCCATCAAAGGATAAACTCTCTCAGTACTGGTTCGAAGGAAGAAAGCAGGACTAAACGGATAGAAAAAGAATATGGAATAACTAGAGAGGCTCTAGAGTGTCAATTTGGTAAGAAACTTGCTGATGCGGCAAAAAGCTTTGGGGGTAAGCATTTATCTAAGTCGAGTAGCTGGAACCTTATGCCTTTTTTCATGTCTTGAGGACCCTATTTCTTTTTGCAGTTGCTCGAAGTACATTGAAGCGCATATGTAGAGACTATGAGATATACAGGTGGCCACGTCAAAAGTTTAGAAAGGAAAATCATGTCCTCTCTCAATGTGGATCCCTACAAGCTGGTGATAAACACCCTGCAGATTCTAGGGGAGGAAACCAGCTATGCATTGACTTGTCTCTTGGAAGATACCCGTCATCTGTTGTTACACAAAAGAACCTGCTGGTTACAATGACAGAAACGAAGAATGCTATGAGCATAAAGGTAGCATACAGAAATAGAACGGTAAGGTTTCCGTTGCGACTTTCCTCCATCAAAAAGGATCTGGAAGAAGAAGTGGAGAAGAGATTGATAATACCAGTTGGAAGTTCATTGATAAAGTATGAAGATGAAGATGGCGATTGGATTTCAATAACATGTGATTCCGATTTGCACTATGGCATGGAAACATTAAAATCATTGGGTAGGACTACAATCAAGATGTTGGTCGAGACCTGAGCCCATGTACAATAAACTAATCATTCACATGCTTAACATTGTTTCAAGAGTTAATTTGTTCCACACACCTTTGTATGGCATAAGCACTAGTAAAGCTGCATAAAGATCTAGCCACTCACCACATTTGTTGCTCTTGACCACAGTAGGTACCAGATTTACAGAACACAGATTCAAACTATTCAGCCTGTTGGAGATATTTACTGAAGTTGTTTCTGTTTTTTTTTTTTTTAAATGGCTATTATGATATTATCATTGATGATACAATACATTTACTGTGATTAATACTTAATAGGTGTGGTTGTGAGATTTATGGAACTTTAAAGTACAATACTTTCCATGGGTTTTATGTAAACTATCTGCAACAATTATTAGTAAGTAGTGGTTTGTTTACATCTAGTGTAACTCTCTCAAACCTATCAGTTAGGAAGGCTTTAAGAAAGCTTAAATAAGGCAGTTTGTTGACCTCTACTTATTCATATTTGAAATTTCTCTTTTGTATTATGAGTGTTGCTTAAATTAGGCAGTTTTATCTAAACTTAGGAATCATGTCTAAAATTTGGGTTGTTGCCTAGGCTAGGAGTTTAGGTATATGAGTTCTAAATAGCCTTTACCGCTTTTTACCATTATCAGCTATTCATTATTGAGCATTGATTTATTCATTCATGTTGAAATTTCCCCTCATTTAAGGTTTGAAGTTAGTTAGAGTTTGAAGTTTGAATGGGCAAACTAATTCCTTTGCATTCTGAATGTGCAAAGATACATTAGTGTATTGATGTTTCTTAAACAATATAAATATCTCCTTTTAGCTATTGAATTTCCTTCTTGATTGTTTGCTTCCCTGAGCAACTTTAAGCTTTTGACGTCAATGATTTACATGTCGAGAAAATTACTGCACTAGATTGAGATTCATAATTCTCCACAGAGGCTCGAAACACTTCAATGAGTGTATCCCACCTAGTTCAAGCCTTGTCGCTACTGATGTTTTTCTTTTGATCAGTGTTATTGCTACTTTGGATGATACTGTTCCAAATTTTACTGGTTTCTGCACAATTCAATATTATCTTGAATACTAAGAAATCCATTACGTTTATCATGTGTAAGTCTTGTTCATGACCCTAGTTAACTAATATGTTGTATAATTGTTTTGAATATCGCTGTTGAGCAGCTTTGCAAGATGCAGATGATAACAAATAGAGCCCAATATTTGGAATTATTCGATCTTCTGGAAAACTTTATGTGGACGAAGGCTGGAATATTTACACAGTTATGTGAAATCATAAGTTGGCATTTACTGCTATGCCTTCTCCTAATACTTGAAAACACAGGTACCTTTTCCAGTTTCTACTTTATTTTGGGTTCTGGAAAGAAGAAACAGCATAACAAAGAATGAGCCATTTATGGGTCTTTTAATTGATAGAAGACACTGAATGAATGTGCTTCAAACAAATTGACATGATAATCTGTTCAACTTACCTCTGACTAAGGACTTGAGGGTTCTGTGGTTAAGGATAAAAATAACATTGTCATTGACCTACAAATCCAATTGATGGAATGGGAAAAGGATTGCTAGTGTGTCCTCTCGAATTATGTGCACTGAATTTCGGATTTTAATTTGGAGCTTTGGTAGAGTGTGTAGCTATTGGAAAAAAAAAAAAGATAAAAGAGAGGAGGACTTCTAGTTGTGATTATTTTCTTCTTCTTTTTTTCAATCATTCATCTTCTTTTGAAACCATATATATATATGCGCGTGGTTTATAAATATTTGTATGCGTGATTTCTTCTGTAATGGCTATGCGTGCACAGAGCATTCATTGCTGAAGCAATTATAGTCACCTTTTAGTTTGTATACTTTGAAAATCCATTTTTCACTTGTCTTTAGCATTGAGTATGATACATGTACTATCCTCCTTTAAGATCTGCAGTTACCATTGCTTGTTGAATATATCGAATGTGTATTTTTCCATACATTTTGGCTGATAATTTTCACTATTTTCATCTTTTCCAAGCAAGGTTGAACCCGAGTCAAGTAAGCTGGAAATCTCATGGAGGGTAGACAAATCAATGTGAGTATTTTCCATTCCACTTATATCTTTTGTTAAATTCATGAAAAGAATATTTGCAGGTGTAGTTAAATTATATTCTCTTGATAGTACGTCATTGATTGAAAGTTGAAGTCTCAAAAGTCATATATTGTCTTCTTTGTGCAGGTTTTGAATTAACTTCCTGTTGGAACTAGCATCTAGACATGCTCTTTTCAACTAAACTCATTGTATCCAAGCGAGTTTTTATTCTTTATCTGAAAGCTCTAGATCTGGGAGAGGGAAGGTTATATGTGTTTTCCTGAGTGTTGGTGATCATTAGCTGCTGTTGGTATCGATGTGTTTATCAAGAGCAGACTTGGCTGTGAGAAACCTTCTCAAGTGTCCCCCAAGGCCCCACTTATTGACCTTTCAGAAATTTCGAACGTTATACATTTTACGGGACTTTCAGAATTCGAACGTTACTAGAATCCCAAATGGCTATAAATAACAGACTCTCCTCCGTATCCTTTCAATCATATAGATTTCTCAATTTCCATTTCATATAAAGTGTGAGTTCTCTTATTTTGCAAACACACTCTTTTCCAATACTATATTATTTCTTTCTTTATATATCAATACAACTATGGCAATAGTGGGAATCTTGAGAGTGGCTATTTTCACCATTTTGACACTAATGTATGTAGCAGCTACTAAAATTACAGCTCAACAAGACAATTTTGCTCCGGCACCAGCACCGGGAATGGACGCAGGAGCTGGATTTCAGCTTACTCTATCAACTGCCTTGATTTGCTCTTCTATGTTTTTATCTTTTATGGGGTTTCTCTTGCATTAGTTTTCGAATTATCTGTGTTATTTTTCTGTACTGATTTATAGTAAAGTATTTAGGCCTTAATTATATCAGTTAAGGTCTCTAGTTATCTGCTCCGTATATTATGATGTATGGCTCATCTTTGTTCAATTAATCAGAGTGATATTGTGTTGGCTTTTCATTCCTATGTTTTTTATTCCCTCGATCCCAGTTATGTGACACGGGCAGATTTTGAGAATCAAACAGCTTTTCTTTGAATGTGATACTCGTATACATGATACTTACACAGTAATTTTTGGTAGTTTTCAAATATATAAATTTTATTTATAAAAAAACTTAATTACAGTTGAGGTCTTAAGTTTTCTGCTTCTTATTCTAGAGTCAATGGTTTCTCCTTTATCAAACTAAGGAGCGCGAGTGAGTTCTTTTGGCTAGTTGAGAGCCTATTATTAAAAGAATTTCGCTAACAAACTTGGTATCTTTCTTTCTCTCTTTGATTTTAAGTTTTTCAGATTGAAATTTTGACGTCAAGATTAATCTAATTTTTTGATGATTGATCGATAAACAAAACCCTGAAGTGGTAAAATAAGCTCTAACTCTACAACTATAATTTTGAAACTCATCAAGCAAGATAAGAAAAGAAAGTAAAGCAACGAAAGAATGTTTTTCTGATAATAAATAAACTAGTTACAAGAAAAAGTCGCTATTTCATATGTTTTTCCTTTCCTTCTAGCTTTCTTACATCATAATAATCTCCAAAAGAGCAAACAATATACACTCGTAAAACTTTTAAGGGAAGAGTTGGATCTTGGCAACTTGATTACACTCGTAAAACTTTTAAGGGAAGAGTTGGATCTTGGCAACTTGATGATAATACTCGAACTCAGCGACAGAGCAATTAGTCACAGATAAGACCAATTCTTCCTTCATATTTAGGATTTTGATGTCTTCTCGGTATAATTTGAAGAAATCATCGAAAGCAGGAGCGGACAAGTAATCTTTTAGGACCTTGTATTCCACATTCTTTTCGCTTACGTACACCAAAAAATTCAATTTCTTGCATGCCTTTTGTAACTTCTTTGGACGTATGATTTTGTTCTTCTCTCGATTAAGCATGGTGTAGCCGTTGTGGTAATTGAACTTGTTAGACAGAATATTTTGAATCCTTTCGTAATAATTCAACACTTCCATTATTGGTGGATTTTGAATCAAGAGAGAGAAACGATGTGAATGTATTCCTCAGATGTTTGAGTGCATGGAGAGGGATATACACACACACACACATATATATATATATATAGGAGGCAGTCTCTTTTCAAATTCTAATACTGAGAAAAGTGGGATTAGCTTTCCTAAACTGAGTAGGTTCACAGGAGGAGGATATCTTGTTGCCAAATTAATTGTTTTCCTAGATTGGTTTGGATTAGGTTCTTTTTCTTTTTCCCCTTTCTGTGGTTTCCTTAAGCAAAGATCAGGTTTTAATACAAGTAATTTCAGAAAAAAATATATCAAGTATAAAATTGAATGACTCGTTTAGAACAACAAATTAATTTTTTTCGTACCTTGTTAAATATGTTCACATAAATTAAAATAGATATGAGTATAAATTATCATGTCAATTTATCCCTATCGTGAAAATATATCCACTTGTAGATTTTGATTCTTTTGAGTCGGTGATCCAATTTGCATCACAATATTCCTCTATAATAGCGGGATATTTATCATAATGCAAAACATAGTCTTGTGTATACTCCAAATAACCCAAGACTCGTTTCATTGCCATCCAGTGCTTTTGTCCATGATTACTTGTGTATCGACTCAGTTTACTTATAGCACAAGCTATATCTAGCCGTGTACAATTCATGATGTACATTAGACTTCCCAACACTCGGTATTAGATAAAAGCTGACAGCACTTGAAAAGGTGACACGTGTCCACCACGTGGCACGAGCAGAAGTTCCAATGGACAGACATCTAACGGACAGACATTTATCACGAGCAGACCCAAAGGAGCTATGAAACACTTCATCAGCCAATCCGGTCTAAGTGAGCCGTTATTAACCCGATCATCCACGATCATTCAATTAATGGTCATAAAGGCAATCATTACAGCCCAGCAGTTATGCATCCAACGGATACATGCCCAGCAGTTACATATCCAGACGGATCCATGCCCAGCGGTTACGAATCCCAACGGGTGCCTATCAGACTTATAAATAGCATTTGCTCTAAATCATTGTAACACAACTTTACTTCCTGTCTACAATATTAATAAGAATACTCTCTCACTCTTGCTCAGATATTCCTTTTTGCTCATATTTGCCTAGTATCTTAGTTCTTTGATCCTCTAAGTACGACTGATATCGAAGAGCTCTCTCCGGGGATAAACGATACGACACAGTTACTTCTCCTTATTTCTATCTATGTTTTATCTTTATTAACTCATACTTATATCTCGTTCTCATATTGCTTGCAAATCTATCACCACTTTGGTTCGTCGTTTAAACTCTTAATCTCAACTATTGATCGTGACTCCGCAAATATAAATTTAATTGTTAATTGGCCTAAAATCGGATCTAGGTTAAACAATTTGGCGACCACAGTGGGAGCCGGTCAATAGCCTTCGTAGGTTAATAGTTTATCTTTTCAGATATTACACCTCTTTTCGTCAGTCTTTTTGTTCTATAACTAACATGGCAGAAAACAATTCACAACGAACTATCGTAGGCAGAAGTCAGGTAAATACTCCTCCACTCAGTCCTAATTACTCTCCTGATTATTCTCCCGACTACTCGTCCGCTGGGCAGCAACAATCTTCCCAAAGACCGGTCAGGCAGCAAAATAGGCGTATGCGCTCTCAGAGCACTACCCCACCCAGGAGACGAAGCCATAGGAGTCTCTCCCCTGGCCAAGGGAACCTCCAGGAAACACTCTTCTCTTTCATGCATGAATAGGCAAAGGTAAACCGTGGAATAAATGAGGCACTCACTTCTCTCCGAAGGAGTAACCCTTTAACCGCAAGGGCTGACGCTGCAGCACCTGGTCGTGACGCTCCTTCCTCACATACTTCGAGGCAAGGCGGAGAGCGGAATAACGGAGGGACTACGGATCCAACGACCCAAGTTAACCAGAATCAGAATGGAGGGTCTATGGCGCCTACGAAAATGAGCCTTGTTGTGGAAGCTCTCACCAAACAATTCAAGGAAAGACAGGAAGCACTTCAAAAGTCTCTCCACGAGAGAATTGATCAGATACCAGGCGCTCCACCCACACTGAAGAAAGTCGATGTCCAACGATATTCCCAGCGACCCTGGAAGAAGGAGGCAGCCCCAAAGGCGATACCTAAGACATTCAAGATGCCAAAAATTCCAAGGTACCGCGGAACATCTGATCCCAACGACCACCTCATGATGTTTAGCAACTTTATAAAGGCTAGCGATCTCACCGACGATGAGATCGAATCTGTCCAATTGAAGAAGTTCGTAGAAACCCTAGCAGATGGAGCTCTACGATGATACTCAATATTGCCACCCAACTCCATTGGGTCTTTCACATAAATGGCTGAATTGTTTGTGAAAGCACACACAGGCGCTCAGAAGACAGAAACCCGCGTAGAAGATATCTTTGAAATCAAGCAAAGACCCGACGAGTCTCTCCGCAAATACGTGGATCGCTTCCAAAGAGAGCGTATGATGCTCCCCAAAGTACCAGACAGATGGGCAGCGATCGCGTTCACCAACAACTTGGATATTAGGAGCTCAGAGGCTACGCGCAGACTTTACGAGTCTCTTCGCGAGTTCCCAGCAGCCAACTGGTCAGACGTCTACAACCGTTACAATTCAAAGGTACGTATCGATGAAGATAAATTGATTGGAATAGGTACTCGAGGAAGGGCTCAGGCACGCAATAGTGGATCCGGCGGGAAGGCAGAGACCGAGAGAGAAGACGTACGTTATGAACCGTACCCTGATCAGTCACGCAGCCATTCCAAAGGGCGCAACCGCAACAACAAAGGATTGTCCCGGAGAGATGATTCGGAGTCAAGCCTCCGTGGAGCCCCAAGCCTGCCAAGCTTCAATGTGGAAATGACTAAAGTAGTGGCAACACTCAAAGACATGGGAGAAAAGGTCAAGTAGCCGAAGAACATGAAGACCGACCCAGACAAGCAAAACCAGGACCTGTGGTGCGATTTCTATCGTGACCATGGTCATACCACCGAGGATTGCAAGGCCCTAAGGTACGAAATTGCTCATTTGTTGAAATAGGGATTCTTGAAGGAGTTCCTGACCGAGAAGAGGAAGCAGACTCACGTGAAGGCACAGCAAAACAAACCTGGCCCTCCACGAGCATCCTCTCCAAGGAGGACAGTTAATGTTATTTTAGGTGGAATCGAGGTGGACTCCGTTACCTTCACAGCGAAGAAGTATGCAAAGGTCTCCATCACAAACAACAAACGCCCACGATCAGAAGAAACAATAACATTTGAGGATTCTGACGCAGACGGCTCGCAATTCCCACATGCTGATGCGTTAGTCATAACATTACGCGTGGCGGAGTTCGATGTCAAGAGAGTACTCATTGATGCGGGCAGTTCTGCAAACATTATCCAATCACGGGTCGTAAGGGAGATGCAGTTGTCAGACAAGATCGCACCCATATCTCGAGTTCTCTCCGGTTTCAACAATTCAAGCGAGAAGTCTCTTGGTGAGATTACTCTGACAACTCTCGCCGAAAGAGTAGCAAAGGAGACAACTTTTCATGTTGTTGATGCGGATCTAGCCTATAACATCATTTTGGGAAGACCTTGGATCCACGACATGCAAGCTGTTCCTTCGACTTATCATCAAGTATTGAAGTTCCCATCCGAATGGGGAGTACGTAAGGTCCGGGGAGAGCAACGCTCTGCCCGAGATTGCTATTCGGTGGCTCTCAAACTGCCCGAAGAGAGCAAATAGCAATTACAGCGACCGGGACCAGATATACCACATGAAGAAACAAAGTACGAGGTCCCGGAATTCATCACAAAGATGGACGAAAGAGAAAACCACATGCCGACCATGGAAGCTTTGGAACCCGAAGAATCGTTCGCCGATACTTCATAAATTTATCCAGTAATTCATAAATTTCATTAAAATTCAAGGCCAATACTTGGCCTCCAGCTGCAGCATCCACCACGATCTTGGTATGAACGTTCAAACCTTCCACAAACGTATGGGCCAACACCTCATTCGACTGGTTGTGGTGCGGACAGTCTCTTAACAATGACTTGAATCTCTCCCAAGCTGAATACAAGAATTCTCACTCTCGTTGTCTGAAGGACATAATCTCACTCCTTATTCTGGCTGTTTTGGCAGATGGATAATATTTAGCCAGAAATTTCTTAGCTAAAGCATCCCAAGTAGTGATAGACGCAGGCTTTTCAGCTTTTAACCACTTCTTTGCTGCCCTGATCAATGAAAAAGGGAAGAGTATCAATCGAATATAATCAGTTGAGACCCCCTGTTGGCGTGTATGTGTCACTAATCTCCAACAAATTCTAGATATGTTGCTGTGGATCCTCGTGCAATAATCCAGCATATTGTCCAGTCATATGTAACAGTTGTATCATGCCGGACTTAATCTTAAAGTGTCCAGTAATTTCAGGCTTAACTATGCTCGAGGCTACTCTCTCCAGACTGGGAAGAGCAACATCTCGGACAACTAAAGCTCGATCTTCTGCCATTCCTATAGGTAAGGATTAAGAGAAACCTAATACCTGAAACAGCACAAGAAACTCAAAACAAAACTTAAACCTTAATAGAAAATAACAAATCGTCTAAAATAAAAAAGTCAATTATTTAGTCCCCGGCAACGGCGCCAAAAACTTGTTGCTCCCAAACGCACACGCAAGTATATGTGATCGACTAGTAATAAAGTGATAAATCGAGTATGTTTCCCTCGAGGACTATTGTTACGACTGAATCCTAGCAAACAATTTCCTAAAAACTATTCATGGATCTTTTTCCTATGATTGAGATTTTTACTAACTAAATGAAATAATTAAAAGCAAGTAAGTGAAGTCAAGTAATAGAACAAATTATAGGTTGTTATCAATAAAATAGAACGGTCTAGGGTCAGAGTTACGAACAATCCAGTTGAGTTTTCCAGTTGATTCTACTTCTTGATTTCCTAGATTGCTAACTAACATGTTAATTATATTCGTGAAAACCTGTCGATTCTTCACGAGTCTATGCAAGCTACTCTAACGCCTATATTTCTATGGAATTAAATTACATGCATGCATTAAAGAACTCTATATTTAGCTAAGCCAAGCGAATATGTATATGTCTATCCTACACACAAATCGATTCCCTGATGCCCAGGTTCACAATCAAGCCCTATTCTTTCTTATTTGCATTTACAAGTTCCCTCTGTCGAGTTCAACTTGTAAACCGTAGATAGTGTTCAATTATCGGGCCCTGACAACTAAACAATTAGGCTCAAGAAAGAATAAACAATCCGTAATGGTAAATTAATAGATAGAAATTAAATTTCAAACATCAACCTTTATGTAATTGCTCTAACCCTAGAACGATAGGTTTAGCTACGCCATATTCATAATAACAACACAAGAATCCATGGAAGAAATATGGAAGATTGTAATAGATGATGTAAAGGAATTAAACCCTTGGTTCAATGTGTTAGAACTCCAAAACTTTCTCCAGAAATTCGACCTCCCTTCAAAAACGAAATTAAAATACTATTTATAGTGTTTACAAAGTCTTCCCATAAGTTAATCCTAAGCCTAAACGAAATTGGAAAAGTTGGGGTCGCAGAACCAAAAGCCATGGGGAAAGCCTCGCGTGTCTCATGGCTTCTGAGAGTCGTGCGCCATACCTCATGCGTCGCATGGCTTATGGCTTTTGGAAGTCTGAAGCTGCAGGCCATGCCTCGCATGACTATGGCTTTTGGAAGCCTGAAGCTTTGACAAATCCTTAGCTTGCTCCAAAGCTTTCCGTCTAATGTCATATCCCACGATTAGCTAAGTTCATCAATTCTTGCTCGATTTTATCCATCTTAACTCCGTTTGCACTCGTATTCATCCAAATCATTCCTAACATCACCAACACAATAAGTGAGCGCAATAATCACAATTATTTCGTGCAATGAGCGAATAACGTATCAAAATGTTAGGAAATATTAAGGTAAATTAGGCAAATATTGCCGAACATCAGTTGCAAATAATATTTCCATATTTAAAATACTGAACTTCAATGAGTTTCTGAAAATATTTAGTAATAACTTGGCAATTAGTATTTGTAATGATCAACTTCAATGTTCAAAATACCATTTAAAAATTATAATTTTTTCTAAGTATAATTTATGTTTAAATACAATTTAAACTTCCAAATACACATTTTATCAATTTTAAATACATTTCTTTTTAACTTCAACCAAATATTATTTAAACACTTTGTAAGTCTCCAAATACAAATATTGTTTAAACAGGTACTTAGTTGGTAAATACGTAAGTAGATTCTATTGTAAGTCTCCCAATATGATTGCCAAAACCGCCCCTTACGAACGAAGGATCAATCAACTAAAGCCTCAATCGCAAGTTAATTCATCTCTATAAAACAATATTAAGCACGTTAAACACCATAACATTACAGTCAGTAGAAGTGGTCAGTGATACTAATTAGATTTAGCTTCTATGGTCTATGGAGACGATATACGATATAGGACGTCTAGTTTAAACTTTTTACCTAAAGCTTTTGCATGGATGTCCATATTTTAACAATACTACATACGTACCTTAATTTGTCTATATAATTAACTAATGAAAATCTACCAACACAAATACTAATCCTATACTACTATCTTGTATCCTTATATCACTAAATCGGCCATATTTGAAAATGGGCGGCAACGTATAATAATGAAGGCACTGCAATAACCCAAATTGAGAAACAATAAATATTAGTTGTGTGCATTTAATCAATCTCATTCTTTCCCAAACTAATGACAAATATCCTGGCATAGTCTATTATTTTAACTTTGGGAGGAAAACCGTAGAGTAATTAGATTACATTTTAGCATAAATTAAATAATTAATTTTAGATATAGTAAAATAGACAGCTCACTTTATTTTTGGATATTAAAGATTTTTATTAGTTACTTACTAATGATCTTTTTCAGCTCAAAACCAATAATGGTAAACACTCCCTGAAACAAGTCCCTTTATAATACATTGGTTGTCATTTATGTTACTTATTAATACGTGCATTACTAATTATTAATATCAACATTAAGTATGATTTAAAATAAATCATAAGTTACATGAAAGTCAATGTTACGAGGTTAAATCTAAGAAAAGGTCTTTGATATTATCTCTTAATCTAATTAGCTCGATGATGACAGATACTTACACCTTAAAGTACAGAAAAAACCATATCCTCAAATGATAATAGTTGTTCAGTCAGGCATTACGGTATATGATACAAAAGACCTAAAATTATAAAACTGTACAAATATAAGGAACTCCATCACTAAGATTAGAAAGTAAAGCAACGAAAGAATATTGTTACCAAAAAAGTAAACTTTTACCAACACAATCTCAACTGGTTTGAGAAAAAAATAGTCCCTATATCGTATTACTTCCTTTTCATTAAAGGCTTGTTACATGATAATAACAATACTCCAAAGGCGGAAAAAATATACACTCCTAAAACTTTTAAGGGAAGAGTTGAATCGTGGCAATGTGATAATAATACTCGAATTCAGCGGCAGAGCAATTAGACACATACAATACCAATTCTTCCTTCATATTTAGGATTTTGATGTCTTCTCGGTGTAATTCGAAGAAATCCTCGAAAGCAGGAGCGTACAAGTAATCTTTTAGGACCTTGTATTTCATATCGTTTCCAACGTACACCAAAAATAATAGTTTTATGCTTGGCTTTTGTAACTTATTGGGACATATGATGTTGTTCTTCTTCTTTCGATTAAAGTTGGAACAGCCGTTGTCGTAATTGAACTTTTTAGATAGAAATTTTTGAACCCTTTTGAAGAAATCGAACACTTCCATTGTAATTTTTTTTATGGAATTCAGATTCAACAGAGAGAACGATGTGAATGTTAATTCCTGAGATGTTGGAGTGCCTACACTAAGGATTTATATAGGCCGCGTTTTAAGACCTAATTCAGTGGGATAAGTATTCCTAATTTGAGTTGGTTCACAGGAGGACATCTTGTAGCTTAATCTTAGGTCTATACGTTTTTTTGTTTCCCGTCTTCATCATTTTTTCCCTTTTTTCTCGATCTTTTTCTCCTTATTTCCTTTTTTTTTCCCAATTCTCTCTTTTTTTCTACTTATCATTTCCTGTGGTTTTTTTTAAGGAAGGGAAGTGACTTTCCCTTATAGCACATTTTATATTTGGACTTGAGTATGTAATGAATATTTAAAATTTAATTTAAAGCGTTCAATTATTTTTCTCCTCCAATTTTGCTTTGAAATCAAACATCTCTGATGATGCTCAATGTCGCTCCAAACGCACACGTAAGTATACGCAGTCGATCAAATAATAAAGTGATAGGAAAGTATCATTTCCACGAGGACCATCGATTAATTATTAACTAGACAAACTTTAATTCAAATACTGTTTAAGAGAGTTCAACCAAATTTCTAGTATTTTTGTTATAACTAATCAACAAAAATTAATGGAAGTAAAAATTGAATGCCAGATGATTTCAAGAGTTTTAAATATCAGTGAAAGGAAATATTCCAGGATCATGGGACGTTCACCAATCCAGTTGCACTCATCCGCTGATTAAACTAACTTTATTTATCTGGGTCACTAATCACAGGGTTGATGATACTCACAGGGCTCTTTCGATACCCTGCTCGCCTATTCAAGCTAACTTAACACCTATATGTCTATGGAATTAGAATTAACAAGAATGCATGTGCTTCTCCTGTATAGTGACTAAGCGTGACTGTTAGGTATATTTCTATCCTAACCGCGAAACCATTCCCCAATGCCCACGTTCAGGAACACACTCTATTTAATTCTATTGCAACCTACGGTTCCCACTTTCGAGTTCAACCTTAGGTTCATAGATAGTACTTAACAACTGGCCAAGAAATCAAGTAATTCAGAGCAGAATTAAATAAACAACCCAACACGATAAATATAACAAATTTCAATAAACTTCAGAGTACAACTTTCGTGGTTAACCCATAACCCTAGAATAATAGTGTTTAGCTACTCATGGTCATGATAGCTTTCTCACAAAATAATTCAAAAGTCATGAACAATAAAGAAGAAAGAAGAATTACAACTCAATTGATGAATCTTGATTGCTCTAGCCTCTCCTATGTTTCTTGCCTCCAAAAGTACGTAAAAAAAAGCCGAATGATATGTTTATAATTAAATATGGAATAATAAGAGTAACTAATGCCCTAGGCTAGTCCAAACTTGGGTAGGAAAGTTCCCAGTCGTACAGCAGCCCATACAATGTAAGAATCCTTGTATGCTCAGTTCTCAAGTCGCACAGCTTCTCATACAATGTACGCCTGTTGTAAGGTTCATACAATGAGCTTATAAAGCTCCTGAGTCCGCTGATTTTTACACCAGTATTCTTCAATTTTCTACTTCAATTTTTGACTTCGGACTTCTCCAAAAAATATTGTCATCTCACTCCAAATTCCACCAATTCATACCTAAATCTTTCAAACACATGCATAAAGTTAAAATCATGTCAAAAATTAGCATTGTTGGGCATATACTACTATGAAAACATCTAAAAGTATTAAATACCATTGCTAAAAATATAGGAAATATGCCCAACATCACTAAACACACATCTCTTAAAGAGATACAAAGCAATCGTGGAAATATATTTAATCTAACTATGAGTCGAGGTCAAATCCCATAGAGAACAGGATAAGGGCGACTATAATAGTTGAGGAAATAAACCAATTATACTAAGCCAGACAGGTTTAGAATTTTGATAAAATTAGTAGCTATTAAAATACAAACTAAACTAGAAAGCGGTTAAAGTGATCAATGGCATTCACACAAATAAGATAGCACAAGCTATGTTTAGAACCTAGGGAATCAATTAACATCAAAGTTAGTCTAATATACCAACAAACTCTCATTAATTAATCCTAAGCTTTATTTATTAGCCTTGGAAATCAATTTTCTACCAGTGTTTCCCAACATATAATAGATTCTTGACTACCCACTAATTGCTTTTCAGCAAACTAGTGAGTCTATCTTAGTAGATTATCCCCAATCTAACTAAAAAGCATTAAGAACATTCCAAGTACGCTACAAGCTTGATGGACTATCACTAACCTCAATCAATAGGCTACAATTAATAGATACATCGTACTCTAGAATCTTGCTAATTAATCATATTCCAAATTTAACTCGCTTTTCCAAGTTTCATCTCTGCTAATGGGTGGTTCTAGTTTTAGCTACTCCTTTTGGAATCAAAATGAGCAGATGATTAATTAGATAACACAAAACTCATTCATAAAAAGTGAAAAATATGATTACTATAAAAACAACAAGATAAAAATCATCAAAACCCTAGTATTGTAGTAACCCAAATATATATTCAGACCGAATCATCCAACTAAATCAATACATAACATGGAATTAAAGATTTAAAGAGCTATGGATAAGAATTGCTTTGTAATGGTTTTCAATCTTCTCTCCCCAAAGGTGTGCATATTGGTTGTTGCTCCCCAAGCATGCAGAAAATAGACAAAGATAGGTCATAAAAGAGGCCAGGGAAGCTTTTGTAATATGTTGGAAATAAGTAAATACCTAAAATGCCCTCCAATTTTTGTTGACTTTTATGCTCCATTTGGCAACCTTGTGCCATGGGAATTTAATTTTTATAGACAACTTAGCTCGTGTGGTGCTTGTGGGCCACAAGACCTTGATTTTCTAGGAAATTCAACCGTATTGCGCTTGCATATTAGGCCAAAATGAGCTGATGTTTTCCTCACTTCTAGGCAAATAATCTATTCCTTTTGTGGTACTCTTGTGGCACAAGAATTCCCGATTGCCTTGATTTAAATTTTCGTGCTACCCTCGTGGCAAGATACGTGCTGGGATCTTCAGTCTCTTCACTTTTTAGACCAAGAACATGCACTTGAGCCTCAATTCTTCTTCACTTCCGCCAAACTCAAATCATTTGAAGCTCAGCTTACTACTCAGACATCAAAGTCCTCTTTTTATGCATTTTAGCTCCCAATCACTTCTTTTTATCAATATACATACCTTCATGTCATAACACATAATTAGTTCAAATGATACTTTTAACATTAAAAATATTCTATAACACATCAAAAAAAGGGGCCGAAACATAATGAACTTTATGTAATATAAGCCCAACATCGCCATCACCACCCCATACTTATAATTTGCTCGTCCTCGAGCAAACCAAAACTAACCAACAAGAAAAACCACACATGCATACCTATTGCAATGGGCTACCAACTCTTAGAACTTCACATATGCACTATCCACGAGCCTATTCGAGTTTATTTATACCAAGAATAAAAAATAGTTGAAGTGCCATCTCATAACGTTCTAGCCTCAAAACTTGACTCAACAGTACCAACTTTTTTTTTTCAAACTCACCTGCTTACTCCAAACAAGAGGTCTAATAATTTCACCTATCCATCGTAAGACATGTACCCCTCATCGAAAATAAGAGAACTGTTCCAACACACAAAAATATTCAAGAAGAATTCACTCATTCTCAAGCATGATTTCATGTGGCACACAAGATGTACCATAAGCTTGTCGTTGGTGCTGAACTCGACTAATGTAAGCTCACTTAACCTAAGATCAAGTAGGACTTTCGCAAGTGATAATGTAAGCTTCAGGTCGGGTAGAATACACTTTGGGTAGTGACTACACCTCCTTGAGCATTTAATATATAAATTTTATGCACTCTATCTTTGTCAGCCAAATTATATGGGCTCCCCACGTCACTAAAAATAAGCTATTCCCTCTTATTTAAACACACAAACTATCATTATCAAGGATTTTTTTCTTTGCCTACTTTTCAAAGATGTAATTCTTTCTCTTTTTCATTATTTTATTCCTTGCCAACAGTTTATTATGATGCACCTTATTCCTTTTCAATGGTACCACTCACAAACCAAATCACCCTTCATCTAACTGTCACAACTCATATAACTGCAAGTGCTCAATAGAGGTAGGGGTTCAAAAGATAGTTAGTTCAAACAACAACAAGTTCAAGGTGAAATGTGGTTGGAAAAGAAAACAGTTTCAAGCTCAAAATGCTTATTAAGGTCAATTTCATATGGTAGGCAAAAAAAAAAAAAAATTCATAGCTAAATAAAGAAACACCTATATCACTTCCTAAACCAAACAAGACTTAGAATTTCTCCTTCCACACAGTCAATACAAGTTGTAGATATCAAGTGACATGCACAGAATAACAACAAACCTCACACTCACATGGAACACAACTCACTAAAGATGAATTCATCCGGACACTTTAATTAAAGAAAGTAAGGCACACTTTCATATCAACACACAACAGGTACATACATGAGCATACACATTATTGAACAACTTGCTATTCTCAAGGCATATCAATCCAACTCAAGTAGGCTGCAGTCCACATGATTAGGCCTAAATGCTAGTATAGAGCACACCACAAGCAACAAACAAGTATTTTCTTTCTTTAAAAAACTACCTACACCAGGTTCAAACTACATCCGTTAAAAAAGATCCAAGATACAAAATAAATCAAAGGGGATTACCAACATATATAAATTGGAGAACTCCTACCTCACACTTAAAATCATGCATTGCCCTCTATGTATTAAAATAAAAACAATTGTAAAAGAAAAACTTCATGTGGCTCAAAAGCCCGAGTCACTTATACACTTGTCATTGAATCTTCATGCAATGCATTGGTTGGGTACTCAGACTTTCCCTGATCAAACTATTGCCATCCTTGGTATGAGGTGTGTCCACCCACACTATACTCGAACCTCTCAATCTTGCCAAAAAAAAAAAAAAAAAAAAAAAACAATTGATATAAACTTTTTTTATTTTTTTTTATTTCAATTCTTTTTCCAGTAAAATCGTGGGTTGCCTTACGCACAGCTCCTTAGTTTACGTTGTGAATCAAAGAACCTGACATTCCCATTTTTCTCGCCAGTTTTAAAAGATAAATTGCCTCCCCAATTTAGACTCATGTTTCTGGTTGTACTCCGGGGGGAGGGGGGGGGGGGGGGGAGGGGTACGAATCTCAAAGTGCCGAGCATTCGGTATTTCGTTTTTCACTTCTTGGCTTTCAATTGGAGAATGTCATTTTGTTTTATTTCCTTGACAAAGTCTATATTATAAGCACTTTGTTCCTCTCCATAAACTTCTCCATAGGTTGAGAAGTGATGCAAGCAAACCCGTGGGTTGAAGCCTTGCAATCGGAGGCAACAAACAAGACGCGAAAACGATTGAGATAAGAGGCGGAAGCAGCAAAAGTGACACGGATAACAGGAAATCGGGAAGGGGGAGAACATAAATAGAAGAAAGAATGGATAATAAGAGTCAAAACATGATCGATTATCCAAGGGAGAAATGAAACTTGAACCTAACAGGGATTCATACTAGGGATGAAATCCATTTCGGTTCCAAGCCTAAGAAGTCATACACGAAGCCTCGGGCTTCAACAAGAATGGCTCGGCCAATTCTATCTCTATTCTCTCAATTCAATATCAACTAACTGTTTCTAATGAGCTATGATAGGAGTTTATATAGACATCAATAAAAAGGGAAAATAGTAAATGGTCACAGGTGACCAATGAGATAAAGCCACGTAGGGCTGGAGCAGTTTTATGTGTTCGGCAGCTCAGCTCGAACACATTGGAATCGAACGCTCTTGCCTCAGGCACATTTGTAGCCCTTTGATCGATTCTCTATTCGGCGTCGCTCTTCCTTGGTTCGGTTGCTTTCAGCTTCGGGCTTGAGCATGTCATGTCTTCCTTCGGGCTCAAACTTGATCGTTGAGTTTTCAAAGTTCTGCTCAGTCTCACAGCTCCCGAAGTTAGTGTCAGCAACGGTAACTTGTTGTCTGCTCGGTGGATTTCCAAAGTTGTTGCTCGACGAGGCAGTCTTCGACATCTTCCATTCCGGCTACCCTTTGATCGTGGGCGCCATGTGACTCCTCGGTGGACTAGCTTGATGAATCGAACAGGTGAGCCTGGTTCGTATTGCATCATCCTCCCCTTCTTGAAAGGATTTAGTCCTCGAAATCAAACCGACAAGACCTGCAACAAGGCACAGACAAACAAAGCTTCCTACTTCAAAAGAAGGTTAGTGTTTAAAAGTGTGGAAAACACACTCTTATGATAGAGCCAAGCATCAATACAAATCAAGCAGCCTATGTCTCCGAAGGAAACAACAAGTTCTTGGCTAAAAAAGGAATTGTACCGAACACTTAAGTACACGAAGAGATCAATAGGACACTTTATATGCATGATATAGCGATCAAAGGCCCTATCATCTCTAAAATCATAGTCAACATACCGAGCCCTCAATTCACTTTTATCACCATGGGGCTTATGGACTTCGGTATGCACAATACTCGAGGTGTGATCAACATGTGGGATGGAGTAAGTAAAATGATTGACTCGACAACTAACATCGAATACTCCACTCCCCTTCTTAAAAGCAATCTTATTCACACCAAGAGATGGCTTTTTACATCCAAAATCACCTTCAAGACAATCCTTCTCATTAGACAAGCTTCCGAAGAAGGTCTCAAATAATGGGTTGTCTACGGGGTTAATCTTTTCAAACCGAGGTGGTTCATATCCTCCTCGGGTCGGAGGCTCATCACAATCTCCTCCGAACAAAGGGTTGGTGAAAACAAGTTCACTACCCATCAAAGGTGCATCTAAACCAAGGTCACCATCCACACTTGAGGAGTCATCGAATATAATCCGATCCAACTCACCCACTAAGGACTCCTCAAGGGTATCATCATCCTCACTACAACACATAGATCCACCATAGGCAATAATATCAACAAGGGCATGATTAAACAACTCATTATTCCCTTTATCAAAGATTGGTGGTGTGCCATAACAAGGGTCACAAGCAAGGTCAACTACAATTTCATCACTAAAGAGAGGTTCGGTGAAGATCGAGCCTACATCATGATATGGCTTATCGTTCCTCTCAACTAGTGGTTCACATTCATTCACAAGTTGACCATTCCATTCTACACTAGTTGCAAACACATTGTAATCATACAAATCATCAACTAGCATAGAGGTTTCTCTAACAATTTCACAAGACAAGGAAGTATCATGCTCGTGGGAAGGAAATGGAACACTTACCTCGGGATGACCTTCGGTATCTTTCAATGCCTCCGAAGCGTCATAAGTAGTTCCTTCACCAGGGAGCTCACATGGAAGATTTTCTTCACCTTGCCTATCATCTTCGGCACATGGTTGAGGCTCCTTCGGTTTGCCTCCAAGAGTTCATGCACAAGATTCCGAACAAGTAGAAGAAAAAGATAAAGGGTTAAGGTTAGAATAAGGGGTGTCTTCACTCTCAATGATTCTTTTTCCCTCTTTCTTTTCCCTCATTTTCTTTTCAAGGTCAGGTGTGGGTTTCGGTGGTGACAACTCGCTCACATCACTCGACACATCCTCTCCTTTTTCCACTCGAGAGTTGTCACCGATCACTCCCTTACTCCTCTCGATCTTTCGTCTCTCATGTTCGGGTGAGTTGGGTCGAGGACCAAGAATACCCATAGCTGGAGTAGGTGGACCTTTAACATCGACCCGAAGTCTAGGACTCGAAGACTCATCAACCGAGGTCTCCTCTCTTGCTGTCGGTGAGCCACTTGGCTTCGAAGCTTGTGGCTTTGGGTTTTCAGTATTGACTTCGGTCGACTCTTTTCTTACACTTTTCCCACTGCTCCTTGTGTTCGTAGGACTCCTCGATGGCACTCTTTCGATCCTGGATTGGAGTTCTCGCTCTTTTCTCATCTGTAAAACCGAAGCATATGCACTAATGGACATCTTTCCCTTCAACCCGTGAGGCGTAAACTCATAAACCAGTTGCAACTCTTCGTTGTACACAAGGTATATATCCCATTCATCAACATATAGCAACTGTTTGTTGTGCAACCAGGGGTCTCATAGCCAAACATCAAAATCGGGCATGGAATATACGTCACACTAAACATATTCTCTATAACCCCTATGAGATATGAGTACTCGAGCCTCATATGAAACCCTCATTCCCTTATACGTATAAGGATGTTTCAATTTATAATATGGTATTTTTAGGGTCCGTACCAAATAAGCGCTAATGCAATTGACATCGGTACCTCCAATCTTGAGCAAATTTTCTCCATAACCATTCACCTCAACAACGAACTTACTTCTACCCAAGTTTCGTATAGGAAGATCCAAGTAAGAACTTGAGTGTCCCAAACCATCAAGACCAATAACTTGGGTTCTCCTTATTCCTCTACTAGTGGCAACACCACTAGGATAACTCCCACTTCCTTTCACTCTTCCAACATTAGAATCATTGTTGAAAGTCGAGGAAGGAGTTTTAGCATGGAACCCGTGAGAATTTCTCCTCGAAGAAGGAGTTCGGTAGAATCCTCTACCCTCCTCGGGTCCATAACCACCAGTGCTCCTCGAGCCACCCTCCGCACAGGAATTGGAAGTATTGAATCGTGTGTCACGACTCACAGTTGCAAGTCTTCCTCCTCCCATGGAACAACCTCCACCACCTCCTCCCATCCCGATGGAAGGGGTTCTACTACTCCCTTGTGCTCCATACGAGGCACCGAAGGCAGATGACATCGAATAATTCACTCGATCAACTCCATCGTCGGCTTCCCCGATGTCACATTCATCATATTCAAGATCATCACAGTGAGAGTAAGTAGGATCATCATACCTCGAAGCGTCACTACCTTCGTATTCTTGACCCGAAGCATAAGATTCTTCTCGTTCATCTTCACAGGCTTCGTAGTCTTCTTCGTCTTCATATTCACCATAGTGACCTGCTTCGTCTTCGTAAGAGCCACAGTCCCCGGTGTCGTGATAGCAATCATCACCTCCGTAGGAACCATAGTCTCCAACATCTCCACACGAATCATACCCTCCATAATCTTCATCATCCGAAGACATAGCCGCAACAAATAAAGTAAAGGACCTCACAAATTCACTCCCTCACGTGTATCACTCGAGTAATGTTCACTCAATTTTCTTTCCACTCGTGTATACACTCAAGGTCGTTGGCTTTTGTGACCTCACTCTATTGTTCTCACCACTCTAGCCTTTTTCCACTCAAGATGACCTTGCCTTCCTGTTAGGAAACCGAAGTGATAAGTCACAACTAGTACTTTTCTAAGTCTAGGTTCGGAAGGAGTTTATTTGACTCGATGGAACGGTAGCTATTTAACTGCGCACAGGGAGTCAAAGAATTTTCTACGAAGTTGGACTTCGGTCACCCCACGCACGAGTTCCTATTAAGCTCAAATTCGATAGTATGACCTCGAGTAGAAAGAATTACTCCAGAGATCCACTATCGAGAATTTTCGGACACAAGAAAAGTGAAATCCTAAGAGAATCTACCTCCTCCTCGGTTCCGCTTCGGAATGTCCCGAACACGTGACCTCGGTACAAGTGTTTCCTTCTCGGTACAAATAGGGTTTAACCTTATCTACTTTCCCTTTTCTAGCCGACAACTTTTCACCTGGGGTTTTAGATTTCAACAGTTTACCCCTTTCTTCTTCAATGGAACAGTGAACCTTTACTCCGGCGTACGGATAACTTCAAGATTCATTCACAGTCCACTAACAACAGATTAAGCTCAAGATTTGGGTCGTCTCTGGTAAATTTAACATCGGAGAAATTGTTCAGTTCCAAGCCGAGCTAAGACTAGCTATGGGGTCGTCTGTACACTGTTATCACGTTAACAATGTTCCGATATACGGACGGTGGCTAAATACTGGAACTTCGATTTTCAAGCACTAAAATCGACCCAAATACCTCAACAACCACCAGTTTTCATCGATAAACACCAAAACACAACTGGGGTTCAATTTCAACTACACCACGTCAAGAACACAGTCCAAAATGACGGAAAAACCCTAATCGCCAATGATGTACGTCGGGTACTCATTCAATTCCTTAAATAGTGGTGAATCCAAATATGTGATTGTTTAATCCAAAAAATCAACAACAAACAAATTTTGATAATTTTCAAATTTTCAATTTTTTTGTATTTTTCAATTTTTTTGTATTTTCTTCTTTTCAAGCAACATAAGAACAACAACAGAAAATAAAGATAAGATGAACAAGGAACGTGGATTCGTAGGAACGAAATCCAAGCCTTGCTCTGATACCAAGCTGATGCAAGCAAACCCGTGGGTTGAAGCCTTGCAATCGGAAGCAACAAACAAGATGCGGAAACAATTAAGATGAGAGGCGGAAGCAGCAAAAGTGACACGGATAACAAGAAATCGGGAAGGGGGAGAACAGAAATAGAAGAAAGAATGGATAATCAGAGTCAAAACATGATCGATTATCCAAGGGAGAAATGAAACTTGAACCTAACAGGGATTCATACTAGGGATGAAATCCATTTCGGTTCCAAGCCTAAGAAGGCATACACGAAGCCTCGGGCTTCAACAAGAATGGCTCGACCAATTCTATCTCTATTCTCTCAATTAAATATCAACTAACTGTTTCTAATGAGCTATGCTAGGAGTTTATATAGACATCAATAAAAAGGGAAAATAGTAAATGGTCACAGGTGACCAATGAGATAAAGCCACGTAGGGCTGGAGCAGTTTTATGTGTTCGGCAGCTCAGCTCGAACATATTGGAATCGAACTCTCTTGCCTCGGGCACATTTGTAGCCCTTTTATCGATTCTCTGTTCGGCGTTGCTCTTCCTTGGTTCGGTTGCTTTCGGCTTCGGGCTTGAGCATGTCATGTCTTCCTTCGGGCTCAAACTTGATCGTTGAGCTTTCAAAGTTGTGCTCGGTCTCGCAGCTCCCGAAGTCAGTTTCAGTAACGGTCACTTGTTGTCTGCTTGGTGGATTTTCAAAGTTGTTGCTCGGCGAGGCAGTCTTCGACATCTTCCATTCCGGCCACACTTTGATCGTGGGCGCCATGTGACTCCTCGGTGGACTAGCTTGATGAATCGAACAGGTGAGCCTGGTTCGTATTGCATCAAGAAGGCTCCATTTCCATATCATCTTTCAAGCACAATGTGAAAAAGTGATTCGCATGAGGCTTTATATGCTTAAACTCCAACAATTTTTTATTCTTGACATCTTCACTTTTACCCATACTAGAATCTTCTTATATGCCATTTTTCACTCTCTTACTTGACTCTAGTGAAATTTCTTCCTCTATGTCATCATCTACTATCGTATAAACAAATGATAGAACTTCTCCCATTTCGACTTTAACTCTTTTGATTTCCAAATTACTTCGTTGGCTATTGTCCCGAAATTTCATCATGACTTGTCGATTTCACTTCCTTCCTCAAGTAAGAACCTCATCATATTCTTAAATTCATTATCACAAGTGAAAGACAATTCATTATAATAAATACTTAGGAAAAGGTAAGATACATAAGAAAATCCATCAACAAGATCATTTTCACCACCACATATGCTACATACATCCCATATAGAAGATTGTGTTGGTGCAGACAACACTCTCGAGAACATATTGATAATCTTTTCATAAATGGGTTACTCCACAATATACACAAGGATAACCAAAATATAAACTACCATCATTTAACCTAATTCCATTCCAAGGTGCAATTTTAGAACAACGAATACATGACTGAACTATTCAAATACAAACAAACTAGAAATACTCTAAAAAAAAAAAGAAAATAAAACAAACACAGGTAACAAATATTAACAAAACTCAAAATAACGTATATAAATATTCGCAAAGTTGGACAAAAGCAAATCGGCTTACTTCCTTAAAACTATGTTAGTATGCCAACTGTTCCCCGGCAAGGACGCCACTTTTGACGACGTTCAACATACACCTCTTAAAGAGATATGAAACAGTCGTTGCAATATATTCAATCCAAAAATGAGTCAAGATCATATCTCATAGGGAACAATATAAGGGCAACTAGAATAGTGGAGGAAATCAGCCAATTATACTAAGCCAAACACGTTTTTAGAATTTTTGATGAAATTAATATTGATCTATGGCATCCATACAAATAAGATATCACAAGTTTGAAACCTAGAGAATCAATTAACATCAAGGTTAATCTAATATACCAATCATCTCTCACTAATTAATCCTAAGCTCTAGTTATTAGCTTTGAGAATCAATTACCTACTAGTGTTTCTAAAAATCTAATAGATTCTTGACTACCCACTAATTGTCTCCCAACTAAATGATGATTCTATTTAACCTAAACCTTGTGTGATAAGAAAAAAATTTAAATTTTTATTTAGGGCCACAAGCAATAATGAAATATCGATGAAGTCCAGTAAGATAAGCATTGCTTTGCTAGATGAAATATTACAATGTTGTGAATGAGGTATTTATAGGCTAGAATTTATACCAATCCCACTTCTAATAAACTCTATTTGTAGGGCTCATGGCCCATTACATGAGGTAATTAACTATTTCCTACCCTAGATAGGAGCAATACAAATCCAAGGGTTGGTTAGCTATTTATAGCAGTGCACTCGTTTTTCCTTCATCCGTACAACTGCAATGGACTTTGTTCGTCAGGCCAACATGTACTCCTGGGTCCATAACGTCTATTATCCTCAGACCCATTTCATTTGTGTCAATAGGCTTTTCGGTCTACTATCTATGGATCTAGTTTATGCGCACACAGCCAATCCCCCCACTTTCTGAATGCTTTGAAATTAGTGATCTGGAAGTGAAGTGATGTGCTAACAAGGATACGACTTTACCTTGTAGGGTTGCGCTGTCCCGACTGGATAGTTGTTGCTTCATACTAGACTTCGTCCACACGTTTGCATCTAATCGTTTACTTTCTCTTGCTCTTTCCAAGGTCATTATTACATCCCTATTAAATCATGCCATAGGCATGCCTTGTCATATCCACCATTATTTTTGTGCCCTTCCATATCCGCTTTCTCGCTTGCTTACATAGCTCGAATCCTTATTTTGAACCTGTTTGGGTGAGCTTATTGTAAATGGCTTGTAAGTCATAAGTTGTTTATAAGCCACTTTTAAGAAGTTATAATTTTCTAATTTCTCACTTTTAGCTTATTTTAAGCACATAAGTACCTATAAGCTCATGGCTTTTTGAGCTACCAAACACATTAGTGGGCTTATAAGCACATATATATTTTTAAGCCACTTTTAAGCTTACCCAACGGGCGCTTAATCTTCTTCTTACAACCTTTTTCGGAATACTTCGTAAAGAACTTCAACTCCTAACTTCTTGAAAACTCTATGTTTCTTAATTGCCACTTTGGTCAATTTCAACCTAGATCACTATTTGCCCTTGGATCCTGATTATACCAAGGACGATGAAAATTTAGGAGAAATCTAAAGGACAATAGGGACTTGTAATCTCACCATCGATGCTTTCCCCTCCGATGTCACGGAGGAGGTTCTTTTTCTAGTAAAGCAAATGCGCAATTGGTATCCTTATATTGAGGTCCTTATTTGTGCTGGAAATGAGGGGGTTACCTCCCACCACAAAGGTTTCTCCTTTGTGTACACCTACCCCTTCACCATTGGTCTTGGCCTGCCAGTACATCTTGTTGTGGAGCAGATGTGCCGTCAGTATACGTATGCTTAACACAAGTAGGCCCTCAGAACTGGCAGCTTATCTTAACAATAGATTTTATAGCCGGCATGGTAGGGGTTCCATTCATTTTTTTGTGTCTCCATGCTTTTCCTTCCCCCACGTGCTTCCGTAAGGATATCATCAAGTTCAATCATTGAGGTAGAGGGCCATTGTCACTTACACCAGGGACAGCGACGACCGAGATTGGTGTTATTGCTATGTTGTATAAGGAACTTCAGCACTGATGAGGCCTATCGCTATACCCTTCCCTGAGGTGTTCAATAACAAAATAAGTCCATCTCCACATTCCTTGCTTCCCTTCATATGCACCAATCGTGACTTAATTATTGTTAGCATGTTGGTCACCCTGTAGTGACTAGTTTGACCTTGTCGAACTAATTGTGTGGGTCATGAGGATCCTTACCAATCCTCCTGAAATGAAGACGTACAAAGCTATGGCAGCCGAGAAGGATTTTGGGCCAAAAAACCATGGAACATTCGTTGCCACACTTGACCTTACTTCTCAGCCTTATGTCCATCTTGTCTAATCTTCTGCGGTCCTACAGGACACTAGCCATGTGGGGCGAATGCTCCTTTGCACTATCTGCCGGCCGCACAACCTAACTAGAAACTGGTATGTGATGTGGAAGGCAGCTGTCGGCTGGCTTTCTAAGAAAATTAGTAACTCCAGTGCCGCGATTCCTTCCCCTATGGAGAAGAGTACCCAGAGGCCTTTGGGCACTGCTCCTCCCGCCATGGAAAAGTGAAGGACTACTAAAGCTCCCTGGTGGAGGCTTCGACGAGTGCTCCCGAGACTTTGGTGTTTGCTTCTTTTTAAAGGAAACACATGCTTCTCCTTATTGACTTCGGCTCAGAAGCTGAGGAGGAAATTTTCGATTTCGAGGTCGTTAAATCGACTGCCTCCGCTGCTGATGCAGGTTAGTAATATTTTTTACTCCTTTCATTTGTACTCCATGTGTTTGGTTATTTAACTACTCCCTTTTCTATAGCTTTAAAAGATCATTTTCCTGTTCCGTCGAGTCATTCGTCCAAGCTTTTCCTTAGAAAAGAGGTCGTTGGCACTAATTCTGCGACTGTTGGGGGCGAAATTATCTTTACCGTTGAGGGTGATGCTACCTAGGATGGAGCTGCCTGCATTCGTGAGTTTGTCTACAAAATCTTTGTCCTTATTCATGACTTAGTAGGGCCAGAAACGGAGAAGAGCTTGGCTGCGATGGGCATCTCAGCAAAATTACCTGTCTAAAGATGAAGGTAATCCTTTTACCCAACTTTTCCTATCTTCCTACCATTTTCTCATGTAGCATTTTTCTTCTGTAGGGTTTGCTCCATAACTTAGAATCTTTGCATCAGTTCTTCGCCTTCGAGGAAGTAGAGAAACGCCTTCATGAAGAGAATGATGTGCTGCAAGCCACAATCAAGAGCTTGTGCCCGTTGCTAGAAGAGAAAACTCAGTTGCTACCACAACTCAAGGCTGTGAATTTAGGCTGCGCGCAAGCACCAGTTTTATGGTGACGGGCTTCAACATCATAGGGATGTGATGAGGCGTGAGCAAGCCGAGCTGATCGGCGAGCTTGAGTCGTCTCTGAGGCAGAAGGATTTTGTTGTGGCAAAGGCTAAGGCTGAAGTGCCTGCATGAAGGTCGATCAGGCTAGCCTGAGCAACGTGTAGTCCACATTGGGGAGAAAATGCATGAAGCTGTCTTGTGGTACTTGCCTGCTATAAGAACCTAATTTTCTAGGAAATTCAATAGCATGGTGGTCGCTAATTAGGCCAATTGAGCTGACTTTTCTCTTCAATTCTAGGCAATTCTGTATTCCTTCTTGTGCTACTCGTGTGGCACGCGAATTCCTGATTTCCTTGATTTCAATTCTTGTACTACTCTCATGGCTTAATACCAGCAAGGATCTTTAGTTCCCTATTTTCAAATAATGATAGCCTCAATTCACCATCTAGATTTCTCCCAAACTTGATTCATTTGAAACTTTAGCTTTTACTCCGACTTCAAAGTCTTTTTTTTTTTTTGGTGCATTTTTGCTTCCAATCACTTGTTTTCAATCAATATTCATTCCTACATGTAAAAATGCACAATTTATCTCAAATGACACTTTTGACATTAAAAATATTCTAGAACACATCAAAACGAAGGGCGAAATTTATGTTTAAACACAATTGAGTTTCTGAATATTCTTTTTACCAATTTTAAACATTTTCTTACTCTCTGTTTGGATCATTGTTACCTATTATTTCATAATATATTATTTTATATTGTATTGTATTGTATTGTATTGTATCGTATCGTATTGTATTATAAATACGACGTTTGAATTGATTGTATTATTTCTCAGTATTTAGTAATATTCTTACTGTTTGTTTTGATTGTATTGTATCGTATTGTAACTAATAAGTTTACTACTATACCCTTAATTGTTCTAAATATTAGATTAAGTAATAAATTTTCTTTGAAATAATTTAAGACAGCTTAAAGTTACTAGCTAGTTTATCACCAACCATATCTTGTAAATATATTAGCTAAGAAATTCATGCAAATCATAGTGAAAATAATTAAAAATAAATAAATATGAGTTCTTTTGAAAAGTAGAGATTTTTTTTTTTTTTTAAAAAGTGCAAGAAAAGAAAGAATAAAAAAACGTATAAAGAAAGAAAGGCCATAGAACGTACAAACACTGGAGAATAAGGGAGACAAGGTCAAAGTAGCTACTTAGGCATATTTAAAAAAGAAAATAGGGTAGAGGGTAGAATATGATTATAAAGTTATAATTAAGGACATGATAGGAAGGTGAGAAAGCGTAACAATCCAAAACCACCAAATCGGTTGTAATAAAAAGTGGGTATTTTCATTGTTACGTAGCAATGGAATTTAAATACAATACAACGAAATTAAAGTAACAACCAAAACAAACATTATAATCATACAATACAATGGGTAACAATGTTCCAAACAAAGTGTTAACTTCAACCAAGTATTGTCCAAACACTACTTATTTATCTGTTGTTGAATACGTAAGTAGATTTTGTTGCAAGTCACCATATTTTATTGCCAACACGATGAAATTGGCCAAATGGATCGTCTCTATCGTTTGTTTGGTACTTATCCTTGTCTTTAGAAGCCACTCTAACCCGAGTAAAAATATCGAGCCAAAACAAAAAGAAAAGTTTTACGTTAATAACAAATTTATGGCCAGTTAGTCAGTAGAAGGGGTCATTGATAGTAATTACATTTTGCTTCTATTAGAGACCATGGGGTGTGATGCTTTATTTGAATCTTTTAATGATTTTCATGGATGTCAATATTTTGAAATGAAAGATTCTACTCTGGTGGTAATTGATGTGTTTCTTTTTTTAGTATAAAGAGTCTACTAGACATCACACCATTTTCATTAAAAGGGAGAATTACATAAATATACAATCTTATACCTAAAATTACGTAAAATACCGATACAATTACAATTTACAAAAAATACCGATAGTTTTTTACACAATACATACAAAATACCAACATATAAATACCAAACAATTTCAGAAAAAACCTTTCTTCTGTTACGCGCCTTCTCTTTCCTTTCTAAAGAACACAATTCACTCTCAACCTCCTTCAATTACACTCCAAAATCTAGGGTTTATATTGTCAAATTTAGCTTCAAAAACAATTCTGGATCAAAGTAGAATCGGAATTGTTTCACAATTTTCAGTTCTGATTCGATAAAAATTGAAAAAATCAAACTCAATTTTGCGATTTTCGTCCTCGATTGATCGATTTTTCCGGTAAGTAATTGAAGTTTTCAATTTGTAATTTGTAATTGAAGCTTTTTTATTTTCTGATTTTGATTATGCGATTATGATTTTGTATTCGGAGTTTTGATATTGAATACTCAAAGTTTCTGTAAACACATTGTAGATTTTGTATTACGAGTACTGTATCTTCACGTAATTAAGTGTCGACATACATTTTTATACAAAGCTGTGGTTTAACATACAGTTTTATGCATTAACTTCTTTTGTTTTTGTGTGTTTCAGTTGTTGAAATTGTATAACTGTTGTAACTGTACTAAAACTTGTAGTCGCTTTTATATTTGTAGTTCAGTAGCAATTGCGAAATTAGTTCATCGATACATTGTGTTGATGTGTATTTTTATACAACTATGTGTCGACATACATTTTTATACAAAAAGCTGTGGTTTAACATACAGTTTTATGCGTAAACTTTTTTTGTTTTTGCGCGTTTCAGTTGTTGAAATTGTATAACTGTTGTAACTGTGCTAAAACTTGTAGTCGCTTTTACATTTGTAGTTCAGTAGCAATTGCGATATCAGTTCATCGATACATTGTGCCGATGTATATTTTATACAACTATGTGTCGACATACATTTTTATACAAAAAACTGTAGTTTAACATACAGTTTTATGCGTAAACTTCTTTTGTTTTTGCGCGTTTCAGTTGTTGAAATTGTATAACTGTTGTAACTGTGCTAAAACTTGTAGTCGCTTTTACATTTGTAGTTCAGTAGTAATTGCGATATCAGTTCATCGATATATTGTGCCGATGTGTATTTTTATACAACTATGTGTCGACATACATATTTATACAAAAAGCTGTAGTTTAACATACAGTTTTATGCATAAACTTCTTTTGTTTTTGGGTGCTTCTGTTGCTGAAATTGTATTGATTTTGTATCCAAATTACGTAGTTGCATCATAAATTTTCCACTTTTGTACAAATGGATACTCGAGAAGCATTTACTAAATTGCTTCATCACTGTATGGTATTGTTGATAGGTCTAGAATGACATCAGTAACGGTACTTGTCCAACACAAAGGGCGATGGGATGCAACCGAAAACTATGTTGATTATGGTGTTGATGCAGTTGTAATAACATCTGACTGTACTTTTGAGGAGTTAATCTCTATTATTGCAAATCAAATCCGTGTGGATACCATTGTGAACCAAATGGAAATAAAGTATAAAGTGGATGCAACAAGAACTCCAATTGAAATACACAATGACATGGGGGTCAAAGTATTTGTTGAGATAAAAAAAGATAACAAGGAATTAGGAAGATATCCACTGTATATTACAGTGAGTCGAAACTGGTTTGATGAAGCTGACAATTGGATAGTAAATTCACCAGAACATGTAGAGAGTAATAACATACAGTCGATAGCTGAGGAACATACCCAGGAATTGATAGCTATTCCAGACTTTGGAGACTTTGAAGATAGTACTGCGCTTATAATTGCAGACCCTATGCAAGAAGAAATCATCGAAGGGCAGGTTTTCCAAGATAAGGATACAATTGTCAAAGCAATGAAGCACTATGCATTAAGGAACAAGTTCCACTTTAAGGTGAAAAGATCAAGCTCAAAATGGTACGGAATTTCAAAAACTGTTGCCTATTCTGTATAAAGTTGTATGCTTCTATATGTCTATGTTAATTGTGTATGACTTCAAAATATATAACTATTTTTTGCCCACTGAACACCTTGTCAAAAAATATGTATATTATGAGTTTGCAATGTATAATATTGTATGTTGTCAAAAATATGTATAATTTTTTCCTCTATATGTATAATTCTGTATCTAAACAACTACCCTGTGACATACATACAATAATTCTGTATATATGTATGTACAGCTATTGCCTGATATGCACTGGGGAGAATTGTGCATGGAAGTTTAAGTCTTCAAGCTTGAACGCATCTGGATTGTTAAAAATTAGGAAATTTGTCAATGAGCACTCATGCCCACTGAAGAACAGAATTTTCAACCACAAACAAGCAACTGCAGCAATTATAGGGAGTCTTATCCAGTATAAATATAAAGATCCCAAGTCAACTTACAAACCAAAAGAGGTAATTGAAGACATTCACAAACAATATGGTGTGGAGCTTCCTTATATGAAGGCATGACGATCGAAGGAGAAAGCGCTGGAAACAATGAGAGGTGATCCAATAGATTCATACAACAAGTTGCCAGGGTACTTATACATTTTGGAGAAAACCAACCCGGGGTCAATTGTGGACTTTGTTAAAACAGAGGACGACTGCTTCTTATATGCCTTTGTGGCACTTAACGCATCAATAAAAGGATGGGAGTATTGCAGACCAATTGTTGTTGTTGATGGTAGCTTTCTTACCGCTACACATAAGGGGACATTCCTAGCTGCAAGTACAATGGATGGAGCGGGTAAGTCTAACAGTCTAGGCATTTGTATTATGTTGTATATATCTGTATAAATGTGTATAACTAACTACTGATTCTAGTTTCTCATTTATAATTCCAATCACACAGGCAGAATCCTCCCTCTAGCGTATGCTATAGTTGATTCTGAGAATGATGATGCATGGCATTGGTTTTTTGATAATTTTAGAAGAGCATATGGCCAAAGAGTTGATATGTGCATTGTTTCGGACCGTAAAGAAAGCATCTTGAAAGCGGCCTCTATTGTATATTCCATGGTTGAACACTATGCATGCATTTGGCATCTGTGGAATAATGTGAAATCAAAATTCAAAAGAGCTGAAGAAAAACTGCATGAAGCTTTCTTTACTATGGCTAAAGCATACACAGTGAAGGAGTTTGATAAAAAAATGGAGGACGTTGCAAAGATGGACAACCGGATCAAAACATACTTGTACAATGCTGGCTATCAAAAGTGGGCTAGGGCTCATTCAACTGTCCGTCGTGGCTGGATAATGACTTCAAATATTGCGGAGTCATTAAATGCGGCTACAAATGGTGCAAGAGATATGCCTGTGTCATCATTTATGGAGTCAATGCGAGCAAAAGTTGAAATGTGGAACAATCGCAACAGGGAAGGTGCAGAAAATACATTCACAAAGCTGGGTAAAAAATTTAATGATATTTTGGATAAACATCGAACCTTGGCACTGCAGATGACGGTAATACTACATCTTACTGTTCAGATTTACAAAATTTATACATTATGGGTGTATTATGTATATATTTGAACAATGCTGCATTATTGTTGCTTCCTTCTGTAGCAAAAAAAAAAAAAAAAAACAATATGGGTAGTAACTCGTTTAAGTTTCTTACTCCGTCTTATAGTTGTTTGTATTTATATGCATACATAGTATTCTGTATAATTTTGTATTGTATTGTATTATTGTGTATGTAAAGTATATACCTAGACTGTATACTTTTGTATGACTTAAACAGTTCATGTGCTACAGGTTAAGCCTTCATCAGGGGAATTCATATTCAGTTTGGCATAAGGAAACAAAATTCCTCGTGTCATTGAGAGATCGAACATGTTGCTGTAGAAGGTTCCAAATGGACGAGCTGCCATGTGCACATGCAGTGGCAGTAATGAAGTCTAAGTCTATGGAAGAAGAGATCTATGCCTCTCCATACTACACAAAGCAATTCCTGTTGAAGACATATGAAGTGCCTGTTAATACTATTCCAGATGAAAGTAATTGGGACATGACTCCATACATTACTGATGAAGTTGTGCACCCCCCAATATGG
The DNA here is from genome assembly GCA_037355625.1 of Petunia x hybrida. NCBI lineage: Eukaryota > Viridiplantae > Streptophyta > Magnoliopsida > Solanales > Solanaceae > Petunia > Petunia x hybrida. Next base: position 254,556 of record JBBBVM010000472.1, read on the forward strand.
AAAAGGACTCCGGGCAGACCAAAAAAGACAAGATACAAGCAACCTTGGGAACTGCATCCAAAAAGATCAAAGATAAAATGTGGACTATGTGGATGTGAAGGCCACAACAGAGCAACTTGTACAAACCTCCCCAAGAGAAACTGAACGTTCTGTTCCCACGCTTAGAAACTATTTCATCTCATTTAGAAAAATAAACAATCAGAATTATTACATTTCAAGTGTAAAAAAAAGGAAAATGTCATACATTTAGTTGGATAATACATTGTTATAAACACATATTGAATAATAAGATTTGTTTCTCAAGTTGGTTGAAATTTTTTGTTTTGGCTACTTGGTGTATGAAACTGTATTATTTTGTATATGGTCTACACAAACATACTATTTTCTTGCCAGTATTGTAAATTCAATCTTCATATTTGTTAGTGAATCTTATCAAACGACAAGAAACAATTAATCCATCCAAATATTTGAGCTCACATAAACAATGCAGTACATCACAAATACATTATACAGCATAATACAAAATAATATAGTTACAAATTGTTATTATTATAACTGTATTATTGTGTATTTATAACTGTATTATTTTGTATTTAGAAATTTCAAAGACATTTCTAGAACTGTTCATATGCTAATACATGAATAATGTTATCAACTCAAAATGTGCATCAACAAATTGAAGCTCCTGTAGAACATAACATTATGCATTAAACTTTTTTTTTAAAAAAAAAAAGCTTTAAGGAAAAGAGATATTGATCCATACAATAACTGGTTAAGAAATATTGATCCATACAACAACTTTTCAGTTACAGTAGACACTGCATACATACAAACTGAAATACAAATTAGATCCACCCACTGAATAACAAGTACTTAAAAGTTAAAATAATACAACACCAACAAACTACATAAACTATTTAATGATATGCTTCGCCTCGCTTTGGACCACCCTTCTTCTTGAACTGATTTCCTGTCACCTCATCTGCACTAATGGCCTGCTCATCTTGCTTTGATTTGCCATAGTGCCACAGTAGCGTCCCCAACCTACTACGATAGATATCAACATCAAAATCAAATGGTGGTCGATCATTTGCACTTATGAAATACTCAGCATATGCTGCGACGTAGACACAACAAGCGCTGAAACATAAACAACAAAACAGATCAAAACATAAAAAGTACAAAAAAAAAGAAGAAAAACATAACAGTGTGTTGAAAGATACATACACTGATCCAACAGGTTGTTTTGGGATATTTATAATTGTAACAACAGAGAATGGGTCTGTCATAGATTTGTCTTTGAATGCAGGGTTTGTGTTCCAATCAATGTCAAGCCTCGCACTATAAAAGCTAGTGACTGAAAGATAAAGAGGCAACACAACAGACAGTTTATGAACTAGAGCACGGACAGGAGGGCAAGACCTTGCACCGAGAGAATCAAACAACCAAATAGATCTCTCTTTGAATGACACTATAGCCAACACCCAGTGAAATTTTTCTTTGATGTGCAGTGGCACTAAATCATAATCAACATGTACCCATGGGGTGTTTGCAAGCAACCTAAAACCCATAATATACTGAGCAATAGGATCATCATTAGTAACAACTGTGGGGTCGTTGTTACTAGCTTTGTACGCCTTGAAAACATCTTCAACCAAAGTAAGATACATAACTAACAAACAATAATATATAGTACAATACATTATTATACAACATTATACAGTGAAAACACATACCTGGTCATTAAGCAAACCTCCACTATGCAGCAAGGTGCGAAACCACTCATTCCTTTCAACTTTAACAACTCCTAGCTGAAAAGGCTTCGCAATTCGATTACCTTCTCTCGAATAGAGAAACTTCCTGATAATTTTTTTTTTTTTTAAAAAAAGACATTATGACATGAAATACCAATAAGGTAAAAAGAGTTACCTCAAACAAGTAATAAGGAAAAACCTTTGCCTGCTTGGTTCAATCTCATCCTCAACCCATGCAGCAAATGCATTTTCCAGATCTTGGTCAATGTCAACATTCACACCACTAATAAATGGATGCTTCGTTTGGAAGATTTTTGGTCCTGGTGAATTGGCCAAGGCAGGCCTAGCATACCTCCCTGAACGCCTAATGCGTGCAATCAACTGAGAAGGTGTAGCAGAATCATCTGCATCACTCTCAACCACAACTAGCTGGGACTCATGCCCATCAACAAGATTTGCATCAGGCTGACTCGATTTATCCTCTGATTTGTCACCAGATGACACACCACCAGAACATGTATGTTCATACTCAATATTTTCTTGTGGTACCATATTAAGTGGGGCAACCACCACCGGCTTACATGCAGACACTGCTCTTGCAATAGCAGCATCAATCTCAACATAGGCAGATGGATCAATGTTGGGGAAATTGGGATCATCATCTACTGCCACCTTGCTCGACTCAGCAACACTTGCCTACACAAACAGAAAAAACTACCCATACTAAATACATAATACAATAGTTAGCATACATACTACAAAATACACAAAAAAATAGGAGATACAGTAAAAATACAGAAGATGCAGTAAAAATACAGAAGATACACTTAAAAATATAAATAAATACATATTAATACACAAATATACAAAAAAGTGAAAAAGCTAACATGTATGTACATACACTGTCAGGCTGGACTTCAGTTGCACATTGTCCATGAACGCCCTCTTCAGATTCTTGACTAAAATCCCCAATCGAAAAACTCGGTCCATCAAACCGTAGGAACGCAGCAGCTCTTGGATCACTAAGTCTGTACACACTAAGTGGCACAACATCTCGACTACCAGACTGCTCAATGTCACCGCCTACTCCAGGCTCATCAACCTATAAAAACAAACTCAATATGTCAACATTATATATAAAAATTACATTAAAGATAATTCCGTTCATAGATATGACACATACAGTACGAGTAGGTGGCGTCTCATCATATTGCAATAGATTGCAAAGTTTACTACCAGGTCGAGCAGATGGAAACTGAATAATAATAGGACTTCCAACACCCTGGTTAAATAAAGCCATCAGGAAAATAGATATACAACAGGAAAAAAAATAAAAAATGTGAGCATGGACAACAGACATACACGGCGCCTGAGTGGAGTCTCATCATAGTGAACTGGACTGCAAACTTTAGCAGCACTTCCAAATAAAAAAGCAGCACCACGACCAGCAGATGAAACTTGAATATGAGAACTTCCAACACCCAGCTGGAAAAAATACAAAAAAATACAAAAACAGTATCAGGAAATTGATATACACAAAAATACATTTAAATATGTTAAAAAGAAAAAAGAATACAAAAAAAATACATACACACAAATTTGAAGCACTGTCCTTCTGGTGCGTATGATGGTCAGCTTCAACAGGGCTACCATTATCAAAGGTAGCACCTTGCTTAAGATCTTGAGCATCAATAGGGCTACTAGAACGACAATCAGCACCTCGGTCGTCTTGGGAATCATCAACAGAGCTGTTTCCCCCAACCTGTACATGGGCAAATACAAAAACATAAAAAAAAGGAAGTAAGATTGGCAAATACAAAAAAATACGAAAAAATTGAGTGGAATTACCTTCAAGCGAGCAAACACCTTCGCAAATGAATCGGTAAGAAAGGAAGTAAGATTGGCAAATTGAGAATTAACCTAAAAAATAAACCAAAAAAGCAGAAATAGAGAAATATAAATCAAATGATATGTGCAAAAAAAAAAAAGCAGAAATATACATGCTTGAAAAAACCAAAACAACACATACATCATTCTTGAAATCATTAAAATCAGAGGTCAATTGCTTCAACTCAGCAACAACATCAACTTCATTCACAGGTTGCGACGCACAAGAAGGTTCTTTCACATTCTGAACTTTTTGGCGAGGAATGCCAACAAACTCACGAACAGGAATGTGAGACGCACAACTGGCACTAGGAGGAGCCTCAGTTCGAACAGGCAAGTTGAAAATGCGTATCTCATCAGCGGTTGGAACAATATTCCTGAACACCAACTATAAAAATACAAAAAAGAAAAATAAGAAAAAAGAAACAAAAAGAAAACTGAGAACTTGCATATAAAGTAATACAAAAACATACAAAGAAAAAGTATTTCGTGTAATTATATCTAACCTCAGGTCTTGTACCGCTAAACATTCCTTTGGACAAGTTGGCAAACCTCAGTTGATTCACAGTAACTTTCCAACTCAAAATCCTAGGAGTAAAGTTACCAACACGAAAGGCAACTTTCCGGTCAACTTCAGAACAACTAAAGTTACCAACACGAAAGGCAACTTTCCGGTCAACTTCAGAACAGCATTCATAAAACCAGACTTGGAGTGCAACCGGCAACCCACCAATCCTATAGAATTTCAGAGGTGGATATAACTTTTGGCTAATCATTTCAAGCAATAATGTGAATGAATATTTGCCCCACGGATAACTAATATATGCCCCCGACTCAACCAAATCAAAATGCTCCTTGGGTATAATGTACCCACTATCAGTTGATAACACAAAGACATGCAGAAAGTACAAAACAGCAATCTTCACAGCATCTTCATCGCAAATCCACCGCTTACCAAGAAAACATTTAACTAACTCACTTCTGCGCACCTTTTCCTGATTGGGAAAGTAGCTTGAAATAATCCTATTTGGAGTAGGATCAGCAACAATAATATAATCACCAAAGCAATTTAACCCCGTTATAACAGCATATTCTTGTAGACCGAACTGCAAACGCGTACCATCAATCATAATTGTAAACTCATTTGGATTATCTGATACAATCTCACGTAGCATCAAATGGTGAATTAATTGGTATTGACCAAATACTTCTGGCAGATCCAAAAAGTACCCAAAGCAGGTCTGCCTAAATAAAGCCAACTGAGCGGATGACAGATGCTCTTCTAAGATTCTAACAATATCATAACGAGTTGTGGCAGTCCAGTGATCTGTCAGAGTAACTAGATTCGCAGGGACATAAAATTTACAATCCTGGACATGGACAAACAAAGCAAAAAAACTTTACATTATGCAACAGTGCAACAAAATACATATACAAATATATACATAGATATACAACTGCACATAAATGTCTATGCAAAGTGCATAAACGGTTGCTACAGTGATTAAATCGTTGTCGATCAAAGGAAATATAAGTTTGTATATACATAAACATATAAGATCATGCATATTTCTACAACATGTTAAATGTCTCCACATACACATGTTAAAAAAGCCTACTAAAAAAATTACATATTTATACAATAAACATACAGACTGGGGGTGGGGGTGTACGAAAAATAGACAATAGACACATACAAAAACATAGATATGAACAGCAAAAATTACATAAGATACAGTAAAAATACATAACATGCACTTAAAATACAAAAAAATACATATTATACAAAAAATGCACATACAACTTAGGTTCGCAAAATTATACATGAAAAGGGGGAAATACACAAAAATACAAATACATACAAAATTAAAAAAGGCAAATACAACATAATACATATATTATCCTGCGAGTGAGAGTGATTTTGTTCGAGGACTCCACACCGATCATATTTGCTCCTTTTCATCCGAACATCAGCATCGATATCATCAACAAAATCATTGTCGACAATACTTTTACCTTTAGCATCTTCTCTCGACTTTCGTTTACCAGGTTTAACCGGCGAACATTTGGGACTCTTAACTGCTACTGGCCGACGGCTTTGCACAGATGAACCTCTAGGGCTATTAACTCCTAATGACTGTCGGCGTTTCACCGGTGAATGCAGTTTTATAGTTGGAGAATTCCGCTGATGCCGCGATTTTAAACGAATTTCACGAGCAGAGGGTGAATTATCACTGTTTTGTGACATGGTTTAACAAACTCCGGCAAGAATTTGTTAAAATTCCGGCGAAATTAACGGTTAGGAAACCTAATTGACTGATAAACAAATGAGAGGAGCGGTTTTCAGTAGTGAGAGAAATATTTGAAGTGAAGTCTGAGAAGACAACGTATAAGGGAGAAATGGAAAATAACATTGTAATACCCTTTTTATCCTTATGTCACATTTTGTAATTAATTTAAAAGTATCGGTACGGTAGGTAAATTACCCTAAATATCGTTATGTTACGTAATTAAGCACTTTAGAGCGTCAACTGGTGTAAATTTTCCTTATTAAAAATAAGCTAAAAAATATTTGTCTTTACAAGTTGATCGCATGACAAATGCAAAATTAAATATGACCTAGCTACAAAATAAATAGCACCATGTCCATATACTACACCCATTTATTTGGAACGAGCACTATTTGGCGCTAATACCACCAAAGAAAATAAGAGCAATACATAACTAGGGTACTTTACTAGCTAGCAAAATTAATAAATCAGTTAATAAATATGTAAGATATAATAATATGTTTTGCACAGGTGCCATCTTCTTCTTGTTATATGGTGTGATCCATATCCTTTGATGCGTATGAAGATATCTCAACTCTGAAATTGCTTTTCCATTTGACAGGTTGATAAGGAAATGTAGTGGATGTTGAACGAGGTTCTCCATCTTGTCGTTCCTACAAGTCCTGGTATCATAGGTTTTTGTGGGTGAGAGAGACTTTTTAGCCTATTAAATAAGAAAAAGGGACAAAGTCTTTAAAAATTAGGTGGGGGGACACTTTTAAAATTAATACTAATGACTAATATTTTTAAAGCCCCTAAGTTTTTTTATTTGCACAAAACCCCCACCCCCATTAAGACTCCTACCCCCATCGCCCCCCCCTCTGCCCATCCACCACTCCACCACCACCCTCCACCACTCTCCACCGCCACCTTCTACTATCCACCACCACCTTCTACCACCCTCCACCACTCACTGCCATCTCCTACCATTCACTACCACCTTCTACCACCCTCCACCACCAACTACCACCTTCTACCACCCTCCACTACCAACCACCACCTTCTACTACCCTCCACTACCACCTTCATCGCCCTCCACCATTCAAATAAAAGGATGTGTACACATCAGCCGAGATGTGTACCCTCATATATATTATATGTGTGCACATATTAATTATATGTGTACACATATTAAACACATATAACAATATGTATAATAATATGTATACACATATAACATATGTGTACAAATCTGACGAGATGTGTACACATCTGACGAGATATGTACACATCTGACGAGATGTGCACACATCCTTTCCAGCCGTGAAATTATCTCCAAAATTACATAAACATATATAAAGTTTGTTTACACATCCAAAAATATGCTTAAAACGACTACAATTAAAAAAAATGAAAAAAATGAAACGGGGAAAAAGAACAAGAAAAAGGGAGAAAAACAAAGAAAAAATAAAATGGATACGAAGAAGAAAAGAAAATAGAGATGAAGAAGAACAAAAAAGAATAACAAGAATGGTGATGAAATGAAATTTGAAAAGAAATCTTGAAGAAAGAAGAAGAATGAAGAGGAAGAAAGAGAGAGTAAGAAGAAAGAGAGAGAAATAAAAGTGTAAAATGATTTGAATAGGTGAGAGAGTTGAAGTAGTGAGAGGGGGAAAAAATGAAATGTTTGAATTTTTTTGAATTGTGGGGTTTTTTGTAAATTTTAAAAATATTTCTTTTACCCACAAGTTTTTAATATTACAATTCAGCCTTCACTTAAGTTAATTATGTATTTGTCCCTTTTCTTCTTTTAGAACTTGAAAAGACCTTTAACCTCTTTTTACACTGGTATCATTGACGCCACTATAGAAGCTGCATATTAAAACAGCTGGACAATCAAAGCAGTCTCGTCTAAGCGAAAGGATTAGCAAACAAGGGCTAAAAACACGCTAAAAGGCAGAGAATACGCTAGCCAAGCGAGCGACTTAGCGAACAAAGGAGTAGCTATTACTTGTAGGCAGAATATACAATGCCTTTGCGAGCATCCTAGCGAAAGAAACCAAACATTGAAGTAACACCATAATCTCAACCAGCTATCATACAAGCTCAACCACAAAAGCAGCTTCATCAAAACAACAATTAATTTCCATTGCAGACAATTTAAATTCCTACAACGCTTATTATTAACCAAGAAACTGGGCCACCAAATCACTGCCAATAATGTAATAAGCAGGCCTAAATTTGTGCTATCAACATTCATTCTTGAGATTATGTAACAAGGGAAAGACTAGAAACAACATGAGGTACCTGCAAAACGAGCACACACGTTAGAGAAAAAAACTGTTATGATATTATCCCTTAGGATTTGATCATACCAAGCTGCACCTAATCACACATCCTCCAACATTCCTAAACCCTCCATCATCATCATCACCATCATCAGCACCATCATCATCATCATCATCATCATCATCATCATCATCATCTTCTTCTTCTTCTTCTTCTTCTTCTTCTTCTTCTTCTTCTTCTTCTTCTAGCTGGTCGTGCACGTATGGAACTAAAATTTGACTTATCAAGATTCAACAACATCTTGGCTTGGGTAGGCAAATCATTGAACGAAGAGAAAGTCATCTCTCAAACTTGATGTGCAAGATTAGCAAAAAATCAGCTAACCTATTCCCTTCTCTGTACGTATATATAAACTCAAAAATTCCATGTCTCTTCCAGTATAAAATTTCATCAACTAGCGCAGCTACCTCCCAAAAATTTTGCCAGCGCCCTTCAATGATATTTTTGAGAAGGAGAGAATCCGTTTCCAATACCACAGGCCCTAGACTATGATTAACACAATGTTTCATGGCCTCTAAAATTGTCGTTTCCTCGACATAAACAGTTGTATTGTTCCCAATCTGTTTTGCATATGCAAATAATAGATCACCCTCTCCATTTCTAATACAAAAACCAATTGCACTTGGTCCTGGGTTCCCTCGTGTTGATCCGTCCGTATTACATTAATAACACCCTCTATCGGCCTTGGCCAAGCAACCTTTATATAACTTGAATTTAGGAACACAACTCTCCAATGCTTGCACAATTTTAGGCTATGAATCCGAAGCCAAAGGAATCTACGATAATCTAACCTTAATAAATGAAGCTACATTATGAGAAACTTCATAAATTAGTCAAAGAAAAGAAACATTACCACCATGATGAATCACATTCCTTCGCTTCCATAAAGACCATACTATGAATGATAGAATAGTATGATAAGCTGCTTTAATCCATGGCCTTGGCCATTGTTTCCACCATAGAAAACATGTTTTGTTCAGAGAAGTACCCACCATTTGAACACCTGCTGCCCTTGCAAACAAACTCCACAAACTCCAAGCAATTGGACTAGTTAAAAAGAGATGCTCTCTAGCCTCAACACTAAGCTTCTCACAGCAAGCACACCGTGAATTAAATTTATAGCCACACTTTTTCAATTCATCATCAAGCGGGAGCTTGAATTTCTACATTCTCTACGTCATGAAAGAAACTTTTATAGGCATCCTTTTACACCAAATAAATTTGGAAATACGAATCTTGGTGCATTTGTATTGAATATATTCCCAAGCACTACTCACTGTGAATACTCCATTAGGAGTGAGGCATCACCACGCCTTATCTCTTTGGTCGAAACTCTGCTCAATTTAACATTATCAACAATGTGACATGCAACATCATTGGGCAAGAGCTAAAGAAGAAGCTCTTCATCCCACTGGCCATCTACCACAACATCTTTGACCGTATTATACCATAAACCACACTTAAACTGAGTAGGTACAACAAAATAAAGTGGACCTAACCCCGTCCAAGTGTCATACCAAAAATGTGCGTTACCTTTTCTCAGTTGCCAAAGAATCTCATGATCAATAGCAGCTCTTCCAATCAACATTTTTCTCCTCATATAAGAACCCTTTTTGAAAGGTACAATTACAACATGTAACTTCTTACAGTACTAATTTGTCATGAAAGTACCCCCAAAGAGAAGTTTTAGTTCTAAAATTCTACCACAACATGGCTAATAAAGTACTAGAAATATCGAAGAGAGATCTAAAACCCATACCTCCTTCAGCATGTAGCAAGCACAAGTTCTTCCAAGATGTCCAATGTCTACACAACCCCTCCTAAGAATTCCCCAAAAAAACTTCGCAAACAATCTATGCAACTGATGGAGCACACAATTAAGTGGATTCAAATCGGAAAATATATGAATTGGCATATCCTGTGGTACATGCTTGATGAGAATAGCTCAACCCCCTAAAAGAAAGCATCTTTGCACTCCACCCATGAATTTTCAAAGTCACTTTCCTAACCAAATTTCCATAATAAATCTTTTTCCTTCTACTATAAAAAATAGGGCAACCAAGGTAGGTGAAAGGAAAAGGATTTTTATGAATATGAGTAATCCTCTCAACCTTCTCAACAACGTCTGCGGAAACTGAATCATGAAGATAAACTGCACTTTTTTTTTTTATTTATTTTTTGCCCAGAAGCATCTTCATAGGCAGTCAAACTCTCATAATCAAGTGCAAAAAATCATCATCGGGTGAAGTATATAAAATAGTGTCATATGCATATGACAAATGATTAATTCAAGGACTCTATTTAGGTATTGCATTACCCTTGTAGAAACCGTGACTATGCAAAAAAATCAACCCCTCGAGAGCACCTCATCCGTAATAATAAAAAGTGTATGAGAATGTGGGTCTCCTTGCTTTAACCCCCTCGTAGAGTGACAAAACTATGAGGCTTCCCATTAAAAAGAATTATATACCAATTAGAAAAAACCAATTGATAGACGACATCAACAAATTCATGACATAAGCCAAACTTACTCAGCACCATTCTTAGAAAATACCAAGAAACCCTATCATACGCCTTCATCATGTCCACTTAATGACAACATTAGGATCCCGACCCCTATAATTTATATCACGAATTACTTCTTGAGCCAATAACACATTCTCCATAATACTTCTCCCTTTTTCAAAGCCAGCTTGATTAGGAGAAATTAACATAGGAAGAAGTCCTGAAAGGCAATCATGAACAACTCTTGACAATACCTTGTTGATGAAGTTACATAAACTAATTGGCCTCAAATCATTAAATGTTGCAACATTTTGCTTCTTGGAAAGTAAAACCAAATTATTATGTGTAATATACCTCGATAGAGCTTTACCACAAAAGAATGCCAGAACAACTTGTAGAAGATCCTCCTTGATAATATCCCAGCAAACCTGAAACAATTTGCCACTGAATCAATCTGGACCACTAGCACTGTCTTCACTCAGACCAAACATTGTTGCCCCAACCTCAGTAGTACATGACAACCTAACAACCTCTTCATTGTGCTCCTTCGTAATCAGCCTTCGAACATGCATTAGCAAGCCAAAATTATGATCATGAGATTCCCTAGAAAATTACTTCTCATAAAACAAGCTGCCTCGCTTGCCATTGCTCCTGGGGAATTATTCCAAGCACCATCTCTATTTTGAATTTTATGAACATGAGGCCTCTTTCTCTTCCCATTGACGTGAGCATGGAAGAACTTTGAATTAGAGTCACCTTCCTTGAACCATTGCATTCCAACTTTTTGTTTAAAAAATTCAGCTTCCAAAAAATGAAAGTGTTTCAATTCTGCTTATGCCCTCTTCAAAGATGCATGATTCTCAAGGGTAGGGGCTGTTTCTAATTGAATTTCATGAGCCAATATAATATCTTCAAGCGAGGAAACATACTGGAAAATATTTCCATAAGTATCTTTGCTCCATTTACCCAAAATCTTTTATAGCGCCTTTAGTTTTGCATTAAACACAACAAAATCACCTCGAACCTTCATAGCCCAAGTCTCACGTACAAGAACCTGAAGGATTTAATGATTCGGAATGTATCCAGGGAATATTTAACCAAGAGAGGTAAATAATCAGACTCTAACCTTGCTAAATGATCAACTTCATTTCTTGGAAATAAATCTAATAGCTGCTGATTACACAAACATCTATGAAGCCTTTTGAGAATAAAAGTGAAACGGCCTCGATCAGTCATTTCGGGAGTTAGGACTTTTATTGATGTGCCGACAGTCTTAGTAGCTATATAAGGTCAATTAGAACTTGTCTGCAAAATTTGATTTGATTCGGACCTTGTTTGGTAGATTTTTCTAAGAAGGTTGATGTTTCAAGTGTCGGTAAATCCTAAAAGAGGTTTCCGAGCTCGATTTGAGTAAATGATCTCTAATTTGAAATCTGAAGGTTGCATTAGGTTTGTATGATCATTTGTGACCTGTGTAAATTTTTGAAAGTGAAATCTGAGGTTGTTCAGGTGGTTTTCACTAATGTCCTGAAAGTCAAGAAATTGACCTCTTTCTGTGGGACCCACGTCTTCAGCTATGGAGATCTATTTTGAGATAAATCTTCGTTAGCATATCATAAAAAGCATATCATAAAAGTATTTTATGACTTGTATACAAAATTTGAGGTTATTCCGAGCCTTGTAGGGTCACATTCAGACCAAAATCGCAACACCTGCAAGTGTTGGTGCAGAATTCTGAACCTTCTGGTGTAGCATGCGGGATCGCATGCATTGGGGAACATGTGCTGGTTTTACTTCTTTAAAGATCTATCTTGCACTTAGGAGCGCGGCCGCGAAGAAGGGGTGGCACGTGGGCGCGTGGGGTAGCGTGAACACGTCGGTTTCTGGGTGTAAAAGACCCATGTCGACTTATTTTGTCCCTAATTGGTTTCTAGTTAAATCCAATCAGTTTTAAAGTGATTTCTTGGGACCAATTCACTCCAATTTTTTTGGTAATGACTCTAATTCAAGTCTTAATGTTAATTCAATGATTAAAGTATGAGTTCATGAATTGGATTGAATAGAATTGGGGTTAGAACCCTAAACTAATTAAATTGGAAAAGTTATCGAATTGAACTTGCCACTATAATCTAATAGTATATTTGGATTCGTGAGAGTATGAGGAGTCCGAAAATTTAAAGTTTTTTTGCGTTCGGCTAAGCCGGCCTAGGGGTATTTTCGTAATTTTTTTCCATATCCGTCTAATAACTAAAGAACCAATTTGTGAGTACTTATGCAAGCAATTTCTCTTCTTTGGCTTAGAGGAAATTAGTTCAAGAGGTGTCAGGAAGGAAAGGAGTTCGTTCAATATTCGATTTGGCCTGAAATTAAAGGGTAAGTGGTTTCATCCTTTCTTTAATGGCCTTCGGCCTTTATGGATGTTTTACGCACATATCTTTAATGTGTGTAGCTGCCTAATAAGCGTACTTATTAAGCCTGAGCTTCGTGAATAATTAATATTATGTTGATAAGTATTGTTTTTTGTTTACTGTGTACTTGGGAGTACGATACTTCAGCAGTAAGTGTAACGTGTTCTGTGTGCTTGGTATGTGTGTTATGATGTACTTTAATAATTTCTAAGTTATGGATAAGAGATTTATGTTCATATGAGCACTAATTGAGGGCTATAAGCCTAAGATTATGAGTATAACGCAATGGTTGGACTGGATTATAGAAATTGATTTAATAAGAGTTCATCGTTTTGCGATATGCAACCTTATGATAGGTGTATCATATTAGGCTTAGCATTGAGTTATGAATAGAAGTATCTTGTTGGAAAATGAACTTGAATTGTTAGGCCTCGACGCGTGAACGTCACATTGAGGATAAAGGCTCCAATATATTTAGGAATATCTATTGTTGATCTATAAGCCTAGTATTGAGTTGAGAAGGGACGCTCAAGTATGTTTATGAATTAGTAAATAGAACTATCCTATAGGTTAAAAATCCTTATAGGATCACAAGAATTACTTATTGTGTGATTATTTGAATTATATGTCATTGCATATCACATCTTCCTGGTTGAGCTTTAAGCATAGGAGTTTTGTACTCTAGTGATGGGTTTGATATGTACTCCCCGACAGATGACCAGAATCCCGCGCCGGAGATAAGTATTAGGCTGTTATGTCATCTGAGGGCAGGAGGATTCCGCCATAGGAGCAAGAGGATTTCACTCCTTGCATCACATTGAGGGTAGGAGGATTCCACTTCTTACATCACATTGAGGGTAGGAGGATTCCACTTCTTACATCACATTGAGGGTAAGAGGACTCCGCTCCATTCATTCGGCACATGTAACCCCATTGCATAACACTACATTCATTCTATGTCATTGCACCGGCTGCTGTGTGTTGTGTGATTGTAGTGTGATGTGTTAAGTATGTGTCATGTATTTCTGATTGTTCATATGTTTTGGGATACCTATATGTTTCTTTTGATCTTATGTCCCTAGTTGTCTATGAGTGTATGGTTTCTTATGTGTTTCAAGTTATTATCTGGCGGTTCCCTTTTTATAGTTGAAATAAGGTGAATTTGGTTTATCTGCCTTTCTTTTTCCTGGCTAGCATATCTGCTTTTTCGAGGTGGCTAGCTAGCTCCCACTTACAGAGTCCTTTTTACTCACCCTCTATTTTTTTTTTCTATTTGTTTTGTTCAGTCAGGTTCGCTCTAGGATTGAGCTCTCCACGTGGATGAGGAGCGAAGACGGCTTCAACTGTTAGGGTGAGACAACTTTTGTTCAGAATGGCCACCAGTTTTAGGTTTAATATTTCAGTTGTACTTTGCTCCCTTCAGGAGATGTTTATACTTTATTTGTATTCTTAGATGTCTCTCTGGATAGCTCTAAACCTAGTACATTGGGTAGGCAGCTGTAACTTCTTCTGTACAGCTTATGTATAATTATGTTCATGTCTCTTTAGGTCTTATTTCTTATCTATAAGTTGATTTTATGTTTTTTTAATTCAATTAAAAAGAGTTCGCTTGACCGGTCTAGGAGAGAATGTATGATGCCTGCACGGCCTAGTCAAAAATTCTGGTCATGTCAAAAAACTTCCTCAACTCTGCCATTCCACCATGTAAAAACACTACCTGAAAAGAAGCCCAGGTCCATGATTTGACAATTGGCAATTGTTGCTGCAAACTCATCATACTCCTGTGAATAAATAGGAAGGCTACCATATTTCTCCGAATCTGACAAGATAGCTTTAAAATCCCCTACAACAAGCCAAGGCTTAACATTACCAGTTCGAAAATACTCCCACAATAAAATTCTCTCATTAGCACTTGCTTTTGCTTACACAAAAGTAACCACCACTTCTTGATCATATTGCTCATAATAAAAATTCAGAGTGAGCTGCCGATCATCATTCGTTATCTTTGAAATAACATAATCACCAGTAGAAAAAATACAAATCTTCCCACTGATATTATAAAAGCACTGCTCCATGCCCAGTCTTCTTCTATAACTTTCAATGGTAGGCACATCCTGAAAAGGCTCCATTAGACCTATAAATTGAAAATGATTCCTTTGATTCAGCATAATCAACCTATCAAAGGCTTCTTGAGTGTTAACTGACCGGATGTTCCAAATAAGAAACTTATCCATCAATTAATTCTTCTTTGTTGAGGCCGATCTCAACGATTATTCTTTGTTTGGATCATAATTAAAATTTTTTCTTGACCTCTTGTGCTGCTTTGGTGGCTCTGGTTTCTCCAATGGTGCAGGTGAAATCAACTTCTTCTTCGACTTGACGCTCCTAGGAGTTAAATCACCTTCCCGTACAACTTGTTCAAAATTATGAGCTGTTGAATCCTCTTCAAGTTCCTCAACATCAAACCTATCAGGAGTAAGAGGTCCATCATCATGTTTAGTTCCATCCTGCTGCACCGTCTCCTTAATCCTAGGTATCAATGGCATGTTTTCAATGAGTACTTCATCATCAATAGCTCTTTGAAGTTTCCGATCATCGAATACACCAATGATAAATTCACCATGCTCATTCACAATGTTACCATCATTTGTAGAATCTTGTGCATAATCTTCTTTCGTAGGCTGTGAAGGGATTGATAACGCAACTGTGTTTAACTGGCAGTTAAGGGAGTTCTTGTTGGTAGGACATAAGGCACCAACTCCGTATTCGAACAAGAAATTAAACCCAAAGCTTGACGCATTAAAGAGTAAGCTGTTGGGTTGATCCTCTCAAGCTCCTGCAAAGCCGCATCATTAATAATCAATCCCCCAGCCTGATTACTCATTACATTCCATGCGCTCACATTAAACGAATTCTCACTTGGTGCTCCTGTTGGGACCAACGTAAGAGATGCAGTATTAATTTTCTCACGACCCACAACTGCATACTTCTTGTGGTGTCGCTCAACTTCCTCATTATTAGCTGCAACTGCATTAAGATTCTCATTATGTGCAAAATCCTCCCCATCCTTGAACACCGCGTTATCTGCTTTCCCAACAACAGTAGGAGAGGAAACAACGCTCAATGCAGCCACTTTTTCTTCTAAAATTTTTGAAGCTCCATCCCCCATTTTTAAACCCTATGTTGCTGCATTATTGTTCAGTCCCTCAAGAACGTCATTCCCATTCAAGGGAGGATTTGACTTAATAGGAGCACCTGTACCCGATATGACTGAAACACTTACCTCGTTAACTCTTGCATGATCTTTAAACGTATTAAAAGCCCATAGTCTAGTCCCAACCTGATTAGGATCTTCTGCTGAAGATACCAACTTAGTACCAATCTTTTTTACAACATCATGTACTGCTTCATCCGTGCCCTTAGCCACGATGCCTTGACTAATCTTATCTCCTAACTTTTCATTCAACCCTTGATCAATATCTTCACCCTTGTTCACAACAAATTCAGTTTGAGCCTCTTGGCTTTCCTCATCAATATGATCATCTCCCTTATTCTCTAACATGGCAGAAATATTATTCATACGCGAGGCTCCTCCATGTTTATTCTCATGTTGCACAGCTTTTGGAGAACAATTAACAGCGCGTCTATTTTCTAAGTTGTTACCTTCATCACTTGGTTGCTTATCAACTTTATTTGCTTCCTCTTTGCTCATTAACCTTGTGAAAGTTTTATCATCGCTAGCATTACTACGAACACCTGTAGAATCCTTTCCCTCATCCTGAACTTTCTCAACATCCTGACCATCATCCTCTTCCTGATTTCCAAGTAATGCAAAGACATTTCCCGTAGGCACAACATTAAGATCCCTAGAGTGAGATTTATTGTTGTTCACCTTCCAAGCATTAGAATTTCTACTAGGATGCAGAATCCTTTTTACATTCCTCCGGTGATTACTTTGATTCTCAACTGCTGCTACAATTTGAACTTCACCATCATCATTGGACTAAAGCTGATTGTTTTGTTTTTGAGCTGATACTGCCCCTTGAACTTCACCATCAACAATGGACCTATTTCCTACAATTTTCCACTTTGCAGCACCTTTAATGGTGCATAATTTACAACCTTAGCTACTGCACTATCCTCCTTATCTTTAGGTGCCAATTCCGGATGTAAGATAAAACACTCTTCTTCATTGTGACCTTCTAGCCTACACCCCTTACAATATTTAGGTATATAGTCGTACTTAACCTGTATCCACTTGTATTTTATCTCACTATTGGTAGAATTCTTAGGGTTAATCCCTATTCTAAGTCGTTGTGGTCTGTGAACCAAGAGATCAACCTCCACTTTTACCTTAGCACAACTTGGTCAGTCTTAGACCTAGTTGATGCATAAAGTTATAGTAGTCTTCCCACTACCGTTGCCAATGCAAAAGCTACCTCTTCAACAAAGAAAACAGAAGGCAGGCCTGGAAAGAAATCCAAGCGACTCCAATAGATGTTTCCTCATTTGGATCAAACCAAACATCATACTTGAGTCCTCTCATTTGATGAAATATATACCCAATTATGAGATAAAAAGCAGGTCTTGATAAAAGGTGGACGTAGTCTTTTAGCAACGACAATCTTATTAAAACATGACGTGATTCTAGAAAGACAATAGAACATTCTCCCTTTAACTCACACTATAGTGGAGCCTGCTTCCTTATTTCATGAAAATCCGCCATACCATAAGCAAATTTTCCAACGACAGCATATTAGAGTTCTTCATGCAACACTATATTTTCTACATCTTTATCTTCCCACACAAATGATGGTTCCCCATGATGAAAATCCATTGTTGGTTCAGAAATTGTAGGTAAAGTAAAAGGCTCCGTCCTAGGATTAAGGATGAAAATAAACGACTTGATTAAGGGGGATGGTAAGTAGGATGGGGAGTGGGATGGGACGCCTAGACAACCCCAGTAGGGGGCTACCCAGTGGCCAAAGTGGCCATTTAGAATGGCCAAAAAAGCTGCGTGAAAGAGTCTTCTCCAAATCTCCTTTTCTCTAGCTAGAGTGTTTGGTAATTGATGCTTTGAAAATGGTTTTTTGTCGTTATATCGGTTAAATAAGTTAGTAGTCATAATAATTATTCCTCTAGTCCCTTTATGTTTTAGTTGAATCAAGTTAGTCCATTAGAATTTCTTATTTTTGTAGATTGCATGTTTGTTTGTTAAGTCTTTGGGCCATCTGGCAAGAAATACTATTTTGTGGATATGATGTAGGGAAAACGCGGAAAGTAAACAAGATAAAGAACGAGACGTAACTCGATCAATAATCTCAAGTAGCAACGAAGAACTCATTCCGTTACATCTCGAGAGAATGTCAAGAACACCTACACTAGGCAACTACCCTCGAGCTAACGTGAGAACACAAGTAGAGTGATCGGGGCGGGGTCGTTGTCCAACTAGAATCCACAAGAAAGTACACAAATCCCAAACATAGGTTGGTTTTCATAAACCCAAAGAGATCCACTCTTTACAATGTTAATTCATCATTCAAAATAAGTTAAGGAATGAAATAAGCTATATAGCTATTTATAGAGGTTTTTAGGCACTAAGTAAAATGTCTAAATAGTCCACACACTAGGATTTAGGATAAAAGACCACGTAGGGTCAAAATAGTCTTAACACCCTTAAGTTCCTCGAAACTCAGCATTTCGGGCGGAGCGCCCAAGCTTAGGCAGAGCGCCTCACAAAATGATCAGTGGGGTGTCCTAGGCGGGACGCCTGGATGTTGGGCTAAGCGCCCCACAGTGCAGTGGTTTGGGCGGAGCGCCTGGGAGTAGGGCGGAGCACCCAGTTGACTAGCTCCCAGGGTGGAGCGCCTAGGGCCTTAGGCGGAGCGCCTGGCCCTGGGTCCTCTTCGATGCTTCTTCAATTCACTCCCCAAGCTCTTGACTTCTAGTCTTTAGCATCCTTCAAGCTTGGCACACGTTGAGGAGTGTCTTGACTCGATTTGCCCTGCATCATCCTCCCCTTCTTGAGAAGATTTCATCCTCGAAATCATTGTATTCACGTCCATGGAATCATCTCTTTGGGGTGCCCAATGCTCTCCTCCCTTGTAACCCTTGATCATCACTTTAACATAGGTCTCTTCCAAGATCTCCCTTGCTTTAACATGGAGCTTAGAACTTACAAGTAACGACAAGCAAACACAAGATTTCCTACTTTGAAAGTAGGTTAGTGCAAGAAGTATGGAAAACACACTCTTGTGATATAACCAAGTATCAATGTCAAGTACAAATACCAAATCTCCAAAGAGAACAATAAGTGCTCGGTTAAAGATCATCATGCACTCAACACAATAGTGATCAAATAGGCCATGGGGATATGGAAAACGCAAGATCAAGCTATCAAAATCCCCTTGAACCTTAAGCTCAAGATCAACAAACCAATCTCTCCTTAAAGTGTGTTCAACATGTGGAGTGGAGTGAGTCAAATAACCCAACATGCAAGTAACATCAAGTACTCCACTCCCCTTCTTTAAAGCATACTTACTCACACCAAGGGATTCCCTTTCACCTCACATTCACCACCAAAGCAACCCTTCCCAAAAGACAAACTATCAAGAAAGGTAGTGATAATGGCCTCTTCTTCATCATAACCCAAACAAGCAATAGTAGGGTCACTCAAAGAGTCATTTACCTCACTCAAATTCTCACACAATGGGTTGCCTAAGGAGTCAAACCCTTTACACCATGGATGTTCCATTTTACTGCCCACCCTAGTCCGATACAAGTCATTACCACTAATGAGGATGCCTTCAAACAATGGATTAGTAAAAACATGCATCTCAACATCACGATCAAACATAGACATTTATCAAGACTAGGTTCACTTGAGGAGTCATCATAGACAACTTTGTCCAATTCATGCAAGTCGGACTCCTCAAGGTCACTATCATCCTTACCACAACAAATAGATCCACCAAATAGAAGCATATAACCAAGGGTATTATCAACTATCTCATCTACCCCTTTATCAAAGATTGCGGTGTGTCATAGAAAAGGTCACAATCATTGTCAACTATCAAGTCTACACTAGTGAGAGATCCATTGAACCATGAGCTCACATCATGATGTGGCTTAGCAAGGCTCTCAACTAATGTTACACAAGTACACAAAAGTTGACTTTTAGACTCTTCACTAGTGGCATATTCACTAGATGCATCACAAGCACCAACTAGTGTGGAGTCATCACAAGACAAATAGCTAGTAGGCTCATGAAAAGGTAGAGAAACACTTACATTTGTAGTACTTCCTTGATCACTCACAAGATTTGAAGTGTCATGTGTAACTCCTTCTTCATGAGCCTCACATTGAGAACTTTCCTCCTCTTGTCTTTCCTTCCAAGCACATGGTTGAGACTCCAATGGCTTGTCTTCATTTGGGCCTACACAAGAGCTTACACAAGAAAAAGTAGAAGATGAAGAATTGTTAGAATAATGGGTGCTCTCACTCTTAATTTTTCCTTCCTCACCTCTCTTCTCTCTCAATTTTACCTCATGGTCAAGTGTAGTTGGTGGTGACAATCCACTCACATCACTCCTCAAATCCTCTCCTTTTCCTCTCTCAGATTGTCACCGGTCACTCCCTCACTTCTCTCTATCTTTTCTCTCTCATTTGAAGTGGAGTGACTCTCACTTTCATCATGCAATGGCAAGACAACAAGATTGTTTTCCTCGGATTCAAGTACAATGGGTGACTTTGCTCTAGCCGCTTCCCTCAACTCCCTCATTCCCTTGTAGTCTTCCCTTACTTGCCTTGGAGTCAAAGGTTTAAGCACATACTTCCTACCATCATTCTTGACCGTATATGAATTGGTCCAGCCATCGTGCACTACACATCTATCATGTTTCCATGGTCTCCCAAATAATAGATGGCATGCTTGCATCGGGACAACATCAAACAAGATTTTGTCTTTATAGTCTTAACATCAAATAGTTAACACCCTTAAGTTTCTCGAAACTCAGCATTTCGGGCGAAGCGCCCAAGCTTAGGCGGAGCGCCTCACAAAATGATCAGTGGGGTGTCCTAGGCGGGGCGCCTGGATGTTGGGTGGAGTGCCCCACTGTGCAGTGGTTTGGGCGGAGCGCCTGGGAGTAGGGCGGAGCGCCCAATTGACTAGCTCCTAGGGTGGAGCGCCTGGCCCTGGGTCCTCTTCGATGCTTCTTCAAATCACTCCCCAAGCTCTTGACTTCTAGTCTTTGGCATCCTTCAAGCTTGGCACACGTTGGGGAGTGTCTTGACTGGATTTGCCCTGCATCAGGATAAGTGGTATTAGAGCCATCTGAACTCAGGTGAGTAATGTACGATTTTGAGAAACCAAGAACTCTAAGGACTAGACGATGGGTTGAAGGAGCTGAAAGTTCAACTTCTGTTGTTTGTGGCAGAAACAACTAAATGATTCGAAGTGCTAGAGATGAATCAGACTCAAAATTAACATGACAGCTTAGAAAGCTCAAGTGATAATTTTTTAAATGTTGTGGCTAAAGTGCGTGCATTATAACTACGAAAAGAGTGTGATAATACTTCTTTTGATTAAAAAGACTAAGAGTAATAAGAATCTCACAGATTAATAGAGAAATATTTTTAGAAAAAAAAAAGAAAGAAAAACCCTATGGCTACTTTCTCTAGCGAATCCCCTCCCCCCGCAAAAAGAAAAAAATATTTTTCCCTTCCTCGCCCTCCTCCTTCCGCTACATTCAATCCTTTCCCATTCTCACAGATTTATTCCCCAGTTCCTCTCTTGTTTCTTCTTTATCTAGGATGGTCTTATAAGGTTTAGGTGAGGTTTTGATGGAAGGAGAAGGCATATATGGATGGAAATTATTATCTAAAATTTGATATCTTAAGTTCCAAATTCGAAGTATCACTAGAGGTCGTCTTTTCAGTCGACAAGCTGCAAATCCTTCCCTAATTTTTGGGGTTGGAAAGGGGACAATCGGAGAAAAAGTTGAATTCTTCATGCTATATTTGTCTGAAACATGAGTTTGAATTGTTGATTTCAGATTTTTTTGCAATCTAGAATTTTTGAGATTCTTTGGACTGCCTGTAAGTTATGGCCCACTTATTTATATTTGGTTTAATAAATAAATTAAATAATATTTAATAAATCCTAATTAAATATGGGAAGTTACTTGGTGGTTTTGAAACTACCCACTCCTTGGTGGTTTTAAAACTACCCACTCTCTCACATTGATGGAATGTGAAATTAAGTGCTCTTCTCATTTTAATAAAGGGTCCTCTCTCTACCAATACTGATAACGTTTTCCATCAGACGTTTTCTTAAAGTTAAAGGAAAGAGGGAGATATCACCTTTTATCAAGAACAAAGAATTAAGGCTTCCGCTTCAAGTCAAGAGAACGCTATGGCAAATTAGGGTATGTTTTCTTGAATTACTATTTATGTGTTTGAATGTGAAAATCATTAAGTTCAACGTTCCTGAAATTATTGAAAACTCTTACATGTGGTATCAGAGCCGGGTTTAGGAACTAATGATTTTCTGTTAGTGTTGCTCTATTTTTTCTTAAACTATGTGAATTCTAATTATGAATTTAGTGTCCACAATTACTGGTAGTTTTTTACAACAGTGCTTATTTGATGTGCCTAATAGAGTAAAAGACCTAAAGGCTTATATATTGTTCTTGAATGATACGTATTTAATTCCCTAATCATGATATAGATTGACTGGAATTCTTGCTTCTATTGGTAGTGGACAATCTTAAAAATATTGTTGGTAAATTGCCATGTTTTTAACTAAAGGAAATACATATACAATGACAAAGTGATCTCTACAGATCCAAAGTAAATTCTTAACTTCATTAAAGGGATCTGATATGATGTTAAACCTTCCTCTATTTGGGGAATCTAGTTTAAGTTAAGGAATGGATGGCTACAGTGGGATTAATTAAAATCCACATGATATCAAAGACAATCTCCAAAATACATTAAAGAGATCAATTAGTGCTTCGAATCTAGAATTGATGTCGTCCAAACGTAGAAAATATTTATTTTGTTCTGGTTTATGCAACCTGTATATTTAACAGAACTATAATTTCTTTCACATTTTTTTTGGAATTATTATGTATGATTCATTAATCACCAAAGTGGTCGAATTTTTATAAAAATTAATTCCAAAACTAATGATTAAAATTATATTTAATTATCCATTAAATTTGATGCTAGTAAATGATATAATACTTTTGGGTAAATTGAACTTCATGGTTATAGGACATTTATGAATCGCCCAAAGGTTGATTGCTTGTTCTTATAATCGTGAAAAATTAAAAGGATAATTTAGATGTACCATTAGTTTTGTTTATTTATCCAAAGATAGTAAATTTTATTAATGGGTACATTAAAAATTACCAAATTATGTTAAATTATATAAAGCATCATAATGTCTAAAGTTAGTATTTTGGGGTTCGGCCCAAAGGTGAACATCAAGATACACTAAAGTCTTTTATAAAAATCATTTCCGAATTTGATAATATGTTTAGTTTATAACTCAAAGCGTCAATGAATGAGCATATTCTATATGAAGTACTTGCTCTTCATTCGCACTCTGCTTCTGTTACGGCTTTTAACAGACTAAACTTCTCAGAGTGGTGCGAACAGATCAAATTCCATCTCGGAGTTTTAGATCTTGATGTTGCACTTTACACTGAGAAGCCAGCAGCTATTACTGCAACTAGCACTGCTGAAGAAAGTCTTATTTTAAGCAGTGGAACAGGTCTAATAGATTAAGCCTAATGTTCAGGCGAATGAGTATAGCGGGCAACATTAAGTCTGCTCTTTCCAACACTGAAAGTGCCAAAAAGCTTCTAAGACTTGTAGAAAAACGCTCTCAAACTGCTGACTTAGTCTCTTA
Source organism: Petunia x hybrida (assembly GCA_037355625.1). NCBI lineage: Eukaryota > Viridiplantae > Streptophyta > Magnoliopsida > Solanales > Solanaceae > Petunia > Petunia x hybrida. The sequence continues at coordinate 278,644 of JBBBVM010000472.1, forward strand.
CTGGGACATTAATGGGTACTTTGACCACCATGATGTTTGATGGTTCACGTACCATGCATGAGCATGTCATAGAAATGACAAACATAGCAGCAAGACTTAAGACTCTGGGAATGGAAGTGGATGAAAATTTCCTTGTGCAGTTCATCATCAACTCATTACCGTCTGAGTATGGTCCTTCCAAATGAACTATAATACCATGAAAGACAAATGGAATGTGCATGAATTGCATGGACTGTTGGTTCAGGAGGAAACAAGGCTAAAGAATCAAGGACCTCACTCCATTAACTTTATAAGCCATCAAGGAGCTGGAAAAAAAGAAGGAAAGAAGCATGTTAAGGGCAAACAGAGGAACCATAATGTTAGTGAGTCCTCTCATCAAGTACATAAGAAGGAACACAAGAATGACAAGTGTCGTTTATGTGGAAAACCTCGACATTTTCAGAAAGACTGCCTGAAACGTAAAGCATGGTTCGAGAAGAAAAATGAGCCTTGTGCTTTTACGTGTCTCGAATCAAATTTAACTGAAGTTCCTTATAATACTTGGTGGATTGACTCTGGTTGTACTGTACATATTTCTAACACGATGCAGGAATTTCTTACAACCCAAACCATAAATAAAAAGGAAAGATTTGTGTACATAAGGAATAGAGTGAAGGCTCCAGTTCAAGCTATCAGGACGTATTATTTAATCCTAGATAATGGGCGTCACTTAGACTTATTTGAAACTTATTACGTACCTTCTATTTCCAGAAATTTAGTTTCTTTGTCTAAGTTAGACAAGACAGGATATTCTTTTAATTTCGGCAATAGATGTTTTAGTTTGTTTAAGTATAATCATCTCATTGGTTCTGGTATTCTTTGTGATGGTTTATACAAACTGAATCTTGATAATCTGTTTGCTGAAACTCTTTTAACTCTGAATCATAATGTTGGAACCAAATGTAGTTTGGTGAATGAACACTCTGCTTACTTGTGGCATAGACGTTTAGGTCGAAAATCTAAAGAAAGACTGGAAAGATTAGTTAAGAATTAAATCCTTCCAAATTTATATTTTACGGACCTAAATATTTGTGTGAATTGTATTAAAAGAAAACAGACAAAACACACAAAGAAAGGAGCCACAAGAAGCACACAACTTCCTGAAATTATACACACTGATATTTGTGGTCCTTTTGGTGTTCCATCTTTCAGTAAGGAAAAATACTTTATCACCTTTATTGACGACTTTTCACGTTATGATTATGTCTATTTGTTGCACGAAAAATCTCAAGCAGTAAATGCCTTAGAGGTATTTATTAATAAGGTTGAAACTTGAAAGGCAATTAGACAGAAAGGTGAAAATAATCAGGTCAGGTAGAGGTGGTGAGTATTATGGAAGATATGATGAAACTGGACAACACCCTGGTCCATTTTCTAAATTCCTCGAAAAAATGTGGCATATGTTCTCAATACACAATGTCTGGCACACCACAACAAAATGGTGTGGCAGAAAGGCGTAATCGTACATTAGTTGAAATGGTTAGGAGTATGTTAAGTAATTCATCTTACTCGCTTCATTGTGGATGTATGCTTTAAAGACTGCCATGTACTTACTAAATAGGGTTCCTAGTAAGGCAGTTCCAAAGACACCTTTTGAACTTTGGACTGGTAGGAAACCTAGTTTAAAGCACCTGCATGTTTGGGGCTGCCCGGCAGAAGTAAGAATTTATAATCCACAAGAAAAGAAACTGGATCTACGAACAATCAGTGGTTTCTTTATTGGTTATCCAGAAAAATCAAAGGGGTATAGATTTTATTGTCCTAACCATAGTACGAGAATTGTTGAAACTGGAAATGCTAGGTTTATTGAGAATGGTGAAGTTAGTGGGAGTGAAGAACCACATAATGTGGAAATTAGGGAAGTGAGGGTGCAAATTCCTTTACCCTATACTTCTTCTAAAGTTGTTGTTCCTGAAATTGTTGTACCGCCTAACAACCAACAAGAATAACAAATTAATGATCCAGCTATTCATAATGAAAAACATAATCAATGAACATGCAGTAGATGTACCTCAAGAAGTTGCATAAAAAAAATCTCAAAGACAAAGGAGAAATGCTATTTCTGATGATTTTTTGGTATATCTACATGAGTCAGAAATTGATCCGGAAATTAATTTGGATGATTTGAAAATCGATGATGATCCAGTTTCATTTTCACAGGCCATTGAAAGTAATAATTCAGATAAGTGGTTAGATGCTATGAAAGATGAGTTGAAATCCATGCAACATAATGAAGTTTGGGACCTTGTTGAATTACCATAAGGTTGCAAAAGAGTCGGGTGTAAATGGGTCTTTAAGACCAAACGCGACTCCAATGGTAATGTTGAACGTCACAAGGCCAGACTTGTTGCCAAAAGTTTTACTCAGAAATATGGCGTTGACTATACAAAGACATTTTCACCTGTCTCTAAAAAAGGATTCACTTAGAATTATAATGGCTTTGGTGGCTCATTATGACTTAGAGCTACATCAAATGGATGTGAAAACTGCCTTTCTGAATGGAAATTTAGAGGAAGAAGTTTACAAGAATCAACCAGAGGGTTTTGAGGTTAAAGGAAAGGAACACATGGTGTGTAAACTAAAGAGATCAATATACATGCTTAAACAAGCTTCCCGACAATGGTATCTTAAGTTTCATGAAACTGTTATCGCCTTTGGATTCAAGGAAAACATTCTTGACTGATTCAAGGAAACTGTTGTCGCCTTGGTATGATCCATGACACCAAGAAATTTCTCTCTAACAACTTTGAAATGAAAGATATGGGAGAGACAACCCATGTGATTGGGATAGAAATATTCCGGGATAGATCACAAGGATTGTTGGGGTTGTCTCAAAAGGCCTATATTAATAAAGTTCTAAAAAGATTCAGAATGGAAAATTGTCATTAAGTCCCGTTCCAATCTAGAAAGGAGATAAATTAAATCTCAATTCAAAGAATTAATTCGAACGTAAGTAATGAAGTATATGCTCACTTATAGAAAATATAATCATCTTGATATGGTTAGATATTCAGATTCAGATTATGCTGGTTGTGGCATGCTTTGAGGCCACAATTTAGACTTAGTGGCAGCGGAATGTTATTTCAGGACTTGGATTAGTCGACAATATTGCCATGTCGCTGAAAATTTATTGTGACAATTCCTCAGCAGTGTTCTTTGCTAAGAACGACAAATATAAGAAGGTGCTAAGTCAACAGACTTGAAATTCCTTGTCGTTAATGAACACATCCAGAAACATAAAGTGTCAATTAAAGATATTAGCACCAAAATTATGATTGCTGATCCTTTGACGAAAGGATTATCGCCCAAAGCATTTATGGATCATGTTTAAAGAATGGGCATTGTTGATAGCGATGTATGAATTTATGTAAAGACTTATGATGTTTATGAGATTGACACTTTGAGTTCACTAATGTAAATGTTTCTGCATTACCTGCTTTTCTCTTGTATACATGACGTTGAGAATGACGATGACAGGTTTTAGCTTAGATAAAGATATTCTAAGCATTATTGTTGGACCATTATGTATTGAAGGTTGTGTTGGGTAATAACCTAATGTTGTAGTACATGGAAGGGACTATGTAGAAAGTGATGTACAACCGCCATAACTCATATTAGTTGACTTATTCAATAACAATGAATAATGTGGGATTTAGTATTAACTGTACACATGATGATTGAAATATTTATTAAATCATTAAGTGAATAATGAACGTGTGCCAAGTGGGAGAATGTAAGTTATGGCCCACTTATTTATATTTGGTTTAATAAATAAATTAAATAATATTTACTAAATCCTAATTAAATATGGAAAGTTACTTGGTGGTTTTAAAACTACCCACTCCTTTGTGGTTTTAAAACTACCCACTCCCTCACATTGATGGAATGTGAAATTAAGTGCTCTTCTCATTTTAATAAAGGGTCCTTTCTCTACCAATACTGATAACGTTTTTCATCAGACGTTTTCTTAAAGTTAAAGGAAATAGGGAGATATCACCTTTTATCAAGAACAAATAATTAAGGCTTCCGCTTCAAGTCAAGAGAACGCTATGGCAAATTCAGGTATGTTTTCTTGAATTACTATTTATGTGTTTGAATGTGAAAATCATTAAGTTCAACGTTCCTGAAATTATTGAAAACTCTTACACTGCCTACTCACTTTGGACACCACTGTATCGTCGTTGCTAGCATTGAAGTCTTTAGTTACTCTTGTTAATCCCACCAGCTTCATTGATGCATATGAAACTGCCATACTTTATGAAAAATTATTCCAGGCCTTCACTAGATTTAATGCTCCTAGATCTACGCCTCTTTATCTTAGAAATGTTCCCAAAATCACTTATCCAATCAGACTTCCTACACATCCTAAACCCCCATGATTAATTGCTCCAAAAGAACCACTAAGACCCACTTGCCCCACGTAAAATAGAACCCCTACACCTAGCTCCCTTCAGACCAAGTCTCTATTTTTAAGCTGTCCGAGATAAAAACCTTTGCTACAAATCTTTAAATATACTACCCAGGACATTAGTGTAAACCCTACTGGCTGAATTTGTTAGTACGAAGTAGTAGTACTAAAAGAAATATAGTGAAATAATTCAATAAAAGGATGTATATTAGCATAAGCTAAAGAGGAACTAGTAGAAGATGAGCAAGTTGAACTCTCATTCTGTGTTGTGCTAGGTTTGCCTAGTTACCCTTTTACATAAATCTCATTCTTATCTTGGTGTATAGTTGGTCCACTCACTGCTTTATTAATCCAGCAATCATTAAAAATCTTAATTTAGAAGTTGGCCTTCTTTATCTAACTTTGCTTTCTTAGTATGTGGAGTACTACACTTATTGGAAACTCTTGCTCACATAATTTCTACCATGCGTCATTGTAGTGTCATAAAAATGAGATAAAATTTCACTATCGGAAAAGATTCATATATGCTTGCTTTAAAGAGTTCAAGAGATGAAGCAATTGAACGATAATATTATTAGCCAAGAGAGCGCCTATAAATACATGTATATGTGACTTGATAAAAAAGCTAGGAATGAGATAAGACCAAATCTAAATACTAGTACTAATAGAACACTAATACTATAACGAAACTAGAAGTCTAGACATAACCAACTACTAAAACTAGAGCTTATCTCAATACACCCCCTCAAGTTGAGTGAGGCGCAGACAAACACAACTTGTCCAAACAACAAAGAAAAGCCGATTTGATGCGAGAGTTCAGAGCAGCAACATACAGCTTGTCCAAACACTCCATAAAGGCTGGTTTAGGTAGCGGCTTCATGAGAGTGTCTGCAACTTGTTCACGTGTAGACAAATGTTTGACAATAACTCAACCAGATTGCACACTGTTGCGAAGATAATGAAAATCTATAGCAATGTGCTTCATTTTGCTATGAAGAACTGGCTCCTTGCTCAAATAGGCAACACCAACATTATCACAAAAAATAGTGGGTGTATCAGCTATGCGATAGCGCAACTCATCAAACAAATTCCGAACCCATGTAACCTCGCCTAGAGCATTGGCCACGGATCGATATTCAGCCTCCGTAGACGACCGAGCAACATCAGTTTGTTTCTTGGAAGACCAATAGATGGGATTCTTTCCCAAGAAAAGCATATATCCAAAAGTAGAAATACGGTCATCAGGATCACCAGCCCAATCAGCATCAGCATACATATATAAATTGCAATCAGAATGCCGAATGATGTGCAACCCAGATGCCGAAGTAGACTTTAGATAGCGAAGAACCCGCTTAACAGTCTTCCAGTGATCCATACTTGGGGCATGCATAAATTGCGAAAGCTTGTTCACAGCAAAAGCAATGTCTGGACGAGTAAATGACAAATACTGCAATTTAGCAAGAGTGCGACGATACAAAGTACCATCAGCAGGTGGTGAACCATCCAAAGCCCTTGGCGGCTTAGTCGAGCACATTGGAGTCGAAGTCCCATTGCACTCAGCCATATCTAACTCTGAAAGAATGTCCAAGATATATTTGGACTGCGATAAAACCATGCCATCGGGAACATACTTAACTTCAACTCCAAGAAAATAGCTAAGTTTTCCAAGATCCTTTAACGAAAAATGACTTTCCAGGGAATTGATAATATGTGAGACTAGGCCGGGGTGATTCCCAGTATTGAGAATGTCATCAACATACACTATAAGATATACCGTGACGGCCAAGCTTTTGAAAATAAACAAAGAAGCATCGGATTCCGACTTAATGAAGCAAATTGAATTCAAGTAGGAGCGGAGGGCTTCATACCAAGCACGAGGAGCTTGCTTAAGTCCATAGATAGCCTTTCAAAGACGACAAACATGCGAAGGGAATTCAGTGTTAACAAAACCAACCGGTTGAGCCATGAAGACTTGCTCTTTCAAATCCCCTTGAAGAAAAGCATTGTTTACGTCGAGTTGACGAACATCCCAACCATTCTGAACTGCAATAGACAATACAAGGCGCACAGTTGTTGGCTTGACAACCGGACTGAAAGTTTCATGAAAGTCCAACCCCGGGCGTTGAGTAAAACCCTTCGCCACCAAACGCGCCTTGTACCGATCAATAGAGCCATCGGCCTTTCGTTTGATACGATATAACCACCTACAATCAACAACATTAGTAGCAAGGTCACGTTGAACTAATTCCCAAGTGTTATTTCTCAGCAAAGCAGCATATTCAGCAGCCATGGCTTCACGCCACTCTTTGTGTTTGTTAGCTTGTTTGAATATCGATGGTGTAGTTGAGAGTTGGTACAGAAAGAACTTGGGATTTTGTTTAAAGATGCCATGTTGTTCGCGAGTGACAACGGAAGAGGGAGGTATAGCAGCAGCTTGGATCGACGATGGGACAGAATGGTCGTGTTCGTTGCTTGAGGTAGCAGCGGGTAACAAGGCAGGTTGTTGGTCAGTGTTTAGCGGGTGCGTGTGAGGTGGTGGACTGGTTGTGTAGGAAGTATTAGGGTCTGGTACAAGGGTAGGGACAGTGCGTTGTGGTGAAGATGGTGATACTGATTTGGTGGAGTGGGAAACTATTGTTTCAACGTCTGGAGCAAGTAGCGAATTTGGAGTGGAAGTGGTGAGTTGTGTGGTGGAACAGGGAATGGGTTTATATAGGGGGGGGGAGGGGCTGGTACGTTAGTATTAGGGAGTGGGAATGTTAGAGTAGTAGTTGGGTTGGTATGTAATTGCATGGAAGAATCTGCATGTGTATAGGATAAGTCAGGAAGTTTAATTTGTAATGGGGTGGGAGTCTTAGAAGGCGGTGGGGATAAGGATGATGTTGAATATTGGGGATTAAGGTAAGGAGTTGGTATATGAGTGGTATGAGCAGTTTGATTTATATTGGAAGTAGAAGAATGTTGCTTACCTGGAGTGGAAGTTGTCGATACATTGTCATGAAGTATGGACTCTTTAAGTAGCACATCATTGCTAGAAGTCTTCGATGGATTAGAACTCTCCTTAGGAAAAACTATGACTTGTGGACCAATAGAAATAATATTAGAGTCCAACTTATCGTGATCCACTGTGACATCCAAACCGGAATTAGGGGCAATTATTTCCCATTGAATTGTGGAATAATTTTTTGTGAGATCACAAAACATTGTTTGAAAGGGAAAAATATGTTCAAAAAATTGAACATCACGGCTGATAAAGATTTTGGATGACACGAGGTCATAACAAATGTGAGCATAATGCATTTGTGAAATTCCTAGGTAGACACAGGGGGCGGATTTGGGTTGTAATTTATTTGGGGCATATGGCTTGAGCCAAGGATAACATAGACAACCAAAAACTTTAAGGGAAGAATATTTAGGAGAATGACCAAATAATTTTTCAAATGGGGAGGACTCATTTAAAATAGGGGTGGGAAGTCTATTTATCAAATAAATAGCATAGTAACAAGCATAAGACCATAGTTCTGGCGGTAAAGACGCCTCATGTAAGAGTGTTTTGGCCGTTTCAATGATGTGCCGATGACGGCCTTCAGCCATAGCAACTCTTTGAGGTGTATATGGCGGAGAAACTAAGTGCTCAATGTCTTTTTTAATTTAAGTGATGCCTAAGCCCAGTGTATTCACCCCCTCCATCTGTATAGACGGAAGATACTGTTGTTTTAAAATAATTTTCAACTAGAGGACAAAATTGCTCAAAAATTGATGTGACTTCACTTTTATGTTTAATTGTGTACAACCAAGTATATTTAGTATACTAATCCACAAAAATGCAGTAATAAAGTTTTTTGTCAATAGATAATACGGGGGATGGTCCCCATAAATCACAGAACAAAGTATGAAGAGGAGTATTAATGAATAAAAGGAGTCTTTGAAATGGCAAACGATGTGATTTATTTGAGCAACACGAATTACATAATTCAAACTTGTCTCTAGAAGAAACAGGAAGGAAAAACTTATTTAAAATAAAATCTAAAATTTTAACATGAGGATGACCCAAGCGACTGTGCCACAACTGACGGGAGACTTTGGTAGAGGTAAAGTTGACAGAAGGCGGTGCAGGTGGCCACTCATAGAGTCCATTCTTATTCTGACCTTGTACCAGCAATTTTCGGGTGCGCAAATCCTTCACAATAAAATTTGATGGAAAAAATTCAATGGATGTAAGATTATCACGACAAAACTTTGCAACAGAAATTAAGTTTTGTTTAATGGAAGGTGCACAAAGAGTGTCAGAAAGCTTGAATGCAGTGTTAGATGCTTTTATATGAGTTAAACCAGCATGAAAAATAGAAATAGCGTTACCGTCACCCATGGAAATTGACTCAGGGCCTGAGTATGCTGGAAGGTTGGTGGGATCGGCAGTGACATGATGAGTGGCACCAGAGTCAACAATCCATGAATTATCACTAGGGGAAGTGCTGGCTGCATAGTTAGCCTTTGCTTCATAATGATTGTGAGGCCTCGGGCGACACACATCTGCAGTGTGTCCCATCTTTTGGCAAAACTGACACTTTACAGCCTGTCTAGGTTGTCGTTGCTGATTGCCAGAGTATTGTTGATTGCCCAAGTATTGTTGACGTTGAGAGGATGGCTGCCATTGGGAGTTTTGATTGCCACGATTATTTTTGTAAGATTGTTTTTTAGAGTTTGTCTTCTGTGCAGCAGCAGCTGTGATCACAGTAGTTGCTTTGTCAAGATCTTGATGTGTAAGAAAAAGTTTGTGATCCGTAAGTTTGTGAAATAGTTCCTCAAAGGATAGAGGAGAGTCTCGTGCTCGTATAGCAGCCGACGATACTCCGGGCCTAGTCCACTCAATATCTTAACCGCAACTTCATCATTAGCAACTGGGGAACCGGCTACTTTGAGGGCATCAACAGTAGATCTAATCTCTTGCATGTACGCAGCAACTGTCTTGGAGGATTTTTTAAGATTTTGCAACCGATCCCGCAGTCTAAAGATGCGAGTGTGACTTTTATTTGCGTAAGCCGTATGGAGTAGTTCTCAAGCCAGCTTGGCCGAGGAAGCAGTGGCAACAGTTGGAGCAATGGTAGAATCAACAGACGCCATCATTGCCTGTTGGATTAGCTGATCTTGACAGAACTATGTCTCATATTCAGGATTAGAGACAGTACTATCTTTGTCAGTGATAGTTTGTGGTGGAGCAGATTTTGTACCATCAAGATGACCTATGAGTTTGTGTCCGTTAAGGAGCATCACCAGTTGGGCTTTCCATGTTGTAAAGTTGAGGTTACCTTGTAGTTTGATAGGTAACTGGGCAGCCGGATTGAACTGTACCACGTGAGTGGTAGGTGAAACTGCAGCTAGAGTACCACCGTTAGCAGGGGCTAGAGCCATGAAGGAATGAATAATAGGGAATGAGAGAGAGAAAAAAAAAATTTGGATCTGACTCGTGAGAGTTTACAAAGGCTCCGATACCATAAAGAGTTCAAGAGATGAAGCAATTGAACGATAATATTATTAACCAAGAGAGCGCCTATAAATACATGTATATGTGACTTGATAGAAAAGTTAGGAATGAGATAAGACCAAATCTGAATACTAGTACTAATAGAACACTAATACTATAACGAAACTAGAAGTCTAGACATAACAACTACTAAAACTAGAGCTTATCTCAATATGCTTAATGGCTAATAAGATAATCAAAAGTCTTTAGCGCCTCTTTATGCAGTAAAGACTGAATTGCACTAAAACGTATGAGGTCCAGAATGTTGAGAGATCAGGAGAATTAGGTGGTTGACACATTAAATAGATGTCAAATCAATCTCTTATCGGCAATTTCCAAAATTCTTCATCATATTGTTTAATATGTACCCTTGCATTATCATGTTGAATATATATGAGATAAACTTAGTCTTGTCTCTGCCACTTTTCTTTGTTGCAAGCTATCACTTTCTCAATTAAATACGGTCTTATAACATCTCTGTTTATTAAGGCTAAAGATTTTCATTCTAATGTACCTGCAGCTCTATTGACACCTCCTCTTTTTGTTGCCTCTTGTGTAACAAAAGGGTACACTATATACAAATTTTTGCTAAGAACAACTCACGTCCTTTAGCATCGAACCATGGACGAGTTGTAGCGCATAGAAACATTATCTTCCCTATAAAATTTTCACTTTTACAACTGCGCGTTGGCTCCTCTTCACTTGGCAATAAGTAGTAATGCTCACTTGTTTTGGACGTGTAAAAGCTTTTTTCATCGATGCGTACAACGTTATCCATATCTTTGAAAAATGTATCCTATTGGTACGCAAAATCGCAATTGAAATAATTTACTCCCTCTGTTTAAGTTTACTTGTTCAAATTCAACTTTGCACTACAACCAAGATAAAATAAGAAAAATTAAACTTGACAAATCTACCCTTATTTATTATACTTTGTTGTAGTTTTCAATTAATTGAAAAGGGATTTTGAAGAATTTGACCATTTAATGTCAAGGGTAAATTAGGAAGAACATAGCTAATTTTATCTTGAATTGCTAAAATTGCTAAAAGAACAAGTAAATTAAGAATTTGACTTTGCTAAATTTGGACAAGTAAACTTAAACGGAGGGAGTATTTTCTTCTGTTAAGTTAGGTTTGATCGCATTTGTATGCTTACGAATTTCTCTCACCTTTAAATGCAAAGCTAAAGTACTTGTTTTCATTTCTAGTGAAGAAAGTGATCAAAGAGTTGTCTGTCTACAAAGAGGGATCTCCCGAATGATCAACTGATCAACATCAAGCTGAATTCTCTTACGACCACAATGTTTTATATTCTGATCTGACACATCATGTAGTATACCAAATCCTGATTATTTCCAAATATGTTGAAATGTCCATCTTGAAGCGAAAAGCATTGATGCTACCATCTCCATTACTTCATTAGCCAATTTTCATCAGCACTTTTTTCACTAGAATTTCATATGATGATCTACGTTGTTCATTTGTGAACTCTCTTGATTGCCTTGAATATGGTTGTAATAACTCTTCATTTGTAATGCCATCATCTAAATTTTCATCTGTTTGAAATTAAATGAAAAAAAAAAAAAAGAGGATACACATACCACTAATAAAAGTAAATATATTCACAAATGTACCCCTTTTGCCATTTGCAAAACTCCAAGCTAAGAGTTCAATATATATATACGGACACAACAGCGAAATATTGGTATGTGTACCACTGTTTATACCACTATATACAACAGTTTATATCTAGGGATGAACTCCGATAGATAAGAAATAGCAAAATGTTAAACAAGCAAAATCAATATATATATAATTCAGGGCCTAAAGAAGATGACTTGGCGTCTCTCTTTGAGCTAGAATCACATTTATCTTTTTTCTCAATTTTTTGAGTTTTCCTCCTTCTTCTATTTATGTGCTATATTAAAAGAACCCAAAAGACAAAACTTAAATGCAATTTTTCCTTTTCCAGTAGCCTCTTCAATTCTATAATGAATTTAATGTATAACTATAATGCATTTCATGTCCATAACCTCCAATAAATTTAATGTTTGAAATTATTGCGTATAGTAATGGAGGATTGAAGAGGCTACCGGGAAAAGACCATATAAAAAGGCAATAGAAGTTTCATTGCCCTCCAGCCTTCCTCTCCATTTCAATGAGCTTTGACGTCAGCTGGGAAGCTTTTCTTAGCCAATTCTTTTTTTGTTTTTTATTTCCAGAGCCTAAACTTGCTAATCCCATGATGTTAGAAAAAAAAACTTTTGACATTTGTAAAGCAAAGGAAGATTGATTTGGCTGAGCAGAAAGCATCGACAATTCCTAACATGTTGTCACATATGCTATGTTGACAAATTGATGAATATGGAACGTCATGCACGAGTTGGATTAGCGATATTATTATAGTGACTTTTTGTAAGGTCGTTTGTAATTCTTCGATTCCGCGCGGTCGACTTTCTATTAATAATTTTGGGAAATGTTATTATGGTTCCAAATCTTTTCTTGTGTTCATTCCTTATTACATGTTGCTGAAACTAGAGAATACAAATCAATATTCCACCTTCCACGCTTACACATATCAAACTACGGATATGAATATGATGGAGGGTAAAATAACGATGAAGAAGATGATTATAAAAATATTTCTCTACCAGTTCCATCAACTAGCTGTTGACGAGTTTGACGATCTTTTGATGAAGGATTTACTTTGTTTACTTTGTATGCAACTTTCTTTTCATCTTTTGTGCGCTCTCTCTCTCTCTCTCTCTCTAAAGAATGCGATGGTGGTGCGATCAAGTATTTTTTCTTTTTTTCTTTTTCGGTTCTGTCTTTTGTTTACTCATTAGAAAGCATGGTCTAAAAGTTAGCATATATGTTGCTCAGATTTTAGCAAGAGACTCCTGGTCAGAAAATGTGAAAGAAAACTAAAACTTCTTCTAATATCTATATTTATAATTATGAGTTGTAAACAGAGATGACTATTGTCATGTTGGTACCCTTTTTTTGTTCAAAAAAGTTTAAACAAGTTTGGTTCTTTTCTCTTTCCCTAAGTAAAGTAACTGCATAGTAACTACCAAAGTTATTTGCAAGGTAAACTTTTCTATCCTCTTTAAGGTAAATCGAATGATGTTAATTTAGAGATTAACCATATGAAAGCGGCAGAGAAATTCTAGAAAGAAGAAAGAAATAATAGAAAAAGTGAATGTAGAAATGACCTCGAGAAAGGTAAGTAAAATACTAACGCTTAAAAGAATGGAGGAGGCAATGTTGTAGCTTTTAGACAGAAGAATCTAATTTAGAATAGGGAAAGAAGTATATAACTGAAATGCAACTCAGTGGACATAAACCACCAGTTGTGTTACTGATACATGAAGATTTTTATTTTTAAATTACATAATAAATTTACACGAATATTTTAAAGTTTTCAATTAAAATTTTAATTATATGTTTAACAACGGCTCTCTTTGGCCAAGGATCCTACTTATCTATTTTCTCCTATTTTTGGCTCTTTCCTCCTATATTTTTTCTAAAAAAGTTACATAAAAAAAAAAACCCATTTAAATGTTGTACTAAAAGACCAAAACAGAAATGTGACCTTAAATACTCTTAAATGTCTTTTATCCTATTTATTGAATTTCATTAGCATAATTATATCATACATCAGTTACAAAACTTTACATCTCCCTGTAAGCACATAAAAGAGCTTCTAACTTACGGTGCCAAAGGACATTTCGTGGTTCATCCCTTGCCTTTTCTTATCACTTGCTAGGACCAACGGTTGCTGTGAATTCATCTAAATTTGTAGTGTTTTCAATATTTCAGGAGAAATTGTTAGATGGTTTACTCGGCGTGAATTAGCCCTCTTTATTATTTCATGTTCTCATTGATTTGTTGATGGCGAATTATTCAAATTTCATACTATAATACAATGATATTCACAGGTAAGTTTTGTTGGAATGTTAATTTATTGTTTAGTTTGCAACATTCATTTTTTTGATTGAGTAATTCCCTAAGCATCTTTTCTAATTCGGTATTCTTTCTTCTATGATATGCATGGTTTTCTATTTCGATGAAACTATGATAGTGTTTTAATAGACAAATCATACTACTTGCTTACTCTAAAAAGTTGCGCTAGAGCTGGAAATATGAAGGTATATATGCACATTCATAATACATGCTACACTAACAGATTTGTTTTTCTATTTTTTTTTTTTTTTTGGAAACATATTTTTGGAATTTCACATCAAATTAGCTAGAAGGAAAACAAGGAGAGGTTTGTCAGCACAGTTATAGAAGGGAAAAAGATAATCTACTGACACTCTTGGGAGGTCAAAGAGGAAGAATAAAAAAGGGAATAAAAGGATGATCAGGAGGAAAATTAAAGGAAGGTGAGGTTAACGGAATAGAAAGTTAGATGACAAGGGACCAAAATTGGTATTATTATCATTATTTCTTTATACTTTTCTCATTTATAATTTCTGACTTCATATTCTTTCCTTTTCTCCAAAAAGGTCTTTTTGTTTTGTTTTTCTATATGTAATTTTTCTTTATACATTTTGGCTTCAGATTAATAAGCAACTCTATCGATTAAATATTCGAAGTGATCATAATTTTTTGTTGTTATTTTAGACAGAATGCGCAGACAAATCATATATGTATCGTATCATCTTATTCAATGAGAGGAAGGGGAATAAGCAGGAAAATGACTAAACTATGACAAAATAAGAGAACAAGCTTACTTAAAATATTTTAGAGAATAGTAGTCAACCTTAAGAATACATGTATATATAACAATAAATAATTGATAGTATTGGTCGGAGAATATATCAAAAATGAAATTAATCTAAAGAGTAAACATTTATTATATTATTATGAAAATTATAACAATGATTATTACTTATATACCTTTTTTAACTTTTTCATGCGTTATCTTTTTTGAAAAAAAAAAGTTTTTCATGTTTTTATTATTTCATTCAAGTACACTACTTAAATAGGATATTTCATATTTAACTTGCAATATTTTAGGAAAAAATGTTAAAAACAATCCCAGGGAGATGGTCAAATCGCAAAACAATGTACAATTATCAAATATGACTTTTTATACAAATTATAATGATCATAATTAACTCTATTCTAATTTATTTTTAACACCGCGCAACGCGCGGGAACTATACTAGTAGTATTAGAAAAGAAATATTTGTATATATACCTCTATTTATATTTGTTTCTTCCTATGTTGCTTGTGGTCCCACGTCAATTAGTATATCATTTAACATACTTGGCTCAGTGTTTAAATCAAACAATA
This sequence comes from Petunia x hybrida, assembly GCA_037355625.1. Classification (NCBI taxonomy): domain Eukaryota; kingdom Viridiplantae; phylum Streptophyta; class Magnoliopsida; order Solanales; family Solanaceae; genus Petunia; species Petunia x hybrida. The sequence goes on from JBBBVM010000472.1 coordinate 293,920, forward strand.
AAATGGTTCACTAGAGATATTTCATCCGCAAAATATTGAGATCGGGTATAATTTTTTTTTTCTTTTTTGGTAAAGTATAATTTCATTTAACCAAAAAAATTTACAATTTACAAAATTAGGCAAGTGATGACCACTTACTCCTCCACTTCAGACATTTACCAACAACTTTACCTTCCTCTCTACTAATTACATCATTTATAGAACTAAAGGAATGCATTAAGCAACTCTAATGACTGTCTATCTACAGACACTTTGACCTCTAACATGCATATGGAGACCATTTGCTCGTAAAGCTATATCAGCATCATAGCTAGTTTCTTAGAATAAATCTAACTCCATTTCTTCTTTTGGCCAATGTGCAAATACACTCCAGTTTAGCTACCCAGTTTCCTTTACTTCTATGGAAGCCCACCCAGTTTGGAAATTGCTGCCATAAGGCACTAGTGACGGGGCAATCAAAGTATAGATGCTCAAATGTTTCTTGTCCATGCTTACAGAACACATAGTCCAAAGGTACGTACTTGAATACCAAAGCTCAGCAACTTGTCAACAGTTGCCAATTTTTGTTGCTTTGCAATCCAAGTTATGAACTTGTATCTTGCATGAATATTATGTTGCAAGGTCAAGCTCTTCCATGGAACTTTTGGATGTTGTGGGAGTAACATCAGGTAAACTTTTTTTGTAGAGAAAGACTAATCAGAATTCTCTAACTTTTCAAGCCTACCTATGAGCTCACCATTCATGCTACTATGTTGCATAATACGTTGTTTAGTGTTTAAGATTGTCTTAGATCACCCAAGCTGCAGTCTTAGGTGTGCTACAGTCTTTCGCTGTTGCTCGCTTGATATAGTAGTTATGCACCCATCTAATCCATAGCAATTCTTATTTATAGCTATTGCCGATAGTTTCTTTAAGATAGCTGCCTTATTCTAGAGACATAGGTTTATTACATTTAGCCCTTCAGCAGATTATGGAAGGCATACTCTTTCCCAGGAAACTAAAGCTTTTCTTCTGATGCTAATAGCTCTAGTCTATAAGAATTTTCTACAGACAGTTTCTATAGCTTTCAAGAACTTCTCAAGCAATAGAAATATTTGAGCCCATAAATTTGAATGCCAAATACCACAGACTTGATCAGTTGTAGTCTGCAAGCATAAGATAGCATTTTAGTAGACCAACATTTCATTCTTGCAGTAATGGCCTCAATCAAGGTCATACATTGGGCTGCAAATAGTTTCATAGAAGATAGAGGTACTCCCAGATACTTTAAAAGGAAGTTGTCCTTCACTGAAACCTACGAATTGCAGGTTGCCTCTTTTGACAGGATCTCATTTACCCTAGTCGGGTATATTGAGCTCTTGTCATCACTAGCATGTAAGCTTGAAGCTTAAGAGATGTCAGTAAAGTGTCATATAGGAGTTTAACAGATTCTTCATCAGTTCTACATAACATATGGAGGTCATTAGCAAAGCAAATGTGTGTAATGCCAAATTTCCTACACCTAGGGTGGAAATTGAAGTCTTTATTCCTAGTTAACTAGTTCATGCCCCTCTGAAGATACTCCATTGCTATAACAAAAAGTTAAGGTGACATAGGATAACCTTGTCTGATTCCTCTCTTCCCTTTAAATGGCTTGGTAAGGCCACCATTCATAGCCGTGGAGTATGACACTGTAGTGATGCATTCCATGACTCATTGAATGAAGTTGTGTGGAAAACCAAGATCAATCATTAGCCTTCTCAAAAAATTTCATCCAAGTGTATCATATGCCTTTCTTAAGTCTACTTTCAGGATACATCTAAGAGATAAAACTTTGGCGCTATAGCCCTTAAACAGTTCATAGCTGAATAAAATGTTATTAATAATACTCCTACATATAATGAAGGCAGACTAGGCTTGGCTAATAATTGTGTTCATAATTTCTCCTGGTCTTCTAGTTAGAACCTTTACAATGATTTTGTACAGTGTTGTGCAGCAAGAAATAGGTCTATAGTCTTTGACCTGAGTAGGAGAAGGAACTTTAGGAATCAGAGTAATAGGCGTGCAGTTTACTACTCTAGGGAGGGCGCTAGTAATTGAAGAAATAGTGCACTGCTTCAAGAGTATCAGTTTTGACTATCTCCCTGTCCTGGTGAAGAACTCTATTAGATAAACATCCACTGCTAGAGCTTTATCTTGGGGCATGTGTTTCATTCCTGCTATGATTTCCTCATCTATTACTACCCTAATCAGGCAGCATTGTTGAAAACTCAACAGGACCCTTGCTTTTTTCTTTCAAATTACTAGAGAAAAATGATATAAACTCATTTTCTACAATCTTGGGTTCAGTGAGCTTTATACCATGGGTTCAGTGAGCTTGATGCCATGGGAATTGCATATAAAGTTAATCGCATTTCTGGCCATTCAAACTTTCTGTTGAGCATGAAAATACTTGGAGTTTGAGTCCCCACATGTAATCCAAGTTGCTCTTGATTTTTGCTTTAGCACTTACTCCACAATGTTGCTCCATTTCTCCATTTTTAGTACAGTTATTTTTCCCTACATATCAGCATTCGATCTTAAGGGGATCTTTTCAGATTCCCATGAACCACTTCTAGTTGTTCTCTTGCTTGAATGAGTTTTTGACCATATGATGTCGTAACTGCATTTAGCTTTTTGAGTTCATCTTTGAGTCTGCTCAGTTTATCCCATACTCTTGTTATTGGTTCTCTTCTACTCATCTACTCCCCGGACTAAAGCCAACTTGGCTTTGCATTCAGGCTGATCTATGTTATTTGAGATTAACTTGAAGGGTTTAGGATTGAGTTGTCGTCTAGAACCACGTCTAATAAAGATAGGGGAGTGATCTGAAAACGGATTCATGAAGTCAGCCTTAATATGACTATTTTTAGATCCATTGCAAGTTACCCAATTCCTGATCAATCTTGCTATAAATTCTATGTGCACCAAGTCACTTATTACACCAAGTAAAATATCACCCTGTAGCCTTCAATTCATTAAGTTGCAGACTGTTGATGCATTGTTCAAATCCTTGTGTTTCATGTTGTGTCACAGGTTTACAAATCTTGTCTTCTGAGGAGAATACATTGTTAAAGTCTCCACACAATAGCCATGGAGTCTGAACTTGTTTCTTTATTAGCTGATTTATTCCACATAAAGACTCTTTGATTAACTTCATTTTTTCCATATATAACAGTTAACAAAGTAGTGAAGTTTTTGGCTCTATTTTTCACTTCACAATGGATAATTTGGTTAGACATAGCTATCACTTGCATTCTGATATGTGTCCTCCATAGCAACCATATTCTCCCATTTATTGTATAAGGTTAATTGCAACAAGATTCCCACCCATTAGTTATCTTTCTTTTTTTTTTGGACTTCGTTCTTTAACTCTAGTCTCAACACATCCCATCGGGTCCACTTTATTTTTTAACAAAAAAAGCTTCATCTTCTTTTGTTTGAAGGGCTTGTTCAGCCCTGTAATATTCCATGTTGCAATAATCATGGAGGTCTATAGGAATGATTCCCTACTTCAGGCACATCAGCAGCTATAACCTGCAAGGCTGCAAATTTGTTCTTTGTTATTGTAGTAGCATTGTTGTTCCTTGTAGCAATGGCCTTCTCTATAGTCATTCTTTACTGGACATCCCTATCCTCTGTGATACCAGGCTTTTTTTTTGTTCAATCTGCACAGATTTTTTTCTTTGCTCAGTCTTTCAGGTTGTTTCTATTCAGTCCCATTCTTCTATGCAGCTAGTGATAGTTGTTGTTTGCTTATCCTCTTGTGCTTCATTTTGTTCTCTAGGTTGCCATTCCAACTTAGTTTGGATAGGCCTTTCCCTATTTCTTCTCCTTTTTCTTCTTGGAGGAACTTCTAGAATTGTTCCTCCTCTCTATTCTTTTGACAATCAGTTATCAGCCAGATGCCCAAATCTCATGCATTTTGTGCATAATTGTGGCTTCCAATCATAGCCCAGTGGTTGTTTAATCACTCCAGAAAGAGTATATGTTTCAATGCAATCCAAAAATGGTTATGGGACATCCACCTCTATCAAGACCCTAACATAAGATATCTTCTCCATGCTAGTTGTGTATTTGCCAGAATACATTTGTTTGCCAATGACACTAGCTACTTTATTCAGTGCCTCAGCTGCCTAGTAGCTCACAGGGAGCCCAGGAAACAATACCCACAGTGGAATTGTAGTAATACACTCTAAATCTAAGTGGAAATATATTGTCCATTGATGCAGTATGAATGCTTATTATGGAAAGTTTAAGGACCCGAGTGCGACATCACACTCATCAATAGTGCTAAATTTAAAAATATAGTATCTATCATCATGCATCAAAATCTGTGGTTTAGAGACAATATTCCATACATGTTTGACATAATTCTTCAGTGAGTTCAAGAAGGCCTATCTCCAATTGCATATCTCATTAGTACAGTTTTCCAATAGTCCTCTTGGGTTTTAATGTCAGCACCTTCAATCTTAACTAGCATCTTTCCATTCCTTTTCAATGGTGGAATATAGTTAAGAGGCTTACCCATTTAGGAGTTGGGATTCCCTTTGTCAGCTAAGGTTTTCTGTGATGTTGCCTTGGAGAATGGTAGTCTTCTTCTAGCTAGGTCCTCTTTGATTTGTGTTGCTACTCTTTTAATTTTGGGTTCATACTTTGCAACTGGTTTTAGCTCATCTTCCTTAACCTCCTCAATAGTTGAGAGCATAGGAGGGAGAAAGCTCCCAAAAGTTGAAGGGGTTCGATGGTATTATTGCACATCCGCTGATATTTTTAAGTTTTTCGACGAAATTCAAGCTTGAGTGGCTGATTTCCATTGTCGAAGCATGGTTCCTGGTGCACGATAGCAGATCCAGCTAAACGTGCACGGATCGGGTATAATTTTTCTTACAGCATTATCATAATCATGTTCAGTAGGTATATTTAAATCTATTTTTATTGAATCTGGTGGGTTTTTCTTGTCGCATTCCAATGTGATCAGATATCAGTATGAAGTACTCCCTCCGTTTCAAAAAGGATGAACCTATTACTATTTGAAGGGTCAAACAAGATTATGTTTGACCACATATCTTACAAATATTTTCTAACTATTTTGAATTGTTAACTATTGTGACTTATAGTATTTTTCATGTAGTTTCTAAATATGTAAATTTTATTTCAAAAAAATTAAAAATTCGATGTGCAAATTCCCGGTCAAAATTAGTCAATTTGACCCTCGTACTCCGCAAAGGTTCATCCTTTTTGAAACGGAGGGAGTAGTACTTTTTATAAGGTAAATTTTGGAGGAAAAATTTAATTAATGTAAAAGATAAAAGAAGTTGAAGGTTGAAATTTTTTGCTCCAAAAATAAACTTTAAGTTGCTAGGAAAAATAAAGTGGTGCTCAGTTCATAAGATGAAAAATAATCTGGACAAACTTCCACGTAGTAATCATTGCTTGGTTGATGTTAATTAACAACTCCAACTTCTATGTGATACAACTATTTAAGCCAAGTATCATTAATAAAGGCAAATTAGTGTTGCATTTGGTGCAGCTATTAAGGCACTAGCATGGCAACGGAGTGAATAGTATCTTAACCCGATTTACTATTTCCTAGAAACTTTTTAAACTGCAGTTGAACTTACTCACAAAGAACCAGGTTCTTGAAGAGGTTCAATAAATTATGTAAATATTAATTGTGGAATGAAAAGTAGATCGAATTTTTACATAGAAAACTTCTTGCCTAAGAAAGAAAATCACAATCTGAACTTTGGGATTTCCAAACACTTCCACCATCAAAACACGAACAATTTAAGATTATAATCTTCTTCCTGGTTCTGCTGTCTCGCCTCTGCCTTCCACTCAATGCTTCTCTCAAAGTATTGGTCTTTTCTTTTGCTTTCAAAGATATTGAATGAGTGAATAAATACTACAGCCACAACATGTAGTATATATAGAGATCAAGAGACCAAGTATGGTTAGGAGAATATAAGATTCTTCTCAGCTAATTAAAAAGCCTATCTCTTTAACCTTTTCTATGTAGAACTCTAACTCCTACGACCTTGTCTCCTTCCATAAAGAGAATAACAAATTGTTAGCTCTTCCTCCAAGTCTTCAATCCTTTGTCGCTGAGAAATACTTCTGCGACTAGGTCTTTTTTATGATTTCTACTCCAAATCGGATTGTAAGACTGCTACTCTAGGTTCTCTCCTTCTTTTTGGATGGGACAGTATCGGTGTATTCTTTCAGCAAAAGTATACCTGTATATGAACCTGGTCATGCACCAGTTTCTTCCATTTGTCAATCATCAAAACCAAACTTTAACAAATTTTCTCTTTTTTATGATGACAAATAAATATTGCCTGGAGAAGTATAAATTTCCTCTTAAACTAACACATGCGCAATGAAACGGATATACAAGTAATAACAAGTACAAAGTGGGACACAAACACAACAAATATTTCTTCTTCCCCCTTCTGGTATCTTAGAAAAGATCACAAACTACATGCAAAGAACCAACCAAGCATTATCGGTTCTATGGTTTCTAAGAAGATGCTAAGTTAATCATATGAAGAACCATTTAAACATCAATTTGAAATGCTAGTTTAAACCATTAAAACACAAGGTAAGAGAATTAAGAATTAAGGAATCATGCGAAAAATTCAAAACACATCCAACAAACCAAAAAAAAAAAAACTAAAAATATTGTCAGAATGAGCTAACCATAAATGAAATTGAGGGAAATGGGGAATAGGGAAGGGAACAAGCTTAGGTCAGGGAGGTTAAAGGAATGGAGATATTGAGATAGGCATGCAGCTTGGCGCTAGTCCTTGGATTTCCTTTCCTTCCAACCTTGCATTTCATCAATAAAGCCTCACAATCTCCACGGCTTGATGCTCCAACTGTCTCTTGAAATCTTCCAATTTCCTATTTGCATGAGGACCTACAACATCATCTATCATCCACACTGATAGGTTCCTCAACAGATTCTCCCTCAAGCCAATAGTCACAGGATTTGAGAATTGTTTCTCCCAAACATGTCATTATCTCTTTCAGTACAGTTGTCCTACAGAATGTCAAAGTGATCTATTATCTCTTTCAAAAGAAACTCATATTCTATAGCATGTTTCCCTTGGTCCACATCTACAACCCCTCAAGTATGCCTAATCATCACCTCTATAAGTTGATAGAAAACTCCCTATCCAACAAGTCTATGTAAGAAAATTCTAAAAAGTTTGCCTCACTGCAACGCTCAGACCTTTGCAACAGGTTCTTTAGGAAAAACTCAAAAAGTAAATGAAAAAATGGAGCTATGGTTTTCTTTTTCCCCTCTGTAGCCCGTGGCAACTTTGACTTTCTTGCAAACTTAGGAGAAACTGCAAGAGAAGAGACTCCATCAGATCTCCCGGACCACCCATTACTCATATACTCACAGTACCTCTCAACAGGTACTCTCAAGATTTCACCCAGCTTTATCTAATCAAACCTAATTCCTAGCCTCTCACAAAACTCCTTATTACAACATCCATATAGAAATTTGCATAAAATTCTCTTATCTCAAGAGATTACTACTTTAGTGACTAATTATGAAATAGATTTATCCACCCTTGGACATTCAATTTCCCCACCACCTGCACAGTTTTTTATTCCTCGAGGTTCATGAGGACTCCACCTTCATAATAGGAAGGGCCTTAAACCAAGCCATTTTATCAACTTTTTCTTTCTTATTTCCTCTTCAATAGGTTCATCATGATCTTTCCTAATTTTCCTTTGACCACCGGCTTGTACTTTCTTTGTATCAGTAAGGTCCTCACCTAGTTTGGCCTTTTCATCCCCACTAAATTCTTTTACTCCTAGTAACTCTTGAAGGACCATCTTACATGACATCATCACTTTTACCCATACTAGAGTCTTCATATATGCCATTTTTGCACCATCTTACATGACTTTAGTGAAATTTCTTCCTCAATGGCATCATCATCTACTATCAAATGGCCAAATGGTTGAAATTCTCTCATTTCGTCATTAACTCTTTTGAGCTCTTACTTCATTGACTATTGTCCCAATTTCCGCATGCCTTGTTGATTTTGCGACCTTCCTCAAGTAAGCACCTCCTCATATTCTTGAATTCACTATCACAAGTGAAAGAACATTCATCATAATAAGGGCTTAAGAAAGTGTAAGATACATATAAACATCCATCAATATGATCATTTTCACCGTTACATATACTACATACATCCCATATAGAAGATGGAGTTGGTGCACACAATGCACTCTCAAGAACATATTGATAATCTTTCCATAAATGAGGTACTCCACAATATGCACAAGAATAACCAAAATATAAAATATCATCATTTAACCTATTCTCATTCCAAGATCCAATTTTAGAAGAACTAATACATGACTAAACTATTCAAATACAAACAAGAAATACTCTAAACAAAAGAAAATCAAACCAACACAGGTGACAAATATTGACAAGACTCGAAACAACATATACAAATATTCACAAAGTTTGGACAAAAGAAAATCCACTTACTTCCTTAAAACTATGCTAATACGCCAATTGTTCCCCGACAACGGCGCCACATGCACCTCACAAAGAGATATGAACTAGTCGTTGCAATATATTCAATCCAACAATGAGTTAGGATTGAATCTCACAGGGAAGAATATAAGGGCAACTAGAATAGTAGAGGAAATCAACCAATTATACTTAGCCAAACACATATTTAAAATTTTTGGTGAAATTAATATTGATCAATAGCATTCACACAAACAAGATATCACAAGTTTGAAACCTAAGGAATCAATTAACATCAAGGTTAATCTAATATACCAATCAACTCTCACTAATTAATCATAAGCTCTAGTTATTAGCTTTATAAACTAATTACCTACTAGTGTTTCCGAACATCTAATAGATTTTTGACTACCCACTAATTGTTTCTGAACTAGCTGGTGATTTTGTTTAACGTAAACCTTGCATGATAAGAAATTCAATTAAATTTTTATTTTAGGACCATAACAATAATGAAATATCGAAGAAACAACAGTAAGGTAACCGTTGTTTTGCTAGATTAAATATTACAATGGGGGTGAATTCTGTATTTATAGGCTAGAATATATTCAAGTCCCAGTTCTAATAAACTCTATTCATAGCGCCGACGACCCATTACATGAGATAGTTAACTATTTCTCTCCCTAGATAGGAGCAACATAAATCCAAGGCTGGCTTAGCTATTCATAGAAGTGCACCCGTTTGTCCTTTATCCGTACAACTGGAACAGACTTTGTTCGTGAGGCTGACATGTACTCCTGGGTCCACAATGTCTGTTATCCTTAGATCCGCTCTATTTTGGACAATAGGCTTTCAGATCTACTATATATGGGTGTAATTTATGCTCACTTGGCAAGTCCCCCCCCCCCCCCCACTTTCCGAGTATTGACATAAGTGCCTCGGAAGTGAAGTGACGTGCTAACAAGGATTCGACTTTACCCTGTAGGGGCTGGGCCGTTCCGACTGGACGGTGTTCGCTTTATATTGGACTTCGTCCACACGTTTCCATCTGATCATTTATTTTCTCTCGCTTTTTTCACTATTACATCCCTTTCAAATCATGCCATAGGCATGCCGTTTCATATCCACCATCATTATCGTCCTTTCATATCCGCTTTCTCGCCTGCTCACATAGCTTGAATCCTTATTTTGTCTTCTTTTTACAACATTTTTCTGAATACTTCATAAAGAGCTTCATTTTTTCGGCAAATTCTTCCTCCCAACTTTTTCAAAAGTCTATGATTCTCAATTTCTGCTCTAGTCAATTTAAGAGAAAACTAAAGGACAACTGGGGACTCGTAATCTCACCATCGATGCTTTCTCCTCCGATGTAACGGATGAAATTCTTTCTATAGTGAATCATTTGTGCAATTGGTGTCCCTACAGCGAGGTTCTCACCTGTGCTGGAAATGAGGGGGTTACCTTTCACTACAAAGGTTTATCCTTTATGTACACCTACCCCTTTACCATTGGTCTTCCCTGCCGCCACATCCCGTCGTGGAGCAGATGTGTCGTCAGTACAATGTATGCTTAGCTCAAGTGGGCCCTAAGGTGTGACAGCTTATCTTGATAGTAGATTTTGTAACCGTCATGGCAGGGGTTTATGAAACGACCTTAGGTAGTCGTTTCGAAAGTTAGAACTCCGATTGGCGTGACGATAATATTAAAAACTTTTTAATGTCTATTGGGACTTATCTGTAAAATTTGAGCTAAATCAGACCTCGTTTGGTAGGCATCGGAAGAAGGTTTTAGTTTTTATTGTCGATAAATATTAAAAAGAGATTTTCGAGCTCGGTTTTGGCGAATGAGCTCCGATTCGAAATCCGAAAGCACCGTTAGGTTCGTATGATTATTTGTGACTTTTGTGATTTTTTGAAAGTGAATTTCGAAGTTGTTCGGCTAGTTTCCGCTAAAATGCCGAAAGTTAAATAATTTAACCTTTTTCCATTTAAATTCACATCTTGAGTTTCGGGAACCCGGTTTGAGATCCGTCTTAGCGAGTATGTTTACATATATTTTGTATAACTTGTATGCAAAATTTGGGAATATTCTGAATTTTGTAGGACTGCATTTTAATTTTAATACGAAAATAAAATAAAATAGAAAATAAAATAAAAAGAGAAAGACAAAAGAAAGAAAGAAAGAAAGAAAGGATAAGTTAGGCAGGCGGTGGGATCCCTTAGCCCTATATATCATAGAGCTCAAAGCAGAACAGAAAACGAAACAAAAATTTGAACAGAGAAACGTGACAAGAAAAAAATGCCAGAAAATGAGAAAAGAGCCGGAAAAAGATAGAATTTTTACCCCGAAACATCGAGGTAATGATGTTAACACATTATCTTAACTTATTACGTGTGTTTAAGTATATTTTGACGATAAAAATTGAGATATTAGACATCATTTTAATAAGTTCAATTAATAGTTTAAAGGGTCAATTGGACCCCGATAATGGAATTAATTATATATTCGTACTCAGTGAGTTATGAGCAACATATATAAATGTAATTTATTTAGGGTTTGGTTATGTGACCTTGAACCCTGTACATAGGTCTGGCCTGCGTATTGCGTATACGAATAGGGTATCAGGTTCCTAACTGGAGTGCCCTAAGATGTGAGGAATGAAGCCTTTAGCCTAATTTGATATATTTTTCTCCTTATTGAATAGAGTGGGATCGTTTGGCAATGAAACCAAAGGAAAAAGCGGTTATTGAGTGGCTGTGCTAACTTTGTAACAAGGTAAGTATTTATATCCATTTCTTTGGAGGCCCTTGGCCATGTGGATATTCTACCACGTGTTCCTTACGTGTGTAGCTGCCGATAGGCGTACTCATTACGCCTTAGCTTTGAATTTACATTGTAGATTATATGTTATGCTTTGTTGTTGGTATTGCGTTGAACATATGAGCATTGCACTCTGGTTTTGAACATTGCATATACTTCCCGGTTGGCGATGAGAGTCCCGCACCGGTGAAGGGTCATTATTGCATATACTTTCTGATTGCCGATGAGAGTCCCACACCGGTGAAGGGTCATTATTGCATATACTTCCCGGTTGGCGATGAGAGGCCCGCGCCGGTGAAGAGTCATTATTGCATATACTTCCCGGTAATCGATGAGAGTCCCGAGCCGGTGAAGAGTCATTATTGCATATACTTTTCGGTAATTGATGAGAGTCCCGAGCCGGTGAAGGGTCATCATTGCATATGCTTCCCAGTAATCGATGAGAGTCCCGAGCTGGTGAAGGATCATTGTTGCATATATCTCCTGGTAGACGATGAGAGTCCTGCGCCGGAGATAGGTATCAGGCATATGTGACTGCATTGCATCGTACCGCATTCATCCCATCTCATTGCACCGCATACTGACTATTCTATGTATTGTGTTGTGTTTTATGTAGCAGTATGTATACTATGTCGTGGACATATCTCAGTTTGCCTATATATTTCTGGCTCGTATTCTGGGTTGCGGGGATCGGATTGCACAACGCAACAGGATGTATTTCTGATTGTTTATGTGTTCGGGATACCTATATGCTTTTGCTATCTTACGTTCCTGGTTGTTGATGAGTTTGTTATTCCATACGTGTTTCTAGTTATTATCTGGCTCTGCCTTTTTATAATTTAAATAAGAGGAATTTGGTTTATCTGTTTCTTTTCTCCCTGGCTAGCTATCCTATACTTTGAGATGGCTAGTCTGCCCCACTTATTGAGTCCTTTTGACTCACCCTTGTTTGTTGTTTGTTTTTGTCTATCTATTTCGTTTCGGCAGGTTCGCTCCAAGATTGAGTTCGCCACGTTGTGAAGGAGCGAAGACGACTTCAGCGGTCAGGGTGAGCCAGCTTTTATTCTGGATGGCCACCAGTTTTATGTTTATTATTTCAGTTGCATTTTGCTCCCTTCATGAGGTATTTGTCTTCTTCTGTACTCTTAGATGTCTAGTCCGGAGAGCCCTAAACCTAGTATGTTGGGTAGTCAGCTGTAAATTCTTTTGTACAGCTTGGAGGTATCAGTATGTCTGTTTTTTTTCTAAGTCTTGTTATTATTTATAAATTGAATTATATTTAATTTCCTAAATTAATTGGTACGGGTTCGCCCGACGGGTCTAGGGGAGGATGTCGGGTGCCCACATGGCCTAACCGGATTCCAGGTCGTATCAGTTTATTCACTTTTTTACATCTCCACACTTTCTAATCCCCTACGTGCTTCCCGTGAGGATATCATCAAGCTCGATCGCTCGGGCAGAGAGCCATTGTCACTTACGCCAGGGAAAGCGACGACTGGGGCTTGTTCTATTGCTAAAATGTATATGGAACTTTGACGATGATGAGGCCTATCGCTAGTCCCTTCCCGGAGGTGTTTGCAAAGCAAAGCCTATAAAGTGTTCAACAAAAAACTCCCAGTATGTGGAAGAAAGTGTTCACGTGGTGTTTGATGAATCAGATATGGTGACTACTAAAGGAGCAAATGATGATCATGGAATATGTCTTTCTCAAGAAGAACCTGTTGTAGGCTAAGAGAACTCAGAAGAGAAAGAATAATATCAAGGTGATGGGGGGACTTCAACTCAAGGGGAAAAAAGATTCAATATGACATGGGGAATAAAGAGTCAATATGACAGGGGGAACAACAGATCAAGAAGATGAAAATGATACAGAGGTTGGTCCTTCCCAAGGTTCTGAAGTAGATCCTTCACAGCAGATACAACTAAAACCTTGGAAATATCAAAATTCTCGCCCTTCGTAGAACATCATGTCTTAACTGAACACAGACATTATGACAAAATTTGCTTTGAAGAGTTTCTTTGCATTATTTGTGTTTCTCTCAGCTGTGGAACCAAAGAATGTGAAGAAAGCATTAGAGGACCCAGACTGGGTGATTTCCGTGCAGGAGGAGTTGGAACCAAGGAAGGTATGACACTTGGTTCCCAGACCAAAACATAGGTCCATCATTAGAACCAAGCGGGTCTTCAGAAACAAGCTGGATGAGCATGGTATAGTCACAAGGAACAAAGCTAGGATGGTTTTTCAATGATACAGTCAGGAGGAAGGAATTGACTGTGATGAAACTTTTGCACCTGTTGCTAGAATGGAATCCATAAGGATGCTGATTGCCTTTGCAATATACATGGAGTTTACTCTGTATCAGATGGATATAAGAAGTGCATTCCTAAATGGTTATCTTAATGAAGAGGTGTATGTCATTCAACCACATAGTTTTGTTAGCAGTGAATTCCCTGATTATATGTATAAACTTGATAAAGCATTGTATAGGTTGAAGCAGGTGCCTAGAGCTTGGTATGAAAGGTTGTCTGAGTTCTTACTCAAAAATGACTTTACAAGAGGTACAACAGACAACACTTTGTTTCTGAGAAAGAAGGCCAAGGACCTGCTTATAGTTCAAGTTCATGTTGAAGACATCATTTTTGGTGCCACTTATGAGAACATGTGTAAGGAATTCGCCGAGCTGATAGGAAGTGAGTTCGAGATGAGAACGATGGGCGAGCTGAATTTCTTCTTGGGTTTGCAGATCAAACAAACTCAAGAGGGAACCACGTTTCATCAGCAAAAATATATCAGGGAGTTACTGAAGAAGTTTGATATGGAAGGAGCTAAGGAAATGACTACTCCAATTGCTCCTGGAACTAAGATAGACTTTGATGAAACTGGGCCCTCTACGGATGAAACTAAATGTAGAGGAATCATTGGTTCACTCCTCTATCTTATAGCCAACCGTCCAGAAATTGTCTACAGAGTAGGACTATATGCTAGATTTCAGTCAAAGCCTAAGGAGTCTCACCTTTCTACTACAAAGAGGAACTTGAGGTATCTAAAAGGAACTAAAGACCTATGCTTGTGGTATCCCAGGGAAGGTACCTTTGAGTTGATTGGATTTGCAGATGCTGACCATGCTGGTCATTTGGTGGATAGAAAGAGCACTTCAGGAATGGACCACTTTCTAGGTCCTTGTCTGGTTTCTTAGGCTACAAAGAAATAGAATTGCTTCTTCTTCTTCTTCTTGTTCTCAATTGTTGTGGATCAAACAATAAGTGGAGAATTTTGGCATTAAAAGTAGACATATGCCCATTTTCTGTGACAACGCAAGTGCTATGAATATCGCCAAGAATCCAGTCCAACACGAGAGAACAAATCATATAGACATTAGGCATCAGTTTCTTAGAGATAATGTTGAGAAAGGCCTAATTACTATGAATTCTTCCAGGACTGAGGATCAGATTGCTGGCATTTTAAATAAAGCATTGAATAATGCAGTTTGAGAGAAACATGTTGGAGTTGGGGATGACCAAAATACACGGATGAACCAGGACCTGGTTCTCCCAATGATTGGCGAGTAAAGTATCTTGTATTCATCTGCTTAAATTTTAGTATAGTCCATTCTAAACTTTGTACTGTAAATAGTACGCATACTCAACTAAGTGTACACTTCTAATTTTTTCTAATGTATTTCCATTAAAGGATTTTATAGGTACAAGTAACGAACTCAGGAAAGGAACGAGGAACTATGTCCAGATACACATTGATTTTGAATTTGATAAGTATGTGTTAAAATTAGATTTTCAAGATATGTACCACTAATTTCATGTTAACCGCCCTGAAATTGAGTAATTATCCAAATCAATTACACTTTTCATTTTTTGAACCATTCCCACTTGGAATAGGAGTCATAATTAGCCTATGTGTCTAAAAAGGTCACATCTCTACCTTTTCTCGGTTCCTAAACACTTTAAAAGTTGATTTCCTTTTTCATGTGATCATCACTCTCTTAAATCGCAACAAACTCAATCCTTCTCTTCTATTCCCAAACTTTTTCCGTCAACAACCCAAACCAAGAACAGAAATCTTTCTTTCACTCTTTAATTCTCCAAAATTCTCCACCATGTCTCAACCACAAAAAACTTTCGTCTCTCCAGTTGAGTCATCAAAGCCCACAATCTCTCTGAAGCTTACCACGAAATCCAAAGCAAGTGCTACAAGTTTGGCTGAAAAATTCACCAAGAAACAGACGTGGGTAAAAAGGAAAATATCAAAAATTAGAGGCATAGGAGACTGTGGCACAGACGGCAAGCGTGTAAGTAGTTTCAATAGAGTCAGACAAGGTTACTAAAGAGGTAAGATCTGATTCTTCAAAATCCAATTTTGTTATACATGATACAGTTTTGAGCCTTGAGAAAATTGGTCAGATGAGTTAGTAGAGTTCTGGTAATGTAGAAGAGATAGGAAGGTTATACTTGTAGAACCTGTTAAAGTTGTAGTAGAAACTATTAAAGTGGTTGAATATGTTGATCTCAAGAAGGCCTAATCGACGAACCTGGTTCGGAGGCTGCTCTTTTTGAGATTACTAAAGAGAAGGAGGTTGAGAGTGAACAAGTTGAAGTTGGGAAAGGAGCTGCTGAGGTAGTCAAAGAAACTGAGAAAGAACATGATTCCACCTCAACTCCTATGACAACTAAGAAAGCATGATAAGATTGGTCAGAATCTGAAGAAGAAAACCAAGAGGAAGAACCTGAGACACAAAAGGTTGAGGTGTCTAGAACAAGAAACATAAAAGGAAATTTGGTGCCGATGAGGAGGAAAATCTTATGAGGATGAGGTTGTGTTTGTGAGTGAAAAGAAACGGGTGGTAGAGAAACCTGTAAGAGGGAAGATGAGGAAGTTAGTGAAAAGAGGAAAGACTGTAAGAACAATGGGACTGGTAAATGAAAGTAGTGAATATGGAGGACATGAGGGAGCATATTATTTGACATGGAGGAGGTTAAAATGAAAATATTGGTTGAGAAGCTAGATATTCAGGGTTGGACAAAGCTATTATCAAATAAAAAGAGATGTATGTATGTGGAAGTTGTTAGGGAGTTCTTTATAAACTCAAGGTTGAGAGCAGGATGGTGTTCTCCATTGTAAACGGGGTGGAAATTGAGTTTGGGAGAATTGAATTTGGAGTGATCTAGGGTGTACCTGTGATGCGGGGCAAATTGGAGCCAAAGCGCCAACCATCAAGAGCCAAGCGTGAGAGCACAAACAACACAAGTCAAGGGCTCTGGAAACGTCTTAAGATCATGCTCTGGAGCGCCAAGGAAGGAGGAGCACATAGGCACCAAAGAAGAGGCTCGGGGAACACATTTTGAGTCATTCCAAGAACTCCCAGGAAGAGGCGGCCGCCCCCAACACCTAGGCGGACCGCCCCTCAAGAAGCAGCCCTCAGGATCTCATGTGGGCGGAGCGCCTCCCTATTGAGGCGGGCGCCCCCCCCCCCCCCCCCCCCCGGTTATGTTTTGACGGGATTTTATGCAAACTTCCTATTTTGACCCTACGTGGTCTTTTATGTCTTAGCCCACTTTGGGGGGCCTTTTAATCATTTCACAAGGGGTTAGGAAACACTATAAATACATCCCTTAGTCATTTCATTCATTAGCTTGGTTTAGATTTGAAGAATAGACGTAGAAAGAGACGCAAGGCCTTCTTCTTTGTAGAAGCTTGTAGCTTCGGATTATCTCTTGCTTAGAACCTATGGAGATTTGTCACTAGTACGGATTCCTTGTATGGTTCAAGTTTCTCTTCCTCTCTCGGATATATATTCATGTTTTGAATCGTTTATCCATTCTTTTCTTCTATTTATATTCTTTCCCATCCCTATTTTCTTGTTATCGTGTGATTATTACTTCTGCCTTCTTGTTACTTACTTCCGCATATCTACCCCGTATCATCTTGGTATCAGAGCACGGATCGGTTGTTGTTCCTACAAACCCTCGATCCTTGTTCATCCTATTTTTAGTTTAGTTTATTGTTATTGTTGATCTTGTTCTTGAAGAAAAGAAGAAAAAACAAAAAAGTTGAAAAACACCAAAAATTTGGCATATCTAGTTCGTTTGATTGATTCTTGTTATGGGTGTTATTGGGGTTTGTTCCTTGTTGGAAATCCGTCATTTTGGTACCCAAAACACATGATTTGAAGTTGTATTCCAAAATTTGAAAATTTGAAACCCTTACTTTTGAAACCCCGGGATAAAACCTGATGAACATGGTGATTTGGTTGTTTTTTATTGGGGTTTGATAAAAATCATTGGGGTTTGATTATTGTGGTTGAAAACACATTTGGGTACCTTCGGATTGCTTAAACATCGTGAGATTTGTTGGATTTTTGGGTGCTAAAGTCGAAAAATACGAAGTTGAACTGTGCTGAAAATTGTCGTAGGCGGAGCGCCTAAACACAGAGGTAGACCGCCTCAACTTGGTGAGCTCTCTGGATTTTTGGGAGGTGGAGCGCCTAGCTCAAGAGGCGGACTGCCTACCCCCTGCTAATTTTTTCAGGGCGGCCGCCCACTCTGAAGATGCGGAGGGCCTCAATTTCTGGGCGGAGGGCCTCACACCTGAAGCCTTTTTCGGGTAGTTTCCTTGTAGGTTTTCGCTTGTTCCTTGCTTCCGAACTTCTTGGTTAGTGTTCCTAAGGTATTTGTTCTACTTTATTAACACTAATCTTTGATCCTTTAGGGTGTTGTGTGTCTTGGAGTCTTTACTTAAAGTCGTAGTAACTTCTTTGGCCTCAAATGTGCACTACAACTAGCTTCCGTACATCGAGTCGCATCAACTCCACTCCGAGCCTTTACTTGGATATACTAGTTTATTGATCTTACCAATGTGGTTCCTAAAAGAGATAAGGGCATCTTTGGTTGGGGGTTTGGGAGTGTGCGCCCTAAAAAGAGTGTTGAGAGCCACCACCAAAGGTAAGGGAGAACAAGTGAGGTTGTTTATACTAACCTTTACACTTTCTTAAAATATCTTTTGCAGGTACAAGGAGCCATAAGGGAGGTTTGGAGGGAAGTGGGAGTGGTGAGAAAGGTATGAGTGAGAGGGAGTTAGTTGAAGCTTACCTCCCGATCATCATGGCTAAGATGGAGGCAATAGATAGCCAACTCCAATCCGTGGGAACTAAGATGGAAAACGTGGCTAAGGGAAGAGATGGTATGAGTAGCCCTAGTGGTGTTGCCACTAGTGGAGGGATAAAGAAAACCCGAGTTGATGGTGATGATAGTCTTGGACATTCAAGCTCTTCTTTGGATGTGCCTATACAAAACTTGGGTAGAAGTAGGTTTGTTATTGGGGTAAATGGGATTGATGGACACTTGCTCCAAATTTGTGAAACCGATGCCAATTGCATTAACCCAAGATTAGTTCAAATGTTAAAGATATCATGCCATGATCTAAAGTACCCCTACGACTATAAAAGAGTTTGGGTTTTCAAGGAGGCACAGGTACTCATATCTCATAGGGGCTACAATAAGTATGTTCGGTGTGATGTGTATCCCATACCAAATGTGGGTGTTTGGCTAGGTGAGCCATGGTTGCACGATAAGGAGATTCAATATGATGCTAAGTGGGATATATATCTAGTGACCACGGGTCAAGGGGTTTATGAGTTTGCACCTTACGGTATGAGGGGCAAGATAAGCCCTCAATTACATGCTTGGGTTGTGCAAAGGAGGAGGGAGCGAGAACTTCAATCCATGGTTGAAATTGAGCAATCGAGAAGTCCTACAAACACAAGAAGAGGTGGGACTAGTGCAAGAACAGAGTTGACATATGTCAACAAGGTGAACCCCAAACCACAAGCTCATAAACAAAGTAGTTCACCTACAAAGAAGAAAGAGACATCAAGTGATGAGTCTCTTTGTCCTAGATTCCGGGTTGATGTTAAAAGTCCACCTACTCCGGCTATGAGTATTCTTGGGCCTCGTCCCAACTCACCCGAATTTGAGAGACAAAAGATTAAAAGGAGTAAGGGAGTGATCTGTGACATCCCTCGAGTGGAAAAAGGAGAGGATGTGATGAGTGATGTGAGTGGGATGTCACCACCCGAATCTACACCCGACCTTGAAAAGAAAATGAGGGAAAAGAAATTGTAAAGAGTGAGGACACCCCTTATTCTAACCCTAACCCTTTATCTTTTTCTCCTACTTGTGTGACTTCTTGTGTAGGAAATCTTGGAGGCAAGCCATTGGAGCCTCAATCCTTTTCTAAAATGGAAGGACAAGGTGAAGCAAACCTTCAATGTGAGCTTCAAGGTGGAGAGCCAATTCAAGACACTTCAAGTGCATTGAGTGAGCTAGATGGCCATTCAAAGGTATGTGAAAGTTCTTCCCTTGAACATGTTGCTTCCTTGTTATGTGAGAGTGTTTGTGAGACCTCTATACTAGTTGATGATATATGTGATTACAATGTGTTTGCAACTAGTGTGGAGTCAAATGGTCAACTTGTGTGTGATTGTGAACCACTAGTTGAGAGGAATGATAAGCCACATCATGATGTGAGCTCGACTTTCATTGAACCTCTCTTTAGTGAAGATTGTGTAGTTGACCTTGATTGTGACCTTTGCTATGACACGCCACCAATTTTTTATAAAGGGGAAGACGAGTTGAATGAATACCCTATCCTTTCCCTTGATGAATTGCTTGATAATGGTGGACCTATGTGTTGTAGTGAGGATGGTAGTGACCTTGAGGAGTCCCTAGTGGATGGGATGGATAGGCTTATTTTTGATGACTCCTCAAGTGTGTATGAAGAGTGTGAACTTGACCGACCATGGTTTGAAAGGTTTAACTCTATAAACAATCTATTGTTTGAAATGTTAAGTAAGACGAATGGTCTTGGAATTGAATGTGTTGATCCATCTTCTAGTAGTCCTAAACTTGATTGTGTGGGCTATAATGATGAAGAAGCCATTATGAAAGCTTTCCTTGATAGTTTGTCTAGTCAGGGAGATTGTCTTAGAGGTGGGTTTGAGGGTGAGGAAGTCACTCTTGGTGTGTGTAAGAGTGCTTCCAAGAAGGGGAGTGGAGTATTTGATGTTAGTTGTCGCTTGAATTATGTTGCTTACTCCATCCCATATGTTGATCACACCTTGAGTGTTGATCATGCCAAAGCCAATATGTCACATTGTGATGATATTGATTTGAAGGTTTGGTGTGTTGGTCATAAGCTTAGGGGTCATAGGGAAGTTGATTGCTATATCTTGCATGCTCTATGTCCTATTGATCTCTTTGCTTGTTCTTGTGTTGGATGCACTTTCTTTATGAGTCAAGTACTTGTTGTTTCCTTAGGAGACGTGAGCTTTTTAATTGGTATTGATGCTTGGCTCTATCATAAGAGTGTGTTTTCCCACACTTTTGGCACTAATCTTCTCTTGTAGTGGGAAGCTTTGTTTGTGCTTGTTTTGAATGTAGGCTTGATGGTTTGATTTCGGGGACGAAATCCTTTCAAGAAGGGGAGGATGATGCGGGGCAAATTGGAGCCAAAGCACCAACCATCAAGAGCCAAGCGAGAGAGCACAAAGAATACAAGTCAAGGGCTCCGGAAACGTCTTGAAGATCATGTATTGGAGCGCCAAGGAAGGAGGAGCACATAGGCACCAAAGGAGAGGCCCGGGGGACACATTTTAAGTCATTCCAAGAACTCACAGGAAGAGGCGGCCGCCCCCAACACCTAGGCGGACCGCCCCTCAAGAAGTAGCCCTCAGGATCTCATGTGGGCGGAGCGCCTCCCCATTGAGGCGGGCGCCTACCCCTGTTATGTTTTGACGGGAGTTTGTGCAAACTTCCTATTTTGACCCTACGTGGTCTTTTATGTCTTAGCCCACTTTGGGGGCCTTTTAGTCATTTCACAAGGGGTTAGGAAAAACTATAAATACACCCCTTAGTCATTTCATTCATTAGCTTGGTTTAGATTTGAAGAATAGACTTAGAAAGAGAGTCAAGGCCTTCTTCTTTGTAGAAGCTTGTAGCTTCGGATTATCTCTTGCTTCGGATTATCTCTTGCTTGGAACCTATGAAGATTCGTCACTAGTACGGATTCCTTGTATGGTGCAAGTTTCCCTTTCTCTCTCGGATATACATTCATGGTTTGAATCATTTATCCATTCTTCTTTTCTATTTTTGTTCTTCCCCATCTCTATTTTCTTGTTATCATGTGATTATTACTTCCGCCTTCTTGTTACTTGCTTCCGCATATCTACCTCGTATCAACCTGCTGCTGGTTATTGTAGGTATAAGAAGTTAGATTGGCCCAAAAGAACAGATGGAGTTACTCTTATTATAGTAACGAGGAAATTCATTGGAAACACCAGACTAAAATGTCCAAAGAAAGTGTTGAAGAAGGAAATAGAACCTACTCACCAACTGCTATTTGAATTTGCGAACAGGTTCTTGTTTCCACGTGCATAAAAGAACAGTGAGGCTAGTATCTTTGATATGACCTACATGGACTTTCTGGATAGATATGTGCTCATTAATCTGGCTGGACTGATCATTAGATATTTTAGGAGGGTTGTAAAAACCATGAAGCCTCATGCCTTGGTCCACTCCTACCTCTTACATCAAGTCTTTGAGAACTTCTGAGTTCCACTGGAGGGTGGGAAGCAGAGCACACACAATGAATTGTTTGGGATGAATATCCTAAAAATATCTGATTTCTTCAAACTAAAGTGGGAGTTCAAACGTCTAGTGAGGGTCAAGATTGAGATGGGTGATGAAGCTGAGGGAAGTGGAGATAGCGAAGATGAGGAGAAGATGGAGGAACTGGAGCAGCAAGTAGATGAGTTATAGGCTGAGAATGAGAAACTCAAATAGGGGCTGAAGCTGAAGGGTCAAAAAGTTGACCGTTTGACTATAGAGTGCAACAAAAAATTAGGCGGTGCTGGTGATGGAACGCCACAAAATTTCATGTAATGTAGCAGTACTTGTCAAACACTTCAACATTCGGTGTGAGAATCTGTCCTCTTAGTTCCTTGTCTAGGTCCTTAGGATTTCCTTCTTGTCCTTAATGGTGATGTTATGTTAAGACAATTTGATTTTGTTTGGCATGTACTTAGTTGGGTTGTGCTGATGTGAACCCTGGACGATTGGGTTCTAAAATGCTTGTTCCTATTATATGTTCGTTTATGCTTTCTGTACTTCCTATTTGGGCCCTTGGATATTTACTTGTGTTCTTTTTTTGTTGGCTTGCAGCCTTTGGCTATAATTGGACTATATTATCGTGTTCTTGCAGGTGTTTAGGATCTTTTCGATGATGCCAAAAGGGGGAAGAAGGAAATATTGGGGTGTTTGTGACCCAACTCATCTATTTTATATATTTTTTTGAATTGTTATTGCTTTATTTTTGTCTTGGTGTTCATTGTACAAGATACTTGGCAATATTTGTTTGTCATAATCAAAAAGGGTGAATTTTTTGGATGATGATTGAGTTTTGAATATTGACAAACAAAGGACCTGGTTCTTATAAGAAGGCACGACTGATCGAAAAGATGGTGGATTGCAAATCTATGCATGACTAGGAAAGGATTAGCGCGTACAACTTAATAGTTCTAGTTAGCATAAGAGATTGTGCATTGGTCGCTGCTAAGTAGTATGTAAGAGAAGCAGAGTTATACAAGGATTGCATCTTAGGAGATCTTCCCTTTCCATAATTGAAAAGATTCCTAGTTGCAAATTACTAAGGTTTTCTACACCCTATATGAAAGAGTTATTGAGGCGAGCTGCATTCATTGATTCACTATGAGAGCTAAGAGCAATCAAAAGGCAATCTTATTAATCGTGTTGAGTGGACGAAGAAGATAACTATCGAAGAACCCTGTGCTGATTCAATTCTAATGAAGGTTCTTAGATAGTGTAGTTCAGTTGAACTTATTGTAAACGCTTACCTACTTGCTTATTCGTAGAAGCTTTTTAATAGGTGATTCTTGTGAACAGCAAACTTGTAAAAGCTAGAGTGTTAGCTTTAAGTATTTTAGGGTCAAGATTTTAGCACCTTGGTTATTAGTGTATAACCTAAAACTTGCTCGTTGAGTTTGTGAAATTTGTGTTAAAAATCTCAGAGATTGGGTCGTGGTTTTTCTCCCTTGAGCAAGGAGTTTTCTACGTAAAATCTATGTGTTCTTTAGTTTCAGTTTGTGTTTCTTGATTATACCTTCAATTGAAGGAACAATGCAAGAACCAGGTTCTTGTATAGATGAGCAAGGTTCTTCAGAAAAATTGGAGGACACTATTCAACTCCCCATACTAGTGTCCTAGAGAGGTGCACCTTGTGTAACAAACTCATACTTTCTCTTCAACAGCTCAATCATAGATTTTTTTACCTTGCTTGTTCTTTCATGAGCAACTTGAAGTGCATCCCAAATTTTCTTGGTGCAAGCCGAAATTATGTTGTATTCATCAGATCCAAGTCCATAGATGATCATTCGTTTTTCCTTAGCGTTCTTTTCAAGCATATGACAATTAATTTCATTATACATACTTGGATCCTAGGGAACTATCTGACGAGTTGCACCTTTTCTTGTAGTCACATTTAGGGGTGCCCATGGTTCGGTTTGGTTGATTTTTGGTTAATACCATAGTAAAATCCTTTGGTTTGGTTTGGTTTGATTTGGTTTGGTTGGTGCATTGGTTTTTGACAAACACAAGAACAATGAACAGAAAAAAATTGATAAAAGGAACTCTTTCTAAAAACGAATGATAAGGACTATAAATATATTTTTTACTCACCCGAAGTGTCAAATATGTAATTGGAAGTAAACATTAATAAAAAGAACAGTACTAGATGTCAGGGTAAAAATATGCTACCTATAGTTACGGGGATATGAGTCCAACTGGTGAAGACTCAATTTTTCGATAACAAGCGCTAAGGATACACACTTGCTCCATAGCCACGGCCGCTCATCAGGCACGGCCTCAGAGCTAAAAGGTCACATATCTAGCCGCCTTAAAGGAATTAGTCTCTAAATTAGATCTTACTTTGTATAACCAGCTCTTAAAACAGGTCTACGGCCTATAAAGTTAATATTTTACCATAATTACGATGGGGGTAAGCCTAAGCCTGTAAAACCCCCTCTCCCTCATTGTAATTAATCATCATGATGCTACACGAATCCTCTCTTATTTAAGGAATACAACTCCTACTTTCTTATTTTATTATTCTTTGTTATTTAAATAATTGCTTGTGACCCCCTATAAAGTTATCTCTTAAACATATTTAGCAAATTTTAGGCATAAACAGTTTGGTGCCCACTGTAGGTTCCAGGCAATTGTTTTTTTAACGAAGAAAATGGATGAATCATGCTGCAAGACAACAACGGACTCCCACAAACAACTGCTTAGGCATTAGACGGCGTAACGAAAGATCCTAGCTACCATGTCGATCGAGAAGCATATCCGCCTAAGGATCTAATCAACTTAGAAGATGAAGGTGACCACAGTGAGTCACAATCACAGTGAGAAGACCCCGATCAGGGAAGGAAGCCTCGTTCAGGGCTGAGGAAATTTTTTGGAGGGCTTTCAACAAGCTCCTCGAGGTTCAATAACAACATTAAATTCAGAACTCAATGATGATGGCTGAAACGTTAGCCAAACATCTCGATGAAGTTTTCGCCAAGTCGGTCCCAAGACGAGAATCCCCTCGTAGATCAAGGCCCTTAGGGAGAACCCCATTCTCAATAGCTCGGCGAATTGACTTAGATACGGACTTAGGAAGCTCCGATGTAGCCAACATTCCTGCATCTATGGAATCAGTTGTCATACCGGTGCTACGCTAGGAATTTGAGAGAAACCAATGAGCGAATGCTTTATATACCGAGTGCTCCGCCCAAAGTAATTAAGGTGGATTAAAGAAATTCTCCCAGCAGCCTTAGAAGGTCAGCGCCGCGCTTCTTACAGTCCCAAAGACCTTATATTTTCTAGAGTCATTAATGTACGACGACACCACAGATCTTGAAGATCACATAGTTACCTACATCACTTCAGTTAAGTATAATGATATGACTACGGAAGAGATCAATCAGCACTAGCGAATGTGGTACACTCAGCTACCCATGGGGTCGATAGAATCCTTCACCCAAATACAAGACCATAAAAATGAATACTTATTTCCCTAAAAATGTGAAAAGATGTTGAAGGATATTTTTGAAATCAAGCAGCAGGAGAGAGAATTTCTGAAGGACAGAGGGAGAGGATAACACTCCCCACAGTACTAGATAGCATAGCATTTCTGGTTTTTGTAAAAAGATTGCACCCAAGGTTCGACTGCCATGCGAGAGCTTCAGAGGAGCTTACAAGAACACCCAGAAAAAACCTGAGATGCACTGCACCAGTGATACAATCATAAGCTCAGGATCGAGTCAAATACATCCTGAATATTGAAAGAAACTAGCGGAAGGAATCGCAGGGTGAACTAACTGAAGAGCCTAGAGTCGAGGAAAGAGGAAAGAAAAATAGAAAAGACTTTCGAGCAGACATACCAAAACTGGTGGACAGGAGCGAAGACCGTCGAAAGACGACTTCCTATCAGGCATAAAGGATCCTCGTACATTAAGACAGCACCTGACAGGTTCGAAGACCTAGGCTTGCGCATCAACACAATTGAATTTGTCAAATATCATATGAAGAACACACACGTCTGTTGTCCCAAGGATATAATGGCCCAAAGCTTTTCTCTTTTTTCAAAGTCACCCCTCTTCATGTTTTTCTGTCTCTTTTGGTTCTTGAATACTATATTGCTCTTATAATGGTGTCAAACTCTTTAAAAAACCTTTAAAACTACCATAACTGTTTTCCCAAATTCTTGGTTTTTTTTTTTTTTTTTTTATAAAATAGTCAAAAGTTTACATATTTAGCAGTTTTTCAAAAGTAACCCCTCTTCATGTTTTTCGCTCTTCTTTATTCCTAGGGAGAAGGGATTCAAATCTCTACTGCGAGTTTCCCAGAGACCATGGGCATGATACTGCTAGCTATAGGGCCCTGATATTAGAAGTAGCTTACATTCTCAATAGAGGACACTTAAAGGAATTGCTAACAGAAAAAGGCAAGCAAACTTATTTTGAGAATAATATAGATTGACCCCAGAACTACCAGAAGCAAAAAAGGTCCATCAATGTGATCGTAGGAGGAGGTACCTGATAGAGTCGAAAGGAGGGTAATGGTGTGCAAAGCTAATAAGAAAAGGTAAGACATAGTCTACGACGGCATAATTATCTTTGAGGACAGGGACCTTGATGGCTTTATTATCATGCATCATGACTCTTTGGTCATCACCCTAAGGTTTGGCAACACAGATGTGAAATGAGTCATAGTTGATGCTGGTAGTGATGTGAATCTCAATCAAGTGAGAAGTTGTGAAAACCATAGGAGTTACAAACCAAATAGTCCCGAGCTCATTCACGCTATCAGGCCTCAACAATTCATGAAAAAAGTCCACCGAGGAAATAACTCTCGTAGTTACATGCCAGGTGTAACCAAAGAAACATATTTTTAGGTGTTGAAGAGAGATATTCTATGCAGTACTATCAGGTGGCCGTGGATATATCATATGCGGGCGGTGTCATCTACTTTACAGCAAAAGGTAAAGTATTCGACTGAATAGGGGATAAAAGATATCCAAGGAGAGTAACAGACTACAAGAGAATGCTATACAACAGCTATTTTAGAAGCAACCGAAGCAAATAAACAGGAAAGGACGAGTCCCCGTAAAGCAGAAGAAGACCCCTGACCATCAACATTCAAGTTTGTCACTTTGCGAACTCAAATTCTTGAAGGATGAGGGAGAGATGAAAGGGAAGTTAGCAATTCTGGGACACGGCATCTCGTAGTTTCTACTTTACTTTAATTCGCAATTTTTGTCTTACTCTAATTTATTTTTGCAACTTTTTATTTACTTGCAACGATTTTATGGGTTCAGTGCCCTCTTTAGGTTGTCACTATCCCAACGCCTTTTTTTCATATTCGCACGCTCCGTCCCTTATTAATAAAATTGTTCCAATTTCAGTCAGTTTTACGATCATCTAGATCTTCTTTAATGCAGCCCTTGGCTGTATTTTGAGTCATTAACTCAATCAATTAGATCAACTCTAGCTAAGATGCCAAGCAACAACGTACATTAAAATCATCAATATAGCACTTGCACCTATGTGAGCTAGGGACACTCACCTGCACAGTGCCGCAAAAGTCTTACGTACTCGAGTGGACAAGTACAACCGTCTTCTATGGGCGCAAAAATGTCTTATTACAAACAACAGACTAAAGACGTCTCCTTTGCCGGCGCAGGCCACGCCTTTCTAAAAATGACATCTCCTGTGGATACAAACTACGCCTCCTTTAGGCAAAACTATAGAACGCACCTTATGGGCACATAATAAGTCTTTGTTACACGAAGCAAAAAGTGCTTCTCTTTGGGCGCAAGCCAAGCCTACGACAAGCAAATTCATGCTGACTTGCATAGGCATCGACCACGCCATTGACAAAGGTTTAGATTCAAGTACTAATCTACAAATTATACGAATACAAATAAAAATTAAAAAAAAATTAAGTAGATTGTTGAAAGAAGAAACAACCAATGACATTATAGTCAAAACAAAATATGATAAATCATTTTATAGTGAAGGCTACAAGCAACATTTAAAAAAAGGGGACAACGATCTAGCCAGCTAGAGAAATCAATTCTGATCAGGGGGTCTAGCTTCTTCGGCAGCACCCTTCGATGTTATAGCCTCCTCGCCAGCCTGACCCTCAGGAGGGCGATCTTTATCTTCAGCAAAATTAGCCTCTTCTAGAATGTCTTCGGCATTAGAGGCCAATTAAACATCTGGTGTAACCACAACAGCATGCAACCTATCAATCTTAGCCGCTAAGTCCAAGTCAGGAGTGTCACGTATCCTCTAGAAAGGTGCGAGTCTAGCAGCCAAAGTTGTGCTATCGAGCTTAATATTTTGCTTTCCGAACACGGCCTCCTGTTTCGCGGTCATGGAATGGAGCTAGTTGCAAATTTCATCAAGAATCCATTCTAGAGATTCAAGAGCCCTGCAACCGGTCATTCTCATCTTGCAGATGCTGAGCAACACTTTGAAACTTAGTTGATTATAGCTCAGCTGCGACAACTTTATCTGTAGCAGACGAAACTGTTGACTAAGGCCGTCAACGAAGCCTCCAAGTGAGTAATTCTAACATAGCCATGGCCTCGATAACCTCCTTCTACTGGAGGGGTGACGTAGGATCATCAACCTACTCATTATTCTTATGAATCAGCTCTTCGGTTGTTTTCTACAGTTTCTTCTTATGGAGCCAGTTCCGACGAGAGTCAACCTCCAGGGTTTTCTTCTCGCTTCTTAATCGTTAGACTTATCAGCTAGGGGGCACATGCTCCCTATCGTGCATTTCAAGATGTTGTTCCACTCCTAAAGACGCCTTTCTGCCACCCTATGCTGGTCATAATGGCGAAGAGTCTCCAAAGAAACGACCAGCAATTGTAGGAAAAATTAAGATGAAGGATAAGTGAATGGAACTCAAATGACCAGAATTGTTATGAAAAGGCATGAAAACGGGATGCTTACCATCACTGAATAATCAGCAAAAGTAACCAACAACTCACGAGAGTTGTAATTCACAAAATGTTGCTGCTCAACCGACCGAACAAGGCCTTCGAGATTGTCAACAATAATGTCAAGGTTTTGAAATACATTTACCCCCTCTGAGAAGGGTATCACCATCTCACGAGCATCCATGTGTGTGGCTTCTTCAGCGATGGCAATGCCACCACCAGGCTCAGCGGCCTCACAGTCAGCAACGACGAAGCTAGACCCGAGGACCTCCTTCTCAGGACGACGTCAAAATGGGGAACTAGGAGGCACAAGATCATAGACCACGGGGGTGGGAGCTTGGTTTGTTAAGAAGGATGACTGATTAGCACAAAGGGAAAGAGATATGGGAACTATATATCCGAAAAATACGACAAACCTGAAGGGGGGACAAAGGTATCAATGCCGGCATGATTGGCACCTCTTTTTCGACCCCAGAACTAATCTGGAGGATTGAGTACCAACAAGGTTAACCAAAGCAGTTGTAGTAAGGGATTCAGCACCCTGCAAAGTAAGAACAGGTGTAGTGATGGTGGCCCTGAAAGGCCCAATAGTTCTCCTCTTTTTCATGGACCGGGAACTGCCGGCCAGCCTAGCAATTCTCTCAGCAAAGACTGACAAGTCGGGCAGATCCTCCACATATGGAGCGACAATCTTAATCTCCCAGAGAACAGGCATAACATCACTACAGGAAAGAATTTAAGCAGCAAAGAAGCATCAGGCAACAGAAAAATAGAGATTATCCATCACGACAAATTCATGACATACCATTTTCATTCGCCCGCCAATATTAATGGCAGCTACGGAATGGAACTTCATCGCGAGCGGAGGGTTGGCTGTAAAGAGTCTCGTGACCTATTCAACCATGTCATCACAAGAAAAAAAGGGAATAAGTCATGTAGAGCAGTGTGAGAATCAGGAATAAAGGGTCAGCAGAAAGTCCAACAATTAGCACGAATGTAGAAGTAAACTGGCAGAGACAACTTACGCTTTCTTTTGAATACTTCATGAAAGGGAACATACGCAACTAAATCAGAGGTATGCAAGGCCACATAGTGAAACCACCAGCCGCGGTCGTTAGCATCCTCACTATTGGAGACAATGGCTTTCGTGCCCTGTCTCTTAAAGTTTAAATTGCCCGACATAATCAGTCGGAGGAAGTAGAAGGCATTGAGGTGCCAGAAAGTAAATTGAAGATCGACCTTGTTGGCCAAGTGTTCCAAGATGGCGAGCAGACGTCATACAGAGGGGCTTACTTGGCCCAAACATATGTTGTATTGGTGGCATATATCTTCGACAATCGAGTGCACCGGAAGCCCCAACCCGACAATAAAAGGTTACGTTTGAACAAAGGAATAGCCCTCATGAAGGCTAGATATCCTCTCTCATATGGTCGACGATCTCTATATAAAAACCCGAACCGCAGTCGAGCCTGACGCACTGGAGATCTCCTGCTTGGATTATGGAGGGATAAGCTTAGATCGTCAGGTTGCTGGTGTCGCCTTGTTTCTTGTTTTGCAGAAGCAACCTACTATCGGTATTGAAATTAAGGTTCAAGAGAATATAATCCTGAGCCCTGAAGTCATTTGGAAGACAGTTTGGAGTGCTAGCCATTGCGAGTAAATGAGTTTTGAGAAAGAGAAATGATATTTCTTGCAGTAAGTACTTATGAAAACGTGATGAGAAGATAACGATGAACATCAGAAGCAACGAAGCATATATAACTTTAAACTTTTCCATGTAGAATTCTAACTCCTACGGCCTTGACTCATTCTATAAATAGAATAACAAGTTCTTAGCTTTTCCTCTAAGTCTTCAATCCTTTGTTGCCTAGGACTACTTCCGAGTCTAAGGTTTCTTCATGGTTCCTACTCTTAACTCTGGTTGTAAGACTGCTCCTCTAGGTTATTTCTTATTTCCTTTCGGACTAAGACAATATCGTGCATCTTTTTAACATTAGGTGAACCTATAAATGAATCTGGTCCTACACCAGTTTCTTTCTTTTGTCAATCATCAAACTAAACTTCAACAATTTGCAAAATTTTTTTTTTTTTATAGATGAGAAAAAGCTATTTCAAATTCATGAACTATTTCAAATCTTTAATTTCGATACAAAAATTTATGTGCGGAACTAGATAAAAATGAGATGGTGTGTGAAATGTACGCCGTAGTAGTTCTACGTTACTTTTTTACTTGAAAAGAAAAGATATTTATAAAAAGTTTGTCGACAAAGTAAGTAGAAAGTACGCCACGTAAAGAATGCACGAGTGCAAGACAAATAGGAATCCAACACGATATGCACCCCCAACCCCATCACTAAAGTAAAGTATCCTCTGTTTGGCAGAAAAACAAACAAACAACTCTATCTGTCGCATAATTCATTCTGTTTTTCTCTCTCGTGA
Source organism: Petunia x hybrida (assembly GCA_037355625.1). Taxonomy (NCBI): domain Eukaryota; kingdom Viridiplantae; phylum Streptophyta; class Magnoliopsida; order Solanales; family Solanaceae; genus Petunia; species Petunia x hybrida. The sequence goes on from JBBBVM010000472.1 coordinate 325,284, forward strand.
CGATCTTAATCTTTTACGTGGTCAGTTTGTTAACCCCTTTTGCTCTTATCTATTTATTTTGCTAATCTTTTTGTTTATTTTCTAATATATGGAGTTTGTATCATATTCTTTTTGCTGTGTGATCTATGAATAATTAAACAATTGTGTATAATTTTCTGTTTAATTGTTATGTTTTCGTAATTATTGTTATGTTGGGTATGCCTGGTGTTCGTAAAAACATGTTACAAACTTTGTTAAAAGTTGATTTGTGAATTACCCTTTTGTTTACTTTTGTTTGTTACTTTATGTACTGTGGGGAAATGAAAAAATTGTTAGATTGTTTTATTGTGACTTGGTGGATAGAGTTATCCGGTATCTGTGCTGGTTGGTGTGCTGGTTGGAGGTAGCAGGTACCTCGTGGAACTAGTCACGGTGTGCGCAAGCGTACCCCTACACCACGATTATTAGGAAAAAAAAATTGTTATTATACATAGGGAGAAGGGGAAGGGGAAATGGGAGAGGGGATTACAAGGCGGGGAATCAAATTGTCACCTAGATGAAAGTTTAGGTACCTAACCAACTGGACTACTAAGACCACTTGTTCTTGTTTCAGTTTAAAAAATGGGGTTTAATCATGTTATTTATACTGGCTTTACTTACTTTTGAAATATTGTGCTTATATTACTTGAATAGAGGGGAAATGATATATATTTGTAGATTGAGGCATAGTTGATTGATTAATTTGCTGAACGTTGTTAGTCATGTACTTGCGGTTTTTGCTGAATATTGCTATGTTTGCTGCATCAGATGAACTTGTTTATGCTCTTTATCTTGTCTTCTTTGTCTGCCAAGAAGGGCATCATGTACGCTTGTTTATATTGAGGTTCCCTTCCACTCGCTAATTGTGCAGAACTAGTAGTTACTAAAGTTACATGGTTAAGAGTGAGGTGAAGCAAAGAATATGCCTTGCTGTGCCTATTGTTCTTTTCTTTGAAGAAGCATGTTAAGGAGGTTTCTTTTGTTTTATGTTGTTATCTCTAATAAGATTTGTGCAGGTCCGTTGCCGTTATGGAGCATGATGAGATGGGATGCCAGCCCCCTCCAGAAGGCCCTATTTTGTGCATTAACAACTGTGGGTTTTTCGGAAGTGCTGCAAACATGAATATGTGCTCCAAGTGTTACAAGGACATGGTATTGAAACAAGAACAAGCTAAGCTTGCTGCATCATCGATTGAAAACCTTGTCAATGGTTCAACAGCCAGTGAGAAAGGAACAGTTGTTGTTGACTCTTTGGACGTGCAACCTGATTCTGTTGAAGCAAAGTCTTTAGCTTTGCCGTCATCTCAAACTTCAAGCTCCAGTGACGTAGCTGAAGTAAAGGCAAAGGTGGGTCCTAACCGATGCAGTTCTTGTAAAAAAAGGGTTGGCTTCACTGGATTCAAATGTCGCTGTGGTAACCTTTATTGTGGAGCGCACCGCTACTCAGATAAACATGACTGCCAGTTTGATTACCACTCTGCTGCACAGGATGCAATTGCGAAGGCCAACCCCATTGTGAAGGCAGAGAAGCTTGACAAGATCTAGAAAGGGAATTATGCTGAAATTGGGTGATTTCGTTAGTATTCCAAAAGGGTATTTCTCTGATTGGCAACATATAATATGAAATCTTATTAAATCTGGGGGGCAGAGAAGATTAAAACATGTGCAGGTTGAAGAAATATTAGGAGAATTGTGTGTTGGATCCAGTTTCAGGTCTTTCTTATTACTGGTTTGATGTCACTTTTGATTACCTCTGTTCTGTCATTCTGATTCATCTGGTATTCTATCAGAGATTACATGTCTAAATGGTATGTGCAAATCTAGGTAACATGCAAAATGACCATTGACATGGTTGTGCTTTCGCATTGTAAATTTTCCGTTTCATGATCTCTTGTATGTCTTCTCCTACGTTTCATATGTCATGTTCAATGATGTTTGCTTTCTAGATATGTCGCACATGTGCTAGCAGTAACGTTAGGCTTTTCTGTCAATGTAATTGCAGATCAGAGGTTTGTATGCATAGTAGTTTGAACTTTACTGTAGCAAGTTCTGTGTCTCATATGTTGTGTGCTAGTCATTTCTTCATGAGCAGATACAAGGTACGCTGAACTTGTGATGTAGTTCATTTTGGGAACGGGGAGTCTGAGAGGTAAGTTAGGTTTATCAGAAAGGGGATGAACATGACCTGCAAGAGCTATGTCAAAATTTTCATTCTTGATTCCAGGGGGTAGATCTAGAGGCTTCACTATAGCTTTGGCCTTGACCCCATCTTTGGGTTAAAAATTCACTTAAAATGTAAAACTAATTTATTCTGAACCCAGTAAGCAAGAAGAAGTATGATCTAGAATTCACCAATTTAAATTCTTGTACGTGTGTCTGCTTGATTCTGGTTAATATTTGTAGTCAATATACTCACCCTGTAGGAGAAACATGAAACAAGAAGTGCCATAATGGTTTAGTCTCGGTTATTCGTTAGGAGGTTCAGGTTGGGGGGTGAAATTTTGTGTAGCTTGAAGAACTATATGACTCCAACGTGGTAGAAGTTGCACTTGTTGCAGTAGTGGTTAAAATTAAGTGTTTCACCATAAACAGGATATGAACCCTACTCATAAACAGGATGTTAGCAACGCTTTCCTGTGGAAATAAAAAAATCATATAAACAAAACCAAATCTCCTGGTTCGAGGTAATAATAGCGGCAGAATGAAGGTCTTTTTAAAAAAGGTTTAATACATATATACCTCTATCGAACTTTGGACGAAAAAACCCCGTGACACTTGATTTTTACGAGCAACTTAAGACACTCAAAGTTTTTCAAAGTATGCCTAACACACCACTTTTTGTTTGACCACATTTCCCAAGCAAGTGTATTACACGTTCCAGTCACGTTGTGCCATGTGTCTATAACCGAAAAAACACAAAAGTACATTTATATGCCATCTTCCTACTCTTCCTTATTGGTTACAACCATGGCTGCTGTCACGGGGGCGGTTTTTGACAACCAAAATCCGCCGAGGTTTGCCCCGTGCGGCGGCAACGCACCCTTGCAAAGTCCAGCCTTCCCAACGCTTTATTTATATAATAGGGTCATTTGATTTCGTTTTAATACTTGGCACAAACATAGGCAGCAACATAAGTAAAAGAGGAACACAACGATATACGGAAACCAATTCCCAACTTTTACATTATCACGTAAATACAAAGGAACGGCCAGCCATGGCCAAACGTCTCCTTCCCTAAAGAGGACGTTTATTCTAAGTGTTTTCTCTACATTTTTCTGTCTCTAAGTGTTTACAATGAATAATACAACTAATATATACAAAGGGGGCAGCCAAAAGGCTTTACAAATGAAATAGGGACAAAATTACACATGGCAGCCCACTCAGGCCACGTTCTCGGCCACGTTTGGCCCATGTTCCAGCGCCCAACCGGCCGGCCATGTGCCCTGCACATGCGGCCGTTGCTCAGCCATCGTCCAGGCGACTCAGCTCATTACGTTTAGCCGATTATGCCCATGTCATCAACCGATCCGTCCCAACTTTGGCCAAGTGCCATGCACCAACACTTAGCCAAGTCAATGCTTCCCTTGGCATCACGACACCATGTCATGACACCCCGTTGCCCATAACGTCGTTTGCCCGCTGCCTCGTTCGTTTGCCACCCAACAACCGAAGTCGTTCAATCATTGCCCACACTTAGACAATCACAAGACACAAGGCTGCCTAGCCGTTGTGCCACCAAACGTTAGACAATCAGCCCACACATGTTCTTGATCCCACCAAGCACATTTCAGCCCGCGCTTGTCCAACCGTTCATCAATAATGTTCTATTGCACCCGTTTTTTCCCATGGTCGAGCCAACATGCCCAAACTCGTGCCATGGCCGAATCCCACAAAACCAAGGGTCTAACAAACCACCCGCACCACCTGAATTCGACGCCCTTGTCGAACAGATTCAACAACACCCACAAATGCAATGAAACGCCATCAAAGTCACAAAATCTGTTTGCTACATTTTTCCCCCAAGTGCAGCGTTTTTCCCGTGCCTTTGCTTGTTTCCCTTGCACGTTTTTATGTTGTTTCAGCGCCTTTGTCAACCCTCCAAGCCGTTCACCACAAACAGCCCGCTCCTTGTGTCCACCACTTGCAAAGAAATCACAAGTCTAACAACGTTGAGCCTTGTGTTTATCTCGTTCCAAATGCAGCCCGTCGAACTAACACCACGAGTTCAACACGTTTCCCCCATTTTTTTATCTTGTCTCCTTCGTTTTTACAAGTCTAACACATAGCCATGCTCAAAAATTGAGCAACCATGCTGATTATTCCCGAAATCAGCCCACTTGAGACAGAAAAATCACGTTTACTTACTTGTTTAGCCATTTCCAAGTACTAGACGGCCTCCCCTTGAATCAAAGCCATCCCGAGCCCTCTCTTGATGTCTTGATCAGCCCGTCACACGCACCAAACAACCTGCTCGCTCTGATACCAGTTGTCACGGGGGCGATTTTTGACAACCAAAACCCGCCGAGGTTTGCCCCGTGCGGCGGCAACGCACCCTTGCGAAGCCCAGCCTTCCCAACGCTTTATTTATATAATAGGGTCATTTGATTTCGTTTTAATACTTGGCACAAATATAGGCAGCAACATAAGTAAAAGAGGAGCACAACGATATACGGGAAACCAATTCCCAGCCTTTATATTATCACGTAAATACAAAGGAACGGCCAGCCATGGCCAAACGTCTCCTTCCCTAAGGAGGACGTTTATTCTAAGTGTTTTCTCTACATTTTTCTGTCTCTAAGTGTTTACAATGAATAATACAACTAATATATACAAAGGGGGCAGCCAAAAGGCTTTACAAATGGAATAGGGACGAAATTACACATGGCAGCCCACTCAGGCCACGTTCTCGGCCACGTCGGCCACGTTTGGCCCATGTTCCAGCGCCCAACCGGCCGGCCATGTGCCCTGCACATGCGGCCATTGCTCAGCCATCGTCCAGCCGACTCAGCTCATTACGTCTAGCCGATTCTGCCCATGTCATCAACCGATCCATCCCAACTTTGGCCAATTGCCATGCACCAACACTTAGCCAAGCCAATGCTTGCCTTGGCATCACGACACCATGTCATGACACCCCGTTGCCCACAACATCGTTTGCCCGCTGCCTCGTTCGTTTGCCACCCGACAACCGAAGTCGTTCCATCATTGCCCACACTTAGACAATCACAAGACACAAGACCAAACGTTAGACAATCGGCCCACACATGTTCTTGATCCCACCAAGCACATTTCAGCCCGCACTTGTCCAATCGTTCATCAATCATGTTGTATTGCACCCGTTTTTGCCCATGGTCGAGTCAACATGCCCAAACTCGTGCCATGGCCGAATCCCACAAAACCAAGGGTCTAACAGCTGCCACCAACTTGCTGGTAAAGCCACCAAAAATTTTCACCTTTGCTTCCACCACCTTCTCGAAGGTTATCACAACCGTAACTTCCACACTCACTTTCCACAATCTCCGCCCCCAAGATCACATTTTTTAACATTTCTAAATACCAAATAGACCGATCTCCGCTATCTCCATTTCCTTTCAAGATTTCACAGCACATCGATTCCACTTTCAACATATCCAGACAATTGAAGGAGAAGTCATATGATATTAACTTAATTGGCTTTAATCATCTAAAAGGAGCGTTGCAATTAAGAGGCAACACCACATTCTTTAAAAGTCACAACTAAAAAACTCAAACAATCTCCATTAACGCCGGTAGCCGAAACCACTGTTTGTTTTTGCTTTGGCTAATTAAATCCAGTAAATCCTTCTCTTTATTTTTACTTTGTTTCTCCAATATTTTCTTTTTATTGATTGCTTTTGCTTTGATGTCATGAAAATTTGGCTCCATTGTTGTGTTAGCTGCTTAGGGTTTATTCAAAATTGGTGATGAAGATGATGATTGGGAAAATGAAAAAAATGAAAAGTTAGAGACGTGTGGGTTCAGCTGAAACGTTGGCCACATTTTATTTGCTGTTTATTTGCTTTATTTCGTGGGTAAAACACTCGCTTGCCACGTAATAAAAAAAGTGTGTATTAGGCACATTTTGAAAAACTTTGGGTGTGCCCGTAAAAATCAGGTGTGTCATGAAGATTTTGTCCAAAATTCGATGGATATTTTATGTATTAAGCCTTTAAAAAACAACAAAACAATCTGATTGAAGACAGTTTTAATTAAGGAGCTCTTGAATGTGGAACAAAGTGTTATTGTACTTGGTGTTAAATTCTTCCGGACAGAAATAAGAAACAAATACTCCCTTCGTCCCAAATTAGTTGACGTTTTAGCAAGATTTATTTGTCCCAAATTAATTGACGCTTTAGGAATTCAAGATTAAAATTGTTAGTCTTTTCCAACTATACCCTTAATAATTAAAAAAATTCTCAACAAAATTTAATAGTGAAGCATTAATTAGGGGTAACATAGTAAAATACACACTCAATTTAATAGTTTTTTTAATGGGCGTGAAAAAATTAAAGACGACGACTAATTTGGTACAGAGGAATACAATGTAAGCGAATTGGATGGAGCATATGCGGACTATTCATATTACATGTTCATTGAAAATATCAATGAAGTGCCAGGATTTATTACATTTTTCAAGAAGATTGAATTTAATTCGCATTTTGGGTTAATATTGAATACTTGGTGTATTGGGCTGTCCTCTTGTTGGAATTCAACCTAGTGCGTTTAGGACAACTCTCAACGCATTTGTGCTCTTTCATCTGCCGTTGAAGTGAGTGCTGATAGGGGGTTCCGTTTTAACTTTTAAACAATTTAATGCTTGCAAATTGTCCACGGGTTTGGATTATCTGGAATGGTATGATATATACTCCGTCCCAGTTGTCGTTTTAGTAAAAATGGTGTGTCTCAAATTAGTTGACATTTTAGGATTTCAAGACAAAATTTGTTAGTCTTTTCCAACTATACCCTTAATAATTAAAAAAATTCTCAACAAAATTTAATAGTCAAACATTAAATAGGGGTAATATAGTAAAATATACACTCTATTTAATGATTTTCTTAATGGACGTGAAGAAGCTAAAGGCGAAAACTAATTTGGGACGGAGGGAGTAGTTCACTCTTCCACTACTATAATCTTATTGGTTACTCCTTAATAACGTGGAGTAGTACTTAGTAACGTGGTTCAGAAGTGAAATTGGACTTAACAAACAAGTGCATTGTGATAGAGTGTTATGAAAATGATGTTATAGATCATGCATGTCTTAAAGCTGAAGCATTAGGTTTGCTCCTTAATCAGGGGCGGCCCAACAAAGTCGGAGGCCTAAAGCTGAGTTACATATGAGGCCTTAAATCGTTAAACGTATTCGATAAATTCATACATATTTTTCTTTATTAGAATTTATTCTTCTAATTTTTTGAGGTGCAAATAAAATTGTGATAGATTTACAATTTATTTTTATAGCTTATTCAGAAAAATCATGTTAAAATTGAGAGATGAAATCGTAAGTATGTACTTGTAAAATAATAATTGTATAAAATATACATATAATATCTATTAGCAGCAAAAATGGGGGCCTTAAAAAAATTGTGGGCCTAAAGCAAGGGCCTTAGTGGCCTTATGCTTAGGCCGCCCCTGTCCTTAATTTGGATTTTTTACATAAAAGTACAAGTTTTAGAACTTAATTACCAAACATAACAACATTTTAGCAAAATAACCCTATATAGAGGAAAACACAAGTTAATTACAAATATAGCAAAAACATAACAATATTTTCCCATAACATACCAAACCTTTACATTCTTCCTCCTATTTCCCCCACTATCACTTTTGCTCATCCCATTTCTCCCTATTTCACTTTTCCTCCCACCATTTCCCCCAATTTCACTTTTATTTCTATCATTTCCCCCAATTTCACTTTTGCTCATCCCATCCTCGATGTATCTTGTTGTATCTCACTGTATCTCAACTGTTTCTGCACCGTTTCAACTGTTTCTGCAGCACTGTATCTAACTATTTTTGCAGCACCGTATCTAACTGTTTCTGCACCGTTTCAACTGTTTCTGCAGCACCGTATCTAACTATTTTTGCACCGTTTCAACTGTTTCTAACTGTTTCTGCACCGTTTCAATTATTTCTGCAGCGCCGTATCTAACTGTTTCTGCACCGTTTCAACTGTTTCTAACTGTTTCTGCACCGTTTCAATTGTTTCTAACTGTTTCTGCACCGTTTCAACTGTTTCTGCAGCATCGTAGCTAACTGTTTCTGCGGCACCGTATCTAACTGTTTCTGCACCGTATCAAACTGTTTCAACAGCACCGTATCAACTGTTTCTGCACTGTATCAAGACTGTTTCAGCATCGTTCAAACTGTTTCAGACCATCTATATTTGAATAATTGCCGTAAAAATGGGATAAAATCACTATTAACAAATTATATTAACTGTTTCAGACACCCACACATGTTAACGGAGACAACAGTATATATATCAAACAGTTTCTCTATCTTTCACCAAGGCCAATCTACCCAGCGTATAGCAAAGGAACCAGAATCCAGCCTCGGTGAGGAGACAATGATGCAGTTCTAAAAACATTAATCACCATTCAGCGAATGCCAATTTTTCTCGTAATCACCAAAATAAAAAAGACAACATTATCTTCCAAGGACAACTTTGTTTACAACACTAACAGGCAAGGCATAAGCAGGATCTATAGGTTTCAGATCTGGATATTCAAGAAGAGAAAGCCCTGCATTGCGGAAAATAAATAATAAATTCTAACAGTTGGGGCACAACAACTTTAAGCATTGCCAACAACATGGAAGAACAGAGGTAGCTTAGAAAATGTTTCCACGAACGTCCTCCCTATAAAATTTGTTATTTCATTACTTACATAGACTTGTTGCTTTTAAAAATAGAATATAATTGAAGAGAAGAGCTAACTACTGTTTCCCCGAAAAGTGACCAAGATAACAAAGTTAACAAATATCCATGTCCCAGTTAGTTCAATGAGTAGGGTGGATTTTGCAGCTAAAGCAGCTGAATTTTACAGCTCAATTTCCTGTGTAGGGTGGGGCTGATGGCATTGGGGTGGTGGTGATGGCAACTGGGGTGGGGGTGATGACACTGGAGTGGTGGAGGTAGGTGTGGGGTGATGGGAGAAAGAGAGAGTAAGTGAGAAAATTTTTAATTTTGAAAAAATGGGTAGTGATAGTGAAATGTGTTAGAAAAATAATGCTATGCATTGTAATTAGAAAAATATTGCTATTTTTTTGTAATTATGGATGAAAATTTGTATATTTGTGTAAAAAACCCCCTTAATTTATCAGTCTTATCTCATAGATTGCCTCAAGACTTCTAATAACTGATGATATATTTATCTTCATCTTGCAACAGTGCATTACTCTTTGAAACACCCCTAATACATGCTAGTTAATTTAGTCTTTTTTCACCGAGTCGAGAGATATATTCATATAATAGTGTTGTACTACCTCCGTCCTAAGTGGTCATTTTCACTTTTTTGGTATCCCAAAATAAATGCAATTTTCAAATATCAATATAAAATTATTTAGGCTTTTCAATATTGTCTTAAAGAGTTAAAAAGTGATAATTTATTCTTTTTCCGTTTAATAATGTACTCCCTCGGTTTCAAAATGGTGGTCATAATTTGACTTAGAACGGAGTTTAAGAAATGTGGTAAAATTTTTTGAACTTGTGGTCCAAAATAAGTCATACATAAATATGTGGCTATAAAGCATTTCATTAAGGGTAAAGTAGTAGTTTCAACTCAAAAATGTTTTGAAATTTAGAATTGTGTCATTCTTTTTGGAATGGACTAATAAGAAAACTATGACAACCATTTTGAAACGGAGGAAGTAATATTTTTTTGTGTAAAGTAATATTTTTTTAATAAACATGAAATAAGAAAATAGACACTTATATCGGGACAGAAGCAGCATTTTGCTTGATTTCTCCTTAGGTGAATTTGAGTAATCGTCCATCAAAATTTTTTACTTTTTTTCAAAAAAATTTTAAAAAATATGTTTGTCCATGAAATCTTGTAATTTTTTCAACTTTTTTTTTTTTAAAAAACAGCTTTTGAAAACCAAAAAGTGGTTTAGAGCAATTTTTCAAGTTTTTTCAAAAAAAGTTTTTTCTCCTCTCACAAAACTCTACCTTTTTGTCAAGTGAAATGTATGTCCAACACAACTTCAACTTCCAAATACCAATTTTTAACCCAACTTCAAACACTCTTTTTTCAAATATTTTTTTAAATCTATAGCCAAACGGCCACTTAATCTTTAGGTGAATTTGAGCGAGTCTGATCGTTTTATCAAACATTTTCCTAACCAGTGATTTTACCAATAAGTCATATCAATCAAATAAACATCTAAATTTTGCATAGCTTTGTGTTTTAAAGTCTTTTATACGAAATTTTAATTCGGACACCTTAGTTAAGTTGAATAAAAACAAGATTTAAATTGCCTCTCAGCAAGAACTGTTTAGCCAAATAAAATTGAAGCCGCACAAATCGACGGCTCAAAAGGACAAAAAAAGGCTGTAATAACTCTGGCCCACTCTTCTCTTTTTTTAAGAGTTGTAACCATTCACTTTGTCGACAGTGATATATTACCACATGGGTCTCATCGGAGTTGCACGAGTACAAAGGCGTCTGCACATTAACATACAAAATTCCAAAATAAAAGCAAAAAGAGAATGAAAAATTCTTCTAAAAAAACGAAAAAGGGAAAAAGCTTTCCACTAATATCCTTTCCTCTCCAATTTATATCTTTTCATTATTCCATTTATAAAATTCATTTATGTAATTGGAAATTCATCTTATACGCCTTCCGGTACTTTACTTAATATTTTGGTATTTCTTTTTATTCACGATATTTGGTTTAATAATTTAAGAAGATATTAATTAACTTTTCTAAAATGTTACCATTACTAATAAATAGCTTAAAATAAAATTTTAGGTAAATACCTCTTAAATAAAAGTTATTATATAAGTATATTATTAATTAATGCTAAGAAAATAATTTTTTAATATGTATGAAAATAACTAAAACATCAAACAATGCGAACCAGAGAGAGTATGATATATCATATGCTCCTTCCGTCTTTGTTTGTCGTAGTTTGATTTGACAAAAAGTTTAATAAAGAAATGAAGATTTTTGAAATTTATGATCTAAAATAAGTCATAGATATTTGTGTGGCTATAAATAAGTCAAAAAGTAACTTTAAAATTGAATTGTTGCCACATTTAAAAATATAACAATTTTTTTGAAATGAACTAATAAAGAAAGTATGACAAACAAAGTGGGACAACTATATCTCATTAAACTATGATATATATATATATATTGTGATCGCATTAAACTATGACAATATATATTGTGACGGAAACGAGGGGATAACATCTATATATATATTAAAAGGAGTTTTGTAGCCAACCATGTTTAGCCAAATATCAATATATGATTGGAAGACATATTGTTAGGTAAGACAAAAACTAGCTAAATTCGGACAAAGCTTAACAAATTACAACAGAATTGTAACTTCCAATATTTAAATTTGAACTTAATGCTACTATATACATTTAACCTTAAAATTCTAAATCCCCTAAAAAAAGGTCCTTAACTTTTGATAGTTGGGCTTAGAATATAACACGTTCAGCATTGTGTTAACTGCTCAAACCTTATCCAGACTCCATTCAATAACCTTTTCACATTCTCTCTCTTTTTATTTTAAAAAAAAAAAAATTGATTTCCACTTTCAAAACTGCTGCAGTTTCCTTCTACAAATTCTCTTTTCACCAGTACGTGATCAGAAACTGCTCTACTATATACAAACATGATGTTTTACAGGATGCACATAATCAGAAAAAGAGGTCAAACTATCACACATGTGCTTAAGAAATATGACTTTGAATATCAATTTCATCAAAGAAATAAACAACAAATCAATGCAATGGACTCTCAAAGTCCGTGTTACAAGACTGGCACATTCCTGATCGCACAAACCCGGACAATCCGTATTCCATCGACATGATTCTTCGAGACGAAAAGGTATGTATAATCGATCTTTAATAAGTTAATACATATATCTGTGTTGTATAATTTTGGTCTTTGTCAATACAAGACAAAATTTCAGACATGGTTTTGGTTTTCTTCAAACGTTAACTCTGTATTCTTCTTCTAAATTTTTTGTGATTGGTACCATCTCATACTTGAATATTTCATAACAATTTCATAAGTAGTAATCACATATTCATGCTATATGTTATGATTACATGCCTATATGATATGCTAACTGTCATTCACGAATCTTACGAATTAATTTTTTTTCAAAGGAAGATCATATCCAAACTTCTATAGGAAGGCAGGTTATGCGTATGTTTAAAAGGAACAAAAGTATATTCACAAACTATAATAATATAAAAGAAACAGTGAGAAGAAATCAAGGATAGGAAGTTAAAGGTTCTTACGAAACTTGATATGGGGTGTTATATTGTTTAATTTCTTTGGTGTTCTTTTGATATATAAACAGTTTAAAGAAAGTAAAGGACATTCTATATTACATATTCCAGTTATCTCACTTATTTCATTAGAATGTTTGTTAATATCTTGATTTAATAGGATCCTGACTTTAACAATGAAGGGGCAGCAGTTGGCGATAAGGAATTCACTGTAAGTTCCCATATACACTATTCCTATGAGAATCGAAGCATTGTTTTTTATATGCCACTCAATAAGCAATATTCTGAAAAAGTTTCACTTTATTCATTCATCCACACGGTATGTTTTTTTAATTATTATTGTTTGATCGTCAATGTATTATGTTTAATGTTTTTACACGCCATGCACTTTAACTTTATGTATTCTATCTCATTTAGTTGTACACAGTTATATACAATGTTAAGCGCTGAAGTTATAAGCAACGGTATAAAAAAAATTTGCCAAAGTCACTATCCTGTTATATTTGACAATGTGGATTCTGCATATATGGGAACCAAAAAATAATTAACAGTAATATTGGGATTCAGTCGACTCCAACAATTAGGACATATGTTACAATCTGGTATTACTTCTTCCAAAATAATACTCATTTTATTTTTCAGGTTGGTCATACATTTTGAGGATTGGGATTTCTATGCTGCGATCATCTCGACAAAATAAGCGATATTTTCTACAAGGCGCGTTCAAACAATAACATGATGTTTCCATGGGAAAGAGAAAATACAGAACTGCATAGGAATTGAAAAACAGGTATTAGTTCCATCCCGTTAAATGTAGTTTAGCATTTGAATTAATTTCACCATTCAGGCTATAAATTTGTCGCACTTTCAGAGTTTAAACGAATAATGTCATATCTCCTTGAACATATCTGAAAACCAAATACAAATTCTGTCCAGATCAATACATTTTAATATTTGAAGTTGGATCCGAATCATAATATTTTTTCTCCATTGCAAAGAGGACTCCTGGAGCTACAATATATCCAAAAAGCATGTATACATTCAGTCCCGATTGATACAGTTTAATGCTTCAATAGATATCTGAGTTCTGGCACTTATCATAACATTGAGCGTCTAGACAAAAATTGTCATATCTTCTAGAAGGCGAGTCCAAATTATAATCTTTTTCTTCCGTTAAAAAGAAGACTCCTGGTAATACAACATATCCAAAAACCAGATACAAATTTATTCCCAATCAATACAGTTTAATATTTGAAGTTGGATCTGAATTATGGCACTCCTTTTATCACAGCATTGAGCATCTTAACGGAAAATGCCATATCTTCTAGGAAGCGAGTCCGAATCACAATCTTTTTTCTCCGTTACAAAAAAGACTCCTGGAGCTACATTATAACCGAAAACTATTTATACATTCAGTCCCGATCAATACATTTTAATGCTTGAATAGATATCTGTATTCTGGCACTTATCACAGCATTGAACGTCTTGACGGAAATTGCCATATCTTCTAGGAGGCGAGTCCGAGTGACAATCTTTTTTCTCTGTTAGAAAGAAGACTCTTGATACTACAACATATCCAAAAACCAGATACAAATTCTGTCCCGATCAATACAGTTTAATATTTGAAATTGGATCTGAATTTTGGCACTCCCTTTATCACAGCATTGAGCGTCTTAACAGAAAATGCTATATCTTCTAGGAGGCGAGTCCGAATCACAATATTTTTTCTCCATTGCAAACAAGACTCCTAGAGCAACAATATATCCAAAAATCATGTATACATTCAGTCCCAATGAATACAGTTTAATGCTTGAATAGAGTTCTGAATTTTGGTACTTCCTTTATAACAAATTTGAGCGTCTTTACAGAAAATGTTATATCTCCTAGGAGCCGAGTCCGAATCATAATCTTCTTTCGACATTGAAAGAGGAATCCTAGAGCTACAATATACCTAAAATCCAACTATATATTCAATCCCGGTCGATCCATTATAGTATTTGAAGTTGGATATGAATTTTGGCACTTCTTTTATCACAGCTTTCAGCGTGACAGAAATGCTATATCTCCTAGCAGGCGAGTTCGAATCACATATACAAAATCCAGGTACAGGTTCCATCTTGATTATTACATTTTAATATTTTAAGTTTGTTCCCAATTATGGCACTCTAATTATCACAGTTACAGGAATCCTAATGAAGGGAAACACATCGCACTGAAGGCGCTTTCAAATTGCATCCGTTTTTGCGTCTCTAAAGAAGACCCGCTGAGCTATAACAAGTTAAATATTCAGGTACTTATTGCATCCTCTCATAAGAAGACCACTGGAACTATAAAATTTTCAATATTCAGGTACTTATTCCATTATAACTAATATATATTAATATTTCAAGTCGGCCGTGTGTCTCGACTTACTAATCAGGGGAACAATTTGTTTCGAAACAAGGTAAAAACCACCCAAAAAAAATCAAATAACGAAGTAGTGAAATACTACATTTTGTATTTCAGAACTTGAGCAAGTAGTAGACATTTGACATGCTAATAAAATGATCAGGACAAAGGTGCATATATTTTTTCTTTTGCTAAAAACTATGGTATCTTTTAGGTGATTTTGCTAGAAACTATGGTGTCTCATGAATGTACTGATTGGTTAGATTATGTTTAAATTGAAAAAAGATGATCCAACGTTACACTCTATCTGCTACTGCATTTCATTACGTTTTTCTTTGTCATATCTCCTTGGGTTACTACTTTATATAACTATTATGATTGCATGTATGTATTATTAGAACTATTTGTCTTCACATTATTAACTGGTTTAGTTTGATTCTAAAATTTAGGATTAAATGCAGATTGACATGAAATACTAAAATTAGCTAACAGAATGTACAAAGATTTGAGTCAAAACTGTCAAGTTCGAGTTCTTGATTTGCTCGCAACTGCTTAGGCTACTCAGCATCTCATGAGGTTATATCTAAACGCTTAACAACATACGCGAATTAAAAAAATGGAGTTACTTCCTCCCTGTTATTCTATATATTATCACCAGAGAGCCTAATTTACCTGAATAAAGTTCAGGTTACCTGATGACGAACAACAAGGAGTCGAGTAATAATGTGAATACAATATCAGTGAAGCATTGAAAGGCTTCAGGCAATCGATTGGACACTATGAGTAAGCAACCAACAAGATCACCTTATAGTTATATACTTTGCTTCTTTTGCTGATACTTCCAGTTAGAGACCTCGAGTTAGTAATTCAGGATATTGCGAAGTATATTAGGATTTCAACTAATTTATCTTAACTTAATTGATTTGATATTGAGTCACTTTCATTGTAAATGGAGTTTAGCCGCATCTTCTAAATCTTCCTGCATACAGTTTGTAATATTACTCAATGTTGTGGTTTTCTCTTCAATTGGAAGTCTGCAATCTACTATTCATCTGGCACCTGTTGGTTGTAAAAAGTAATTCTGAGTCCTTTATCACTTTTGGTTATTGAAAAAGATTTTCTCCGTTCTGTTGTCAACTCATTTCTGATGAGTTAGTAAATAAAGCACATTTTTTTATAATAGGAATATGATGTTATAAAGTTGAACTGACTTACACATTCATTATATATGTATGAGTATACATATGAGTAAGATATGTCTACTCTTTTACGTCTTTACCAATATCTGGGTTGTAAATACTAATGTATTGTAAATCCTTAGATACAAATTTTAGAAAGGATATACTTTTTACTGTCCTTATATATACTGCAACTTGATTGAGTTAAATATATCGGTGTAGATAGACAAGTGGCGTTTTGTACTTAATGATGATCTTTGCTCTGTGTGAAATAAATTTTATTCTGGAGAAGTATATTCAGTTTTACTGTATGCTGTTATAACAATTGGTTTATGGGTGGTTTTTTTTTTTGTATTAGCAAATGTAATATTGTTAATTCTGATTAAATTAAGGGTATGGTGATTTCTTATACATATATTGATTGGGAGGATTTGATAATTTTCATTTCGGTAACACTTCATTAGTTTTTTGATTTTTGTACTGAGGGTTCAGTTGATAATTCAAGTTATAGCTTTTCCATTACAATATTTTTTATTTTATATGTCCTTCATTTTCTTTTAATAGTTCAAAGCATATTGAAGGAAGTAGCTATCAATGAATGTATGCTTGACATGGTTGGACAATATACATACAGATTTGACAATTGTTCTTTTAAGTTGAATACAACACATTTTAATGCTTTTTCAGATTTAATTCCGAGTCATTCAATTTATACAAGTATAATTAATTGTTGTCATTTGTTTTGTTACTACTGCATATAATATTTTGTTGTTACTTCATAAAAAAAATTTATTGCCATTAGCTTACATAACTTACCTGTTGTCCTGGTACTTTAAAATATAGCTTCAGGAGCTAAACCATTAGAAAGTCATAGTTAATTTTCTGTTGGCTCTCTGATCTCTATTTTGTCCAGGTCCTACCAAAGTTTTTGTCGAACTACAAGACCACCATATAAATAGTTCTACAAGGTTGCTCATTTCAGGTACTTTGTATTATTACATGGAGATACTGCTACTTCTCAAAAATTGAAATACATCTTCATAATAATCGTGTCATAGTTGAAAAAAGTGGTCTTGGAATAGCAAGTTTCATTCAAGAGTTCTAGGAAGATAGTGTAATGTTTTCTTCTTTGGGTCTCTTTTGCTGAAATGAATATTGTGTGTATCACTTCGCAATATAGGTATTCATACCTCATAATCAATGCCATTGTAGTTTACTCGACTACGTAAATATTTTTATGACTTGCGGATGGTTTGTGCAAGTTTAATTAACTGTTGCTACCATATTATCAATTTAGTGGATAACGCGATGAGAATGTCACTTCGCAATATAGGTATTCATACCTCATAATCAATGCCATTGTAGTTTACTCGACTACCTAAATATTTTTATGACTTGCGGATGGTTTGTGCAAATTTAATTAACTGTTGCTACCATATTATCAATTTAGTGGATAACGCGATGAGAATGTGATGTCCTGATCGAAAATTTTGATTGTGCATTCAGTAACATTGCGCTCCGTCTTCCCAGTACTTTTCTTTTTAAACGTAGGTTTCAACAAAAAGAAGAAAAATAGAGAACCATG
This sequence comes from Petunia x hybrida, assembly GCA_037355625.1. Lineage (NCBI taxonomy): Eukaryota > Viridiplantae > Streptophyta > Magnoliopsida > Solanales > Solanaceae > Petunia > Petunia x hybrida. The sequence goes on from JBBBVM010000472.1 coordinate 342,945, forward strand.
ATGTATTCTTGAATCATATACTAAACATATTGAATCGGTCTTTCTTATGCTACGATTTGCTGTTGAGATCAATTATTGCATTCTATGATTACATAATACTTTATACAATGGCAAAAGAAAATTTTGATGTTGAGGTACTACTTTATTACTTTCGATCTATTTCTGAGTCTCAAGGGTGCTCTTGGGATCTTGCTTAATGTGTGTTATGTTACTGAGTATTTTATAAGGAAAAAATAATAATGCATTTACCATTGATTCATATTATTTGGATGAATTGAATTATTGTTGTTTCTCAAAATCATAGATTGTGTGATTTTTGTACCTTATGGTTAATTCTTTCTGTGTATTAAGATAGTTTTTATTAGGATGACAAGGAACTAAAGAACGTATGATGGAATTGTGGAATTGATATGGAGCATCAATAGTTGCTTTAGATGGAATTGAGGAATGTATAGTTATATCGACCGCGCATCGCGCGGGTACTATACTAGTTTCCTTTAATACGAAAGTGTATACTCCTTAAATTAAGCTCAACTATTGGAAAATATTTAGTACATATCTTCAATGAGAAGAATAACCTCATTTTCTTATCAAATTTTACACCACAAACCAACCCCCTGCCTAAAACCATCCACCCCCATAACTACCCTTACACGGTTACACCTTAACGAGTTTCGCTGCTCTTACAACTGGATTTTCTCTAGCAATCAGTTCACGACCAGCTGCTTTATAATCAAACCCACAATTATGCCTATCCGAATACCTATGCTTACAGCAAAACAACTCCCCACACCGGCACCGGAATCCGATCAACCCCACTTTTCTCCGGCAACCATTACCTGAACACCTATTCTCTTCTCTCTGCCTCTTCACTGGCCGCCTATTGAAACTGGAAAGTTTCGGTTCTGATAAATGGGTTGGCTCGTCGGTAAGCTCTGTTTCTTCTTCTCTCTTTTGTGCCATGTTTTTGTTTAGCCTTTAATAAACTGGCTAGAAAGAGAAAAATTTTGAGCTTTTTGGCTATGAAATGTAAATGGTGGACTATGGAGGAGAAGGGATAAGGGAGTGTTTGGATTGGGGTTTTTAGAGAGTTAAAAATGGAAAAGTTGAGATGAGTATACTATATTTTTATAAAGGGGATTCGAGATAAGTCAAGGTGGAAGAATATGGACCACAATGGAACATATATCATACGTTTTATAAAGGGATTTTTACCCTACATAACCATTTCCAACCGTTATCCACTTTTTATAACCATATTTTGTCATTTCTTTCTTTTCCTAGCATATTTATTAAATATAATTTGATGATATAAATATTTAAAAAATATAGGACAAATATATATGTGTATAGAAGGTATATATACAAAATATCAATCTATTATATTTGATATTTTAATTATAAATTAAATTTTAAATATAAATATTGTGGCTATATTATGTTAGTGCTAAATGACTTGTTAATATGAAATATTGTGGGCTATTTATGTGGAAATCTCTTTTATAAATTTCTTTTTTTCTTTTATGAGTTTTGAAGTTATATATGTATCGTACCAAAATAAGATATTTTATACTCCCTTCGTTCCACAATGGATGACATATTTCGAATTTTGAGAGTTAAACGAGTTTATCTTTGACCGTAATATTTTCATATGTCTTTGAAATATTTTGAATTATTAATTATTGTGACTTATAGTAGTACTTTTTATGTAGTTTCTAAATATACAAATATTGTTCCAAAAAACTTAAAGATTATATGTTTATATTCAGGGTCAAAATGAACTCGTTTGACTCTCGAAATCCGAAACATGTCATTCTTTTTGGAACAGATGGAGTACTATTTAGTCACCTTAATTGATGTAACGAGTAATCTATCTTATTTCAAAATTATCAATTAATCTTTTTAATGAGGATTATATATCTTGAATGCTTCAATAATGTAAATGTTACCTTCGTCTAATTTATGTAAATGTATTTGATCGAACATTTTGATACGTTATAAAGAGGCTTTACAATTTGAAATTTAAATCACGAAAATTGATATAAAAAGAAGTCATCTAACGAATGAGGTACTTAAATACTGTTTAGAGTAGATTATTTGCCAGTACTAGGGGTGTCCGTGGTACGGTACGGTATTTCACATTTTGATTCGGTAATTTTGGTTTTCGGTTTTTAAAAATGTCATACCATTACCATACCAGACTAATTCGGTATGGTTCGGTATTTTCATGTTCGGTTTCGGTAATTTCGGTATGGTAAGTCGGTAACCGTAGTTTGTTCAACTTCGACTTACATATAATAGATATATATGTTTCAAAGAAATGTGAAAGGAACTAAGAAACTTCATCTGACAATTACAATAAACCTTCACAGTACATCAGCGCAAAAAATAAAAATACCACAAAACATGTAGCAAAGCTCCAATGTACAAATAACACTAGTCGAAATCTAATTAAACCAACTTTACTACACAAGATTACACAAAAAAATCATTATTAAAATTTTAATTCTACTTATGATAAGCTAATATATTTTTTACACAAAACAACAAGCTTTTGAGTTTTGACGGTGCTTGAAAGACAACTCTCAAGTAATGAATTAAAGTAGATTTGATGATATTGATACTATTTTATTTATAAATATTTATAAGTTTTAAATAAATATATAATCATATCACAAGTTTTAGATATTCTATTTAGAATTTTATTAGCTCATATTTAGATTAATTAAGCTATTATGCTTTATATAAATATCCTAGTTAATGGTGAAACTACAAAACCATTTGATGCTGCTAGAGGGTTGAGACAAGGTGACCCTATGTCACCTTTTCTATTTGCTATAGCTATGGAGTACTTGAGCAGAATTTTATACAAGCAACACAAGGATAAGGAGTTCAAATGTCACCCCAGATGTGCAAAGCTAGGCATCACTCACCTTAGCTTTGCAGATGATTTGCTATTATTTACTAGAGGGGATGCTGCTGCTGTCAAGACAATGCATAAAGGATTCAGTCAATTCTCCCAAGCATCAGGCTTACAGGCAAACCTAGGGAAAAGTGCTGTCTATTTTGGTGGAGTGAAAGAAGCTGAAAAAGAAAAATTTTTGAAGATTCTGGGATATACTAGTGGAGAATTGCCTTTCAAATACTTGGGTATCCCATTATCAGCAAAGAAACTCACCATGATCCAATGGCAACCCTTGATAGCAAAGATAGTGAACAGGATCACATCCTGGACAGCAAAAAAGCTATCTTATGCAGGAAGGGTCCGGCTTGTTCAAACAGTGTTATTTGGAGTGCAAGCATATTGGGCACAACTGTTTGTGCTACCTGTTAAGGTAGTTAAAATAATAGAGGCACATTGTAGGAGCTATGTGTGGTCAGGATCAAGTGTAATCACAAAAAAGGAACTCATAGCATGGGACAAAGTGTGCACCCCAAAAACAGCTGGGGGCCTGAATTTGACTAATATAAGAATCTGGAACAAGGCAGCCATTGCTAAGCAATGCTGGGAGCTGAGCCAAAAGCAGGATAGATTGTGGATCAAGTGGATTCATGAGTATTACATAAAGCACCAAACAGTTGAGACTTGTAGGATCCCTCCTCAAGCCTCATGGATGGTAAGAAAGATACTCAGTGCTAGAAATGATTTCCAGGTGGGACAAACAGGCTGCACAAAGAGACAAAGTTTGATCAGGAAATTGTACCACCTGATGCTTGGTGCCACTACTAAGATAGAGTGGAAATGCTTGATGTTCAGTAATGAAGTTAGACCAAAAGCAAGATTCAGTGTGTGGCTATGTTATCATTGCAAGCTCCTAACAGTTGATAGACTGGCAAAATGGGGGCTAGCAGTAAGTCAACAATGTGCCTTATGTGGACTGCACCCAGAAACTAGAGACCACCTCTTTGTGACCCGTGACTATGCTGTGACACTGTGGGATAGAATTGGAATGTGGCTCCAATGGAAACCTAAACACTGGCAAACATGGCAGCAACACAAAGAATGGATGATCAAGAAAGCCAAAGGCAAAACTGTAGAGGCACATGCATTCAAGCTGGTGTACACAGAAGTTATCTATGCTATATGGTTGGAAAGAAACCAGCGGGTATTTGAGAAAGTAGCAAGAGGACCAGAGCAGCTAGCTAAAAGTGTGGCAGTGATGTGCTTAAGCAGAGCTGCTAGTAGAACTAGGAATCCACTAGCTAAATATATGTTCTAGGCAGTGCAAGTTTATTTTGTAAGTATCTGTAGAGTTAAACTTGAGGCAGCAGGTAGTGACAAAGCCTGCTCGGATGTAATTCTTCCATTTGGTGATTAATGAAATACTAATTACCAAAAAAAATATAATATATATATAATTAAGTATTTTGGTATTTCGATATTTTTTTTATAAATACCGAATACCGTACCAAATACCAAAATTTTTAAAATTTCATATCAAATACCAAAATATCGTTACTAAAGTAAAAAATATTTTGGTTCGATACGATAATTCGGTATTTACCATACTATGGGCATCTCTAGCCAGTACCATGCAACCATGACATTAATTGTGCCATCATGAAATGAATTGTATGACGATGGATTTCCTAAAGCTACTCTATGTTTGGGATTTTAGATCAATCCTGACGTGTTGCTTTGTCGGCATAGGTAAAGATTAGGATGCCTTTTTCTGGGCCATGCAGTATAACGTGAGCCACAAACTTTCTATCACTGATAAAAAACAGCAATATTTCCATTTTAAGAAACGGACAGAAGGTATAAAAGAAATCAAATGAAAAACCACCCGCAATGGGTGTATATACTTGGGTGTGTTGGAATGCCAACAGGCGTCTATTATTGAATTCACCCGACCCGACTCCTAACTCATTGTACTAGTTACTGCTATAGCTAGTGCTAGTGCTGTATTGCTAGTGAACTTACAGAGCGAGCTGTAAAGGTAGAAAAAAACAGATCAATCAAGAGATAGTGGTACACTAAGTATACCATCAGTGGGAACTTTGCTTTCTGGTTGGGAAGTGTCTCTGTCCTTTTCACTTCTTATTACTCCTTTCGTTCACTTTTTCTAACATTTCTAGTACCAACTAATTCATTCGGGCGAGACATCTTACGATGTCATGATGCGCCCATTCCTATGGCCATTCCTTTAATACTAGCCTTGCATTAAATGAACATATATGGGATTGGATCAGCTCTCTGAAGCAACGGCACTCCAGAAGACACATCCAGTATGGATGAGAATTTTTTTTTTTTTTAAAAAAAAGAAGAAATCAAACGAGAACGTTTTATAGAAATACAAAAGAAAAGTGTAGTATTAGTAGTTAACAAAGATAAAGAGTAAGTTCTCCAAAAATAATTTTTTTAATGTTAATCTGAAATTATATATAAACTAGACCATTTTCCTAATTACTTTTTCAAGACGTAAAGTCCAATAATAAATAACCATCGACAATTTTCATATCTTCCTCGCAGTTTTTTGTACCATTATACCAAAACATTTTCTTATAACTTTTTCAAGACGTATTCTCCAATAATAAATAATGATCAGTCGATTTAAATGTGTTGTGAATCGAACATTGAAGAGGAGGGGAAAATTAGGCAAGTGATGAATTGATGAGATGGAAAAGTGAATATGAATATTGTATGACCTAGGTGGACAGGTGGGTGATGGAGATTAACATCAGCAAGGGCACGCATACAGATATAGCCGAGTGGACGTAAGTATAGGGAGTTGACTAAGGCCACATGGAGAGTCAAGATTAAAAGGTTACAATTACACATCGACGTAAGAATTTTCCATGGAAGTGCTTCATCCTGGAAGAAGAGAGTTATTCTTTCTTGTTGGAACAGGAAAAAGGAACGCTAAGTTTTTTTTTTTCTCAAAGGGGAAAAGTTACTTTGGTTTCTGCCAGGAAACCTTCTTTTATAATCATGAGTGGATACAACTATTAGGACTTTTGCCAATAGTTGTGTTTTTTCCCTTTTATTAATAGATACATATAATTCATTATATATATTTTACTTAATTACATATGGATCTGGATTGACCCACATGGGTGCCCCGAATCCAATTTCCAATATTTTCCACTCACACATAGTGGGTCAGCTCTCATTCCCAATCTGTAACATTCCATACTTAACGACTAGACCGTGTGACCAGTACATACTTCGGGAGCATAGTTGCTACACACCTGTTAGGAATATATAGCATCTCGATCAACGGAACCTTGGAGTAGATTGTAGTATGTAGTACCCTAAATCATTTATCACATCCACATCTCTCATAATCTCTTTGTATTAAGTTGAGTTCATAATTATGATCTTGTCTCAAAGAAAAACATAATGGACATGTCAATGAACACAATTAATGTGATAATACTCAATGATCTTTCTCATCTCAAGAATCTCTTAATCTCAATCTAACTTGCTTTCTATAAATGTCCTGCCAGACCCGAATCATCCATGATCTCTTGGCAACATTCTAAGATAGCAAACATCAAATTGAATCTCGAGAAACTGGTCAAAGTAATGAGAAAGAAAAATACTTATAATTTTTAGGGCTTCACACGATAAGCAAGTAGAGATTAAACTAGTATCGCCCAGAGGTCACTTTATGCATACGTGGTATGAATCACGTATCACAGTATTGACTCCTTTCCCGTGGAGCGTATGTCTTTCATAAATTAAATACTGTGCAGATGATAGTTCAGACAACATATGTCTAACTTTGAGTTCACACATCTACTCATATATTTTATCCTTCAGAACTCACATCTGGCATTAAGACAGACTCACATTTAATCAAATATGATTAACCAAAAATAACAAGCGACATTTATTATAAACTTCAAGCTCTCTATTATTATCACCTCAGATAATAATAAGTTTATGATTGTCTCATCTATATTAGTCACCTAGACAGTAGAGGCGATTACCTGTGTGAATAGGCCAATCTTTATGTCTGTCCGACATACTTCAAATATATGTACTAAACATAAAACCATTCTATGTATATGAACCAACTAAACAATCAATTTAGGCTTCAACTACATTAACTCCAATAATACAGTTTTATGTGAACATGCTTGGAAAATTTTAAATATAAATACATCAACATCTATGCAAACTCAATGCATTCACACATGACTCATAAGCATCAAACTCTATGAGTTTCATTATCAGATCTACTATCACATAATGTATAGAGATGTATTTCATGTTCACTTTTCTATGTACAACTATGTCTCTAAGGAAATTATACTTATATCAATATGGTTTGTCTTCTAATAATACTTGAGACGTTTGTGTAAGCTATTGAGACTTGACTATCAACACTTGATTGTCACTAATTCAATAGCAGTATCAAACACACCCAAATTTATCATAAAGATGTTTAAGCCAAGCAGCTTCTTGCACAGTTGCTGAAAATGCTACAATTTCAGCTTTCTTTATAAGTAAGGCTGATGATTGTTTCTTGCTACACAAACAATATATATATCGCTATTGTTTAGCAAAGAAAGAGATACTCATATTTAGATATTCTCTCATCTAAACTTCCTTCTCAATCATCATAAATATAGCCTTTTAATTGCCGATCATTTCCTTGACAACACAAGGAATAAACAACTGTGCGTTTGAGATACCTTTATATCCTTTTATCTGCTTTGCAGTATTCCGTTTACAAGTCAGATTGATATCCCATAGCTGAATAATAGATATCAGGCATCATGAGCCAAATCATATACCTATGGGTTCACGAGGATATATCCTCCCGCTCAACCCTTCAGGCTCTAGAAATATGAGTATTAACGGGCTTGCACAATTGCGTAATAAATCGTTCAAGAAAATTTCTTAATATACGATTTTTTTGAAAGAGATTACAATCCCTTTGAACGATCCTGAATTTCAACAATTCACCCATAATTTTTCTACATTAGGTCTTAGGCGTATTCTGAGAACCAATTTGTTCCAAATGGCTTTATGCCTCATAAGTAGATCAACCAATTTCAGCTCTTGGTTTGATTTCGCTAGTCCATTTCATGTTCCATTGTTCTAGGTACTTATTCTTAGTAGGGTATTTAAGAGCCTCATTTATATCTCATAGCTCTTATTCATCTTGTGGAGTAACTATATATGCTTCCCTTCGATCTCAAATCGATGGTGGGGAATACATAGACGACTCATTTGTCGAGGTTGAGATCGATAAAATTGTTTATCAATTGATAGTTACTCACACTGGGACCAAGGATATTAAATGAATTCTCGAGTCATTTTAGTACTAATCGGAACGGATCCACTATCACTAGAGTGACTATTACTCAAATCCATTTGATTATCGACAGCGGAAGAAATTTTGGTCCAAAGTTTCACCTTGAGATTAGTCCTAACCAATCTCGCCTCACTTAGAAAAAATATTAGCTAACAAATGTATAACATAATGAGATTCATGTTCCGTTACAGTGCCTATCTCTTGTTCACATATGAACACATAAAACTTGGACTGAAATAGTATAATAAAAGACACATGTCCTTCCCCCTAGTAGTTTTCCATGTAGGAAAAAAGTTTATTCACCAAAGCAGCACAAACCCAATAGTAAATAGTAATTGGATTTCATCTATCCATAGCTTATATGAAATATAAGTAACTGACTTAGAATAATTTTATTATTTGAATCATAGATGTCTCAAGAGCCTCTTGCTCGTTTCGGACTTACTGGATTTTGTTGTCCCTTTTTGTAAGAAATTACTTTTGCGTTGTGTTGCAAAGAACTTAATAAGAACTTCCATTAAGTTCTTTATTTGGTTCATTGCCTTAAAATTTAAAATGGCTCCACTGATGCCTTCTTTTTATTTCAAGAGAACCCCAAGCAATGAAAAAAATATGAAATCTTCAGTGAAGCCAACATGAGTTTCATTCCACAAACATATTGTGAATGCCACTTTCATCCTTCTTTCCTTTTACATCTTACAAGTACAAGTTTCTGCGACCAACTAAGGTACTAGTAAAATTTCTTTTGTTTTCAACCCAAGAAAAAAAAACAAATTTCCTCAAAGTACTATTCCATATGTCTATAAAAGAATTGGGACAATGATGTTTTACTATATAAAACTTGCATAAAAAATGCATATGGGTCAAATTTTGTTTTAACCCAAATTTCATGTCCGTACAATTAAGACATTATTAAAGCTTTAAAAATAAAGCAATATGGAACAAACATTATTCCAACCAAAATTGTCCCAAAAATAACTCAATACATATCCAGACATCACAACTGACAGCCGTTCGGAATAGGAGTAAATTATAAGACAATCCCACATAGGACAATTTTCTCTTCATTTAAATTGAATTCAAATCGACTCTCAATACATTCAATTAAAGAAAAGAAATTTTAAACTTTTGTTTTCTTGATATTTAACAAATACTCAAATTTGAACTTGTGATGCAACACTCATATGCTGCAATATAATTGCTCATTCTTGGAAAAAAAAGTAGAAACAACACATGTTTCATTACCAAATAATATTTATGAAATTGGTCAAGAAAAATTTTGAAACAATAAATTATCCGCAACAAATTGTGGCAATCAGTACCCTTTATAGGAGTAATTTTCTATCCCAAAGAAAATAATTAAACTCCTGGACCCTGGTTCATATCTTTAAAAAAAGGTAGGATGCCCATCGCATACTCATACACGGTGTAATCAAAAGATTAAAATATAATGCCACGATGCCAGAACTTTTGTTATTGAACAACTCCTTTTCAGCCACATGGTCGTTTACGTTGCCAAAAACAATTTCATACGCCATTGGACTTCTTCCAGCGATTTGGAGTTGTTATCAAAGTAACAAATTACTTATATGTTCAATTGGCAAGAAGAAAAAACCAGAATAAGAATCATAACAGATACATCATATAAGCATGACTTACTGCAAATTTTTTTAATACTTCATTTGTTTCAGACTTGGTTTCATGCCAGAAGTTCCAAAAATAATTGCAACAACAACAGGCAGTCACTCTTTCGATCATAATAGATTTGACAATGAAAAAATACGTGACTAGAAAACAAATAACTCAGGCTCTGATACCAATGAAGGATTACACACAATCCAAGAATGCAAAGTTCGCCCAGGGTCTAACCGTATTTGTTTCACCAGTCTACAATACAATCACATGTACAGAACACGAACTATAAAGAATAGACCACAGTCTAAGCCGTACCTGGTTACAGAAGATGTTCCAATTCGTAGAAGATCGCTCACTTTCATTCTTCGTAAGAATTTTCCACGGAAGTGCTTCACCATGGAAGAAGAGAGTTATTCTTTCTTGTTGGAACAGGAAAAAGGAACGCTAAGTTTTATTTTTTCTCAAAGGGGAAAAGTTACTTTGGTTTCTGCCAGGAAACCTTCTTTTATAATCATGAATGGATAAAACTATTAGGACTTTTGCCAATAGTTGTGTCTTTTTCCTTTTATTAATAGATACATATAATTTATTATATATATTTTACTTAATTACATATGGATCCGGGTTGACCCACATGGGTGCCCCGAATCCAATTTCCTACAGGAGCTGATTAGATGAGAGCCCATAATCCAGTCAAGTTTGATTTTGTTGATTGCAAACTGCAGGTGAGAGTGCAAGGGAAAAAGGTTGATCCGATGGGTATTACTCCCTCCGTTTCAAAAAGGATGAACCTTTGCGGAGTACGAGGGTCAAATTAACTAATTTTGACCAGGAATTTGCACATCGAATTTTTAAATTTTTTGAAATAAAATTTACATATTTAGAAACTACATGAAAAATACTATAAGTCACAATAGTTAACAATTCAAAATAGTTAGAAAATATTTGTAAGACATGTGGTCAAACATAATCTTGTTTGACCCTTCAAATAGTAATAGGTTCATCCTTTTTGAAACGGAGGGAGTACTAAACAAAGCAAGATACATAGAATGTCCGCTATAACTATGAAACAACTAATAAGGAAGGGTAAAGTCTTATGGGTTCATTCACAATCACATCATAAACTGAGGAGAAGGATTAGAAATATTTGAAGAAATCAACTAAGTCTTGCACTAGTTTCCAGATGTCTTTGAAGATATAAAAAGTCTTCCACCTTAGAGGCTTCATTATCATTATCCCAATGAAAGCTGAAGAAACCCCTGTAAGCATCAAACCTCACCTCACAGTTACAATTGTTTTCAAAAAATAGAAAAAGAAAAGCAAGTGAGTGAAATGATGACTGATAGGATTAAATAAACTAGTCACTCCCCATTTTCCTCACCAGTGTTACTTGTTAAGAAAAAGAATGGCAGCTCAAGGTTGTGAATAAATTATAGGGAACTTAGTAAGTTATTAATGAAGGAAAAGTTTCCTATTCCTTTGGTAGATGATCGACTAGATGAGTTAAGTAGATCTAGAATATTCTCTATAATATATATAAGGGCTGGTTAGCATCATATCAGGATAGGAGAAAAGGACATATATAAGACAAATTTAAGAACTCATGTTGGGCATTATGAATTTAAGGCATACCTTTTAGTTTGACCAATGCTCCTTGTGACACCCTCGCCAAGTCATCACGCCACATGGGCGCGACATGGCGCACGAATGGCGCCAACATAGCCAAAGGGAGTGGAATACTCTAGAATTATGTGGGTAGTTCCTATGGAATATGGAATACTCTAGAATTATGTGGGTAGTTCCTATGGAATAACCTAGAACCTCTTGAATGTGTAAAGAAAGGCATGGAAGATTCTAGGTCCATAGAATTTTCTAGAGTAGGTCCTTAAGTGTAAATAGTAGGGACTTGTATACAATTTTTATTTACACGTTAGCCCCCCGATGAGAAGTATAAATAGGGGAGGCATTCATTTGTAAAGGCATCAAGAAAAGTTTGAGTGAATACAATACTTCCTTTGGCAAATCTCTCTAAGTCTTTCTTTGTTTCATTCTCTTAGCGATCTTGTTGAGTTGAAGGCTTACTTGAGTTTGCTACTTTGTAGACAAACCGTCAAGTGCCGCACGGAGTGCTACTTTGAAAGTTAGGCCGTGACAACGTGGTATCAGAGCCAGGTTACTTCTAAGGGAATGGCACACAACGGAGAAGACATCACTGCTAGCACCCTTACCAACGTCCAGGATGTTGCCGGGAAGAAGAACAAGAAGAAGAGGAATGCTAGGAAGGGTGACGAGATGCTGCCCGAAGCCCCTCGAAGTGAAGGTCATACCACCCAACCATCGGCTACGGAGGTGAGCGACGATGAGGAAGACCTCACCCCTGGCTGTGAGTGGGTTAAGAAGGTGGAAGAGGCGACATTGATTGTGGAAGCCCATGGCCAACGCATGTCGAGGATCGAAGGCAAGCTGGAGACCCTTGAGAACCATTCCTTGTCCGAGTTCGACGCCATCCAGGACAAGTTTGGGGAACGCGAGCAAGCCGAGTTGGAGATGAAGGAAACCGTTAACACCTTGGAGTGCAGGCTCATGGAGGCATTGAGCACCATTGAGGCGATGAAGGCCAAGATCGAAGCACTCGAGGAGGAAGTTAACGCTGGAGCGGCCGTGTCATCCGGCGCTAACAAGGAGGGGAAGATCGAGATTCCTAAGCCACCTGTGTTCAAGGGAGTTCGTGACGCGCAAGAGGTTGACAACTTCCTATGGCACATGGAGAACTACTTCAAGCATGGAAACGTGAGGACCGAGGAGAAGAAGATTGCTGCCGCTATCCCATACCTCTCGGAGAAAGCCATGCTTTGGTGGAGAAGGAAGGAGGCCGACATGAAGAAAGGCTCATGCACCATTGACACATGGGAGCAGTTCAAGACCGAGTTCAAGAGGGCCTTCTTCCCTAACAATGTCATATATGAGGCAAGGTGCAAGCTGAGGGAGCTGAAGCAGACGGGGAGCATCAGTGCCTATATAGAGAAGTTCCAGACGCTCATGCTTCAAATCCCAAACCTTACCGATGAAGACTTGCTATTCCACTTCATGGACGGATTGCAAGGCTGGGCTAGGAAGGAGCTGCAACGTCGGCAAGTCACTACCATTGATGAAGCTATCGTCGAGGCCGACGCTTTGACGGATGACAAGTATGACAAGAACAAGGGCAAAGATTTGAAGGGTAATCAGGCCAAAGGTGGGGGAGATCGTGGCAAAGGCAAAGAGAAGCAGCAACATTCCAAGACAAACGATGCTCACAAGTCCGATGGCAAGAAATCTGGGCGTCAAGATTATGCCGAGAAGAAGGCGCAGGCCGAGAAGAAAGGAAGTGGATGCTACGTGTGCGGGGGACCTCATGGTTTCGCAAAGTGTCCTGAGTTGAAGACCCTTGGTGCCATGATACGTGAGAAGAAAGAACGGGAGGCACAGGATCCAGAGACTAGCACGGGCACGACGCAGCTAGGCATGATTGGACTATGTGCTGCTGTCACTGAGAAAGCCAGCAAACCAGAGGAGAACGGCACGCAGTACGTGGACATCACCATCAACAACAAGCCTACCCGCGCCATGGTTGACACTGGAGCTCAAGCCAATTTCATGACCGAGGCCGCATCAAAGAGACTTGGATTGAAGCTGAGCCCAACCGATACCCGCCTCAAGACCGTCAATGCCCCAGCAATACCAGTACGAGGCATAGCCAACGGGGTTAGTGTTGCCTTGGGCAGTTGGAAGGGCAAGACTAACTTCACTGTGGCGCCCCTGGACATATTCGACATCATCCTTGGGCAAGAGTTCTTCAGACAGTGCCACACCATGATCGATCCTTACTTGCAGCGTCTCTTGGTTGTGGAACGAGAAGGGTCATGCATGGTGCCTATGACTACGATGCCCCAAGGACAGAGTCATGCACACTTGTCAGCCATGCAGCTTGTCAAAGGATTGAAGAAGGGCGAGCCGACGTTCATGGCAACCATTGCAAGCTTGAGTGAAGACAATGTTGCCGTAGAGACCTTGCCACCATGCATAGAGAAGGTGCTCGAGGAGAATAAGGACGTGATGCCCGAAGAGTTGCCGAAGCACTTACCACCTAGGCGGGAGGTAGATCATAAGATCGAGTTGGAGCCTGGAGCTAAGCCACCTGCCTATGCCCCATACCGTATGGCACCACCCGAGTTAGAGGAGCTACGCAAGCAGTTGAAGGAGTTGCTCGATGCCGGCCACATTCGTCCGTCAAAGGCACCCTATGGCGCGCCGGTCCTATTCCAAAAGAAGAAGGATGGTTCGTTGAGGCTATGCATTGACTACCGCGCGCTCAACAAGGTAACCGTCAAGAACAAGTACCCCATCCCTCTCATTGCCGATTTGTTCGATAGGCTTGGACAAGCAAAGTACTTCACCAAAGTGGATCTACGGAAGGGCTACTACCAAGTTCGCATCGCGGAAGGGGATGAGCCGAAGACCGCGTGTGTGACAAGGTATGGAGCTTTCGAGTGGTTGGTGATGCCCTTCGGCTTAACCAACGCACCCGCTACCTTTTGCACACTTATGAACAAGATTTTCCACCCCTACCTTGATCAATTCGTGGTAGTCTACTTGGACGATATAGTCATATATAGCCACACTTTGGAGGAGCATGTGGAACATTTGAAGATAGTTTTCCAAGTCTTGCGAGAGAACGAGCTATTCATCAAGAGGGAGAAGTGCGAGTTTGCTCAATCAAAGGTGCACTTCTTGGGGCATGTCATTAGCAATGGAGAGTTGCGGATGGACGAGGCCAAGGTCCGTGCCATACAAAAATGGGAGCCGCCGACCAAGGTAACGGAGTTGAGATCTTTCCTTGGTCTTGTTAACTACTATCGACGCTTCATAGGTGGATACTCCGCTAAGGCCGCACCCTTGACGGAGTTACTAAAGAAGAACAAGCAGTGGGTTTGGTCGGAGCTATGTCAAAAGGCGTTTGAGGGTCTTAAGAGAGCCGTGACGGAGGAGCCGGTTCTAGCATTGCCCGACTTCACCAAGACGTTCGAGGTGCACACGGATGCGTCCGACTTTGCTATTGGAGGTGTGTTGATGCAAGACAAACACCCCATAGCCTTCGAGAGCCGCAAGCTGAATGAGACAGAGCGGCGCTACACTGTACAGGAGAAAGAGATGACGGCCATTGTGCATTGCCTACGCATTTGGCGCCACTACTTGCTTGGATCAAAGTTCGTGGTCAAGACCGATAATGTGGCTACTAGCTACTTCCAGTCACAGAAGAAGCTCACACCAAAGCAAGCTAGATGGCAAGATTTCCTGGCTGAGTTTGATTATGTGCTTGAGTACAAGCCCGGCAAAGGCAATGTTGTGGCCGATGCCTTAAGTCGTAAAGCCGAACTTGCTGCCATCACTTCAGCAAGTTTTGCCATCCGAGATGCCATAAAGGAAGGTATGCAGCATGATCCAGTCGCTAAGCAGCTTTTGGAGCTAGCCACTCAGGGCAAGACGAGGCGCTTTTGGGTCGAAGATAGCTTATTGCTCACCACAGGACGGAGGGTCTATGTGCCTAAGTATGAGAACCTTAGGCGGCGCATTGTGAAGGAGAGCCATGACACATTATGGGCCGGTCATCCAGGCCAACGCCGCACCAGGGCCTTGGTTGAATCGGTATATTATTGGCCGCGCATGAGAGACGATATTGAGGCATACGTGCAGACTTGTCTTGTGTGCCAACAAGACAAGGTGGAGCAGCGGTCACCCGGAGGACTATTGGAGCCACTACCTGTTGCGGAGCGTCCGTGGGAGAGCGTCACCATGGACTTCATCACTTGCTTGCCGAAGTCTGACGGATATGGTACTATCATGGTCGTAGTGGACAGATTTTCTAAGTATGCTACCTTCATGCCCGCCTCAGCTAGTTACACTGCTAAGGAAGCCGCCAAGTTGTTCTTTAAGAATGTTGTGAAGTATTGGGGCTTGCCGAGGCATATCATCAGTGACCGAGACCCTCGCTTCAGTGGGAACTTTTGGAAGGAGTTGTTCGAGATGCTTGGCACGGAGTTGCATTTCTCTACCAGTTTCCACCCACAGACGGACGGCCAGACGGAACGAGTCAATGCGCTACTTGAGTGCTACTTGAGACACTTCGTGAGCGCACATCAAAAGGATTGGGCGAGGCTCTTGGATGTAGCCCAATTCTCATATAACTTGCAGCGGAGCGAGTCCACAGGGAAGACACCGTTCGAGCTAGCCACCGGCCAACAACCTCAAACTCCTCATTCTTTACCGGCCGCGTTCGAGGGCAAGAGTTTGGGAGCATATCACATGGCTAAGGGCTTTGGAGAGCAGCTTGACACCGCTAAGTCTTACTTGGACAAGGCGTCCCGGAAGATGAAAAAATTTGCCGACCGTAAGAGGCGTCCCATGGAGTACCAAGTTGGGGACATGGTCTTAGTCAAGTTCAACCCGAGACAGTTCAAGGCACTACGAGGCATGCACCCGAATTTAGTGCGCAAGTATGAAGGGCCGTTCGAGATCATCGCTAAGGTGGGCAAAGTTTCTTACAAGTTGGACTTGCCTGCCCACTTGAAGATTCATCCAGTCTTCCATGCTAGCGTGTTGAAGCCGTACCATGAAGACAAGGAAGACCCGAGTCGGGGCCAGACGACTCGCGCACCTATCACCATCACTGCCTCGCAAGATCGTGACATTGAAGCCATCATTGACTATGAGGCCAGAGGCAAGAAGGGTCAGAAGCCGACAGCCATGTTCCTTGTGCATTGGAAGGGACAATCTCCGGAGGAGGCTACGTGGGAACGATACCAAGACTTGTGGCAATTCAAGGATAAGTGCCACGAGTATATGCAGCAGCATTGCGCCGCGGTCGTCGCAACATCAGGTGGGGGAGAGTGTGACACCCTCGCCAAGTCATCACGCCACATGGGCGCGACATGGCGCACGAATGGCGCCAACATAGCCAAAGGGAGTGGAATACTCTAGAATTATGTGGGTAGTTCCTATGGAATATGGAATACTCTAGAATTATGTGGGTAGTTCCTATGGAATAACCTAGAACCTCTTGAATGTGTAAAGAAAGGCATGGAAGATTCTAGGTCCATAGAATTTTCTAGAGTAGGTCCTTAAGTGTAAATAGTAGGGACTTGTATACAATTTTTATTTACACGTTAGCCCCTCGATGAGAAGTATAAATAGGGGAGGCATTCATTTGTAAAGGCATCAAGAAAAGTTTGAGTGAATACAATACTTCCTTTGGCAAATCTCTCTAAGTCTTTCTTTGTTTCATTCTCTTAGCGATCTTGTTGAGTTGAAGGCTTACTTGAGTTTGCTACTTTGTAGACAAACCGTCAAGTGCCGCACGGAGTGCTACTTTGAAAGTTAGGCCGTGACATCCTGCTACCTTTAAGAGCCTCATGAATTATGTATTTAAATAATAGTTAAGATAGTTTGTCTTAGTATTATTTGATGAAAATCTTGTAAATTTGACATGACAAAATTTATGTTACTCACACAAATTTAAGGGTGTTAGGCAGATTGAAAATATTTTTTTACTCTTTTTTTACTTCATTAAAATACTTTTTGTGGCCCCCCTATGTCTTATTTTTTTGCTTCCAACATTTACATCACCCTCTTACTCACCTAGCACAGTAGTAGTTCCTTCACATTCAACCACCATTTTCCACCATATTCGCCACTTTAATAACACAAAATTCATACCTCATTTTTAGATGCATACACCTTCATCACAACGCATTAATTACAAATCCCTTGTATCTTCTTAAAGACTTAATCATAAAACATCACATAGTTTAAAATGTCTAATAATATGATAGATTCACCTCATTTAAATCAAGTTTATGAACTAACGATTGACGTTGTTTAACTTAATGTTGTGTATTAAATGTGACATTGTCACCAACCCCACAAATTCTGTCAAGTTTAACGCCGCCGGACGGAGGTTCAGTATCTCCCTCACCGAAAATTTATCTAGGAAAACAAGATTCTGGTAATAGCATCCTTTTTCCGGAATAAAAAAAAAACATATGAATACGATCCAAAGAACAGTGCAAATGGTCTTGTGATTGGAGAACATACTTGGATCCATCGGTGTGGGTGGTAGAATTGAGTCACCACCATTAGCATGTGCAGAGAAATGGGTAGCCTTTACAAAATTATTTTGCTGGAGAAGATGGTGAAAAGGAGAGGAAGAGGGGGATTGGGTGGGGTTGAATGAGATAGGGTAGGGGACGGGTTTGATGAAGAATAAAGGATGGATGAATTGGTTTTGTGTTATATTTATCTTTTTATTTTTTTAAAATACATATTATTTCTCTTATTTTTAAAAATTTATGGATGTCATTTATTCTAATTCAAAAATACATGTTTCAAAAAATTATTCGTTAACCTAACGTATAGCCTACCGGTAGATCACATACATGTGGTCTGCCAGATCAGGGTGTTAATGAGACATATTTATTCCTAAGAAACGGTGTCTAGAAAGTTATTTGGAAACTTGGGGTGTCTAACTGATAATTGGCACCAACTTGGAGTGTCTCTTTATGTATTTTACTTATTTAGAAACAACATAAAAATTATTATAACTCAAAATAGTTAAGAAAAACACAAAAAATATATTAAAGAAAAACTCGGTCAAAGAGAATCTTTTTTAAATCTCCCAATAGTAACTATACCATCCTTTATGAAATGAAATGAGCGTCTGAGATGACACAATTAGTTCGCGTAATCTAATCCCATGCAAGAAAGAGTTATCCACTTGCCAGATTTTTTTTATTTTAAAATTCATATGTTAGAACCTAAAACCCTCAATTAAGGGTGAGAGCAATCTCGTTAATACCACTA
This sequence comes from Petunia x hybrida, assembly GCA_037355625.1. Taxonomy (NCBI): domain Eukaryota; kingdom Viridiplantae; phylum Streptophyta; class Magnoliopsida; order Solanales; family Solanaceae; genus Petunia; species Petunia x hybrida. The sequence goes on from JBBBVM010000472.1 coordinate 361,745, forward strand.
CATTACTCGTTGGTGAAATGACCTTGACTAATTATTTCTAGACTGTGATTGGTAAGCCGACAACCTTAAAAGATCAATAAGGTTCATTAGGATATGTCTGCAAAATTTGAGTTGAATCAGACCTTGTTTGGTAGTCCTTGGAAAAAGTTTTTAGTTTTCGGTGTTGGTAAAGCCAAATTATGGGTTTTAAGCTCGATTTTAGTAAATGAGCTCCGATTCAAAATTTGAAAGTGTCCATAAGTTTCTATAGTCATTTGTGATATGTGCAAACTTTCGGAAGGAAATTTGAGATTGTTCGGATAGTTTTTGCAAATGTTTAGAGAGTTAGAAATCTCTTTCTGTTTGACCCTAGTCTTGTATTTCAGGGATTCGATTCGAGGCATTTCTTTGCGAGTGAGTCCTATAACTTGCGTGTAAAGTTTCCGGAGATTCCGAACTTTCTAGGGTCCCGTTCAGACATGAATTGCAGCACTAGCTGAAGCTAGTGGCCTTCTGGATAATTAGCCTACGTGACTGTTCCATTCTTTGCACGATAGCACTATTGTTGGAAGCTTGGCAGTGAAAAAGTTCCACTAGGCATGTGACTGCAATGGCCTGGCTTGCGATCGCACCTGCCTGCGCGCGAGGGCGTGGGTCCAGTGTATATAAAAAGTCTTTGGTCAGCTAATTTTATTTCTAACTCAATTCTAATGATTCCAAGTCGGTGTAGGAATAAATCTTGCTACTAATTCATCTAATAACATCATGTATGGATTCTAACCCTTTCAATTATGTTAATTCATAGTTTTGGGGATTGAATTTTATCTTTTGACACGGGGAAGTTTTGGTTTGAAACCTTGTCTTGCTAAATTAGGGAATTGAAATCGATTATGTAATCCAATAGTATATTTGGACTTGTGGGATTATGGGGAGTCTGGAAATGTATCATTTATGGGCTTTCAGCTAAGTCACGTCCAGGGGTATTTGGTAATTTCTATCTGTTCTTCGTCTAGTAGTTAAATACCCCTTCTATGTGCGCTTATCTGTGCGATTTAACTTCTTTGGCTAGGAAAGACATAGTTCTGAGAGGCTCCGGAAAGAAAAGCCTGTTGCTCAGTAGTTGTATTAATCCTGGACTCGAGGTAAGTGATAATATCCATTTTTTTTACGGCCTTTAGACCTTTGGATATTTTACCATGTCTCTTATGTGTGTGGCTGCCAATAGATGTACTTACTACGCCTTAGCTTTGAGTTTCTATTGCATATCATGATTTTTTGACTTGTTTAGATATTGCAATGAAAGTAGGAGTTATGTAGTCTAATTATGAGCTTGATATGTTTTTCCAGATAGTCGATAAGAGTCCCGCGCCGATGAAGAGTTATTATTGTATATAACTTCTAGTGGTTGACCACATTGCAGGGTGGCAGCTTAGCCCAGCCGCAGAGACAACTATATGCATTTCCAGCCAGCCAGGATGTTCCGAAATCCAATACTGTTGTTATAGGTGTTCTATCTATTTGTGGTCGGGATGCATATTCTCTAATTGATCCAGCTTTATCTGCATATTGATATCATGCATCTGCGTTATCTATTTTGTGTCTTTACTCTTATTGGAGATTCTATTATGCTGGATTGAGTTTATCCAGCTTGTACCATTTCTTTCGGGGACTGTGAGACCCTGGTTGACATTCTGGTTCTTGATATGGTTGATTTCGATGTTATTATCAACATGGATTGGTTGGCATCGTGTTATGTCACTCTGGATTGCCATGCCAAGTCTATTTGGTTATCTCTTCCTTATTCTGCACTGGTGGTATGGCAGGATTCTCATTTGCCACCCATGGGGTGTATTATTTCATTCCTAAAGGCGAAGTGGGTGATGGAAAAAGGGTGTTTAGCGTATCTTGCTATAGTTTGAGACACTAGCATGGAGACTCCATCCCTCAACTCTGTTCCTATTGTGAGGGAGCTTCTCGACGTGTTTCCAGATGATCTTCCGGGACTTCATCCTGACTAAGAGATTGAGCTTGGCTTGATGTGGTGCTAAGGACTCAACCTATATATATCCAACCTTATCGCATGGCTCCGTCAGAGTTGAAGGGGCTGAAGGAGCAGTTGCAGGCCTTGCTTGATAAGGGATTCATTAAGCCAATTATTTCTCTTTGGGGTGCTCTTGTTCTGTTCGTGAAGAAGAAAGGTTGGATTATTCAGATGTATATCGACTATCGGCAGATGAATAAAGTGACCATCAAGAACAAGTATCTTTGCCTCGTATTGATGATTTATTTAATCAGTGCAGAGAGCCAGATTCTTTTCTAAGAGCGATTTGTGGCCGGGTTATTATCAGTTGAAGATTCAAGAGTTAGATATCCCAAAAACTACTTTCAGAACTCATTACGTAACATGACCCGGATTTCTAACTAGGTCGTGCGGGCACCCGACATCCTCCCCTAGACCCGTCGGGCAAATCATTACCAACTGAATTAGGAAAATAAATATAAATCCAGCACATAAATAAGTATAAGACTTAGAAAAAGCACAGACATACTGATACCTCTAAGCTGTACAAAAAAAATTACAGCTGACTACCCAACATACTACGTTTAGAGTTATCCAGACTAGACATCTAAGAGTAAAAAGGATACATACGCCTCCGGAAGAGAGTAAAACTAGATTACTAAAACAAAACTAGCACTGGTGGCCGGTCTGGATAAGAGTTGGCTCACCGTGACAGCTGAAATCGCCTCCCCTCCTCAATCGAACGACGAATTTGGTCCGGAGCGGAACCTGCTGAAATTAAATAAATAGACAAGGAACAAAGAAAGGGTGAGTCGAAAGGACTTAGTAAGTGGGGGCTGGCTAGCTACCTCAAAGAAGCAGATATGCTAGCTAGGGAGACAGAATCACCCGACAACCAACAAATAATGCACAGAGCAATAGTTATGATAATGATGGATTCAAGCAATTAAACAATAGCAGGCAACATATAAGGAATAAAATACATATAACGTTCAATACATTAGTTATGAAGTTGTATATAATGCATCTTATTATATGTAAATATTGTTGCAGCATCCAACTCGATCCATAAATTTATAGTGTTGCGGCGTGCAATCCGACCCATATATATTTATACTGTTGCGGCATGCAACCCGATCCATATATTTTATCAACACACATAATAGTAAATACACAATTTACTATGCACTTACAAATAATGTGGCATAGTAAGTATGACCAAACCGACAGCTATACATGAAAAAAAATATGTATAGATATCCACGTGGAAAAAGACCACCAAAGGAATAGAAATAAACCATTTGCCTTATTCCAAAGTTAGAATTGCTACTCAACAACCGCTTTGTCCTTTGGATTCACTGTCAAACGATCCCGCTCTATTCAATAAACAGAAATATATATCAAATAAGGCTAAAGGCTTCATTCCTTCCATCTTAGAACAATTTGGTCAAGAACCCGACACCTGATTCGCATAGGCAATACGCAGTCCAGGCCTATGTACATGGTTTAAAATCACATAACCAATTTGAGTAAATGAGCTTCAATTCAAAATCTGAAAGTGTCATTAGTTTTGTATAGTCATTTGTGACATATAGAAACTTTTGGAACTTAAATCCAAGGTCATTTGGATAGATTTTGCAAATGTTCCGAGAGTTTAAAAACTATCCACTTTATATTTGACCATCGTCTTGTGCTTCGGGGATCCAATTCGAGATCTGTCTTTGCGCGTAGGTCATATATATGTTCTATAACTTGTGAGTAAAGTTTGGGGTGATTCCGTGCTTCGTAGGCTTCCGTTCGGATCTAAATTGCAGCATCAGCTGAAGCTGGTAACCTTTTAGACAATTAGCCTACGTGATCACACCATTTATTACATGATAGAGCTGTGGTTTGCAGCTGGGTAGCGCGAACACGCCACCAGGAATGTAAGGATAAATCTTGTTACCAATTCATGTAATAAATCAGGGAAGGATTCTAACCCTTTTAATTATGTTAATTAATGGTTTTGGGGATTGAATTTCATGAATTTGACATGGGGAAATTTGGGTTTAAACCTGATGCGGGGTAAATTAGCGGACGCAAATAAACAAGACACGAAAGCAAGTAATCACAAGATAACAAAAAATAAAGATTGGGAAGGCAAGAAATAAGAAGAAAGAACAAATCAAACTCACATAAGTTAGTTGATTCAAGGGGGGAAAAGAGACTCGAACCACTCATGGAATCATACTAGGATGATGTTCCATGGATTCCAAGTTAAGAGATACAAGAAGCATTCAAGCTTCAACAAAGAAGGCAAAGCCTCTCTTCCAATTCTTCTCTCTACAAGATTCAATCCAAATTAACTAATGAATGAAATTGCTATGTGTGGCATTTAGAGGTGTACCACACTGCTAAATGAAATGTCTAAAAGCCCATAAGAGGGGTAAAAATAATACAAGCCATGTAGGGCTAAAATAGAGAGTACATGTCAAATTTTCGTCCAAAACTAGCAAAACTAGACGCCCCACCTAGCAGAGTAGGCGCCCCACCTAGCAGAGTGGGCGGTCCGCCCAGTGTAGAGCGTGAGAAAGTGGGCGGTCCGCCCATTTTACAGAGGCGCTCCGCCTTCTTGAACTTCAGAGAGTTGGCCATCAACTAGGCGGTCCACCCGGTGCTATGGGCGGTCCGCATCTTCCTGGGAGGTCCTCAAAATGAACTCTAGGTGCTCCTCCTTGGTCCGTAGTCGGTCCTCCCTTGATGGTGCTCAAGTCCATGGCTTCAAACCACTCTCGAACCCTTCTCTGAAGCCCTTGACTTGTATTCTTTGTGCTCTCAAGCTTGGCTCCTAATGGTTGGTGTCTTAGCTTGATTTGCCCTGCATCATCTTCCCCTTCTTGAGAAGATTTCGTCCTCGAAATCAAACCATCAAATCCTACATTAAAAAACAAGCACAAACAAAGCTTCCCACTACAAGAGTAGGTTAGTGTCAAAAGTGTGGAAAACACACTCTTATGATAGAGCCAAGCAACAATAACAATAAAAAAGCTCAAGTCTCCTAAGGAAACAACAAGTGCTCGACTCACAAATGAAGTGCACCCAACACAAGAACAAACAAAGAGATCAATAGGACATGAGACATGCAAGATGTAGCAATCAAATTCTCTACGACCCCTAAGCTCATGACCAACATACCAAGCCTTCAATGCATTTTTATCACAAGGTGACATTATGGCTTTGGCATGCTAGTTGTGATGAACATATCAGGTGGGGTAAACAAAATAGTTCATTTGACAACTAACATCAAATACACCACTCCCCTTCTTGGAAGCACTCTTACACACACCAAGAGGTATTTCCTCACCTAAACATTCACCTCCAAGGCAATCCCCCTCACTAGATAAAATACCAAGGTAGGTCCTCATAATTGCTTCTTCATTATTATAGCCCACACAATCAATATTGGGACTACTAGAAGATGGACCATCACATTCAAGACCAAGGTCTCTCACAACACTTGGGGTTTCAAACAATGGATTATCTATAGAATTAAGCTTTCCAATCCATGGAGGTTAAAATTCACACTCTACTCTAGTTTGACACAAATCACCGTCGCTATTGAAGATACCCTCATACAAAGGATTAGTATAGACACACTTCTCAAGTTCATTACCCAACAAAGTTGAAGTATCCAAACTAAAGACAACATCCACACTTTAGGAGTCATGAAAAAAATTCTATCCATCTTCTTCACTAGAGACTCGTCAAGGGCATGATCACCCTCACTACGACACATAAGATCACCATTATCAAGCAAACCATCAAGGGAAAGAATAGGATATTCATTCAATTTATCTTCGCCGATATCAAATTTTGGTGGTGTGTCACAAACAAGGTCAACTACAATATCATCACTAAAGAGAGGTTCAATGAAAACCGGGCTCACATCATGATGTGGCTTTGAATCCCTCTCAACTAGTGGTTCACATTCACACACAAGTTGACAAACCGACTCTACACTAGTTGCAAACACATTGTAATCATACAAATCATCAACTAGTGTTGAGTTATCATAAAGACTATCAAAAGACAAGGAAGTAACATGCTCATAGAAATAAGAACTAACACTTACATTTGAGTTATCATATTTCTCACTCAATGCACTTGAGGTATCATGGCTAGTTTCTTCACCTTGAAGCTCATATTGAAGATTTTCTTCACCTTGTCTTTCCTTCTTGGAACATGGTTGAGGCTCCATCGGTACGCCTCCAAGAATACCTACACAAGAATTCATACAAGTAGAAGAAGATGAAGATAAAGAGTAAGTGTTAGAATAAGGGGTGCCCTCACTCTCAATGATTCTTTTTCCCTATATCTTCTCCCTCATTTTCTTTTCAATGTCGGGTGTATATTCGGGTGGTGACATCCCACTCACATCACTCAACACATCTTCTCTTTTTTCCACTAGAGGAATGTCATCGGTCACTCCCTTACTCCTCTCAATCTTTTATCTCTCATATTCGCGCGAGTTGGGATGAGGCCCAAGAATACCAATAGCCGGAGTAGGTGGACTCTTTACATCAACCCGGAATCTAGGACTTAGAGAATCATCACTTGTGGTCTCCTCTTTCTTTGTTGGTGAACCACTTGGCTTTGAAGCTTGTGGTTTCGGGTTCACCTTGTTGACACTTGTCAACCCTTTACTCGCACTTGTCCCACCATTTCTTGTGATTGTAGGACTTTTTGATTAAACTGTTTCAATCATAGGACTTCTCCTTAATGGTGTCTCACTATTTCTCATGCTCGTGGGATATCTTGCTTGTACTTCTTGTTTCCTAGGAAGGAGGAGTTGTAACTTCCCTAGTGCTTTAACATGATAGCCGCCAAGGCCGTGGTTGAACTTGAAGTATCTATGTAGAAGCCAAGGCTTTCCTAACATAACATCACATCCCTGTAAAGGACCCACTTTGCACTCAACTTCTTCTTCAAAGTTCCTTTCTGAAACAACTACCCGAGCCATCCCATCAACACAAGGTATTCCCGACTTTCTCACCACAAGAGGACTAATCCAACTTGCTTCACCTTCATCCACTTGAAGCACATACCCATAATTCTCATTAAGGCTCTCTATGAATTGTGACCACTCTCTTTTTCTTAAGAGCTCATCGTAGTAGTGTCCCTTAAACATCCCATCAATAGTATTCTCACTTAGGTCACTACCACGGGATGGGTACTTCCTTATTTCTCCACTACTAGCAACACCAAAAGAGTAGTGTCCACTTCCCGTCACTTTTCTAACATTAGATGTGTTGTTGAAAGTCGAGAAAGGAGTCTCATTATGGAACTCATAGGAACCTCTCCTTGAGATAGAAGTGTGGTAGAAACCTTCTCCACCCACCTTGGTTCAACAACTACTAGAACTACTCATACCATCCCTTCTCTCAATCTCCTTTTCAGCAATAGAACTCTCTCCTTGTGTCAAGTATTGAACTAGAGCACTCATTGATTTTATCTCGGTCCAAAGGACTTGAAGATAGGCTTGAGACAACTCGGTCTTGCTTACAATCTTCTCACCATCTCTACTTCCATCCAAACCTTCCTATTGGCTCCATGTACCGGCAAGAGACATCTTAAGAAAGCAAATGGTTAGTGCAAAACAACCTCATTTGCTCTCCCTCACTTTTGGTTGTGGCGCTCGACACTCTTTTAGGATTCACACTCTCAATTCCCCACCTAAAGATGCTCGTTATATCTTAGTAACCAAGGTGGCAAGATCTCCAACTAATATGTCCAAGTATTGGTTCGGAATGGAGTTTATGTGACTCGATGGATGGACGGACAGCTATTTAAAGTGCACACTTGGAGTCAAGAAAGTTCTACGACTCTACTTTGAATTCTACTCTCGCTGTGCACGAATTTCCTAATACATTTAAGAGTTAGTGTCAATGGAGTAGGACAATTACCCTAGAAACACTAACCAAAAAGTACGGAAGCAAAGGAAACACGAAATCCTACGAAAAATCTACCCGGGCAACCTTCACAGAAAGAGGTGCCTTGCCTCTGTATAGGGGTGCTCTGCCAAGTTCAGGATCCAGAGAGCTGACAAAAAACAGGCGCCCCACCTGAAAAGTAGGTGCCCTGTATATTCTTGGTTCCTTAAACCTTCAACAACGGGTTTTTGGCTCTTTTGCACCCAAATTTCCAACGTTTTCAAGTTGTTTTGCACTGTAAAGGTACCCAATGGTGTTTTTAACTATCCCCAACAATCCCCAATGAATTTTAACAGCACCCAATCAACATCAAGCTTAAATTTATGTATTTGAAGCAATTTCTAGGGTTTTACAAACTTTGAGATTTTGGTCCTTCAAATTTCGATTCACAACACCAAAACATGTAACAAGGGTACCAAATCAACGGGTAAATGATATAGAACGATCGCCAATAACCTCTATAACTTGGGGAATCAAATCCAACCCAATCTATGAATTTTTTGAGGTTTTCAAGTTTTTCAATTTTTATTTCTTTTTTATTCTTCTTCTTCTTCTTCAAAATAACTACAATAACACTAAGAATAATGAAACAAGGATAACATGGCACGATCAAGGGTTTGTAGAATCAAATCCATACTCTAATACCAAACTGATTTGGGGTAAATTAGCGGAAGCAAATAAACAAGACATGGAAGCAAGTAATTACAAGATAACAAAAAATAAGGATTGAGAAGGCAAGAAATAAGAAGAAAGAACGAATCAAACTCACATAAGTTAGTTGATTCAAGGGGAAAAAGAGACTCGAACCACTCACGGAATCATACTAGGATGATCTTCCATGGATTCCAAGTTAAGAGATACAAGAAGCATTCAAGCTTCAGCAAAGAAGGCAAAGCCTCTCTTCTAATTCTTCTCTCTACAAGATTCAATCCAAATTAACTAATGAATGAAATGGGTATGTGTGGAATTTATAGGTGTGTCACACTCCTAAATGAAATGTCTAAAAGCCCATAAGAGGGGTAAAACCAATACAAGCCACGTAGGGCTAAAATAGGGATTACACGTTAAATTTACGTCCAAAGAAGGGGAGCGGAGTATTCGATGTTTGTTGTGAATTGAACTATTTTACTTACTTTATCCCATATGTTGAGCATACCTTGAGTGTTGAGCATGCCAAAGCCAATGTGTGACCTTGTGATAAAATTGATTTGAAGGCTAGGTGTGTTGGTCATAAGTTTAGGGGTCATAGGGAATTTGATTACTATGTCTTGCTTATTCCATGTCCCAATGATCTCTTTGCTTGTTGTGGTAGTAAGTGCTTGTCATTGTTGAGCCAGGAACTTGTTGTTTCTTTTGGAGACATAAGCTTTTAGATTAGTATCGATGCTTGGCTCTATCATAAGAGTGTGTTTTCCACACCATTTGCACTTATTCTTGTTTAAGCTAACCTACTTGTGAAGTAAGAAAATTGTTTGTGCTTGTTTTGAATGTAGGTTTGATGATTTGATTTCGAGGACGAAATCCTTTCAAGATCGGGAGGATGATGCGGGGTAAATCGAGCCAAGACACTAACCATAAAGAGCCAAGCTTGAGAGCACAAGGATTGCAATTCAAGGTCTCTGGAAGCGACTTGAAGATCATGCATCAGAGCACCAAGGAAGGAGGAGTGCCCAGCACAGTCAGGTGGAATGCCCAACTTCAAGGCAACCAGGGTGGAGCGCCCAGCTTCAAGGCATTCTTGGCGGAGCACCTAACTCCAGGCGGAGCGCCCAGCTTCAAGGCACTCTGGGCGGAGCGCCCAACACGCTGAAGACTTTTACTTTTGTCTTGAACTTTCTATTTTGCCCTTAAGTGGCTTGTATGTATTAATTAGCTTTGGGGGAATTTTGGCCATTTCACCTAGTCTTGTGATAAACTATAAATAGGACACTTAGTCTTCATTTTCATTAGTTAGTTTTGACATTGAATAGAGAGAAGAGAGAACTAAGAAGAGGTCGAGCCTTTCTTTGTTGAAGCCCGAGGCTTTGTGTATGTCTCGACTTGGAACCTATGGAGATCGACACCTAGTTTGAATTCCATTGTAAGGTTCAAGTTTCCCTTTCTCCCTTTGAATTCAATCAACGTATGTGAATTGAATTCGTTTCTTTATTCTCATTTCTTGCCTTCCTAGTCTCGATTTCTTGTTATCTTTATTATTTGCTTCCGCTCGATTAGATTATTACTTCTGCGTATTTTTTCCCTTATCAGTTGGTATCAGAGCAAGACTCGGGTTATGTTCTTACAAACCCCCGTTCCTTGTTCAACGTGTTAGTATTGTTATTGTGTTGTTCTTGAAAAGGAAGAAAACAAAAAAATTGAAAAACTAGAAAACTTGAAAACTAGAACCCCCAAGTGTTAAAAAGTATTGGGGTTTTTTCCTTATTGTATTCCTGTCGTTTTGATACCCATATATCACAATTTGGTGTTACGAATAAATATTTCCAAAATCAAAATCCAAAAAGTTTGAAATTTCTTGAAAACGCTTCAATCTTGAATCGAAGCTTGTTATTGTTTGTTTGGAGTTGAAAACTATTGGGGATTGGTTATTATAGTTGTATATACCTTTGGGTATTGTTGGTTTTGTGTATCGGGTTGAAATCGAACCAAAAAGTTTGCCAAAAATCGCCAAAACCCGCTTTGAAAAACTGCTCTGTCGCGTCCCAGGCGGAGCGCCTAGGACTAGGGCAGACCGTCCACTTTCTTGGCAGCAGGGCCAGCCAGGCGGACTACCTAGCACTGGGCGGAGTGCCCACCTTCACTGGGCGGAGTGCCTCCCCTTCTGGGCGGAGCGCCCACCCCTGTTTGGGTGCGGTTTTGTTTCGTTTCGTGAGTTTTTGTGTTCTGTTTGTTTCCTAACTTCTTGGTTAGTGTTTCTAGGGTAATTGACCTACTCTAACTACACTAAATATTGAGCGTATTAGGACACTCGTGCGTAGAGGAGATTAGAACTCAAAGAAAAGTCGTAGATTTTTCTTTTGCCTAAAGTGCGCACCTAAATAGCCGTCCGTACATCGAGTCTCATTAACTCCATTCCGAAATTTTACTTGGACATACTAGTTGTGATCACCTTGGTTCCCAAGTTGTAAGGCCTCGCCTTTTGAGTGGTCATATATCGAGTGATACACATGAGGGAGTGACTTTTGGGAGGTTTGTCTTTCGGTGTTGCAACTATGTCGGATGAAGATTGTGGAGGGTATGACTCATGTGGAGACGAGGGAGACTATGGTTCCTATGATGATGATGATTGGGTATTGCTATGATGATTCGGGGAAATATAGCTCGTATGAGGATGAATCGGTTCACTATGATGATCGTGAGGTTGATGAAGACTATTATGATGATGAGTGTGTTGATCCTTATGCTTCTAGTCAAGAATACGAGGATGGTGACGCTTCAAGGTACACTGATCCTACTTACTCTTCTTGTGACGATTATGATAATGTTGATAGTGACATAGAGGGAATTGATGATGAGGTTGAGCATTATTCATTTGTATCTTCTCTTGGTGTTGCTAGTGGTGTACAAGGGAGTAGTAGAGGACCTTCCATTAGTATGAGAGGAGGTGGTGGTTGTTCCGTGGGAAAGAAGATGCTATCTTCTAGGTACGCTAAGTGACCTAATGCTTCTAATTCCCATGTGGAGGTTGGTATGAAAGATGGTGTTGATTTTGCTACAAAGGGGTTATATTGTTCTAATGTCGTAGGGGGCTTGGATAGTTGTAGTAGGAGTAGTACTATGGGCTATGGAACCAAGGCAAGAGGCACTTATGGGTTCCATGGCAAGGGTCCTTCCTCGACTTCCAACAACATTTCTAATGTTGGAAGAGTGACGGGAAGTGGAGGTTATTCTAATGGTGTTGCCACTAGTGGAGGGATAAGGAAAACCCGAGTTGAGGGTGATGCTTGTCTTGGATTTCCAAGCTCTTACTTGGGTGATCCTATACAAGTCATGTGTGAAAGTAGGTTCCTTTTTGAGGTTAATGGTAATGGAGGATGCTTGCTCAAGGTTAGTGAAGCCGATGTTAATTATATTAACGACTCTTGGGTTGATAGACTAAAGATACCATGCTATAAATTGAAACATCCTTATGTGAGTGATAGCATCAAGGACAAGGAAGAAGCTTTGGAAGCACCAAGAAGACCATTGACAAGATCACAAGCTCAAGAATTGCAAGTAGATGTTGATGGACTTCAATTGCACATAAAGAAGCTATTAATTATGGAGGAAGAGCTCCCAAAAGGAGATGAATTAGCTAAGTGATACAACTATTTCATGGTGCAAGTCCAAGTCCAAGTCCAAGAGAAGGTCGATTGGGGCCCAAAAATCAGCCATTAAATGGGCTAAATAGCGTCCAAAAGGAGGGTAAAATGGGGCCACGTTTTTGGTCAAAGAGTCAACAAAGATAAGCTTAAATAAGTCCTAAATTAGGGTTGAGAGGCGTGGAAATCAGCCTTGGAGGCTAGTCAATAAGTCAAAGTTAGTTAGGAGGAAACTAGTAAAAGTTATCCTAGTTAGTTGGTGATTTGGTTTTCTATTTCTAGTTGGCTTTTATTCCTTTTTACTTATGACTTAGTTTATCTAATTTGAGTAGGATTTTAAGCTTTATTGGCTGCCCTTTTCTCTATATATAGGGGAGTCTTTCATTATTATTTTCGGCTAGACATTATTATCAATAAAATTGCGAGGTTCTTTTCTTGCACTTTTGAGTGTGATTGTTCTTGGATTTATTCTTCAACCTTCGAGATTCAATTTAAGGTGGTAAGAACTAAATTCTTCATAACTCTTAGATAACTTTTAGGTATTCAAGAAAGGTGGTAATTCTATTGTTGTTCTTATTACTCTAACGGGGGTTGGGGTTCTATAATCTACTTCGTGCTAAATTCTCTGCCAAATGCGATTAGTTAGTCTGGTTGTTGTTGTTAAGAATTCTTTTCAAGAATTAGACTTGTCTCGAATTTCTTGGCTCATCCTCGAGATTCGTGATCCATTCTTGAATTCAAGAACTCGTGCTTGAATTCATTCTATCTTTCTATTTTGTTCTTTTCCGTTTCTACCATTTCTTTTTAGCTTCCGCAAAGTTCTTTAAATTCTTGAATTTTATTATCAAGTTCTTAGATCCTTAATGAGCGCGTTATCAAGTGGTATCAGAGCGGGTCTATCAAGGTTCCGTTCTTGATAGTCTTGGAGGGTTCTTGAGCCAAAAAAAAAAAAAGTTACTGTAGCACGTGAACAGTAACCAAAAAGAAAAAAAATTACTTGCTCATTATTTTCAAATTCCTATATTATTTGGTTTCCTAGTCAATAAAGGAAACAAGAAGAGGGGATCCTAGTCTTTGAAGAAAAAGGTAATATCTATGTTTTCTTATTATTTTGGGTTTGGTTTTCCTTATTCTACCTAGGTTTGGTCTTTCACTGTCCTTTTCTTTTTCTAATTCTAATTCTTACCATTTAAGGTTGTGATTAGTAGGGTTTAATTATAAATCCTAAGAACATCAACCAAAAGTTGATTAGAGGGAAGAGCTAGATTTTGAGAGATCCACATAACTTTATTTTTTTTTTAAAAAAATGTCTAGTTCGGGTGATGATATGGATCCAAAGAAACAACAATTCACTATGCAATCTATGTTTGATCAATTCAAGAGGTGGACTATGCAATTTGGGGAGATGAAGGATACCATAGCTGAATTTAAAAGGGAAAATAATCCGAGGCCCCAAGTTAGAAGAAATACAACCGATGATGATTTTGATGATGATGCACATAGGGTTGAAAATAGAAGGGGGCAAAGAGCTAGGGTGGAAGAAGATAATCTAAGTAGCATAAAGATGAAGATGCCAACTTTTAAAGGGACAAGAGATCCAGACTTGTACCTTGAATGGGAGAGAAAAGTAGAAGCTATCTTTGATTGTCATAACTATTCTGAAGGTAAGAAAGTTAAGCTTGCAGTTGTTGAATTTTCTGATTATGCTGCTATTTGGTGGAAAAAGCTTTCTAGGGATAGAGAGCAAGATGGAGAACCTCCAATTTCTACATGGACCGAGATGAGGAGAGTGATGAGGAAGAGGTGCGTGCCATCCTACTTTCAAAGAGATTTACAGCAACGTCTTCAAACTTTGAAGCAAGGATCTATGTCTGTTGATGATTATTTCAAGGCGATGGATATGGCTATGATCCAAGCTAATTGTAATGAAGATGAAGAAGCTACTATGGCTAGGTTTCTTAACGGCTTAAATAGGGAGATTTCAGATATAGTAGAAATACAACAATATGTAAACCTAGATGAGTTAGTTGATTTAGCTATCAAAGTAGAAAGGCAAAATAAAAAGAGGCAGCAAGCTAGCACTTGGAGGAGTCGTCCAACATCTACACCAAAGAAGACATGGCCGAGCAAGGACGAGAAAACCATGTCTAAACCTAATGATGATAAGGGTAAGGGCATAGTAGGAGCCAAAGATGGAGGTAGAGTTCCTAATCCTAAATCTTCTCTTCCTACAAGTTCTATTGAATATTATAAATGTAGGAGAAGAGGACAAATGGCGTTTGAATGCCCAAATAGGAGAGCTATTCTTATTAGGGATGATGGGGGATTTGAGAGTGAAAAAAGTGAAAGTGAGGGAGAAGTAGAAGAGGGTGTTGAAGAAGAAGAGGAAGACATGGCTAATGAGGGCTTGAATTGTGTAGTTATGAGAATCATAAACATTAATTTGGGGAATTCTCATGAGGAGCAAAGGGAAAATATTTTTCGCACTAGATGTGGGATAAAGGGGAAAATTTGTTCGATGATTATAGATAGTGGGAGTTGTGCTAATGTTGTGAGCAATTATTTAGTAGAAAAATTAGGGTTGGAGCTGATGAAACATCCCACACCTTATAGATTGCAATAGTTGAATGATAATGGTGAGCTTAGGGTTAATAAACAAACCATTCAATGTGGGAAAGTATGTTGATGAAGTTCTTTGTGATGTGATACCCAATGCAAGCTTGTCATATCTTGCTTGGACGTCCTTGGCAATTTGATAGAAGGGTTGTTCATGATGGAAGGAGGAATAGATATTCTCTTGAGCTCAATGGCAAGAAGTTTACTCTTGCACCATTAACTCCTTCCCAAGTGTATGAAGATCAAAAGAAATTGAGGGAAACAATGGGGAATAAAGGGGAGGGACAAAAGAGTGAGCTTGAGAGAAAAGCAAAAGATGAGAAAAAGAGAGAAAATCGTGAGGAGAGAGTGGGAAGCAAGAGAGTGGAAAAAAATTGGGAAGAGTGACAAAAAAGAGAGCTTTAGTGAGAGGCAAGAGGCTAAGCTTGAAAAAAGAGTTAGTCTTGTAAAAGCCAAAGAGTGTTTGAGGGCACAAAAAGAGGGGCTGCCCATAATACTTCTTACCTATAGGGAAATTTTACTTAATGATGAATTACTAACTTCTTCTTTGCCTAGTAGTATCTCTAATCTTTTGCAGGATTTTGAAGATGACTTTCCGGAGGATGTTCCTAAGGGTTTACCACCTTTAAGAGGAATTGAACATCAAATCGATTTTGTGCCTGGATCTCAACTTCCAAATAGGCCAGCTTATAGGAGTAATCCTGAAGAGACTAAGGAGCTACAAAGACAAGTAGATGAGCTGCTTGAAAAGGGATTTGTGAGAGAAAGTATGAGTCCATGTTCTGTTACCGTTCTATTGGTACCAAAGAAGGATGGAACTTGAAGGATGTGTGTAGACTATCGTGCCATTAACAAAATAATGGTAAAGTGTCGCCATCCTATTCCTCGTCTTGATGATATGCTAGATCAATTACATGGCTCTAAAATCTTCTCTAAAATTGATTTAAAGAGTAGTTACCATCAAATTAGAATGAATCCTGGTGATGAATGGAAAACTACTTTTAAAACTAAGTATGGCCTATATGAGTGGTTAGCGATGCCTTTCGGCTTGACTAATGCACCAAGCACTTTCATGCACTTAATGAATCATATCTTTAAAGATTTTCATGGTAAATGTGTTGTAGTATACTTTGATGACATTCTGATTTTTTCTAAGACTTTAGAAGAGCATGTACAACACTTAAAATAAGTCTTTAATGTGTACGCAAATCTGAAAAAGTGTACTTTTTGTGTTGATAAAGTGGTTTTCTTAGGCTTTGTGGTTAGTTCTAGAGGAGTTGAGGTTGATGAAGATAAAATCAAGGCAATTAAAGAATGGCCTACACCTAAGAGCATAACTGAAGTTAGGAGTTTTTATGGACTTGCTAGCTTTTATAGGAGGTTTGTAAGGGACTTTAGTACAATTGCAACACCCTTAACTGAGATTATTAAGAAAGATGGACCGTTTCTTGGGGGGAAGAACAAGTTAGGGCGTTTAACTTGATAAAGGATAAGTTGTGTTGCGCTCCTTTGTTACAATTACCTGATTTTAACAAGTCTTTTGATATTGAATGTGATGCACCTGGTAGAGGTGTAGGAGCTTTTCTAATGCAAGATTCTAAACCCATTGCTTACTTTAGTACAAAATTGAGTAGAGCTACTTTAAATTATTCTACTTATGATAAAGAGTTATATGCTTTGGTTAGAGCTTTAGCTACTTGGCAGCACTATTTATTGTTTAAAGAATTTCTAATTAAAACTGATCATGAATCTTTGAGGCATTTAAAGAATCAAGGTAAGCTTAATAGAAGACATGCTAAATGGGTTGAGTTCATAGAAACTTTTCCTTATGTGATTTCTTACAAGCAAGGGAAAGGCAATGTGGTCGCTGATGCACTTTCAAGAAGGTACGCTCTTGTTTCTACTCTAACTTCTAAATTGATGGGGTTTGATCAAATTAAGGGGTTGTATGCTAAAGATGCTGATTTTGGTGTTGCGTTTTTGAAATGTTTAAATGGACCTTTTGAAAGGTTTAATTTGTAAGACGGGTTTCTCTTTAAAGAAAACAAGTTGTGTGTGCCTAATTGCTCTTCACGAGAATTATTTGTGAGAAAAGCACATTGTGGGGGGCTTATGGGTCACTTTAGAGTACCAAAAACATTGGATATACTTGCTGAAAATTTCTTTTGGCCTGGTATGAAAAAAGATGTTGAAAAGGTGTGTGCCCAATGTCTTGAATGTAAACAAGCTAAATCTAAAGTGTTACCACATGGGTTGTACACGCCTTTACCTGTTCCATCTTCACCTTGGGTTGATATTTCTATGGACTTTGTGTTGGGTTTGCCTAGAACAAGGTACGGTAAAGATAGTATTTTTGTTGTGGTAGATAGGTTCTCAAAAATGGCTCGTTTCATTCCATGCTTGAAAACTAATGATGCTTCTCATGTTGCTGATTTGTTTTTGAAAGAAGAAGTTAAATTGCATGGTATACCTAGAACTATTGTTAGTGATATGGATGCTAAGTTCTTGAGCCATTTTTGGCGTGTTCTTTGGGGGAAATTAGGTGCTAAATTACTAATTCTCTACATCTTGTCATCCCCAAACTGATGGACAAACAGAAGTAGTTAATAGGACCTTAGGAAACATGTTGAGGGCTGTTTTGAAAGGTATGTTAGCCTCTTGGGAAGAACACTTGCCTATGGTTGAATTTGCTTACAATAGAACTGATCATTCTTCCAAAGTATGTCTCCTTTTGAAATTGTGTATGGATTTAATCCTCTTACTCCCCTTGATATTTTACCTTTACCTACTAATGATATTATTAGTCTTGATGGTAAGAAGAAGGCAGAGATGATGAAAAAGATCCATGAGCAAACTAAGCTTACAATTGAAAGGAAAAACGAACAAACTGCTCAACGGAGAAACAAGGGCCGAAAGCAAGTTATATTAGAGCCCGACGGCTTAGTTTGGGTGAATATGAGGACAGAAAGGTTTTCTTCTAAGAGGAAGTCAAAATTGAATCCAAGAGGAGATGGACCATTCAAAATTCTTGAAAGAATTGGGGATAATGCTTATAAGCTTGATCTTCTTGGTGAGTACCAAGTTAGTGCTACTTTTAATGTTGCTAATTTATCTTTTTATGATGTAGGTTTGAATTCGAGGATGAATTCTTCTCAAGAAGAGGGGAATGATAGCATCAAGGACAAGGAAGAAGCTTTGGAAGCACTAAAAAGACCATTGACAAGATCACAAGCTCAAGAATTGCAAGTAGATGTTGATGGACTTCAATTGCACATAAAGAAGCTATTAATTATGGAGGAAGAGCTCCCAAAAGGAGATGAATTAGCTAAGTGTTACAACTATTTCATGGAGCAAGTCCAAGTCCAAGTCCAAGAGGAGGTCGATTGGGGCCCAAAAATCAGCCATTAAATGGGCTAAATAGCGTCCAAAAGGAGGGTAAAATGGGGCCACGTTTTTGGTCAAAGAGTCAACAAAGAGAAGCTTAAATAAGTCCTAAATTAGGGTTGAGAGGCGTGGAAATCAGCCTTGGAGGCTAGTCAATAAGTCAAAGTTAGTTAGGACGAAACTAGTAAAAGTTATCTTAGTTAGTTGGTGATTTGGTTTTCTATTTCTAGTTGGCTTTTATTCCTTTTTACTTATGACTTAGTTTACCTAATTTAAGTAGGATTTTAAGCTTTATTGGCTGCCCCTTTCTCTATATATAGGGGAGTCTTTCATTATTATTTTCGGCTAGACATTATTATCAATAAAATTATGAGGTACTTTTCTTGCACTTTTGAGTGTAATTGTTCTTGGATTTATTCTTCAACCTTCGAGATTCAACTTAAGGTGTTAAGAACTAAATTCTTCATAACTCTTAGATTACTTTTAGGTATTCAAGAAAGGCGGTGATTCTATTGTTGTTCTTGTTA
This sequence comes from Petunia x hybrida, assembly GCA_037355625.1. Lineage (NCBI taxonomy): Eukaryota > Viridiplantae > Streptophyta > Magnoliopsida > Solanales > Solanaceae > Petunia > Petunia x hybrida. The sequence continues at coordinate 380,538 of JBBBVM010000472.1, forward strand.
CTCTAACGGGGGTCGGGGTTCCATAATCTACTTCTTGCTAAATTCTCTGCCAAAGGCGATTAACTAGTCTAGTTGTTGTTGTTGTTGTTGTTAGGATTTCTTTTCAAGAACTAGACTTGTCTCAAATTTCTTGGCTCATCCTCGAGATTCGTGATACATTCTTGAATTCAAGAACTCGTCCTTGAATTCATTCTATCTTTCTATTTTGTTCTTTTCCGTTTCTACTGTTTCTTTTTTGCTTCCGCAAAGTTCTTTAAATTCTTGAATTTTATTATCAAGTTCTTGGATCCTTAACGAGCGTGTTATCAGTGAGTCATGGTGTTTGGGTAACTAGCGAGGCTCGGGTACTCATATCTCATGGGAGTTACAAGAAATATGTTTGGTGTGATGTGTATCCCATGGAGTATTTTGGTGTTTGGCTAGGTAAACCATGGTTGCAAGACAACAGAGTGCGGTATGATCTCATAAAGGATGTGTATAGGGTGAGCAAGGGACGAAGGACTTATGACTTTGAACCTTGTCGGGCAAAGCAAGAAACTCATGCCATGAATGAAAGAGTGCAATCAAGAAGTCCTTCAAACACAAGCAATGGTGGGACTAGTGCTACAAAAAGGTTGACGAGTGTAAACAAGGTGAACCCGAAACCACAAGCTTCCAAGCCAAGTGGTTCAGCATCAAAGAAGAAATAGACATCAAGTGATGAGTCTTTGAGTCCTAGATTCCGGGTTGATGTAAAAAGTCTACCTACTCCGTCTATGAGTATTCATGGGCCTCGTCCTAACTCACCCAATTTTGAGAGACAAAAGATAGAGAGGACTAAGGGAGTGACCAGTGACATTCCTCGAGCGGAAAAAGGAGAGGATGTGTTGAGTGATGTCAGTGGGATGTCACCATCCGAATCTACACCCGACCTTGAAAATAAAATGAGGGAAAAGAAAGAGGAAAAAAGAAAAATTGAGAGTGAGGACACCCCTTATTCTAACCTTAACCCTTTATCCTTTTCTTCTATTTGTTTGAATTCATGTGTAGGGATTCTTTGAGGCAAACCAATGGAGCCTCAATCATATTCTGAGATGGAAAGACAAGGCGAAGGTGATTCCAAATGTGAGCTACAAGGTGGAGAAACTATTCATGACACTCCTAGAGCATTGAGTGAGCAAGATGGCCACTCAAAGGTATGTGTTAGTTCTTCTTCCTTTGAGCATGATACGTCCTTGTCTTGTGAAAATATGTGTGAAAACTCTATACTAGTTGATGATTTGTGTGAATATAATGTGTTTGCAACTAATGTAGAGCCTTTGGGTCAACTTGTGTGTGAAAATGAACCACTAGTTGAGAGGGTTGAAAAGCCACATCATGATGTGAGCTCGGTTTTCATTGAACCTCTCTTTAGTGAAGATTTTGTAGTTGACCTTGTATGTGAACCTTGTTATGACACCCCACCCATATTTGATAAAGGAGAAGATGAGTTGCATGATTATCCTATTCTTCCCTTTGATTGCTTACTTGCTGGTGGTGGTCCCTTGTGTCGTAGTGAGGATGGTTGTGATCTTGAGGAGTCTCTAAAGTGTGAGATGGATTGATTTTTTTTCGATGACTCCTCGAGTGAGAGTGAGGGACCTCGTCTTGATACTATGATTTTGTGTAACCATGAATTTGAGGTGCATACCTTTACATTTCCATTGTTGGAAAGCAATCTCATTGGTGGTAGTGAATTGTATCGGACTAGGGTTGGTGGTAAAATCGAACCTCCATGGTTTGTAAAGTTAGGCTCTATGGATGATCCATTGTTTGGAACTCCAAGAGAGGAGAGTGATCTTGATATTGGTCGTGTTGACCTATCTTCTAGTAGTCCTAGCCTTCGTTGTGTGGACTATAATGATGAAGAACCTATTTTGGAGACCTTCCTTTGAAGTTTGTATAGCGAGGAAGATTGTCTTGGGGGTGAATTTGGAGGTGAGGAGGTACCTCTCGGTGTGTGTAAGAGTACTTCTTAGAAGGGGAGCGGAGTATTCAATGTTAGTTGTGAATTGAACTATTTTACTTACTCCATCCCATATGTTGAGCACACCTTGAGTGTTGAGCATGTCAAAGCCGATGTATCACCTTGTGATAAAATTGATTTGAGGGCTTGGCATGTTGGTCATGAGTTTAAAGGTCATAGGAAATTTGATTACTATGTCTTGCTTATTTCATGTCCCAATGATCTCTTTATTTTTTGTGGTAGTAAGTGCTTGTCATTGTTGAGCGAAGAACTTATTGTTTCCTTTAGACACATAAGCTTTTTGATTAGTATTAATGCTTGTCTCTATCACAAGAGTGTGTTTTCCACACCATTTGCACTTATTCTTGTTTAACCTAACCTACTTGTGAAGTAGGAAAATTGTTTGTATTGTTTTGAATGTAGGTTTGATTTCGAGGACAAAATCCTTTCCAGAAGGGGAGGATGATATGGGGCAAATCGAGACAAGACACTAACCATCAAGAGCCAATCTTGAGAGCATAAGGATTGCAATTCAAGGTCTCCGGTAGCGACTTGAAGATCATGCATTGGAGCACCAAGGAAGGAGGAGTGCCCAGCACAGTCAAGCAGAGCACCTAGAAGCCAGGAGGAGAGCCCAACTTCAAGGCAACCAGGGTGGAGCGCCCAGCTTCAAGGCACTCTGGGCGGAGCGCCTAGCTCCAGGCGGAGCACCCAGCTTAAAGGCACTCTGGGCGGAGTGCCAAAGGTCTAGGCGGAGCGCCCAACAGCGCTGAAGACTTTTACTTTTGTCTTGAACTTCCTATTTTTCCCTTAAGTGGCTTGTATGTATTACTTAGCTTTAGGGGCATTTTAGCCATTTCACCTAGTCTTGTGAAAAACTATAAATAGGAAACTTAGTCTTTATTTTCATTAGTTAGTTTTGACATTGAATAGAGAGAAAAGAGAACTAAGAAGAGGCCGAGCCTTTCTTTGTTGAAGCACGAGGCTTCGTGTATATCTCGACTCTGAACCTATGGAGATCGACACCTAGTTTGAATTCCATTGTAAGGTTCAAGTTTCCCTTTCTCCCTTTGAATTCAGTCAACGTATGTGAATTGAATTCATTTCTTTCTTCTCATTTCTTACCTTCCTAGTCTCGATTTCTTGTTATCTTTATTATTTGCTTCCGCGTATTTTTCCCCTTATCAAAGAGGTACCTCCTCAACTAAACATTCACCTCAAAGACAATCCCCCTCACTAGATAAACTCCCAAGGGAGGTCCTCATTATAGCTTCTTTATTATTATAGCCCACACAATCAAGATTGGGACTACAAGAAAATGGACCATCACAATCAAGACCAAGGTCTCTCACAACACTTGGGGTTTCAAAAAATGGATTATCTATGGAGTTAAGCTTTCCAATCCATAGAGGTTCAAATTCACACTCTAGTATAGTTTAACACAAATCACCATCACTATTGAAGATGCCCTCATACAAAAGATTAGTAGAGGCACACTTCTTAAGTACATTACCCAACAAAGTTGAAGTATCCAAACTAGAGACAACATCCACACTTAAGGAGTCATGAAATACAATTCTATCCATCTCCTTCACTAGAGACTCGTCAGACATGATCACCCTCACTACGACACATAAGATCACCATTATCAAGCAAACCATCAAGGGAAAGAATAAGATATTCATTCAACTTATCTTCCCCGATATAAAATTTTGGTGGTGTGTCATAACAAGGTCCACAAACAAGGTCAACTACAATATCATCACTAAAGAGAGGTTCAATGAAAAACGGGCTCACATCATGATGTGCTTTGAATCCATCTCAACTAGTGGTTCACATTCACACACAAGTTGACCAACCAATTCTACACTAGTTGCAAACACATTGTAATCGTACAAATCATCAACTAGTGTTGGGTTATCACAAAGACTATCATAAGACAAGGAAGTAACATGCCCATACAAAGAAGAACTAACACTTACATTTGAGTTACCATATTGCTCACTGAATGCACTTGAGGTATCATGGCTAGTTTCTTCACCTTGAAACTCACATTGAAGAATTTCTTCACCTTGTCTTTCCTTCTTGGAACATGGTTGAGGCTCCATCGGTTTGCCTCGAAGAATGCCTACACAAGAATTCATACAAGTAGAAGAAGATCGAGATAAAGAGTAAGTGTTAGAATAAGGGGTGCCCTCACTCTCAATGATTCTTTATCCCTCTCTCTTCTCCCTCATTTTCTTTTCAAGTTCGGGTGTAGATTCGGGTGGTGACATCCCACTCACATCATTCAACACATCCTCTTTTTTTTTCTACTAGGAATGTCACCGGTCACTCCCTTACTTCTCTAAATCTTTTGTCTCTCATATTCAGGACGAGGCCCAAGAATACCCATAGCCGGAGTAGGTAGACTCATTACATCAACCCAGAATCTAGGACTTAGAGAATCATCACTTGATGTCTCCTCCTTCTTTGTTGGTGAACCTATTTCGCTTTGAAGCTTGTGGTTTCAGGTTCACTTTTTTGACACTTGTCAACCCTTTACTTGCACTTGTCCCACCATTTCTTGTGATTGTAGGACTTCTTGATTGCACTCTTTCAATCATTGGACTTCTCCTTAATGGTGTCCCACTATTTCTCATGCTCGTGGGATATCTTGTTTGTACTTCTTCTTTCCTAGGAAAGAGGAGTTGTAACTTCCCTTGTGCTTTAACATGATAGCCGCCAAGGCCGTGGTTGAACTTGAAGTATCTATGTAGAAGCCAAGACTTTCCTAAAATAACTTCACATCCCTCTAAAGGACCCACTTTGCACTCAACTTCTTCTTCAAAGTTCCTTTCTGAAACAACTGCCTGAGACATCCCATCAACACAAGGTATTCCCAACCTTCTCACCACAAGAGGACTAATCCAACTTGCTTTACCTTCATCCACTAGAAGCACATACCCACGATTCTCATTAAGGCTCACTATGAATTAACAACACTCTTTTTTTTTTCTTAAGAGCTCATCGTAGTAGTGTCCCTTAAACATCCCATCAATAGTATTCTCACTTTGGCCACTACCATGAGATGGGTACTTCCTTATTTCTCCACTACTACCAACACAATAGTAGTGTTCACTTCCTATCACTCTTCTAACATTAGATGTGTTGTTTAAAGTCGAGGAAGGAGTCTCATTATGGAACCCATAGGAACCTCTCCTTGAGATAGCAGTGTGGTAGAAACCTTCTCCACCCATCTTGCATCCACAACCACTAGAACTACTCATACCATCCCTTCACTCGATCTCCTTTTCATCCATAGAACTCTCTCCTTGTGCTTTAACATGATAGCCGCTAAGGCCATGGTTGAACTTGAAGTATCTATGTAGAAGCCAAGGTTTTCCTAACATAACATCACATCCCACTAAAGGACCTACTGTGCACTCAACTTCTTCTTCAAAGTTCATTTCTGAAACAACTACCGAGCCATCCCATCAACACAAGGTATTCCCAACCTTCTCACCACAAGAGGACTAATCCAAATTGCTCCACCATCATCCACTTGAAGCACATACCCATGATTTTGATTAAGGCTCACTATGAATTAACAACACTCTTTTTTTTTTCTTAAGAGCTCATCGTAGTAGTGTCCCTTAAACATCCCATCAATAGTATTCTTACTTGGGTCACTACCACGAGATGGCTACTTCCTTATTTCTCCACTACTAGCAACACCACAAGAGTAGTGTCCACTTGCTGCCACACTTCTAACATTATATGTGTTGTTGAAAGTCGAAGATGAAGTCTCATCATGGAACCAATAGGAACCTCTCCTTGAGATAGCAGTGTGGTAGAAACCTTCTCCACCCATCTTGCTTCCACAACCACTAGAACTACTCATACCATCCCTTCACTCGATCTCCTTTTCATCCATAGAACTCTCTCCTTGTGTCAAATATTGAATTCGAGCACTCATTGATTTTATCTCGGTCCAAAGGACTTGAAGATAGGCTTGAGATAACTCGGTCTTGCTTACACTCTTCTCACCATCTCCACTTCCATCAAAACCTCCCTTATGGCTCCATGTACCTGCAAGAAACATCTTAAGAAAGCAAATGGTTAGTGCAAAACAACCTCATTTGCTCTCCCTCACTTTTGGTGGTGGCACTCGACACTCTTTTAGGATTCACACTCCCAATCCCCCACCCAAAGATGCCCGTTATCTGTTAGGGACCACGGTGGCAAGATCTCTAACTAATATGTCCAAGTATTGGTTCGAAATGGAGTTTATGTAACTCGATGGACGGACGGCTATTTAAAGTGCACACTTGGAGTCAAGAAAGTTCTACGACTCTTCTTTGAATTCTACTCTCCACTACGTACGAATGTCCTAATACACTCAAGAGTTAGTGTCTATAGAGTAGGAAAATTACCCTAGAAATACTAACCAAGAAGTACGGAAGTAAAAGAAACACGAAATCCTACGAAAAAATCTACGCGGGCAACCTTCACAGAAAGAGGTGTCCCGCCTCTGTAAAGGGGCAGTCTGCCCATGGCAGGATCTAGAGAGCTGACAGAAAACAGGCGCCCCGCCTGTTCTTGGTCCCTGCAACCTTCAACAACGGGTTTTTGGCTCTTTTGCACCCAAATTTCCAACGTTCTCAAGTTGTTTTGCAATCTAAAGGTACCCAATAGTGTTTTCAACTATCCCCAACAAGCCCCAATGAATTTTAACAATACTCAATAAACAACAAGCTTAAATTTATGTATTTGAAGTAATTTCTAGGGTTTTACAAACTTTGAGATTTTGGTCCTTCAAATTTCGATTCACAAAACCAAAATATGTAACAAGGTGAAACGACCTCGGTTAGTCGTTTCGCAAGTTAGAAGTCCGATTGGCGTGCTGATAATTTTAAAATATTTGCAATATCCATTAGGACCTGTCTATAATATTTGAGCTAAATCAGACCTCGTTTGGTAGGCATCGGAAGAAGGTTTCAGTTTTTATTGTCGATAAATATTAAAAAGAGATTTTTGAGCTCGGTTTTGGCGAATGAGCTCCGATTCAAAATGCGAAAGTGCCGTTAGGTTCGTATGATTATTTGTGACTTTTATGAACTTTCGAAAGTGAATTTCGATGTTGTTCGGCTAGTTTCCGCTAAAATGCCGAAAGTTAAATAATTTGACCTCTTTCTATTTAAATTTGCGTCTCGAGTTTCGGGAATCCGATTTGAGATCCTCCTTAACGAGTATACTACATATATTTTGTATAACTTTTATGCGAAAGTTCGAATTATTTCGAATATCGTAGGGTACCATTTTAATTTTTGTCGCGAAAAGAAAATAAAAGAAAAGAAAAAAATGAAAAAGGAAAAAGACAAAAATGTAAGAAAGAAGTTTGGCGGTGGGGGTCAACTCAAATAAGGGTCCTTAGCTTAAAATGCTAAGGATGAGGAGATACAAAGAGAAAAACGAGAATGGAGCAGAAAACGTAGAAATGAAATAAAAATGCCAGAAAATGAGAAAAGAGCCGGAAAAAGTAGTATTTTCACCCCGAAATATTGAGGTAATGATCTTAATATATTATTTGAGTTTATTACGTGTGTTTGAATATATTTTAACGGTAAACCTTGGAATATTAGACATCGTTTTAATAAATTCAACTGATAGTTTAAAGGGTCAATTGGACCCGATAATAAAATTGATTATATATTCGTACTCAGTGAGTTATGAGCAACATATAAATGTAATTTATTTAAGGTTTGGTTATGTGACCTTAAACCCTGTACATAGGCCTGGCCTGCGTATTGCGTATGCGAATAGGGCATCATGTTCCTAACTATATTGCCCTAAGACGTAAGGAATGAAGCCGTTAGCCTTATGTGATATATTTTTCTGCTTATTGAACACAGTGGGATCGTTTGGAAATAAATCCAAAGGACGAAGCAGTTATTGAGTGGCTGTGCTAACTTTGTAACAAGGTAAGTGTTTATATCCATTCCTTTGGAGGCACCTGGCCTCGTGGATTTTCTACCACGTGTTCCTTACGTGTGTAGCTGCCGATAGGCGTACTCATTGCTCCTTTGCTTTGAATTTACATTGTATATTATATGTTATGTCCTGTTGTTGGTATTGCATTGAGGATCTGAACATTGTACTCTGGCTGTGAGTTGACATATACTTCCCGGAAGTCGATGACAGTCCCGCGCCGGTGAAGGGTTATCATTGCATCATATTGAGGGTAGGAGGATTCTGCCCTCGGAGCAGGAGGATTCCGCTCCATTGCATCATATTGAGGGTAGGAGGATTCCGCCCTCGGAGCAGGAGGATTCCGCTCCATTGCATCATATTGAGGGTAGGAGCATTCCGCCCTCGGAGCAGGAGGATTCCGCTCCAATCATTTGGCACATGTGACCCTTTGCATCATATCTCATTTCATTTCATTTCATACCATTGTGTAAACTTGTTGTACATAATTACTGTTCTGCTTATACGTGCATTGCTTATTTGTTGATATGTTTCTGGCTTGTATTTCTGGTTGAGTTTATTGTTTCATACGTGTTTCCGGTTATTACCTAACTCTGCCTTTTTATAATTTAAATAAGAGGAATTTAGTTTATCTGTTTCTTCTCCTTGGCTAGCTATCCTATTCTTTGAGGTGGCTAGTCTGCCCCACTTATTGAGTCATTTTGACTCACCCTTGTTCGTTGTTTGTTCTTGTCTATTTATCTCGTTTCGGCAGGTTCGCTCCAGGATTGAGTACGCCACGTTGTTCAGGAGCGAAGACGACTTCAGCTGTCAGGGTGAGCCAACTTTTATTCCGGATGGCCACCAGTTTACTGTTTATTATTTCAGCTGCATTTTGCTCGCTTCAGGAGGTATCTGTCTTCTTTTGTACTCTTAGATGTCTAGTCTGGATAGCCCTAAACCTAGTATGTGGGTAGTTAGCTGTAATTTCTTTTTTATAGCTTAGAGGTATAATTATGTTTGTACTTTTTTCTAAGTCTTGTTATTATTTATAAATTGAATTATATTTATTTTACTAATTTAATTGATAAGGGTTCGCCCGACGGGTCTAGGGAAGGATGTCGGGTGCCCGCTCGGCTTAACCGGATTCCGAGTCGTGTCACAAGGGTACCAAAAATCAACGGGTAAATGATACAGAATGATCCCCAATAACCTTTAACACTTGGGGAATCAAATCCAACCCGATCTATAAATTTTTTGAAGTTTTCAAGTTTTTACTTTTTTGTTTCTTTTTTCTTCTTATTCAAAATAACAACAACAATAACACTAAGGATAATGAAACAAGGATAACATGGCACGATCAAGGGTTTGTAGAAACAAAACCTATCCGTGTGCTGATACCAAACTGATGTGGGGTAAATTAGCGGAAGCAAATAAACAAGACATGAAAGCAGGTAATCACAAGATAACAAGAAATAAGGATTGGGTAGGCAAGAAATAAGAAGAAAGAATGAATCAAAATCACATAAGTTAGTTGATTCAAGGGGAAAAAGAGACTCGAACCACTCACGGAATCATACTAGGATGATGTTCCATGGATTCCAAGTTAAGAGATACAAGAAGCATTCAAGCTTCAATAAAGAAGGCAAAGCCTCTCTTCCAATTCTTCTCTCTACAAGATTCAATCCAAATTAACTAATGAATGAAATTGCTATGTGTGGCATTTATAGGTGTACCACACTGCTAAATGAAATGTCTAAAAGCCCATAAGAGGGGTAAAAATAATACAAGCCATGTAGGGCTAAAATAGAGAGTACATGTCAAATTTTCGTCCAAAACTAGCAAAACTAGACGCCCCACCTAGCAGAGTAGGCGCCCCACCTAGCAGAGTGGGCGGTCCGCCCAGTGTAGAGCGTGAGAAAGTGGGCGGTCCGCCCATTTTACAGAGGCGCTCCGCCTTCTTGAACTTCAACTAGGTGGTCCGCCTGGTGCTGTGGCGGTCTGCCTCTTCCTAAGAGGTCCTCAAAATGAACTCTAGGTGCTCCTCCTTGCTCCGTAGTCGGTCCTCCCTTGATGGTGCTTAAGTCCATGGCTTCAAACCACTCTCGAACCCTCCTCTGGAGCCCTTGACTTGTATTCTTTGTGCTCTCAAGCATGGCTCCTACTGGTTGGTGTCTTGGCTCGATTTGCCCCTCATCATCCTCCCCTTCTTGAGAAGATTTCGTCCTCGAAATCAAACCATCAAAGCCTACATTAAAAAAAAAGCACAAATAAAGTTTCCCACTACAAGAGTAGTTTACTGCCAAAAGTGTGGAAAACTCACTCTTATGATAGAGCCAAGCATCAATAACAATAAAAAAAGCTCAAGTCTCCTAAGGAAACAACAAGTGCTTGACTCTCAAATAAAGTGAACCCAACACAAGAAGATGCAAAGATATCGATAGGACATGGGACATGCAAGATGTAGCAATCAAATTCCCAACGACTCCTAAGCTCATGACCAACATACCAAGCCTTCAATGCATTTTTATCACAAGGTGACATTATGGCTTTGGCATGCGCAATACTAAAGTTGTGATCAAGATATGAGGTGGAGTAAACAAAATAGTTTATTTGACAACTAACATCAAATACTCCACTACCCTTCTTGGAAGTACTCTTACACACACCAAGAGGTATCTCCTCACCTAAACATTCATCTCCAAGAAAATGTCCCTCACTTGATAAACTCCCAAGGGAGATCCTCATAATAGCTTCTTCATTATTATAGCTCACACAATCAAGATTGGGACTACTAGAAGATGGACCATCACAATCAAGTCCAAGGTCTCTCATAACACTTGGGGTTTCAAACAATGGATTATATATAGAGTTGAGCTTTCCAATCCATGGAGGTTCAAATTCACACTCTACTCTAATTTGACACTAATCACCATCACTATTGAAGATGCCCTCATACAAAAGATTAGTATAGGCACACTTCTAAAGTTCATTACCCAACAAAGGTGAAGTATCCAAACTAGAGACAACATCCACACTTGAGGAGTCATGAAATACAATTCTATCTATCTCCTTCACTAGAGACTCCTCAAGGACATAATCACCCTCACTACGACACATAAGATCACTATTAGCAAACAAACCATCAAGGGAAAGAATAGGATATTTATTCAACTTATCTTCCCCGATATCAAATTTTGGTGGTGTGTCATAACAAGGTTCACAAACAAGGTCAACTATAATGTCTTCACTAAAGAGAGGTTCAATGAAAATCGGGCTCACATCATGATGTTGCTTTGAACCCATCTCAACTAGTGGTTCACATTCACACAGAAGTTGACCAACCGACTCTACACTAGTTGCAAACACATTGTAATCATACAAATCATCAACTAGTGTTGAGTTATCACAAAGACTATTACAAGACAAGGAAGTAACATACTCATAGAAAGAAGAACTAACACTTACATTTGAGTTATCATATTCGGGCGAGTTGGGACGAGGCCCAAGAATACCCATAGCCGGAGTAGGTAGACTCATTACATCAACCCAGAATCTAGGACTTAGAGAATCATCACTTGATGTCTCCTCCTTCTTTGTTGGTGAACCTATTTCGCTTTGAAGCTTGTGGTTTCAGGTTCACTTTTTTGACACTTGTCAACCCTTTACTTGCACTTGTCCCACCATTTCTTGTGATTGTAGGACTTCTTGATTGCACTCTTTCAATCATAGGATTTCTCCTTAATGGTGTCCCACTATTTCTCATGCTCGTGGGATATCTTGCTTGTACTTCTTCTTTCCTAGGAATGAGGAGTTGTAACTTCCCTTGTGCTTTAACATGATAGCCGCTAAGGCCATGGTTGAACTTGAAGTATCTATGTCGAAGCCAAGGTTTTCCTAACATAACATCACATCCCACTAAAGGACCTACTGTGCACTCAACTTCTTTTTCAAAGTTCCTTTCTGAAACAACTACTGAGCCATCCCATCAACACAAGGTATTCCCAACCTTCTTACCACAAGAGGACTAATACAAATTGCTTCACCATCATCCACTTGAAGCACATACCAATGATTTTGATTAAGGCTCACTATGAATTAACAACACTCTTTTTTTTTTCTTAAGAGCTCATCGTAGTAGTGTCCCTTAAACATCCCATCAATAGTATTCTCACTTTGGCCACTACCACGAGATGGGTACTTCCTTATTTCTCCACTACTACCAACACAATAGTAGTGTTCACTTCCTATCACTCTTCTAACATTAGATGTGTTGTTGAAAGTCGAGGAAGGAGTCTCATTATGGAACCCATAGGAACCTCTCCTTAATATAAGAGTATGGTAGAAACCTTCTCCACCCACCTTGGTTCCACAACCACTAGAACTACTCATACCATCCATTCCCTCGGTCTCCTTTTCACCCATAGAACTCTCTTCTTGTGTCAAGTATTGAACTCGAGCACTCATTGATTTTATCTCGGTCCAAAGGACTTGAAGGTAGGCTGGAGATATCTCGGTCTTGCTTACACGATTATCACCATTTCCACTTCCATCCAAACCTCCCTTATGGCTCCATGTACCTGCAAGAGACATCTTAAGAAAGCAAATGGTTAGTGCAAAACAACCTCACTTGCTCTCCCTCACTTTTGGTGGTGGTGCTCGACACTCTTTTAGGATTCACACTCCCAATCCCCAACCCAAAGATGCCCATTATCTCTTAGGAACCACGGTGGCAAGATATCCAACTAATATGTCCAAGTATTGATTCGGAATGGAGTTGTGACTCGATGGACGGACGTCTATTTAAAATGCGCACTTAGAGTCAAGAAAGTTCTACGACTTTTCTTTGAATTGTACTCTCCTCTACGCACGATGTCCTAATACTGTAACAGCCCAAGCCCGCTAGTGATACTGTCCGCTTTGGGCCTAGGCCCGCACGACTTTAAAACGCGTCACTAGGGTCTAAGGCCAGTTAACTTATATACCCAGCATCTCTCCTGTGTTATGCCGATGTGGGACACTTAACCCTTAGCTGGGGTGTTACATACACCCCCTCTTATGGACTCAGCGTCCTCGCTGAGGTTTGCCCCGCATACCGGGATTCGCCTAGACTCACCACGGAGGTTTGCCCCGCGTACCGGGATTCGCCTAGACTCAGCCCTGAACTTTGACCCACATCGACAAGGCTGACACGGAGTGGCTCTGATACCATCTGTAACAGCCCAGGCCCGCTAGTGATACTGTCCGCTTTGGGCCTAGGCCCGCACGGCTTTAAAACGCATCACTAGGGTCTAAGGCCAGTTAACTTATATACCCAGGATCACTCCTGTGTTATGCCGATGTGGGACACTTAACCCTTAGCTGGGGTGTTATATACACCCCTTCTTATGTACTCAGCGTCCTCGCTGAGGTTTGCCCCGCGTACTGGGATTCGCCTAGACTCACCACGGAGGTTTGCCCCGCGTACCGGGATTCGCCTAGACTCAGCCCTGAACTTCGACCCACATCGACAAGGCAGACACGGAGTGGCTCTGATACCATCTGTAACAGCCCAAGCCCGCTAGTGATACTGTCCGCTTTGGGCCTAGGCCCGCACGGCTTTAAAACGCGTCACTAGGGTCTAAGGCCAGTTAAATTATATACCCAGGATCACTCCTGTGTTATGCCAATGTTGGACACTTAACCCTTAGCTGGGGTGTTACATACACCCCCTCTTATGGACTCAGCGTCCTCGCTGAGGTTTGCCCCGCATACCGGGATTCGCCTAGACTCACCACGGAGGTTTGCCCCGCGTACCGGGATTTGGCTAGACTCAGCCCTGAACTTTGACCCACATCGACAAGGCTGACACGCAGTGGCTCTGATACCATCTGTAACAGCCCAAGCCCGCTAGTGATACTGTCCGCTTTGGGTGCGGCTTTAAAACGCGTCACTAGGGTCTAAGACCAGTTAACTTATATACCCAAGATCACTCCTGTGTTATGCCGATGTGGGACACTTAACCCTTAGCTGGGGTGTTACAAATACGCTCAAGAGTTAGTGTCAATGGAGTAGGACAATTACCCTATAAACACTAACCAAGATGTACAGAAGTAAAGGAAACACGAAATCCTACGAAAAATCTACCTGGGCAACCTTCACAGAAAGAGGTGCCCCGCCTCTGTAAAGGGGCGGTCTGCCCACTACAGGATCTAGAGAGCTGACAGAAAACAGTTGCCCTACCTGAAAAGTAGGCGCCCCACCTGTTCTTGGTTCTTGCAACCTTCAACAATGGGTTTTTGGCTCTTTTGCACCCAAATTTCCAATGTTTTCAAGTTGTTTTGCAATCTAAAGGTACCTAATGGTGTTTTCAACTATCACCAACAATACCTAATGAATTTTAACAACACCCAATCAACAACAAGCTTAAATTTATGAATTTGAAGCAATTTTTAGGGTTTTACAAACTTTGATATTTTGGTCCTTCAAATTTGGGATTCTGGTCCTTCAAATTTCGATTCACAATACCAAAACATGTAAAAAGGGTACCAAATCAATGGGTAAATGATATAGAACGATCCCCGATAACTTTAACACTTGGGAAATCAAATAAAACCCGATCTATGAATTTTTTGAAGTTTTCATGTTTTTCAATTTTTGTTTCTTTTTCCTTTTTTTTTCAAAATAACAACAACAATAACATTAAGAATAATGAAACAAGGATAACATGATACGATCAAGGGTTTGTAGAAACAAATCCGTACTCTAATACCAAACTGATTTGGGGTAAATTAACGGAAGCAAATAAACAAGACATGGAAGCAAGTAATTACAAGATAACAAAAAATAAGGATTGGGAAGGCAAGAAATAAGAAGAAAGAACGAATCAAACTCACATAAGTTAGTTGATTCAAGGGGAAAAAGAGACTCGAACCACTCACGGAATCATACTAGGAGATCTTCCATGGATTCCAAGTTAAGGGATACAAGAAGCATTCAAGCTTCAACAAAGAAGGCAAAGCCTCTCTTCCAATTCTTCTCTCTACAAGATTCAATCCAAATTAATTAATGAATAAAATGGTTATGTGTGTCATTTATAGGTGTGCCACACTCCTAAATGAAACATCTAAAAGCCCATAAGAGGGGTAAAAACAATACAAGCCACGTAGGGCTAAAATAGGGATTACACGTCAAATTTCCGTCCAAAACTAGCAAAACTAGGAGCCCCACTTAGTAGAGTAGGCGCCCCACATAGCAGAGTGGACGGTCCGCCCAGTGCAGAGGGTGAGAAAGTGGGCGGTCCGCCAATTTACTGAGGCGCTCCGCCTCCTTGAACTTCAGAGAGTTGGCCATCAACTAGGCGGTCCGCCCGGTGCTGTGGGCGGTCCGCCTCTTCCTGGGAGGTCCTCAAAATGAACTCTAGGCGCTCCTCCTTGGTCCGTATTCGGTCCTCCTTCGATGGTGCTCAAGTCCATGGCTTCAAACGACTCTCGAACCCTCCTCCGAAGCCCTTGACTTGTATTCTTTGTGCTCTCAAGTTTGGCTTCAGATGATTGGCGTCTTGGCTCGATTTGCCCTGCATTAAAACCTTTCTTTTGCTAAATTAGGGAATTTAGTTAAATTGAACTCAATTATGAAATCCATTGGTATATTTGGATTCATGAGATTGTGGAGAGTCTGGATATGAATCATTAATTGGCTTTCAGCTAAGCCACGCCCAGGAGTATTTTGGTAATTTCCATATGTTCTTTGTCTAGTAGTTAAATACACCTTCTATATGCGCTTATATGTGCGATTAAGCTTTTTTGGCTTAGAAAAGGATAGTTCTCAGAGACTCCGGAAAGAAAAGGCCATGGCTCAGTAGCTTTATTGACCCTGGACTTAAGGAAAGTGATAGTATCTATGTTTTTTACGGCCTTTGACCTGGCGGATGTTCCACCACATGTTTCTTACGTGTGTAGCTGTCAATAGGCGTACTTACTGCGCCTTAGCATCGGGTTTCTATTGCGTATCATGATATTTTGACTTGTTTGGATATTACATCGAAATTAAGAGTCTTGTACTCCAGATATGAGCTTGATATGTACTTCCCAACAGTCAATAAGAGTCCCGCACCGGTAAAGGTTTATTATTGCATATATCTCCTGGTAGTCGATGAGAGTCCTGCATCGAAGATTGGCTTCGGGCAAATGTAACCTATATGTGTATGCTAGTTGTATGTGATTGTTGCATTAGTTATCTGTGCCTTGCTTATCTGGTTGATTTCTATTACTTTTTAATTCTCTAGCTAGCTTATTTATTCTTCGAGGTAGCTAGTTATTCCTTGCTTATTGGGTCCTTATGACTCACTCCCTCTTTGTTTCTAGTTGTGTCTTTTCGTTTCCGCAGATTCTGTTCCACGACACAGCCAGCAACACGAGTAAGGAGCGAGGCATTTCTAGCTGTCTATGGTGAGCTAGCTTGTCCGTTTAAGCCACCATCTGTAGATATCTTATGTTATATCTTATTTTGCTCCATTCGTGAGATGTATATTTTCTTTTGATTTCATAGATCTCTGATCTGGAAAGCTCTAGACTTTTGTACTTGAGTATCTAGCTGCATTTGTTCAGATATCTTATGTTTATATATGTGTTCTATTTTAGTTCGAGTTCATTTCTGTAGTTTCGAAGTTAATTTTGTATCTTTTATTTCAATTCAGTTGATAGGGTTCGCCCGATAGGTTTAGGTAAAATGATCGGATGATCGCACAGCGAGCTTAGCCGGACATTCGGATTGTGTCAGTTGGTTAATAAATTGCACATGCACAATTAATTAAATTGTTTATAAAACCGATCAAGAAAATGTAAACTTCTGCAAGTTTTTTTTCTTTTTTTTTGGGCATAATTTCCTAGTTTCCAATGAAGGGAAAAAGTTAATAAGCTCACACCTGAAGTGTTAGTTGAGTTTTTTCCTTCTATTTAAAGTTGAAACTAGTCATACAAAAACACCAAGTTGTTATGACTTTTTGATGAAACCGTAGCAAACAGTTTTAGTAAAAATATGTCATTTTTATGTGTTAGACACCCAATTTTATTCTTTATTTTTTATAATTGACTATATTTAACTGAAAAGTGGAAATCTTTTTTTTAAAAAAAAAAGGTACCTTAATTGGCTTGCATTTACGTGTAACCCTCAGTATTAATCCAGTGTCCATACAATATTTACTTAATTGCAATTATATTGCAAAATTGTATCAATTAGATCATTTTCTAAACAAAATTTGAAACTACTTGCGCAATTAATACAATTAAGTATCTTTTATGATTATTTATATCTGATTATCTTTATTTGAACTCATTTATAAAAATATTATGTTAAATGACATTTTACCAAGTGAATTACATTATTCTCTATAATTTATTAGCATTTCTTTTGAGTTAGATATTAGCCAATTAATTTTAAATACCTCTTATACATCTACACACACACAGTTTATTCATACACGTTTAGAAGCCCACGTCGTCACATTTTTGTCCACTTCAGTGCCAAGTAGACCTCATTTCATTAATACGCACTCTGAATGTCCAAATACACTCCATATAAAGTGCGTGTACATATCATCTAAGCATGTGTGACTGCTCCTCATTGAATCTTTGATGCCTTGTCTATCTCTGTTCAGACGTGGACGAGAATATACGCGTATTCTTACGCACTTGACGTGGTAAAATCTGAACCGTCCAAACCTCCTATCCAACAGCCTAAATTAAATCTCTACTCTTAATTATACACTCACCCCTTCCCATTTCTGAACCGTAATTTCATATACCCCAAATCTCAGTCGCCCCTCCTATTTCCCTCTCTCCCTGTCCGGGATAACCATGACAAACCGGAAAAAGTATGTTTCAAATCAAGGTCGATTGAATGAAAAATCAGGTTTGATGTTTCCATCCTTGCAATATTTGAGATACACGTCTGACCGGATTCATGAACGTTTCCCATCTTTCTTTATTTCACCTAATTTATTTCCTCCAATAATTTTCTTTTGCGTTAGTGAGCCCTGTGACTAGGGGTATCAATGGTTCGGTTCGGTCAGTTATTTTAAAATTTTTGTAGCATCCCAATTTTTTGGTTATTCTAGAATGTATAACCAAAAATTGGATTTTCGAAACCATTCCAATCATGTCGGTTTCTCTTCGATTTCGGTACGATTCGGTTAATTTTCAGTATTTTTTTTTAAAAAAATTATTGACTAAGATTACCATTTTTTAATACAAAACAACATTAAAAAAATATGTATCACTTTCGTTGCAAAACTCATACAGTTCTTGTGATTAAATTAAGATATCAATATCATCTTACTTAAGTACTAAACGATATTAGGGATAACAATGATATCACAATCAATTGAATATTTGGCAAATAATGTTTAAAATGATTCATTATAATATGCGGTAATAAGACACTTTACAATACCTAGTCTCTAGATAATATTATGATAGAATGGGTAAGAATGAATAAACAAAAAACTAGACAATTATCTACATTATTTCGACTGGTAAACTCATGTTCATTTACTTCTTCAATAAGATATTTGATTATGACGTAATGTTCTATACTAAATGAAAGTTATAAATAAATATAAATAGACATAAATTTGAAAAGAGATTAAACTTTCACGTAAGCACGTAAGTAGACAAAATTTACAAGATGAATGCAAATGATCCGAAAAGACCTTCTACAATAAATTTTGTCACTTCTGCAAGAACTAGATATTAAGGAATTTAGAGTTTAAAAATGGCAAAGCACTACACTATTGAAGCATGTTAGTTTTAACTTTTAGTAGTAGTAATTGTATTATTAAAGTAGGTTGGGATGCTTTTCATTACTAATTTCAACCCCAAGAATTAACGGCTAAAAAGGTTATGCTTTGTTGATTTTAGAATTAATTAAATTATATATAGTTATACATACAAGTTTCATATATAAAGTATATTTATGCATATAAATTTATCTGGTTCGATTCGGTATTTTTTTGATTTCGTTTTATAAAATAAAAATCTAACCTAATAATCGGTGCGGTGCGGTTATGACTTTACATAATAACCTACAATTTTATATTAAAGAATTTAAAATTCGGTTCGGTACGGTTCAGTTCGGTCGGTTTTTGAAAAACTATTGATACCACTACATGTGACTAGCCGTTATCTATCCTAAATGAACATGCTATTATTTTTAGGGCTCTTTACATATATATCCGCCCATCAAGAAATAATTACTTTTAGGTGTCCATAACTTTTTGTATACAAAAATTTAATACATATTAAATATATTTATTAATATTAATATTTAATAGTATGATATTCAACTCCCTTAAATAAAGGAAACAATCAATGGTAAAAAAAAAATAGATTACCATTAAATATGGTAGTTGCACAATTTTAGGCTTAATGATAGAGTCCTATCAACATAATAATATTTAAAATATTAAATATATATATTTTAAATATTAAATATATAATATATATTAAAATATCAATAATATTTAAAATATTAAATATATTAAATATATATTAAATAATATATTAAATATAAATATAATATTAAATATATTAAATATCAATAAGATTAATATATTCAATATACATTTAAAATATGAAATATAAATAATATTAAATATCAATAATATTAATATATTAAATATATATTTAAAATATTAAATATATATCAATAATATTTAAAATATTAAACACATATTTAAAATATATTTAAAAAGGGTAAAATGTATATGGAAAGAAAGAAACAAGAAAAGGTGTACATAAAAAGTAATTATTCTTAGTCAACGTTCATGGGCTGTAAATTTCCCAATAATTAATTGATTCAAGTATAGTTTGCTTAAGATGGATGATCTCGAACGGGTGAAGTGCCTGCGCGACCATATCCGGTTTTAGGTAAATTACACTTTTGTAAATATTAAATTAAGCCACAGTTAATCAAAAATATCGGAAGCAAATGTGATACATGTAATCCAAGTCAAGCCGGAATCATAAAATCCGAGTTTAGCCAAAAAATAAAAATCAAGACTCAAATCAAGGCCGATAAGGTGTCGAACGGGTGAAGTGCCTGTGCGATAATATTCGGCCGAGTCTCTGAAAAAATAAATAAATATATATATATATATATATATATATATATATATATATAATAAAATAAATAATATAATCCAAATCAAAGCGTAGCAAAGGAAAAAAAATTTAAGCAAAGTATGATAGAATATTTCATATAGCCGGAATGCGTCAATAAAAGCAACTGTGCTTGCCATACGACTCGAAGGTGCCTAATCCCTTCCCGAGAGTCAATCGAGATCCTTACCCGAAACTCTGACGCAGACCACTAACGAGTCATATGTGTTCCAAGGTACCTCTTTGGGTGACCTGGCACACCTTAAACTTGTCAAGTGGCGACTCCGAATTAAAATAAACAATTCGTGTACCTTTGAACATCGTTACAACCCTTTAAACAACAATAGTTTTTTCTTTTTTGTAAAGTTAAAAAAGGGTCATGACAGCTTGGCGACTCCGCTGGAGACAAAACAGTAAAACTGAGAATCTTAGGCTTTAAAAATTTGACGTCTTTCTGCTTTTGAATATTTGTTTGTATGTTGCCTTGATAAATTGAATGTTACTGCTTTGATATTGTTGAACTGCATGTATACACAACTGTCTTCTCTCGTACACATCTGAGTCTTCTGGAACACTGCACACATGCACGCCAGTTTCGCTTCGGTATCTGGAATTTCTGTCGTGTCTCAGGATACAAAAAGTTAACCCTTCTTAGGAGGAGGTGCATTGGGTTAGGCCGTTAGACATTGTCAACCGGTACCCCCGAGGCACTTCCAAATTTCCAGAAACTGTAGAACATTAATCCATTGAGTCACCTAGAGTTGAACCTGTGCTTTTACCTAGGCCGATTTATTTGCATGTCATTAGACTTAGTGAGGTGCGGTACACCGGTACCGCACTTGTCTAGACTGACCATTTAGAGTATAGATGGGGCCCATGCCCTAGAAAGACACAATAGTGGCATCTTCTGTGTTGCATCTAGGGAGGCCGTTATGCTGACCGTTTATCGAGGAAAAGCGGATTAGTTTGAAAAAAAATGAAAGAAAAAAAAATTAGAGAGAGAAGAGATATTTTGTTAAGAGGAACAATTTCAAATTTTCAAAAAAAATAAATATTAGCGTGTCATTGTCTTTTCCTCGTTGTCGGCAAGATTTTAAAGTCAATTTCATGCCGTTATAATGGCCAATTTTGTGGAAAAAAAAAGAGAGAAAAGAAAAAAAATAACGTCAATAGTCAAATTTTGGTGTCGCTGTCATGTCAAATTTTGTTCAAAAAAAAAAAATCCAAATAGAGTCGACTTATTTTGTAAAACATTGACAATTTTTTTTTTCTATTTGTCTAGGCTAGTCAATCATGTAAATATTTTGTTTGAGTTGGCTTGTCTGTTTTAATGTTGTTTTACAAATTTTCTCCAAAGTTTTCTCGGTCCTAATCCTTTATTTTTAATAAAAATAGGTATCATGACTGCATCATCATCTAGAATAGGAAAAAGGAAGTTTCCTGAGGGTTCTACTCCGCCGCCTATTAAGATGGTCGATAAATGTCCTCCGTTGTTGAGGGATTGGTGGTACAATTTGAGCGAAAAGCAGAAAGGGGCTGTGAATGCGAGAATGGGGGAAATGTCACATCTTTTTAACGCTAAGTTTGCCCCGCGCCGGGAACTAGTAAATGCTTTGATTCGATAATGGGAACCGAGTCAAAATACCTTTGTGTTTGGTGATGTTTGTCGCACCCCACTTGAATGTAAGTGAGTTTTCAACTTTGGGTAACTTGTTTGGAGTTAGGAGTTTTGGAGTCGCCACCTAATAAATTATTCTAGGCGTATTAGGTCACCTATTAATTTCTAATTTCATTTTAAAGAATAATTCCAGGTTCGTCTACTAATCAGAGATTCGGGTAAGTGTTCAAGTTAACTTAGAAGGAAGGGATTAGACACCTCCTAAGTTCCACTAAACGTGGTTCCCGGCCGATTTTTATATTGAGTTTTAACATGTAAGGAAACTAAGAGGAAAAAAATTAAGTAAAATAAGCAAAGAGGATATGTATGCAAACAAGTTAAAAGATATGAAAATAGGCAGTTCAGTATAAACAGTCTCAATTTACAGACGTCTTACATATATAGCTACAATTTGCAATGTTAGGCAAAGCTAACCAATATTGTCATCTTATACTTTAATTAACACAAGTTAACTTCTAAGTAACAAAATATGGAGTAAATATATAGTAAAGAAATGTGCGCCACTAAAGGATGGCATCGTGACATTATTGGTCACATACCTTTAACTACGGTGGCGACTTTTAGTGAGAGGTCGCGTTTAAAATAGTTTGATTTAAAGTAAAGAGGATATATTCAAAATAATTATACATATAAAGTAATATTCGATTAAAAACACAACATGTTGAGCAGATATTAACGTAATGATATATTTAAATTAAGTAAACGATAGATATCAATTTACTATATAAATTAGTGAATAAATAATGGTAATATAATTAAGGAGTGAGTATGACATTTAAAAAAGCATTAACTAATGTGATAAGCAAATAATATAGAATCAAAAGGCTAATTTAAAAGTATAATAAAGAAAATAGTATAATTTTTAGGACTTGACCTCCAAAGTCCAAAAACCCATCACAAGTTATTAATTAACTTGAAGAAGTTAAAAAAATGAGTGTTCATTTCTTTTGAAGAAAAATTTCCCAAGGGCTTGGATACATAAAAAAAAAAAAACAGCCCTCGTTTAACTTCCCTTTAACATTTCAGGATTTGCAGAAATAATCCTATTGCAGTATGGACTTGTAATTCTAGCCCTTATCGGAAAACATAATTTCCAGCATACCAGGATTGCTCAAATGCTCTAAGTTGACTTTCAGTTTTAAGTTTTGAACCAGCTACGTTTCAGAGCATAATAATTGCGGAAATAGTTCTGTCTTCATATAATTTTGTGATTTTAGCCTATTTTTTGAAATTTTGCAGCAACGGCCCCCTGTTTTAATTAAAACCTGTCCTGTTATGATATTATACTCACAAAACTTTCCAATTTTCACACCTAATGTAACTGCCAGGACATTTTTAAAACTGAAATTTACACAATTAAACCAATTCCAAACCGTTCTGCGATTTCTGCCTTTTAAATACACAACAAGCAAAGAAAGGTTTGAAATGGCCCATGTTTAGCTAATTTTACTGCTAATATCAGCCGTTCAAACCGTAACAACCTGTCTTAAACAACTAAGTGCACCTTATGGTGCCTAACACAAAGCCATTAATCAAATACATGATATAGCAGTTTCTGGTTGCAATACAAATTTAGGGAGATCAAGAGAGGTAGAGGAAGGGCCTTTGTCCCGTAAAGTTCATGAACCGAATCTGGAAAAAGGCTCTTAAACTGTTTGTTACAACAACCTGCAAACAAAGAAAACTGGAAAGGTATAGCCTTCTTTAGGCTATCCTAGTGCTAGTCCTAAATTGGACTTGACATAGAGCCTGTATGACAAGTTAGTAGTGACCAGAGAGGTCCACTCAAGAGTTCCAGCATTCTAATATTACATCATACATAGCATACATATTCAAGGTAGATATGCAACAAGTAAAAGATTCATGCTTCAAGACATACCTCTTGTAGACTTAAAAATTTAAAGAAACAGAATGACAGTGAATGTGCAGGTAACCAAATAAGACTAGTGAAACACCAGGTGTTTGCTTTAGCGTGAGTAAGAGTAGAATGCTTTTCCAATAGAGAAAGAGAGTAGAGAGGGTGTTGAAGATGTAAGAAAGGTGTGAAGCCTATGAGAGTGAGAGGATTTACTGAAAGTGTTGAAGTGTATGGAGAGAAACAGAGGAATGAGTCCTGAAGGTGTAAGTTCTCTGTTGTAAAATGTATTCAGAGATGGAGAGGAAAAGGAAGCTTCTTGAGCCTTTTTCAGTATGTCCAGTTGTGTGTGTTTAGTCTAGTAGAAGAGGTCTTTAAGCTAGAGAGGAGTAGAAAAAGGGGGGCCAGTATTCCAGTGCCTTTTGCTTCAAGATTGTTATGTATTTATAGTGTAAAGAGAGGTCTTGGCAACCAATTCAGCTAAGGAAATAAGGAGGTCAGTTTTTACTTCAAAAAGGAAAAGAAAATATTCCAATTTTATCAAATAAAGGAAGGAAACTGTAAAATCTTATCCCAGATTGTCAATCACTAACTTGAAGGCAAATAGATCAACATATTATGCACACAAATACAATGTACTTGGACAGTTTAGAAAAGACACTATCCTTTATCAATCAGTCTAGAAAATTAGTTAACAATTTAACGGTAGAAATCATTTAATTAGGGACTGATTTAAGGTTAGGAATCCCATAACTCAAGGGAAAAATAATGTAGTATTCACACATGGACAAATGAAAGTATTTTCATTCTGTCAAACTAGAAGGAGAAATACATATACAGCATATGAGTTTTGGCTAGACTGTTTATATCAATTGTAAGGATATTTTCTTTATACGGCTAACGTTTTCAAAATTCAAACAAAGAGTAGTACAACATATGTATTCCAAACAGAACTCTTCAACAGTGAACTTGTCAAACGATGGGGATACTTTTTAAATTACAATTGTCACAGAATAACAGCGAGGCATGGTATTACTGCAAGATTTCAATAGAAAGAATAATGTCATATGGTCGGACACTTTTCGACTCAGTTAAGCTAATGCGAATTCAGTTAAGAGAATTCCATATTCGACGCTCAACTTCACGTTAAAACAGTCTAAACGCAAGCAATCGTATACTCATGAATTAAATTATTGTTAAAACAGCCGAAGTCATCAACTAACTTTAATTTCGGAGCAAACAAGCATATACTTATGAATCTGAATTAAGAAAAAAATTAATGTACATGTAATCTCTGGGATTTAAACATAAAAATAAGGAGAGGAAGGATGTTACCCGTTTTCAAGACCGGGTCGGGTTACGCCCGAACTCGATCAGTTTTTGCTCATTTTCAGTATTTCAAGTTTGAATCATGGTTACTTGCCTTATGCGTGCTAAATTAGCGTGTATCGCGTCTTGTTTGATCCAGATTCGACGAGATTCGCTCAATCCTTTCTTCTTCCTTTTCGGTTTCCGTATAAAGAGAGAGAAGATGATTTGTTCCTTTTTTCCGTGTGAAAACGACAAGGGAGAGAGAGGGATGAGCGGAGATAGCGGAGGAGGCGACGGGGTTTGGGCAGTTTTAGGGTGTATTGGGTCAGAAACGGGGGAAAGGGGGAGAGAGGAAGTGAGAGTGGCGGCTGATTTTGGGAAAGGGAGAAGGGAGTTATGTTCTAGGGTTTCGGGGTGAGGTGTGTGTTTGGATATATTAAAACACAAGATTTGTTATGATCCGTTGGATTAAACGAACGATGGTGCAGATCTGTCCACGTAGGCGTGTGGGTGAGTGTATATATGTGAGCATATGGAGAATGGGGGCTTTGAGGGGTTGTACTACGTGCATAAGTGAGTTGTACGCCTGCTAAATGTGTGTGTACTTTGTGCTATAAGTGTATTTAGTGAGGTGTAGGCTTATGTGAAGCTTAGGTGGCGTACACGTGGACAAAAGGTGATGACGTGGACGTGAATATAGTGGAAATGGAATTGTAAGATAGAAAAATGGCTAATATTTAATCAAAATACTTATAAATACAAATAATTAGAATAAAAATAGGAAATTTTATAAATAATTATGAATAAATATATTTAATTATAAATAAATATAGATGACCACAAATATTAATAATTAGATATAAATAAGTCGCAAATAATTATTAAATAATGTCATAATGCGTTAAATTGCATGAAATAGCATACATAGTTTGAAAAATAGCCTAAATAAATGTAATTACGTAATATAGTCACAATTAAATAAATACTATATAAATAGGGGATTAATAATAATATTACATACGTAAATGTATGTTGTCTAATGCAATTTTGTTTGGAAAATTACTATTATCGATTTTAATTAAATATAGCCAAATTGCGAAAAATGGTGGGATAAAATTGGGTGTCAACAGCTGTCCCTCTTTGCCCCGGGATGATGAAAGAGTCTTCGGGCAAAAATAGTTGACGGAATAACCAATTTTGTCACGATTGGTAGGCAAAAAGATTGAATGGGGAAGAATGGGGGGTTTTTGAGGTGTTTTTGGCTGAAACCCCGGTCTCTGAGTTGCCTACATATCTCGGGTGTCACGAGAATCAGGCCGTGTGTAGTTCTAGAATGGATTGTTGCCTGTGTGAGATGTTTATGACGCACGATTTTGGATGTAAAGACTAAACTTATTCAAGTATGTAAAGTTTAGATTCGTGTATGCTTTGTCTTTTGGCAAGGTGAATGAAAAATAAAGCAAAGGTATTGTCGGAGATGAAATAACCTCGATAGATCGAGCGTGGGAAAAGAGGCTTACAATCATCCTAGTTATGAAGATGTGGTGCACGACACACCCACAAAGAGGAGTTTACACAGACATAGTTTCCACTTCATCTCGATAAATGGGTGATCTCATCTTCAATATTACCTTGACTGAGCTAGGAAATATTTGAGGAGCGAATTTTATAAATGCGCACGATTCAAATGGATGGGCGCGATTAAGCACGAAAATACGCACGATTGACGCAACTGGATATGGATAGGGAGGAATATGAAACTGACACCCCATTGATAAGGAAGGATTAGGTAGGCCACTGGTGCGAGTATGGAATTGTAGCTTGGAACTCGGCAAGATAGGTAGCTTGCGGGTATAGCAAAAGGCATTGTTTGTAGGGTTAGGCTTTGCTTTGTATGTGTTTGAGGTTTTATGGTTGCATGATTGGTAGTGATATTGGGAACAGGCGTGAGTATGGCACAGGGGCTTGTTGAGAAATCAGGGAGTACCCTGCAGCAAAATCATGATAAATGCAATAGATATAAAGATGAAGATAAAGTAGACTTCCCTGTTGAGCCGGGTGGTTGTTTTGTCTCATGCTTGTTTGATTGGTGTCTCATCCAAATGTCTTTCCAATGCTATGCCCACCAATGCGGACCTTACTCTGCTGTAAATTGTTGAAGTATGCCCACAAACACGGACCCTACGCTTGTTTGATTGATATCTCGTCCACAAACATGGACTCCAACTTTCCATCCAGTGACACAGATCATATGTCTCTTCGATACTTAAGGTGCTTTCAATGTTGAACTGTATCCACAGGCACGGATCCTGTGTTGAACTGCCCACAAACGCGGACTCCATCATCCACAATCGCAGATTCTTATTCTACTTCAGAGCGCTGAACTATGTCCACAAATGCGGACCCTATACCTTCAATTGCTGAATTGTCCACAAACGCGGACCTTATATATATCCACCGACGCAGATTCTATGGATTTCATGTCCACCGATGCAGACCCTATGTATCCACCGACATGGAATCTATGCCTCTCAAATTGATATCATGTCCACCGCTGTGGACCCTATATATCCACCGAATTGGATTCTATGATTGTCAAATGATGCCATGTCCACAGACGCGGACCCTATATATCCACCGACATAGATCCTATGCTTCTCAAATTGATGTCATGTCCACCGCTACAGACCCTGTATATCCACCGACATGGATTCTATGCTTGTCATATCCATCAATGCAGACCCTATACATCCACCGACATGGATTCTATACTTCTCAAATTGATGTCATGTCCACCGATGCAGACCCTATATATCCACCGACATGGATTCTACACTTCTCAAATTTATATCGTGTCCACCGCTGCGGACCCTATATATCCACCGAAATGGATCCTATGCTTGTCATGTCCACCGATGCAAACCCTATATATCCACCGACATGGATTCTACACTTCTCAAATTGATGTCATGTCCACCGATACAGACCCTATATATCCACCGACATGGATTCTACACTTCTCAAATTTATATCGTGTTCACCGATGCGGACCCTATATATCCACCGACATGGATCATATGCTTGTCATGTCCACCGATGCAGACCCTATATATCCACCGACATGGATTCTACACTTCTCAAATTGATGTCATGTCCACCGATGCAGACCCTATATATCCACCGACATGGATTCTATGCTTGTCATGTCCACCAATGCAGACCCTATACATCCACCTACATGGATTCTATACTTCTCAAATTGATGTTATGTCCACCGCTGCGGACCCTATATATCCACAACCATGGATCCTATGCTTGTCATGTCCACCGATGTAGACCCTATACATCCACCGACATGGATCCTATTCTTGTCAAATTTATGTCATGTCCACTGCTGCGGACCCTGTATATCCACCGACATGGATTCTATGCTTGTCATGTCCACCGATGCAGACCCTATACATCCACCGACATGGATTCTATTCTTGTCAAATTGATGTCATGCCCACAGACGCGGACCCTATATATCCACCAACATGGATTCTTAAAATTGATGTCGTGTCCACAGACGCGGACCCTATGTATCCGCCAACGCAGATTCTATGCTCTGATAATCTGATAGATTTTGCTTTGCAAGAGTTGTTTAGGTATACTTGGTACCTATGTAATTCTGCAATCAAAGAAAAATTGTGAGTTTTTTGGGGGAGGTTGACTTGCGCATTCGTGGTACTGCACTCTGCTGCTGCATCTTGTATAATTGTTTCCTTTGTAATATCTCTCTTTTCGAGTGTCAAACCTTAGTCGAGCTGTGGGCAAAAAGGGAGAATGCATGTGCTTTGTGAAAATTATTTTTAAAGAGTAATTCAAATTTGTTCCATTGAATCATAGACCGCGACGTGTTGTTTGGACATAATCTCCTCTATGTCCATTTGTTGTTCAAAGATCTTTCATCTTGAAATTTTGAGCTATATTTTGAGGGAAGCTCAAAATTTCTGCACCAGTGTGCTGCTTGTATTCTCTAGAATTTTTAAGGTCCCTCAAAAATTCTACCCCAGTGTGTTAAAATGTACTCTTCGAATTTTTGAGGGATACTCAAAAAATTCTGCCCTAGTGTCCAATAAAATTCTCTTATGATGTGACCGTGCCTTGCGTAGGCTGCCTACGTATCCCTTTTTGGGAATCAGGTCGCTACGTTGTTCAAATCCATTAAAGATGAATGTTGCTCGATTTGTAGTATCTCTTGATTGTATCTCAAATGATCTTGTTCATTTTTCTCGATTTAGAGAATTCTACTTCAGGGCCAACTATAATTTACTAAACTCCTTGTTAAATTCCTTTGCCTTTATATTTCTTGTTTTGTCTGTCACTTGCTCCAGTATGTTTTTGGCCCATTTGGGATTGTCCAATTCTGCTCCTTATATGTATTTCTACTGTATCGCTTTAAGTCATTTTCTCAATATCTTCTTGATGCTCTTGCTTCAATTGTCTGCTATAAGATTTTCATGAAGTTCCTCGAATGTCTTTTGTCAAATCACCATAGCCTGGTTTGTACTCGTCATTTTGGACTGCTTCCTCACGTCGCAGTCGCAGATTCAATGGAAATAAAATAACTTTACTGAAAGTGAATGATGCATGCTTAAAATAGAAATGGAAATGATTTTATTATTGGACTTGAGAAAAAGTCTTTGAAACGAAACAACGATGCAACAAAGTTGAACAACAAAGAAAACAAAAGCTAACGACTCGGAGTCGTGTTTTATTTAAGAAAATAACTAATGCCCCAGCTCCACTAAGGTTCTCGGCATGCTCGGAATGTGCTGTAGATTCAGTTGTTCAGCTTCAGCTTTCTAGATGTTCAGGGCTTCAGTATGCTTTTCAAGAGCCGCATCATATTCTTCCATGAATAGCTCATTTAGACTGGTCAGCTCATCTTCTATACCGTGAACACCTTCGGCAAGTCCTTCTCCCTTGAGAGTTTTCATGCAGCTTGAAAAGATGGATGCTTGTTTCAGAGTTGGAACAAACTGCTCTAGTGAATGATAACCTCTTGTATCTTTTGTAACACTTTTTCCTTTGCAAACCAAGACGTACCCCATGCCAAACTTGTGTTTATCAAACACTGTTTTTGCTTTTATAATCGTGCCTTTCAGATTGCACTCTTCGCCGAAGTCAATCATATTCACCTTCTCATCTCCATGATTAGGTAGTGGATTATTGTGCACATTTGGTGTCTTCAAGTGAATGATCTTTTCATCTATTAGGTCTTGAATCTTATCTTTCAATGCAAAACATCTCTCCGTCTCATGCCCCGGTCCACCTGAGTGGTATGCGCACCTTTTGCTGTAATCAAAGTGTGGTGAAGGATTGTCTGGCACCTTTTGAGGGATCGGAACAATAAGCCCAGCAGCTCTCAATCTCTCGAACAATTGGGTGCGAGATTCAGCTAATGCAGTGTAGTTTCTTTTGGGTCTTTGGTTTGCATCAGGGCGAGGCCTAGGAGAGTATGGTAATGCATTTTGGTAGTTAGTTTGAGTATTTTGCTGGTATGATGGACGGCTTGGTGCTGGGGTTTGGAATATAGGCCGAGTGGGTTGAGTGTTGTAAACGGGATATTCAGGTGGTATGTGATGGTATGGTGGTGGTGTTTGGTAATAGTGGGTTAAAGCAGGGTCTTGAATGGTTGCAGCAAAAGAGACTTCATCTTTCTTCTTTTTGGAGAGACTCACATTTCCTGACTGGATAGCCTTATTAGTAGCTTGTAGTGCAGCTAGGCTAATAATCTTTCCACTTTTCAGTCCTTCTTCTACGTCATCTCCCATCAACACTACATCAGCAAACTTCTGATTTTTCATATGCAACAGCTTATCGTAATAGACATCCTCTTGAATGCGGATGAATATGTTCACTATTTCTTTTTCATCCATAGCGGGTTGTACCTTGGCAGCTTCTGCTCTCCACCTAGTAGCATATTCTCTTAACGTTTCAGTGGGTTTCTTTTTCAACTTTTTCAGGTAGAAACGATCTGGTACCATTTCAGTGTTGTACACAAATTGTTCTACGAAATCTGCTGCCATGACTTCCCAACCAAGCCACGTGCCAGGCTTCTGCTTAGAGAACCAACTCAAAGCCTCTCTGATCAAGCTCCGACTGAATAGCTTTACTCGTACTTTCTCGTCTTCTCCTGCTCCAATCAACTTGTCACAATATGCTCTCAGATGTGCCATAGGGTCTCCAGTGCCATTGAACAGGTCGAACTTTGGTATCTTGTATCCGTCTGACAGTTTCAAAGTAGGATAGATGCACAAGTCTTCATAAGCTAAACCTTTAGTGGTCTTGCCTAACTGAAACTTCTTAAAGGCTGCCTCCAGCTTACGAACTTTCTCTTTTGTCCCATCATCATTGGCTTCATCCTCCGCCCATTCATAATTTTCATGGTTTTTGACTGGTGAAGTGAGTTGTTTGGTTTCAGCAGTGAACATGGGATTGTAATGCTGCGGATATGTGGTGTTGGTGTGAGGTAAGTTCGTGTTTGGGTAAGTAGGATATGCAGGGAGTGGTGCTTGATAAGTGGTGGGTAGGGTTGCTTGGTAATTAGCAGGTGGTGTTGTTTGGTAAGGAGCTGGTTGTGTTATTTGGTAAGTAGTAGGTGGCGCTGCTTGGTATGTGGCTGGTGGTATTGTTTGGTAAACAACAGGTGGATCAGTTGGGTGTATAGGGTCTTTTCCGTTAGGGCGGGCTGACCCACTTGCATCGACAGGCTCTCCTAAATGGGCAGAGTTAACAACGGGTAAATTGGCCATTGTCATTTTCTTTTCAAGTTCTTTAATTCTTTGCTCTAAAGTAGCAACATGTTCATCATACCCAATCAAGGCAAGTTTGCGGGGTGTCCCATTATTCCCAATGTTATCGTCACTAAGAGCAGCATTATTCAACTCCGACATGATGTTTCGCTTTCCTCTTCTTCTAGTTTGTGAGGGGGAGGAGTTGTAACTGGTCCCCTGATTCTCGTTCGGTACTGATGCTCGGCCAGAATGTACAAGTCAACCTCAGGAGTGAGAGTAAAACTTAAACACGAAAACAATGAGTTAGTGTCGAGGTAATAATTACCAAATGCAAGACATATCACTCCTTATAATGCAAAGGACCTCTCTTGTATCGGAGGTAGGCCTAACAAGACCAACACATATAAGATGCATGATAGGCGTCATTTGGACGAAGTTGGCTAATGGACTTTAACATACCAAGGATGTTAAGCTTTCCTAACTTTGAGTATGGTATTTAAAATTGAACGTGTATCGTGTGTCATCCCATTTGTTCTCATAACCTAAAATTAGTAAAATAATTTTATAAAGTAATTGATTTTATTGTATAAATAGCATCTTTTGGGTAAATAGGAACACTAATTGATCTTGCTACATTAAAAGTAGAAGAAATTTGTATAAAAATTAATTTCCTTCGTATCCCAAAAATAATTTTATAAAGTAATTGGTTTTGTATGAATGTAGAAATAAAAAATTTCATACGTAAATAGAAATAAATAATTGATTTCTATAACAATTTCTATTTATATAAATAAATAATTGATTTTGTTACACAAAAATAGAAAAATTAATTTAAAGTCTGTTTTCTTTGATCTTCCAAATTTTCATGGCTTGTGACATCATCCAACAAAAAATAATTGGATGATCCACACTTTTGAGAACAAATGGTCTACATAAGACACGTTCAACTTTAAATAAATGCACACGTAACACATATGGTGAGCTAGTAGACTTAAACATGAGTCGAAGTCAAAATTTTCCTAAATATGACATGATGCATAATTTCTAAACAAGTGCAACTAAGAGTTGGGTAATCTAGACAAGGACATGGTTCTCCCAGGCAGACAACCAAGGGGTGGGAACATTTAGAATTGTTGGTTGTACCACAGACCAACTAGATTCTAACTGTTCCTCCTAAAGGGTTATTTGAGAGTGAAACGACCGTGAGATCCACGTAATCGTTTGCGTGTGTGTAAGTGTCAATATTCTAGGAGTGGAGGAACATGAACGGAATGCAACAAATAATACAATAATATACTAAATATCATATTATCAAAAATTGCAAAAAAAAAAAAAAATAATAATAATAATAAATAAAAGGCTACCCACCTGCAAAGAGAAAAAGTTAATACTGAAATAAAAATAATAAAAGCAATAATAAACCCAATACAAAAATCGTAATGGTTAGAACATTTAATCCCCAGCAGAGTCGACACTCTGTCGCACCCCACTTGAATGTAAGTGAGTTTTCGACTTGGGGTAACTCGTTTGGAGTTAGGAGTTTTGGAGTCGCCACCTAATAAATTATTCTAAGCGTATTAGGTCACCTATTAATTTCTAATTTCATTTTAAAGAATAACTCTAGGTTGGTCTACTAATCGGAGATTCGGGTAAGTGTTCAAGTTAACTTAGAAGGAAGGGATTAGGCACCTCCTCAGTTCCACTAAACGTGGTTCCCGGCCGATTTTTATATTGGGTTTTAACATGTAAGGAAACTAAGAGGAAAAAAAATTAAATAAAATAAGCAAAGAGGATATGTATGCAAACAAGTTAAAAGATATGAAAATAGGCAGTTCAGTATAAACAGTCTCAATTTACAGACGTCTTACATATATAGCTACAATTTGCAATGTTAGGCAAAGCTAACAAATATTGTCATCTTATACTTTAATTAACACAAGTTAACTTCTAAGTAACAAAATATGGAGTAAACATATAGTAAAAAAATAAGCGCCACTAAATGATAGCATCGTGATATTATTGGTCACATATCTTTAACTTTGGTGGCGACTTCTAGTGAGAGGTCGCGTTTAAAATAGTTTGATTTAAATTAAAGAGGATATATTCAAAATAATTATGCATATAAAGTAATATCCGATTAAAAACACAACATGTTGAGCATATATTAACGTAATGATATATTTAAATTAAGTAAACGATAGATATCAATTTACTATATAAATTAGTGAATAAATAATGGTAATATAATTAAGGAGTGAGTATGACATTTAAAAATGCATTAACTAATGTGATAAGCAAATAATATAGAATCAAAAGGCTAATTTAAAAGTATAATAAAGAAAATAGTATAATTTTCAGGATTTGCAGAATTAATCCTATTGCAGTATGGACTTGTAATTCTAGCCCTTATTGGAAAACATAATTTCCAGCATACCAGGATTGCTCAAATGGTCTAATTTGACTTTCAGTTTTCAGTTTTGAACCTGCTACGCTTCAGAGCATAATAATTGCGGAAATAATTCCGTCTTCATATAATCTTGTGATTTTAGCCTATTTTCAAAAATTTTGCAGCAACAGCCCCATGTTTTAATTAAAACCTATCCTGTTATGATATTAAACTCACAAAACTTTCCAATTTTCACACCTAATGTAACTGCCAGGACATTTTTAAAACTGAAATTTACACAATTAAACCAATTCCAAATCGTTCTGCGATTTCTGTCTTTTAAATACACAACAAGCAAAGAAAGGTTTGAAATGGCCCCTGTTTAGCCAATTTTATTGTTAATATCAGCCGTTCAAACCATAACAACCTGTCTTAAACAACTAAGTGCACCTTATGGTGCTTAATACAAAGCCATTAATCAAATACATGATATAGCAGTTTCTGGTTGCAATACAAATTTAGGGAGATCAAGAGAGGTAGAGGAAGGGCCTTTGTCCCGTAAAGTTCATGAACCGAATCAGGAAAAAGGCTCTTAAACTCTTTGTTACAACAACCTGCAAATAAAGAAAACTGGAAAGGTATAGCCTTCTTTAGGCTATCCTAGTGCTAGTCCTAAATTGGACTTGACATAGAGCCTGTATGACAAGTTAGTAGTGACCAGAGAGGTCCACTCAAGAGTTCCAGCATTCTAATATTACATCATACATAGCATACATATTCAAGGTAGATATGCAACAAGTAAAAGATTCATGCTTCAAGACATACCTCTTGTAGACTTAAAAATTTAAAGAAACAGAATGACAGTGAATGTGCAGGTAACCAAATAAGACTAGTGAAACACCAGGTGTTTGCTTTAGCGTGAGTAAGAGTAGAATGCTTTTCCAATAGAGAAAGAGAGTAGAGAGGGTGTTGAAGATGTAAGAAAGGTGTGAAGCCTATGAGAGTGAGAGGATTTACTGAAAGTGTTGAAGTGTATGGAGAGAAACAGAGGAAGGAGTCCTGAAGGTGTAAGTTCTCTGTTGTAAAATGTATTCAGAGATGGAGAGGAAAAGGAAGCTTCTTGAGCCTTTTTCAGTATGTCCAGTTGTGTGTGTTTAGTCTAGTAGAAGAGGTCTTTAAGCTAGAGAGGAGTAGAAAAAGGGGGGCCAGTATTCCAGTGCCTTTTGCTTCAAGATTGTGATGTATTTATAGTGTAAAGAGAGGTCTTGGCAACCAATTCAGCTAAGGAAATAAGGAGGTCAGTTTTTACTTCAAAAAGGAAAAGAAAATATTCCAATTTTATCAAATAAAGGAAGGAAACTGTAAAATCTTATCCCAGATTGTCAATCACTAACTTGAAGGCAAATAGATCAGCATATTATGCACACAAATACAATGTACTTGGACAGTTTAGAAAAGACACTATCCTTTGTCAATCAGTCAAGAAAATTAGTTAACAATTTAAGGGTAGAAATCATTTAAATAGGGAGTGATTTAAGGTTAGAAATCCCATAACTCAAGGGAAAAATAATGTAGTATTCACATATGGACAAAAGAAAGTATTTTTCATTCTGTCAAACTAGATGGAGAAATACATATACATCATATGAGTTTTGGCTAGACTGTTTATATCAATTGTAAGGATATTTTCTTTATACGGCTAACGTTCTCAAAATTCAAACAAAGAGTAGTACAACATATGTATTCCAAACAGAACTCTTCAACAGTGAACTTGTCAAACTATGGGGATACTTTTTAATTTACAATTGTCACAGAATAACAGCGAGGCATGGTATTACTGCAAGATTTCAATAGAAAGAACAATGTCATATGGTCGGACACTTTTCGACTCAGTTAAGCTAATGCGAATTCAGTTAAGAGAATTCCATATTTGACGCTCAACTTCATGTTAAAACAGTCTAAACGCAAACGATCGTATACTCATGAATTAAATTATTGTTAAAACAGCCGAAGTCATCAACTAACTTTAATTTCGGAGCAAATAAGCAAATAGTCATGAATCCGAATTAAGAACAAAATTAATGTACATGTAATCTCTGGGATTTAAACATAAAAATAAGGAGAGGAAGGATGTTACCCGTTTTCAAGACCGGGTCGGGTCGGGTTACCCCCAGACCCGAACAGTTTTTTCTTATTTTCAGTATTTCAAGTTTGAATCATGGTTACTTGCCTTATGCGTGGTAAATCAGCGTGTATCACGTCTTGTTTGATCCCGATTCGACGAGATTCGCTCAATCCTTTCTTCTTCCTTTTCGGTTTCCATAGAAAGAGAGAGAAGGTGATTTGTTCCCTTTTTCCGTATGAAAACGACAAGGGAGAGAGAGGGATGAGCGGAGATGGCGGAGGAGGCGATGGGGTTTGGGCAGTTTTAGGGTGTATTGGGTCAGAAACGGGGGAAAGGGGGAGAGAGGAAGTGAGAGTGGCGGCTGATTTTGGGAAAGGGAGAAGGGAGTTATGTTCTAGGGTTTCGGGTGAGGTGTGTGTTTGGATATATTAAAACACAAGATTTGTTCTGATCCGTTGGATTAAACGAACGAACGGTGCAGATCTGTCCACGTAGGCGTGTGGGTGAGTGTATATATGTGAGCATATGGAGAATGGGGGCTTTGAGGGGTTGTACTGCGTGCAGAAGTGAGTTGTACGCGTGCTTAATGTGTGTGTACTTTGCGCTATAAGTGTATTTAGTGAGGTGTAGGCTTATGTGAAGCTTAGGTGGTGTACACGTGGACAAAAGGTGATGACGTGGACTTGAAATAATGGAAATGGAATTGTAAAATAGCAAAATGGCTAATATTTAATCAAAATAATTATAAATACAAATAATTAGAATAAAATAGGAAATTTTGTAAATAATTATGAATAAATATATTTAATTATAAATAAATACAGATGACCACAAATAATAATAATTAGATATAAATAAGTCACAAATAATTATTAAATAATGTCATAATGCGTTAAATTACATGAAATAGCATACATAGTTTGAAAAATAGCCTATATAAATGTAATTACGTAATATAGTCACAATTAAATAAATACTATATAAATAGGGGATTAATAATAATATTACACACGTAAATGTATGTTGTCTAATGCAGTTTTGTTTGGAAAATTATTATTATCGATTTTAATTAAATATAGCCAAATTGCGAAAAACGGAGGGACAAAATTGGGTGTCAACAATGTTCAGATGACTCCTACTTTAGAAGAGATCTCGGGTTTGACTAATGCAGTGTTTAGGGCAAGAAGTGCACAGCACCTCGCTTTGTGAGGGTCGAGGAGTTCCTACGGGACATGAGTCTGCGCTCTGATACACAGTTATTGAGTTTGGCCTCAGGTTAATTTAGTTTGGAGTATCTTTATGCTCTTTATTGGCGAGGAGATGGTTACACAGAGCATCGGTCGGGATTCATCACTAGGTTTAGTCATGAGGAATGGAATCGCTTTAGGTAAAGAGCTTTCATGATCGCTTTCCTTGGTCTTATGGTCTTCCCAATGGAGAATGGACAGATCTTTATCCATACCTCTTGGGTCGTGAAAGCTCTATTTGGGGGATTTCCAAATTCTACTGTCGTGCCAATGATCTTGGGTAGTATATATCGTGCTTTGACCCGATGCAAAGAGAAAGGGGCCCGATTTTTTCGAGGGTTGCAACTTGTTGTTGCAAGTATGGTTTGTTGAGCATTTGTTTGGCCGTTCTGACCCTACTCCACTACCTGATGAGTCTAAATGCAATCTAAACACCCATTACTATCATACTCGACATCTTGATCTACCTGAGAGATTTGACGGGTGGGCATAGTACTTGAGCGATCTCACTTTAGAGAATATCCGCTGGCAGGTTAGCTGGTACCCCTCGAAAGAGGGAATATATAGTAGTATGAACCATCCTTTTTTAGTATTAATGGGTCATAAGGGAGCCGAGCTTATTGCCCTACCCGGGTGCTCCGATAGCTTGGGCGCGTTCAGGGTGTCCCTAGAGTAGAGACCGTGGGAGAGTATCGCTTTAAGCATACCATCGGTGAGGTTCCCAAGCACACTCAGTGGTTTTCCATTTGGGATAATATGAGACCTTTGACCTCCAGCACACTGATTATGGACCGATTCAGAGGCGAGCTCACTCCCGAGTATGTTTTCTGGTTCGGTCGACAGCCTGCTTTGGTAGCCATGCCAGCGAGAATGGTTATGGGACCGCATGATGAGGCACTCAGGATCGACATGAAGATACAGATGCATAGGGTAGAGATTGAGGAGAGGTATGCGGGTTTGGTCTACCGTCTTCGTTCTGAGAGGGATGCCGCTCGAGCTGCTTTGGTTGAGAGTGAGGGTTTTGCGCATCAGCACGTAGACACAGTCAGACGACTCCGTGTTATCCACTCTGAGGCATTGACAGAGCGGGACGCCGACATGGCAGCTTTGGTGGAGAGCAGGAGAAGGGAGGATTATCATCGTCATGATTCCATAGATGCTCGAGCTCGACTTGACAGGGCATTGGAGCAGGGAGAGCAGCTCAGGGAGCTAGCACAGGGCCGACTTCAGGATATGCAGGCTGTAGGACAGACTATCAGTGTAGTTTATCGACAGGTTTATGACTCTGCTATGTATGGAGCACAGGCCATTGGTGACTATAGGAGGCTGCCCGCTGAGGACCTACTCCCACATGTGCTTCCCTTCGTCACCAGAGTTGCAGCAGAGTTGGATGGATAGCGTCACACCTTGGTAGAAGGCCCGCAAGTAGATCCCGAGGAGCTACCAGAGGAAGATCCCGACGAGCTATTTGAGTCAGATCCAGAGGATTCGGCTGAGGCAGAGCCCGGATCACCTTAGCAGATATATGTCAGTATGAGATGATGCAGCTCATTGCCTTTTTGTCATTCACTTTGCATCTTGGACATGTCGTAACTTTTCATTATGTATTGGTATTTCTATTTCGAACAGTTGTCTAGTTTGTTTGTTTTAATTTTTAGGAGTACTACTATTGCCCCACGTTGTCAGTGGGTTTATTATTTTAATATTGTATTGTTTCGGCATTTATGAAAAGGAAATTAGAAAATCCAAAGTTAGTGTCTTTATTATCTTAAATGCATTTTTTCTTTCTTTTTTCAATCTGATTTTTGGACCCCTCTTACATTTGAAAAGATATATGATATGAAAGAGAAAAAAAAAAGGGAGTAAGAAAGAAAAAAGGAAAAAGGGAAGGACAAAACAAAAAAGAGCAGAAAAAAAAAAGAAAAAAAAAGAGAAGATAAGGACCCGCTTTGTCTTGATTCGGGATGATGCATCACGATCTTTAGGCATTGGCTAGGCCTACACACAAATTCATGTTATATGCTATCTTGTTGCACTAACCTGTTTGGTTTACTAGCTTGAGCAACTGCCGTGCTGGCCCCACATTCCTACTCCACCAGAATCAAGGGACCACTGCCTGCTCCAGAAGTGGTTGAAGCACCTCTTCAAGAAAACACTCCAATAACGATGGATGAGGAAACTGAGAATACTGAGTTGGTTCGCTTAGCTGAGCAATAGGCCAAGATGACCGAGGACTTTGCAACTATGAAAGAAATGATGACGCAACTGGTTCGTAACTTGGCAGCAGTTCAGGCACCTCATGTTCCGCCAGGTGCTATTGGTTTCATGGCAAATACCCAGCCACCAGGGCAAGGGCAATCCACAGTGGCAGGAGACCCCTGTTACCCTCCGGGATTTGGTCCACAACTGGCAACTGACAATGCAGCCGGACTTTCCACTGTACAACCTGGGGCACAATTCCCGTAACAAGGACAACATGGCCAACCTCAGGTTTCTGCCGCAGCATTCACCGTTCCTACAGTACACACTTTGCAAAGATCAAATAGTGACCCACAGTTAAGGGCCCATGATCAACAATTTGACCAAGATCAGGGTGATGTCTTCCGCCAAAACGAGTCGTATGATCAGGGACACCCAGAATCACATGTTGATATCGAGAGGTTGGGAAAAATAGAAGAGAATGATTTTGCTCGGAAATTGAAAAGCTTGGAGCAAACTGTGAAAAACATACAAGGGCAAGGGGGTAAAATCAATATTTCATACAAAGACCTGTGTTTGTTCCCTCATGTGCCATTGCCTGAAGGTTTGTTGTGCCCAAATTTGATCCGTATACTGGACAAAGTGATCCAAGGATCCACGTGAAGATCTACCTTAACAAAATGAGGGGCATTAAGAAGGATGAATTGTTGATGGCATACTTTGCTGACAGTTTGGGAGGACCAGCAACAGAATGGTTTGTACAAAAAGATGTTTCAAAGTGGGTCATCTTTGATGACATGGCTAGCGCTTTCCTAAACCATTATGGTTACAAAATTGAGGCTGCTCCTGGTCGTTCTTCCTTGAAGACGATCAAAACGAAACCAAGTGAAAGTTTCAGAGAGTATGCCAACAGGTGGCGCAAACAAGCGGCGCGTGTGAGCCCTTTGATCCCAGATGATAAGATAGTTGAAGAGTTCGTCGAAGCACTCGATGAAACATACTACCAAGCGATGGCCTCTACCATTGGGAAGCAGTTCAGTGAAGCAGTGAGAATTGGGGAAATGATTGAGAGGGGAATCAAGGCAGGCAAGATTGTCAGCCAAACAGCTTTGAGAGCCACTACACAAGCGTTGCAATCAGGGTCAGGTACTTTTGGGAAGAAGAAAGAAAAGAAAGATGAAGTGGAAATTGTTGGTCCTGGACCGAGAAGAAATGACGGAAGATACAACGACCGTCAAGGGTACATTCAGACACCCTCGTCGCAACAGTTCTATCCACCTCATGGCCAACAATTTGCCATGCCACAGTTCTCATTCCCTGTTAATGCAGAATCTTATTCTCAGCTGCTATCTGGTCCACAATGGCGTGCACCCCCTGCCCCAGTTCATTATAACAACCCACAAGGACATGCTCAATTCCCAACTCAGTAGGAGATGCCTTATCGTCCACGGGGTCCACCAGGTTTTCGTCCAAACATGCAGGAAAGGAACATGCATCAAGAACAGAAGCAATTCACCCCGCTGGGCGAAACTTACACAAACCTGTGTGAAAAACTGCAACAAGCTAACTTGCTGAAACCAATCCCAGGAAACATGAATCCGATAGGGAAGGTGGATCATTCTCGCCGCTGTGCATTCCATTCTGGGGCGCCTGGACATGACATAAAGCAATGTTGGCATCTGAAAAAAGCAATCCAAGTAATGATAGATAACAATCAGATAAAGGTTGTGGGAGACGAGACTCAAAGTGTAAACCAGAATCCTTTGCCAGCTCATAATGTTTAGAATGACGGACATACAGTTGGGATGGTATGCACAGAGGAAGATTTGAAATGGAAAGCTACCAAGAAGATTGTGGCGATCGATCCCTTTTCAGATATTAAATACCAGGAGCCGTTCATTGTTATATCGGCCGCAAGTCCAAATGCATCTGTTGTCAACAAAAGAAGCAAGATGTGGCTGCTGAACTAAGTTTTACAATCCCAGCTATAAAGCCAGAAAAGGTTCAGCCTGATGGGCCAGTGTTTATCGTGCAAGGAGCATCAAGTCAGAAGACTCCAGTCATTGAGTTTAAGGCAAAGCCGTGTGAACCAGTTATCATCACAAAGGCAAAACAACTCCCTGTTACAAGTACAAAAGCTGTTCCCTAGAACTACAACAAAAAAATCGTGTCTTACAAAGGGAAAGAGATTATGGAAGTTGTTGCTGATATTAATGGTTTGACTCGTTCCGGAAGATGTTTCACTCCTGAAGAATTGGGAAAGGCAAAGCCTGGTCGTGAGAACCAAGGACCAATCAAAGAACCAGTGTCAGAGAAAGAAGCCGAGGAATTCCTAAAGAAGATGAGAACGGCGGATTACTCTATCGTCGAGCAGTTAAGAAAGTCACCAGCTCAGATATCACTCTTGTCTTTGCTAATGAACTCTGAAGCACACCGTCGCGCACTACTAAAGATACTGAACGAAGCTTATATTCCTGAAAAAACAACTGTGGCTAATCTAGAAGCACTTGCATGCAGAGTATTTGAGACC
Organism: Petunia x hybrida; assembly: GCA_037355625.1. NCBI lineage: Eukaryota > Viridiplantae > Streptophyta > Magnoliopsida > Solanales > Solanaceae > Petunia > Petunia x hybrida. The sequence continues at coordinate 422,721 of JBBBVM010000472.1, forward strand.
AACCGTGTGACCTTCACTGATGAAGAGCTACCCAAAGAAGGAACTGGTCATAACCGGGCACTTCATATTTCAGTCAAATGTGAGAACTCTTATGTCTCACGGGTGTTAATAGATGGCGGTGCAGGTTTGAACATCTGCCCTCTCACCACATTGAAGAGCTTAAAGGTGGATACCAGTAGGATCAGAGCCAGCTCATCCTCTATTCGTGCTTTTGATGGAGGAGTTCAAGAATCTTTGGGTATCGTTGATCTTGAGTTGACCATTGGCCTTGCAACATTCACAATAGAATTCCAAGTCCTGGAAGCGGATGCATCTTACAATTTGCTATTAGGCCGACCATGGATACACACGTCATTGAAAGCAGGGTGAATCCAGTAGATCCAATTGGTGTGCAAGGAACTTGGGGGCTAGGCTTCAAACCAAAAGCAGCTGATTGCAAGCAAGCAAGAGAGAAGAAGTCCAAAGTTTGGTCCCTCCCGAAGCGAATTCCGTGTCTTGCCCAGTCTTTTGTAGGCTATGTTATGAAGCCGAAGATTATTGCAACGGATGTCAATACAGTGTAAGACAATCAGGATGCACCACTTGATTTGGGTGGCGTCTTTGAAGTTTGTATGGTTCAGCCGGGTGAAGGCTCCAACAATGCCTCAATTCAGTACATTGGCCCGGACGTGCACCTGACTAACTGGAATGCAACTCCCTTCCGCATCAGGAAGGGATCTTGGTAGTCTGTTGTTTTCCAGTTTCTTTTGAATACACTTGCATATTCCAAGGGTTGTATGACAATTGTATTATTTTGCTCATATTTTATTGTAATTCAAACCCTTTTTCATTAATGAAAGGCCTGAGAGCCGAATTTTCCCTAAATCTCTATCTATCTTCCTAATTTTATTCTTATTTTGTTTATCTGTAGTGATGTATCTGATGGTCCTGATATCATGACATGTGCAAGAAACTTACCATCCATCCAGCATCTGCAAACTAATCTTGATTCCATAACCATAGTTGAGGTTGATAGTGATGAGGAACACAATGAAGAGTGTGTTAATGGGGTTGAATATGATGAGGAAAAGGCTGATTTTGAAATAAGTTAGGAAGTGGAACGTCACGACGAAAAGCCTAAACCCAATCTGGCCGATACAGAAGATGTTAACCTTGGGAGCCCTAACAATGTGAGGGAAACCAAGATAAGCATGTATGCTCATCCCGAGGTTGAGTGATATCTTACAAGTGCTTTTTGAATACCGGGATGTTTTTGCCTGGTCATATGATGAAATGCCGGGTTAGAGCTCAGATATGATAGTCCACAAGCTGTCGATCCAACCTGGATTCCCTCCTGTCAGGCAGTTACAACGCAACTTCAAAACTGACATGATCAAGAAAATCCACAATGAAATCATGAAACAGGTCGATGCAAAAGTCATTCAACCAGTCCAGTACACCACTTGGGTTGCAAATGTTGTGCCGGTTCTCAAGAAAGATAGGATAACAAGGATATGTGTCGACTATCGAGATCTGAACAAGGCAAGTCCCAAAGACAATTACTCGTTGCCTAACATTCACACTCTCGTTGACAATTGTGCAAAAAGATGAGATACGGTCCTTTGTTGATTGCTATGCCGGGTATCACCAAATCCAGATGGATGAAGATGATGCATACAAGACATCATTTACTACACCCTGGGGGACAATAGGTTATAGAGTGATACCGTTTGGACTGAAAAATGCTGGGTCAACCTATGTGAGGGCTATGACTGCTATCTTCCATGATATGATGCATGAAGAAATAGAAGTGTATGTGGACGACGTGATTGTCAAGTCCTAAACTGCTGAAGATCACGTGAGGGACCTTAAAAGGTTCTTCGAAAGGCTCCGTAGGTATAACTTGAAGCTGAATCCAGCCAAATGTGCATTTGGTCTGCCCGCTGGAAAGTTGTTGGGCTTCATCGTTAGCAAGCGAGGTATTGAACTGGAACCTGCAAAGATCAAAGCAATACAAGAATTACCTCCACCTCGGACCACGAAGGATATCAAAAGCTTTCTCGGCAGGCTGAATTACATCAGTAAGTTCATCGCCTAACTCACCACAATATGTAAGCCAATTCTGAAATTGTTGAAAAAGGATACGAAGATTGCATGGACTGAAGAGTGCGAAGAAGTATTCGACAAGATCAAGCAATACTTGTCGAACCCTCCTGTATTGGTCCCGCCCGAACCGGGTCGAGCACTGTTTCTATATTTGTCCATCAATGACAACTCATTTGGTTGTGTACTGGGGCAACATGATGCCTCGGGAAAGAAAGAGCAGGCGATCTATTATTTGAGCAAGAAGTTCACCGATGGGGAGGCCAAGTACACTTTGTTGGAAAGGACATGCTGCGCCTTAACTTGGGTCGCACAAAAATTGAAACATTACTTGTTGTCCCATACCACCTACCTCATATCCCGGATGGACCCACTGAAGTACATATTTCAGAAGTCGATGCCAACAGGCAAACTGGCAAAATGGTAGATCTTGCTCACAGAATTTGACATAGTCTATGTCACCAGAACTGCAATGAAAGGTCAAGCTTTAGCCGACCACCTGGCTGAGAATCCGGTGGATGATGACTATGAGCCATTGAAAACTTACTTCCCCGATGAGAAGGTGGATACATTAGAATTGATCAATGAAGAGGAACATGTGTGGAAAATGTACTTTGATGGCGCTTCAAATTCAAAGTGTCACGGTGTTGGGACGGTTCTCATTTCTCCCACAGGGCATTATTACCCGGCCGCAGCCCAACTTCATTTCAGTTGCACTAATAATACAGTTAAATATGAAGCATGCATAATGGGTTTGCGCATGGCACTGGATATGGACATCAATGAATTATTGGTGATCGGAGATTCAGATCTTTTGATACGCCAAATGAAAGGTGAGTGGGAAACCTGAGACCTTAAGTTGATCATGTACAAACAGTGTATGGATGATCTCCGTCAAAGGTTCGATGCTCTAAAGATCAAATACGTCCTAAGAATACACAATGAACAGGCTGATGCATCCTGATAAAGCTCACATTGACCCGTTAGAGATCAAGGTTCAAAGTCAACATGCCTACTGTAATATGGTCGAAGAGGAAATAGATGGCCAACCATGGTATTTAGACATTAAGAATTTTCTACAAGATGTGACATATCCGCCAACGGCATAAAGCAATCAGAAAAGAACCCTTCGACGACTTGTGAGTGGTTTCTTTCTGAGCGGGGGAGTGGTGTACAAAAGAACACCAGATTTGAGACTGTTAAGATGCATGGATGAAACTGAAGCCACGAGGATTCTCAATGATATACTCAGAGATGTGTGGACTCCACATGAGCGGGTACGTGTTAGCAAAGAAAGTGCTCAGAGCAGGATACTTTTGGCTAAACATGGAACACGATTGCATAACCTTTGTGCGAAAGTGCCATCAATGTCAAGTGCACGGTGATTTAATACACTCTCCTTCCCTAGAGTTGCACACAATGTCAGCTCCTTGGCCTTTTTCAGCATGGGGGATGGACGTTATTGGCCCTATAGAACCAAGAGCATCAAATGGACATAGATTCATTTTGGTTGCCATTGATTACTTCACCAAATGGGTCGAAGCGGTCACTCTCAAGTCCGTGACCAAGAAAGCCGTGGTGGATTTTGTTCATTTCAACATTATTTGTCGCTTTGGTATCCCAAGTACCATTATCACTGATAATGCGGCAAATCTGAACAGTCATCTGATGAAGGAAGTGTGTGAAAGATTCAAAATCACGCACCGAAACTCCACACCTTACCGGCCAAAATCCAATGGTGCTGTTGAAGCAGCAAATAAGAATATCAAGAAAATCCTCAGGAAGATGATACAGGGATCCCGTGATTAGCATGAGAAGCTGCCTTTTGACTTACTCGGTTACCGCACAACCGTGCGCACTTCCATAGGTACGATTCCATATTCATTGGTGTATGGAACTGAAGCAGTCATACCAGCCGAAGTTGAAATACCATCACTCTGAATCATTGTAGAAGCAGAAATTGAGGATGCAGAATGGGTGAAAACCAGGCTAGAACAATTGTCATTTATTGATGAGAAGAGGCTCAATACAGTTTGTCACGGCCAACTTTATCAACAAAGAATGGCACGTGCATACAACAAGAAGGTTCGCTACCGCGATCTGAAAGAAGGGAAATTGGTTCTGAAGCGAATCTTCCCTCACCAGGAAGAAGCTAAAGGAAAATTTTCCTCCAAATTGGCAAGGACCATACTTGATAATGAAAGTGTTGCCAAACGGTGCCTTATACTTAACGGATCCAGAAAGAAGGACCACCGAGATGCCAGTCAATGCAGATGCATTCAAGAGATAATACATATGAGCTTCAGGCCAACTTTATTTTGTTAAGATAGACATTCTCCTACCCAAAACATTGTACTCTTTGATGGCCTTTAGAGCCTTGCACTTCCTGGTTGTAAACTCTATTTGGGTAATATGAATATGAACTACAACAAGGTAAATCAATCCTTAGAAAGACAAAGATTGGATTGTTTTTTTGTAACATATCCATTTTTTTCTTTGTCTATTGACTGAGTTCCCCTTTTTTGTTTGCCTTTTCCAATATGTGAGATGTGGGGATGAAGCTCTGAAGTCACTTAGTCGAACTATAAAACTATAAAGAAAGGGAGGCTAAGGTTATGAAGTAAGGTCAGCTGGTTAAGGAAAGCTCAGGTTAAAAAAGAGGTCTTTATTGAAGAGGCTTTGCACCTGAAATAGGACTAATGCAGATCAAGAAGAATGGTCTAGGCTTTAGAACAGATGAAGATGCAAGGGGTTCCGGCTATGCCTGGCCATCATAACATTCATAAACGAGATTGATAGATGAATAGAGGAGCTTGCGATGGGACGGATGCGACTTCCCTTAGTTGGTTTGGGTGGCATAGCCCGTTGCATAAGCCCCCCCCCCCCCCCTTTATGAAATTAAATTGAAAAACATCAAAACAAAATTGACATTAAGTTGTCAGAGCTACGTTTTGACCTGATTCCTCTCAAAAGGATACGTAGGCAGCCATTCGGTTGCAGTCATAACATGGAAGAGTTCTTTTCTTTCCTGTCTCACATTGACGTAAAACCTTGCCTCCAAGTTTGCGGCCAATACAAAAGAAATGCAGAGCCCCAGTTTATGCTAAACTGGGGTAGATTTTTTATTTCTGCTTTCCAAAATAATCTCAGGGGTTAGGTCATCCGCCTGATGCATCTTGAAGGACGTCTATGCCCTGTCAAAGAGAAACCCAAACGTCCCAGTTTATTCTAAACTGGGGCAGATGTTTTTTTATTTTTAAAGGAGAATGTTACCAAAAGTTGGCGAATTTCACGCAATCACCTCAATGATGCGTTTTGGATGTTATTTTAAAAAAAAGAAAAAAAAAGAGAAAAAAATGATGATGTCTTGCCGGTGAAAACCTGAAAAGGCACCGTAAGTCAATGGAGAGGCAAAAGATTAAAGAGAGAGGCTAACCGGCGAAAACCCAAATGGGCGCTGCTAGCCGACCTGAGAGTCACCTCAACTATGATTGGTTATGGGCTAGTATCCGCATTGAAACAATTCAGTACAAATAAGTAGCGCTAGTCGGACGGGATCATTCAAGATACATGTCATGATCATCAGGGTCGCCAGTATGTCTCCAGATAAGTTTCCTCTTTTCAGAGAGACGTTTCTTGTCCAAACGATTTTCGCTCCAATTTTTTTTTCCTTTCTTCTGTCCCTCTTGTTTTATTCCACTTCACCATTATTTCCTTGCCCTTTTGGCACTAATCTAACATGAGCAACAAAAGAAATTCGCAAAACTCCATCTCTACAGGATTTGCAGTTTACTTTCAGCAATTGGAGTACTCCCTCACAATGGAGCATTTATCTTTCAGCAATCGAGACACTCCCCTCTCAATGGAGCAATTTATCTTTCAGCAATTAGAGCACTCCCTCAATATGGAGTATTTATCTTTCACCAGTCGAAGCACTCCCTCACAATGGAGCATTTATCTTTCAGCAATTGAGACACTCCCCTCTCAAAGGAGCAATTGGAGCACTCCCTCACAATGGAGTATTTATCTTTCAGCAGTCGAAGCACTCCCCTCACAATGGAGCAATTTGTTTTCAGCAATCGAGGCACTTCCCTCACAATAGAGAATTTATCATTCAGCAATCGAGGCACTCCTCTCACAATGGAGCATTTATCTTTCAACAATCGAGGCACTCCCCCTCACAACGGAGCATTTATTCTTACAACGGAGCATTTATTCTTTAGCAATTGAGGCACTCCCCTCACAACAGAGCATTTATCTTTCAGCAACCGAGGCACTCCCCCTCACAACGGAGCATTTATCTTTCAGCAATTGAGTCACTCCCCTCACAACGGAGTATTTATCTTTCAGCAATCAAGGCACTCCCCTCACAACAGAGCATTTATCCTTCAGCAATCGAGGCACTCCCCTCACAACGGAGCATTTATCTTTCAGCAATCGAGGCACTCCCCTCACAACGGGGCATTTATCCTTTAGAAATCGAGGCACTCCCCTCACAACGGAGCATTTATCTTTCAGCAATCGAGGCACTCCCCTCACAATAGAGCATTTATCTTTCGGCAATTGGAGCGCTCCCTCACAATGGAGCATTTATCTTTCGACAATCAAGGCAGTCCCCTCACAATGGAGCAGCTTACTTTCAGCAATCGGGGCACACCCCTCACACAAAAGCAGTCTACTTTCAGCAACTGGGCTCATTCCCGATAATGAAGCATTCCATCTTCAGCGGATCAATCCTGAAAGAACAAGCCTGCGATGAAGCTCAAGCAAGCCGCTCTCAGAAAATGATGGAATTTTTTATTGTAATTTTGTTTCTCTTGTAAAATATTGTAGAAAAGCAAGCAATACCCAACAACAACTAGCAACCAGCGACCAGCAACCAGCAACAACTCTAGGATGTCAAAGGTGTCTCGAGTTAGTCCGGGTAAGTCTAGGAGCATCGAGTCAATCCCAGTTAGTTTTGAAAGTGTCTAGAGTTAGTATGTTTATGTCTAGAGAGTGCTTAGTGTTAATCTAGGAGAGTCTAGTATCAGTTCGCATGCGGTAGTATTAGCTATCGCACGTGAGGAACTACACTGACCTGATTCCTTAGTCCGGGGATATGTAGGTAGCCTTGTTCTTGGTTAGAAGCGAAAGGTTAAGGTACGGTCAAAATTTTGCAAGCGTGTTCTCGGCTAGAACAGAAAAAGCCAAAATTAGTTGTCGATTACGTCTTCGTCCGAAAAATCTTCATGTTCTCGAACAAATAGGGGCAGTTGTAATCACATAATTTTGACACCTAAAATACCAAAATGCGTAAAATAGTAGTGTTAATTTTCCTCAATTTTTATCTGTATAATTCTAGTTATTTAATTAGGAGAAAAATACTAGAAAAATATCAAAAATAAATATTTGTTATGTGTGTAACCGTGTCTTTATATTTTGACTGTGATAATCTAGTATTTGCGTAATTTTAAGTGTTAGTTAATTAGTTTACTTGTTAATTACGTGTGCGTTAGTTAATATGTAACCTGCAATTAGGGCCATTTGTGAAATTCAAAAGGGGAACTAATAAAGCCCAATATTTCAGCCCAATCCATTTCACCCAGCCCACCTTATAGGTATATATACAAGGCTATTGCCATTTTAGGCAATTTTCCCAATTCTTAAAACAAAGAACAGAACTCGGTCCAATTTTGAACCCGTCGGGCTCCGCCTCAAACCACCGCCGGCAACGACAGAAACCACCATTTTCCGGCCAAAATTTTACATCCCAAGAATCACACTCGGTCCCCTCTTGCTCGATCTGATTTTGGTTTCCCCAAAATGTCAAGGAATCACTGTGAATCGATGTTTGAAAGTACGATTGACGGATTTTCCGGTGAGTTCTCCATATTTTCCGTTTATCTTTTACGGGTATACACTGTCCCTTTTCTCCTCTTTCAGTTATTTCCTTTTTCTAACTGAAACGATCCCAAATGGGATCGTTTCCATTAGAAGAAGAAGGTGACGGATTCGATCGGTCTAAATATGAACGGGTCTACTGGGTCTGTTTGGTTGGGGTGTCGGCGGAATTGGTGTTTGTTTGGTGGAGTTGCGACTATGAGGCGATTGTTTGTAGCATAGGTAACATTATCGGGCTGTTTTGATTTGGTTTTTCCTATGATGTTTTGGCGTCGACTAGGCAGTGGTGGCGCATCGTCGAGACTGATTGGAGATGTGAGGTCGATAGCACGGGGTAGTTTGTTTTCTGTTTTATTTTTGTGGAAAAGCATAATCTTGTTGGTTTGTTTCAATTGATCTGATGCCGTGTCAATTGATTTGTGTCGAGGCAGCGATAGTGTACTGATCCGAGGCTGTTTAGGTAGCAATGAGGGTGTTGAGGAGACGAAGTAGCAGTGGTGTAGGGTGGAGAAGCTACGGGATTGTGATAATGGCTGATGCTAGTGTCATAAGGTGTAGTAGCGTCGAGGCTGATGGAGATGTGATTGTTGATAGTAAAACTGTTGGTTTAGTTCGGTTTTTAGCTTTGGAGATGTGATGGAAGTGCAGTGTGAGTGGCATTGAAGTGAGGCAGCGTGTGGAGGTGCGTTGGCGAAGCAAATGATGTCCCAAAATGGCGAGACAGTTTTTTTTTTCAACCATGGTTAGATTGAACTTAGTCTCATTTGTTTCCTTTGTTTACGATTAATTGTGGAGTTTGTTTAGCAATCGCATAAATAAGGAATAGTATTAAAGAATTTGTAGGGTTTTGAGCTGTGGCTCGTACTCATAGGCCACAATTTATTTGTTTTCATTGCTCACTCTAGTTTGTGAATATAAAATCATCATGTTGATACAGTTTCGATGTTTGCCTTCACGAGTGAACACTGGTTCTTTTGTTTGGTCTGCATCTCTGTTAATTGGCGAGTAGGATTATATGTTAGTAGATAAATGTCATCTCTGGTTGTTTGGTCTTTGTCCGAGTCTTGTAAGATCTTGCGTTGCCTTTAGTTTGAGCATGCTATTCGTGTATGAGTAAGCAATCAAATCTATGTATTTTTGTCCGTATTTTTTTATTGCTGGTAGCAATAAGCCGTCAAGTTTAGTGTGTACGAATTTGTGCAATTTCGTACAGATTCTGTCTCAATCCATGATGTCAAGCTCTGTTTGGTTCAATTAGCATTCAAAGGCATGTCTGTGAGGGAGTGCATTGGCATGGAGAGTTTCAGTTCTTATTTTGTGTGGCACATGATTTGTTTAAGCTTGAACTTAGTCCGATTTTTAGTGAACGGATCATGAAAGTTTTTTGGTAAGCTTAGTAGAAAAGCATGGAGAGTCAAGTGTCAAACTTATATCAGTTTAGCTTGTTTTGATATAATTCATGAGTAGCTTATTTAGATTTTTGTGTTTAGTTAGAATTCTTAGTTTTGGATGTAATTAAAATCTTGGTAGTTGATATTGCATAAGGTTGAACTTGAGAGTTCTCTTGGACTCAAAGGAAACTATAACTGACTAGCGGCTGATCTGATTAGGAAATTGAGAGTTTAGGTTTGGTCTAGAATTTAGTCCATCTGATAAAAAATTCTATCTGAAAATTAAAAGTTGCAAAAGAGAAAACTAAAAGAGAAAATTGAAAAGGCTTGAAAGTCAAATAAAATCTGCTTCATTAATGAGGCAGATTTGGAGGAGCTTGAAATGGAAAAAATATCTTTTGGTTGGGCAACACTCTTTCCCTGCCATCACTCCATTTTCGGCCAAAGCTCCAAAGTTTTATTTAATGATCTAGCATGCTGGCTGACTGCTCTGAAAAAGTATTTTTGAGCTTTGGGGCTTGAGCTCCAACGGCTCTTTTCCCTCTCCTTTTTACCCCAACTTTCCCTCATTCTTACCTGACTCTCTCTCCTATATATATGTCTGCATTTACTACACAACAACCATCTGAAAATAGAGAGAAGATAGCATTCAATGAAAGAAAATACTTGAAAATAAAAGAAAGAAAAGAGTTTAGTTTTAAAAAGAGAAGGGTTAGAACTAAAGACAATTACCGCTTAGGTCTTTAGAGGTATAACCTTATTAGTGTTTGGATTGAACAGGAAGCTATTACAAAGGATTTTGGGGGCTGTTTCTGGGCGTTGTCTGCTGCTGTGTTGCTGGACCTTAAGTTGTTGGACATGTTGGTTGAAGTTTGTTGCTTGGCTAAATCTTTGCAAAATTTTTGAAAGTTACTTCACTAGGTATTTATTTCCTACCTTCTTTTTTTAGTACACATATATGATGAATGTTATGTTTAGGATTCAATATGTTAGAAATTTGATATATATAAATATGATACTTTTAAGAGATCTGTTGTTCCTTTTTTGTTTTTTATGTATAGAAATTATTAATTGCCTTTGGATTTTGTAGTCTTAAACTCATAGGCTAAATTTGAAAAATTAGATGCAAAAAGACCTTTGTAAAAATTGAAAGAAAAAAAAATCGTACAGATACTCTTTTGAGCAAAATTTGCAGAAATATGCAATTTTAACTAAGGATTAGGCAAATGAGCTAAACCAGGACATTTCCGCAAAAATTGTAAAATAATGGCCAACAATGCAAATCTTATAAAAATGCAGTAAATAATCTTATAAAAATGCAGTAAATAAGGACAGAAACTCAAAATTTGTAAATCTGGCCAAATATTGAAATAAGTATGCAAACAAGGACATAAGCGCAAATCTGTTAGGACGTGATTTAAGCCCCATGAACGTTGACCAAGAATAATTACTTTTTTTGTACACCTTTTCTTGGTTCTTTCTTTCCATATACATTTTACCCTTTTTAAATATATTTTAAATATGTATTTAATATTTTAAATATTATTGTTATATATTTAATATTTTATATACTATTGATATATCTTTAATATTTTAAATATATATCTAATATATTAATATTATTGATATTTAATATATTTAATATTATTGATATTTCATATTTTAAATATATATTGAATATATTAATCTTATTGATATTTAATATATTTAATATTATTGATATATTAATATTATTGATATTTCATATTTTAAATATATATATATTTAATATTTTAAATATTATTGATATTTAAATATATATTATGTATTTGAAATATATATATTTAATATTTTAAATATATACTTAATATTTAAAATAAATATATTTAATATTTTAAATATTATTATGTTGATAGGACTCTATCATTAAGCCTAAAATCGTGCAACTACCATATTTAATGGTAATCTATTTTTTTTTTTACCATAGATTATTTTCTTTAATTAAGGGAGTTGATATTATACTATTAAATATTAATGTTAATATTAATACTAAGAAATATATTTAATATGTATTAAATTTTTGGATACAAAAAGTTATGGACACCTAAAAGTAATTATTTTTTGATGGGCGGATATATATGTAAAAAGCCCTAAACTAAATGGGCTGAAATTTTTTGCAGACCTAGCCCACTTAATGTCAGCCCTTAAGTTTAAGGCCACAATAAACTAAGTGGACCAAAAATTTTACAAACCTAGCTCAATTAATTTCAGTCATTTAACCTTAAGCCCCAATAGTGTTATTTCTTTCTAGTTATGATGAACAAAATATCAAAACTTAGGTGAAGGATAAATGAGTAAGCTAAAGGGACTTTGATATCAAATAATTAATTGATTCAAGTGCAGTTTGCTTAAGACGGATGATCTCAAATGGGTGAAGTGCCTGCGCGACCATATCCGATTTTAGGTAAATTGCACTTTTGTAAATATTAAACTAAGCCATATTTAATCAAAAATATCGGAAGAAAATGTGATACATGTAATCCAAATTAGGCCGGAATCATAAAATCCAAATTAGCCAAAAAAATAAAAATCAAGACTCAAATCAAGGCCGATAAGGTGTTGAACTGGTGAAGTGCCTGTGCGATAATATTCGGCCGAGTCTCTGGAAAAAAATAATAAAAAAATAAATAATATAATCCAAATCAAAGGGTAGCAAAGGAAATAAATAAAGGCAAAGTACGATAAAATATTTCATATAGCCGGAATGCGTCAATAAAAGCAACTGTGCTTGGCACAGGACTCGAAGGTGCCTAATCCCTTCTCGAGAGTCAATCGAGATCCTTACCCGGAACTCTGATGCAGACCATTAACGAGTCATAGGTGTTCCAAGTTACCTCTTTGGGTGACCTGGCACACCTTAAACTTGTCAAGTGGCGATTCCGAATTAAAATAAACAATTCGTGTACCTTTGAACATCGTCACAACCTTTTAAACTACAATAGGTTTTTCTTTTTTTTAATAAGTTAAAAAAGGGCATGACATTTGTGATCAGATGAAGCTGCAATTTTAGGTATCTTAGCTAATGGGTTGTTATGCTTTAGTTGTCCTTTTGAAAGACAAACACAAAATTCGTTGTTCTTTAGCTAATGTGGCGAGCATTTGGAGTTTCTACGTGCATCTTATGAAGTCGTTAAAGTTTCTACTTTGAATGACTGCCAAGCATAGTTATTTTAAATACTTTTTAGCTAAATAATATCAACAATACCATCATTTCCAAATTTCGTACTATTTTTAATATTTATTTTATGATGTAAACAATTTTTTAAAGTTAATGTAATTTAAAAATATTATACTCATTAACAGGGTACACGCGCAAAGCGCGTACCAAAAACCTAGTCATAATATTATAAAAGTGGGAATGCCTTTAGTTGAAAGTGAAAGACCATTTTACCCTCCAATTAAATATTAATCCTTTTATATTCTTGTCCAAAATAAAAAACTTGAATAAACAGAACTAAAATCTGAAGAAAGAGAGTTGAGATGGAATAAAAGCATTAAATATTGCCTTACTATCCATGCTGGCTCTTTACATTCCCACGTTCTGGTTGCATAATTAGTATTGTTTGTAATGTAATGATACATCATCAAATTAGTTCATGAATATGTGATAATGCCTTTTTACTTTCCAGAGATTCAATGTATGGAACAAAGTATCATTTCATCTGTTAAGAATGTGAACAGTTTTTCAATTCAATTACTCCTATAAATCATCTAAAGTACGGGAGGAAATCGTGACAAAGCCTGACAGCTAGCTAGCCGAGTAAGTCAAGTTCATTTGCATATATAAATGCCAGTTTATTGAATGGTCAAGCTTCATTGATTTGCTTAATGGTGTATGGGAAAGTTAAATATCTTGAATGGTGGAAGAGTTGAAATTAGATATGGGGTTATTAGGTGAACATCTCCTTGCTCGTGTGCCCAACACAGACTTTCCTTCAAATTCTTCTTCTTTTGTACGTATACTTGCAAAAGGAAAAAAAAATCCTGGATTGATTCTTCATATGCTGTGTATTTTTTTTACCAATTCTTATCATTATCAGATTCTCCCTCAAGCTACGATAATTAACGATGTAAGAGAGGCCCGTGAAATAATGATTTTGACTATAGATACATATGCCTATGTGTTTCTTTTATTTCATTGTAAATACAATGTTTTATCCAATCCCCTACATTGTTGAATACCATTTATTCAACTATTCACTTCTTTTGTGATGATTATTTCCTTGGACTTGCATTTTATGCATTTACTGTTCTATTGACTTCTGATTTCTATTTAAAAGTTTGAAACCAAATATACATTCATACGACATTATAGGGCTTATATTTCTGGAATGTGACTACATACTACAGTTATTCATGCCAGGATCTTCTATGCAATGTTTGCTTTAGCTGCTTAAGATGCTTTCTTTTGGCTTCGTTAAATACTTTACACATTTTTAAATTGGCCCATAACTCCGCTGCTTTAGAGTAAATAATTTTTCTTTTAAAGTAATAATGTAGTTTAAGATGAATGTATCTAACTAATTTTGAGAATTATTCTATGGACAATCGAAGCGACTTCACATAGTGAACTCTTTAAATATTAGTTAACTCTATTTTTATGATAGATTAAACTTTAAGATTAGTTAACTCTGTAATCAGATAGACTTTTCTTCTGGCATGAAGAAAATTTACCATGCATATGCACTTGCCCAATATCCGTGGTTTGTTTTTAGTCTCTTTATTACAATCATAGAAAATTTTGTTAATAAAAGTGATCACCTTAAATTAATCATTTCCAGCATCTTGCACTTTTGCACTTTTAGTTAAAATTTATTCGACAAGTCAAACACATTTTAAGTTTATATTTTATTGAATTTATATTGTATATTTGTACCCGTTTATAGGGCACACGCGCAACGTGCGTGCCAAAGACTAGTTAATATAAAAGCAAGAATCCCTTAAGTAAAAAGTGAAAGACGAAAATACCCCTATAAAATTGAGAAACTATATTACTCTTCAAAATAAATAATAAAAAATATTCCTCATAAATTAGTACATTAATCCAATTAACATAGCCAACTGCTTCTAGCTATTCTGCATTAAAAAATAACGTGGCTTTACACTTTACATTCATGAACATGAAATACCAAGAGTCACAATAAAAAAAGGTGCATAAATTAATTAGATAATCTATTATATATAAATACCTTTGCCTTTTAACCTTTGTATTTCATCAAAATAGAAATAGATTGCATACACAGGGTTAATGCATATCCAAAGTCTGAATTTTAATAGTTTTTATGAAATGTTACTATAATATACTTAAATCTAATACCAATTTTACTCTCTTTATTGTCCCTTTGCTTTAATTTTGTAACATTTTGCAGTTAATTAACTCTTTTTCATGGAAATCCAAGTATGAAAATTAATTATTGTATGAATTTTTACTCTATTGCGCTTCAATATAATTAAAAGTGAGACGAACTTTATTTCCTTTTAAGTGGAAAAAGAAGACCAAAGGTTGCATTTTCTCTAATAACGGTAGATCTTTCAATGCATTTTATTTAGAAGCTTTATTTATCCCAATCAGATTATTCACATACAATTTCATATTTAAGATTAAAGAGAATAGTGATCTAGGATCTAGGAGTCAAGACATCAAAAGGTTCCTTCTTCCCAATCTATCTTTTAAGTATAGATGTAGTAAACTCTAAAGTATCAACTTTTTAGATACTGCAGCTCCAAAGTTTATTCATATATGTTTCTTTGGGTCTGATGACTGATACTTTCTTCGATTATTCCCGCTATTTAAACAAAATTTTCTTATTTCTTAATTAGATTTGATTATATTCTTTCTTTGATGAATTCTCTTTTGCTCAATAGGTTGTTATTTTATGGGTAAAATCATGAAAAAGACAAATATTGTGCTCGAGTTGCTGCACTTTGATATGAAAGCCCGTATAGTTATTTACTAAAGCGGATAAAAATTTCGTTGATTTCATGTTTAACATACATGTCCATTTGGATATTCTGAACTTTTTTTTTTCTTTTTAACTTTTATAGTTGGATTTGCGTTTCAGCATGAAAATTTGTTAAGAGTCCTTTGACTGTAGTTTGATTTGATTTTTTTCGTCGTCGTTTCAAAACCTTTTAATTATCATATACTATTAGTTTTCTTATTGAAGTTTTAAAGTGTAAAAGAGAGAAAAAAAATTTGACCAGCTATAAAAATCATGACATCGTGTCTCTTGACCTTCAAGCTTCAGCTAATTGGAAAAAAAAATACTATGTTTATTTTTCCTTTTTGTGTTATTCATTCTTTTCCATGAAGTTATATTTATTTTCGTTGGTATAGACTTGAAATTTCCTTTCTCTAAAAAAATTTACATTTCACTTTAAATTGTGTGATTATTTTCTAAAGTGAACCTCTTTAATTTCATATTAAACATTACCCAAATGTATGAATAATGTTTCGTGTTTGAGTTTTTTAGAATTTTTATTAAGATAAAGCTCTTGATTGTTGTGATGGCATGGTGTAAATGAATATTTAATTTTTTCAATTACTTTTTTTTATTTTACCAATTCTTATTGGAAGCATTTCTTCTTTTAAAGTCACAATTTTAAGTAATGCGACAAAAATATTCGATTTTATATTTCTACTCTTTTGTCATGCCTTAGCTGTTTTTTCTCTTTGTTATATAAATGTCAATTTTTGAGAATGTGCATCATTTAAATGGGTTTTACGTGCAAACAACGTATCCAAAATTATTAGTTATTATAAAAGTGGAAATCCCCTTAGTTAAATGTAAAAGACCAAAATAACCTATAAAAGTTAATTTTTTTCTTTTTTTTTTTGCTCTTTAATTTAAGAATATG
This sequence comes from Petunia x hybrida, assembly GCA_037355625.1. NCBI lineage: Eukaryota > Viridiplantae > Streptophyta > Magnoliopsida > Solanales > Solanaceae > Petunia > Petunia x hybrida. The sequence continues at coordinate 438,974 of JBBBVM010000472.1, forward strand.
CAATTCACATAATTGTACAAAAATATGAACATTTTTTGTACAAATAATAGGCATCTCTGTTTTTAACTCCAAAGTGATAAGATGTCTGCACATTGAATGAATTATTAACTTTACTTTTAATTAATAATTATAATAATTACTTTAATTAATGTACAAATAGAAATCATAATATACCTTTCTTTAGAAATTTCTGGTACCATTTTGTATTCCCGACCAAATACATGAAATGTAGTATTGTTTACTGCATATAAGTTACTATTGTTTAAGATTAATGATTAATAATTGGCTGCTTACTTGACCATCTAACATTTTCATTCCAAATTTTCAGTTCATATAAGAGCTTTTTCTGATAGACAGAGCACACTACTTTGTTGTCTTCTTTTAGTTTATGTACATCAAGTTCTCAAACCATAACTAACGATTGGTTGCTCTGTCTAAAAATGTTGAATTGAATAAGGTCTATGTAACATGTGGTATCGTTCTTTTGAGACCCTCAATAGTGCTCCATAAAAGTTTCAATTTGAAATTTGATCTCATGAATAAAGCTGTAAATTATGATATTTAAACTTTCTGGCCTATTGTTAAAACGTTTCATATTTCTTATTATGCATGTACCTGTAACATCTTGAGGTGAAGAAGCATATCTGAATTATTTGAGTCACAAAGTTTTGCATATTTCCAGAAAGTTGGATATATTAAATTCGAGGATGTCCATGTATTATTGTTGTTTTCTCAATTGCTTTTTTTCCCCCCTTTTGATATCTTGAAAGGTGAAAATATTGAATTTAGACAAGAGATTATATAAGGTAAATATCATCTTTCATATGTGGAAAATTCTTCTCAACACCAAATTCCCCTTCTATACGTGCTTATAGAAAAAAAAAATCAATTCAAACTAATATTTCTTGTCTTACATCTTTTTGAGAAATTATTGTCAATACCAGATTCTCCCACAAGCTAAGATAATTTGGATTTAATTAGCGATGCAAGAGAGAGGCCCGTGCTATAGCGCTTCCGGCTCTAGATTTATGTGCTAAGGTGGGTTCTTTTTATTTAATACTTAGTAAAGCACAATATTGTTTCCTATCCACTCATAAATTTATTGAATTTTATGTATTTTTACTATCACTTTTTTGTTGCTTGTTGTTTCCTTAGACCAAAATCTTATGCAAGTTTTTGTTTCTATTTAAGAGTTTGAAATTATACATGATAGTTATAGGATGTTGGAGGACTTATATTTCTTTTAATGAAGAATGTGACCACATATCTATTCATGGCAAAATTTTATTTAGGATCTTTTATGCAATGTTCATTTTAGCTGCTTAGGATGCCTTTTCCTTTTGCTTAGCTATGCACTTCACACGTTTTTACTTGAGTAACAATCATCTTTAGATGATTCCGTTTCTTTGAACCCGTAGCTTTACGTTTATTTTTATATTGAGCAATAATTTATTTTAAGCAGGGGCGGACCTACATGGCGGGGATGGGTGCACCCGCACCCACAGGCGTAAAAAAATTTGTGTATACATATGTATGTATGACAGAAAACGTGTATATATGTTTAAATGTGCACCCATCAAAACAAAAACTAATTGAGTTCACTGGTAAAGCAGATATCTAAAGTTTGCTCCAAAGCTTGAGACTTGTGTTCGAATCCCAACTCCTACAATTTCTTTTAAACTCTTTTCTTCAATTTTATCTTGTGCCCCACTGAGTTGAAATCCTGGGTCCGCCTCTGATTTTAAGATGAATATATCTAACTAATCTAATCAGATGATCTTTTAGAGATGATTTTAAGATGAATATATCTAACTAATCTAATCAGATGATCTTTTAGAGACTTCACGTGGATTTTAAGAGTGAACTCTAGAGTTATTGATAGATTAAAGATTAATCAACTTTGATGATCTTTTAGAGATGATTTTAAGATGAATATATCTAACTAATCTAATCAGATGATCTTTTAGAGACTTCACGTGGATTTTAAGAGTGAACTCTAGAGTTATTGATAGATTAAAGATTAATCAACTTTGTTAACAGATAGACTTTTAGTTTCTTCTAACATGAAGAGGAAATTTATTTATATTTTTATTTACTTTTCATTACTTATATATATATATATATATATATATATATATATATATATATATATATATATATATATATATATATATATATATATATATATAGTTATACTTATTTACGTGGGCACACGCGCAACGAAGAAACTAGTTATACTTATACGTAAGAAAGTTATGTCACTTATGTCAAGTCATTAATTAGATATTTGAAAGTGAGAAAGATAAAAAAAAAAAAAAATGTACATCCAATTTTACTTTTAAGTCATTTGAGATCCCTAGTTTTGGACATTTTAGAGTTTAAGTGGCTGTTTAACCAAACTTGTAAAAACTGCTTATTTTTAAATATATTTTTCTCAACAATGCTTTTTGTAAAATGATTTATGGAGGATAGCAGTTTGTATTTGACCAACTCATTCGATTAGAACTTTTATCAATAGTTAAGTTTCAATTTGTACTTTTGAGTGTTAATTTATGAATATGGACTAGGAGAAAATGAATAAGGTAATTATAGCAGATGAAATCATTAGTTAAAATAAATAAAGACAATTCAATATATAGATATATTTGGTAAGGATATTTTATAATTAATAAAAAAATTAAAAACAACTTTTGCTTCTTCTCTTCTTCCCGTAGTCGGAAAACAGCTTCTGCTGCCACTCAAAAGTACGATATTTTTCGACAAGCATGGCCAAATACCTCAATTCCTTAAAATAAGCAGTTTATGAACAGAAAATAAGCACTATTGAACTCCCAAAAACTTGGTCAAACATGCTCTAAATCACATTTTGACTATTCAACTCGCGAAATCTGATAAGATTTCACTATTCATTATACATTCCTTTTCTATTTTGGTAACAAATTAAAATCTACTAGATTTCAATAAGATATCATTATATTTTTTCTTAATAAGACATTCAATTATTAGTATAAATAACCATCTGTTTTACCCCTTTACACGACCACAAAGTTTGATATACATAAGAACATAATATGTCAATTACATATTGGTTTATGCTAACCATTGCAATAGTGGTTCTAACCACACCATCACTAGCTCAATATGAATTTACCCTGTTAGATGAGCAAGATGAGGAAAATTTGTTAAACCGTCCTAGTATTTTTGTTTCTGAGGAGCAAATAGAAGGACCAGCTTTGGCACCTTCACCTACCCCATCATATGAGCACAAGCACAAACACAAACACGAGCACGAGCACAAGCACAAACATCACCATCGCAAGTTACTACCACCATCTCCTGCTGAAGCACCAGAAAAGCACAAGCACGAGCACAAGCACAAACATGAACATAAGCACAAGCACAAAGCATCACATTCACCTGCTGAAGCGCCAAAGAGCGAGTATGAACCGGAGGAATTCACCATCTTTTTCGACTAATTTTGAGTTTAATTTATTTTGAGTAGAAAGTATTCTGCGAGTGTTTACTATGGAGATCGATCTCAATCTATCCTTTGCTGAATTGTAATGGTTTAATAATTCTTATGTCCATTAAAATTTCATGATTACTGATGTCTCAAAACTTTTATTTACTTCGATTTATTTGTTAAGACGAGAGTTTATAATGAGTAATTAATTTTTATTTTAAGAAAAATAAGTTAAAAAGAGAAAATTTGCTGCATGCACAAATTTTTTTGATAAGGCTTCTTCAAATTCTATTCTTTAAATTAAAATATAATATGTGTAAGACATAAGTTTCAAAGAAATGTTCTTCCAGCTTTTTTATGCAATTAAAACTTTAAGACTTCATCTTAATTAACAAAAGTGTCTAAAAGATTCACCACCTACACAATGTCCTGAAACTGCCTAATCGCAATTCTAGCCTAACTAACTAAAGGGGTAAAATATTAATTATGTCATAATGAAAAGTTATCTCTGCAAAAAGATAAAATGGCTAAATTTTGAAAAAGATGTTATTTTTTTATAAAAACACACTAGATTCTCAAATTTCGAGACAAAGGAGAATTTGGTATTTTAAGGAAATGTTAGCCACTTCGAGCTGTATTAGGACATTAATTGTCATGTATCATTTCTCGTGTGACTATTGCTGTGAGGCGTGTTTAATATATTTTTTAGAAAACAAAGTATAGTATACATAGGTATAAGGAAAAATATTTTATGATACAAAGGATGCATTTCGAAAAAATAAGTTAATATAGTGATAGTTTAGACGTGCATTATAAGATGAACTAACATGCAAAAGATAATATGCTTGACACCTTTTTTAAAGTGAAGTACAGTCAAACCTCTCTATAACAGCTCATCGTTATAACATCATTTAAGTGTAACAATCTAATTTTCTGCAGAAATGATTTTTCATGTTATATTTTACCTCTCTATAAAAATATTCTACCTATTACAACAATGACGCTCATTATATGGGTATACTCTTTATAAAATTACCTCTCTGTAACAACCATAATCAAATATTGTGTAATAATATTTTTAAGAGATATATTATGTAAAAATATATGCAATATATGTATGATAATCATTCATAACATAAATATATTACTTTTTTATATTTGTACCATAAAAAAGTCTTTTGCTGAAAGTTTGGACAAAAATCTTCGCCAATTCAAGCGTTATATTGTTACTAAGAGACTGCAATTTATGAATTAACCTACCATTGTAAAATTTTTACGTCAAACTAGATTTTTTTTTTTTTTTTTTTGCAGTTTCAATTAATTTTAAATGCATATGTTCCCTAGATTTTAATTTTTTATTGGTTGGTACAACTACTTATAGATTTATTAATAATGTATTAATATTTTTAAGTTTTAATTAATGAGATAAGAAAGTCTATTGAGATTTTAAATTTAACATGTATTTTTGAACTTTTTGACTATAACAGCTAAATGTGATATAAACGCCAAATGCAGTATACATGTATAACAACACCTCACTGTAGCGGCCATGAAAGTTCCAGAAAAATGTTGCAACTATACAGATGTTTGACTGTATATATAATGCTTCAAAAATACGTTATGACACTTATGTCAAGTCACTAATTAGATATTTGAAAATGAGAAAGATAAAAAGAAAATAAATGTACTTCAAATTTTACTTTTAAGTCATTTGAGATCTTTAGTTTTGGACATTTTAGACTTTAAGTGCCTGTTTAATCCGCTTCAAAAAACTGCTTACTTTCAAAAATATTTTTTTCAAAAATATTTATCGTGAAAGTATTTATGGAGGGTAGCAGTTTCTATTTGGCCAACTTATTCGATTAGCACTTTTTTCAATAGTTAAGTTTCAATTTATGTTTGGCCAAACTTTTGAAAAAGTTCTTTTGAATGTTAAGTTATGATTAAGGACAGGGGAAAAAGAATAAGGTAATTATAGCTGATAATCATTAGTTAAAATAAATAAAGACAATTCAATATATAGATATATTTGGTAAGAATATTTTTATAATAAAAAAATTAAAAACAACTTTTGCTTCTTCTTTTAGGAAAAAATATTTTTTCTAGATTTTTTCCGTAGCCAGAAAACAGCTTCTGCTGCCACTCAAAAATACTGATGTTTTCCGACAAGCATGGCCAAATACCTCAATTCCTCAAAATAAGCAGTTTATGAACAAAAAATAAGCACTATTGAACTCCCAAAAACTTGGTCAAACATGCTCTAAATCATATTTTGACTATTCAATTCGCGAAATCTGATAAGATTTCACTATTCATTATACATTCCTTTTTCTATTTTGGCAACAAATTAAAATCTACTAGATTTCAATAAGATATTATTATATTTTTTCTTAATAAGACATTCAATTATTAGTATAAATAACCATCTGTTTTACCCCTTTACACGACCACAAAGTTTGATATACATAAAAACATAATATGTCGATTACATATTGGTTTATGCTGACCATTGCAATAGTGGTTCTAACCACACCATCACTAGCTCAATATGAATTTACCCTGTTAGATGAGCAAGATGAGGAAAATTTGTTAAACCGTCCTAGTATTTTTGTTTCTGAGGAGCAAATAGAAGGACCAGCTTTGGCACCTTCCCCTACCCCATCATATGAGCACAAGCACAAACACAAACACGAGCACGAGCACGAGCACGAGCACAAACACAAACATCACCATCGCAAGTTACTACCACCATCTCCTGCTGAAGCACCAGAAAAGCACAAGCACGAGCACAAGCACAAACATGAACATAAGCACAAGCACAAAGCATCACATTCACCTGCTGAAGCGCCAAAGAGCGAGTATGAACCGGAGGAATTCACCATCTTTTTCGACTAATTTTGAGTAGAAAGTATTCTGCGAGTGTTTACTATGGAGATCGATCTCAATCTATCCTTTGCTGAATTATAATGGTTTAATAATTCTTATGTCCATTAAAATTTCATGATTACTGATGTCTCAAAACTTTTATTTACTTCGATTTATTTGTTAAGACGAGAGTTTATAATGAGTAATTGATTTTTATTTTATGAAAAATAAGTTAAAAAGAGAAAATTTGCTGCATGCACAAATTTTTTTGATAAGACTTCTTCAAATTCTATTCTTTAAATAAAAATATAATAAGTGTAAGACATAAGTTTCAAAGAAATGTTCTTCCAGCTTTTTTATGCAATTAAAACTTTAAGACTTCATCTTAATTAACAAAAGTGTCTAAAAGATTCACCACCTACACAATGTCCTGAAACTGCCTAATCGCAATTCTAGCCTAACTAACTAAAGGGGTAAAATATTAATTATGTCATAATGAAAAGTTATCTCTGCAAAAAGATAAAATGGCTTAATTTTGAAAAAGATGTTATTTTTTTATAAAAACACACTAGATTCTCAAATTTCGAGACAAAGGAGAATTTGGTAATTTAAGGAAATGTTAGCCACTTCGATCTGTATTAGGACATTAATTGTCATGTATCATTTCTCGTGTGACTATTGCTGTGAGGCGTGTTTAATATATTTTTTAGAAAACAAAGTATTGTATACATAGGTATAAGGAAAAATATTTTATGATACAAAGGATGCATTTCGAAAAAATAAGTTAATATAGTGATAGTTTAGACGTGCATTATAAGATGAACTAACATGCAAAAGATAATATGCTTGACACCTTTTTTAAAGTGAAGTACAGTCAAACCTCTCTATAACAGCTCATCGTTATAACATCATTTCAGTGTAACAATCTAATTTTCTGCAGAACTGATTTTTCATGTTATATTTTACCTCTCTATAACAACATTCTACCTATAACAACAATGACGCTCATTATATGGGTATACTCTTTATAAAATTACCTCTCTGTAACAACCTTAATCAAATATTGTGTAATAATATTTTTAAGAGATATATTATGTAAAAATATATGCAATATATTTATGATAATCATTCATAACATAAATATTTTACTTTTTTATATTTGTACCATAAAAAAGTCTTTTGCTGAAAGTTTGGACAAAAATCTTCGCCAATTCAAGCGTTATATTGTTGCTAAGAGACTGCAATTTATGAATTAACCTACCATTGTAAAATTTTTACGTCAAACTAGATTTTTTTTTTGCAGTTTCAATTAATTTTAAATGCATATGTTCCCTAGATTTTAATTTTTTATTGGTTGGTACAACTACTTATAGATTTATTAATAATTTATTAATATTTTAAAGTTTTAATTAATGAGATAAGAAAGTCTATTGAGATTTTAAATTTAACATGTATTTTTGAACTTTTTGACTATAACAGCTAAATGTGATATAAACGCCAAATGCAGTATACATGTATAACAACACCTCACTATAGCGGCCATGAAAGTTCCAGAAAAATGTTGCAACTATACAGATGTTTGACTGTATATATAATGCTTCAAAAATACGTTATGACACTTATGTCAAGTCACTAATTAGACATTTGAAAATGAGAAAGATAAAAAGAAAATAAATGTACTTCCAATTTTACTTTTAAGTCATTTGAGATCTTTAGTTTTGGACATTTTAGACTTTAAGTGCCTGTTTAATCAGCTTCAAAAAACTGCTTATTTTCAAAAATATTTTTTTCAAAAATATTTATCGTGAAAGTATTTATGGAGGGTAGCAATTTCTATTTGGCCAACTTATTCGATTAGCACTTTTTTCAATAGTTAAGTTTCAATTTATGTTTGGCCAAACTTTTGAAAAAGTGCTTTTGAATGTTAAGTTATGATTATGGACAGGGGAAAAAGAATAAGGTAATTATAGCTGATAATCATTAGTTAAAATAAATAAAGACAATTCCATATATAGATATATTTGGTAAGGATATTTTTATAATAAAAAAATTAAAAACAACTTTTGCTTCTTCTTTTAGGAAAAAATATTTTTTCTAGATTTTTTCCGTAGCTAGAAAACAGCTTCTGCTGCCACTCAAAAATACTGATGTTTTCCGACAAGCATGGCCAAATACCTCAATTCCTCAAAATAAGCAGTTTATGAACAAAAAATAAGCACTATTGAACTCCCAAAAACTTGGTCAAACATGCTCTAAATCACATTTTGCCTATTCAATTCGCGAAATCTGATAAGATTTCACTATTCATTATACATTCCTTTTCTATTTTGGTAAAAAATTAAAATCTACTAGATTTCAATAAGATATTATTATATTTTTTCTTAATAAGACATTCAATTATTAGTATAAATAACCATCTGTTTTACCCCTTTACACGACCACAAAGTTTGATATACATAAGAGCATAATATGTCGATTACATATTGGTTTATGCTGACTAAGGGTGGCTAACGGTCCGGTTTTGACCGGACCGGACCGGAACCGGGCCGGAAACCGGCTCGGACCGGTCCGGACCGGTCGAAACCGGACCGTTGGCCACTAACGGCCCCCGATCCCGGTACCGAACCGGTGGGTCGAAAAAAAACCGGTAGGACCGGATTAATTTGGGACCGGAACCGGCCCGGACCGGACCGGAACCGGCCGGACCGGACCGGTCAAAAAAATAAAAAAAAAAAAGGAAAATTCTGCCCGTTTCTAGCCGTTGGGCAACGGCTATTTTGACCTCCTAGCCGTTGTCCAACGGCCAAAAACGGCCAAATACACCCCATAACCACCCCATAACCACCCCTAACTATTTTTTTTCTATAAATACCCCATTATTTCATCATATTTTTCACACAAATCTTCCAATTCTCTCTAATTCTCTCAAATTTTCTACAATATTGCTATTGTTCTACTTTGGCTATTTGTTAAAAATTTATAATTTGGCTACTTTATCAAGTTCTATTTGGAGTTTCTATCAAATTTATATTGTGCTACTTGGTGAAGTTTATAAATATCAAGTATTGGGTTAATTGGAGGCGCTACGTGGTTGAAAATATCAATTTGGCTATTTTTGCAATTTTCCGATTATCAAGTATTCAACTAATTAATTGAAGTGGAGGCTCAAGTTTCAACTTCACCTCAATTATACGGTTATATTTGGTTGGTCGTTCCTACTTCTACTCTTTTATTATTTTTTTGTCATATATATTTATTTTATTTGCTATTATTATGTCTCAACGAGGTTCAATTGGAACTAGTAGTGGGGGGCGGGCACGTGGTCGTAGGGGAAATAGGGGTAAAGAAATTGCTGGTAGTTCTAGTCGGAATACCCACCACATAGATGATTCTCAACATTATCATAATATTAGCGCTGATAATATACTTGATCACGAAATGTTAGAAACACGATATGGGAATCAAAGCGGGGGTAATTTAGAAGAAACACCTGAATTTCAAGCTAGTCCACCCGAAGTTCAGTCAGACTTGCCTCCTGAACCTCCTACTAGAAGTAGAATACCGGCTAAACGTAAGGATAGATCTGATGTGTGGGATTTTGCATCAAAGAATGTTGAAGCGCAGACGGCCTCCTGCGGGCTTTGTGATAAGGTGTGGGTTTTTAGAACTGGGGGTAATGAGGGTGGGACGGGTAAACTTAGGAAGCACTTACAAAATAAACATCCTAAAGAATGGGCAACGCGGGCGGGTGGTATATATTTAGGGACCGAACATGGGGGAGTAGCGCATGATTCTTCTTCGGGTATCCAAGCAAGAATTAACCATTTAACAGGAGGGCTTCTTACTTATGATAAACAAAAGGATAGGGAAGAAATTGCTAAACTAGTTGCCCTCGAGGGTTTACCTTATAGTTTTCCTTCTTCTACTGGTTTTGTTCGTTATGTTCAGGCTGTATATAATCCCTCTTTTAGAGGTTTTCCAAGAACTACTGTTAAAAATGATATTATTAAATTTAAGAACGAATATCAGGATTATTTGCGATATATGTTTGATAACTTTGACACTAGAGTATGTCTTACTACGGATATGGGTCGTTCTACTAATGGATGTGATTATATTACTGTGACTTGTCATTGGATAGATCCTGATTGGGTTTTTCAAAAACGTATTATTGCTTATAAAATTGTTGATGAACCACACACGGGAAATTATATTTGTAACAAAGTTTCATCAATTTGTCGTACGTACTGTTTGTCTAACAAAGTTTTTAGTATTACGGTAGATAATGCTACAAACAACACAGACGCACTTAAGAACTTGATACCTATTTTGAACCCTCCTTTTCCTGAATTTTTTCATGTTAGGTGTGCATGTCATATTTACAACTTAGTAGTCAGAGATGGTCTTACCTTGTTTAACGACATTATCAAAAAGGTGCAGATAGCTATTACTTATATTTTTAGAAATAAAAACCAAGAAAGAAGACGAGAATGGGAAAGAAAATGTGTAGAATTAGGAATGCCAGTTAGGAGAGTCCCAAAGGAAGTTTGTACTAGGTGGAACACTTTATATGAGGCATTGAATGTTGCTTATGAATATAGACTGCCTATTTCTCAAATGTATAATAAACATTTTATGGAAATCTATCACCTTAAAGATGAGGATTGGCAAGTTGTTCAACATCTTCTTCAGTTTTTACATAAATTTTATCAAGCTACTTTAGAATTTTCCGGTCAATATTATCCAACTACTCCTACCATGTTATATTATATAGCTGGAATATCGGAATTATTGAAAATGTATAAACAATATACAGTTTACTTACCGGCTGTAGAGTTAATGATTGAAAAGTTTAGAAAATATTTTTTTCCAATTCCTCCTCTTTTTTACATTGCTTCTGTGTTGCATCCTGCTTTTTAAAATTAAGTTAATTGAACGACTTGTTAGAGAAGTATATGCAAATTTAGAAATTACTCCAGATGAAATTGCTACTAATGGGTATCCAAGTGTAGACGAGGCTGTTGCTAAAGTTTATGCAGATACCGTGGCTGTTTTTGCAAAGTATAGAGCTTGGGCAGACACTGCAGAGCCAACGGAACCAATACTATCCACCGGGCAAAGTTCTTCACAGGCAGGAGCAGGAATGCGCACTTTTGGGGGACTTGACGAAAAGTTGCTTTCAGAACAGGACGAGTACGGAGAGGAATACAGCGAGTTCCAAGTGTATTTAATTCAATATCCAAAGAAACTTAACAACTTTGGAACTGCGAATTTGTTGGATTATTGGAAGAATCAAGAATCGCAATTTCCAATTCTTGCAAAAATGGCCCGGGATATATTAACAATTCAAGCTTCATCAGTTGCATCGGAAAGCGCTTTCAGCCAAGGAAGATTTCAAATTGGAGATCACAGATATTCGTTGAGAGAGGAGGCAATGGAGACAGGAGTTTTATTCAGGGATTGGATAAGAGCAGAGCGAAGAAACTTTGGTCTACCAGAACTTACTAAGGAAAGGGGCAGAGCATATATCGATCAAATTTTGAGCGACGGAACAAGTGAAGGGAGTCAAACCGGCAATGAAGAAGAAGAAGAAGACGAAGAACCAGAAGGAGATGATGAACAAGATCAACAACGGCCTGTTCCAAAAGAAAAGCCTACAAGTGTCCTCAAGAAACTAGCTAATATGTTTAAAAGAATGTAATATTCTAAATAAGAATTTTGAATTTACAAGTTTTTGTTTAGATGTAATTTGCACTTCTTATATCTTAAACAATTCAATAAAATTGCTCCAAGTTTTGGAATTCAATCACAATTCACAACTATTGTCTTCATACTATTTATTTTTAATTTATAGTTTGCGCAAAAAATACTACAATTAATTACTAGTTTGTAAATTAGTTCAAATATTGAACTTTGAACTTAAAGAATTAATTCAAAAATTTGAATTTACTAAAATTAATTCAAAGTTTGAAACTTTAAATATTGAACATAACAAATTAATTCAAAACTACAAGTTCAAATTATAAAAAATACTACAAGTTTTTTTATTCTAAGTTTAAACTTTAATATATATACAAGTAAAAACTAAATAATATTTTGTTGTAATATTTTTCAAAGTTTCCATCACTTTAGATAAAACTCAATGGAAAAACAAAAAAAAAAAAAAAAAAAAAAAAAACCTATTTGGGCCGAACTGCCGGACCGGACCGGACCGGCATTTTGGCCCAACGGCTCTCTTTCAAATATAGCCGTTGGCCAACGGCCAAAAACGGCTATATTTGCCTATCACCCCCCCTAAACGCCCCCCATAACCCCCCAACCTATTTTTATCTATATATACACTATTATTTCATCATTATATCACACAATTTACTATTTTCTATCAATTTATCTCTCAAATTACTCTCAAAGGCTATTTTCTAAATTTCTTCTAAAATCCAAACAATTATAATGGCTGACAATCAAGCTCCCGCTGCTCCCGCTGCTCCTGAACGAAGACGTCGTTCTATAGTGTGGGAATTTATTACGAAAGATACTGAATCTCAGAAAGCTAAATGTAACATCTGTAACAAAGAGTGGCAAGTTTACACTGGACCCAACAATGGAGGGACGGGAAAGTTTAGGCAACACTTAAAAAAAAAACACAGAACCGAATGGGATATAATAAATGGCTTTATTCCGCGTGATTGAAAATTTGAAGAGATGGCTAAGGGAATATCTATTTCAATTATGTATTTTCGAATTTCTAGTTTATTTAGCATCTTTGTAATTTTTCGATTTCTAGTTTGTTTTGTCATTTCAATTATCTATTTCTCATTCAATAAACGTTTGTTTTGTTTCATAAACTTTACACTGATAAAATAACAAACTAGAAGACGTCGTTCAATTATTTATTTCTCATTCAATAAACTTTACATTAATAAATTTTAAAATATAATTTACATAATTATTTTGTTAATTTGTTTCATTAAAAAATATAATATACCTAATTATCACAAATAATGTTTAAATAAATTGTTAAGTTTTTCAAATTTTATTTTTATTTGCCTAAAAAAAAAAAAAAAAAAAAAAAAAACAAAAAAAACCGTTAACCGGCCGGACCGGACCGGTACCGACCGGCCTAACGGTCGCCGGACCCGGTTCCGATCCGGCTCCAATATTTGAAACCGGAGAACACCGGACCGGTAGACCGGATTTCCGCCGGTTTTAAATTTTTTTGGCCCGGTTCCGGACCGGAACCGGACTCCGGTACCGGCTCCGGACCGGACCGGACCGATAGCCACCCCTAATGCTGACCATTGCAATAGTGGTTCTAACCACACCATCACTAGCTCAATATGAATTTACCCTGTTAGATGAGCAAGATGAGGAAAATTTGTTAAACCGTCCTAGTATTTTTGTTTCTGAGGAGCAAATAGAAGGACCAGCTTTGGCACCTTCCCCTACCCCATCATATGAGCACAAGCACAAACACAAACACGAGCACGAGCACGAGCACAAGCACAAACATCACCATCGCAAGTTACTACCACCATCTCCTGCTGAAGCACCAGAAAAGCACAAGCACAAGCACGAGCACAAGCACAAACATGAACATAAGCACAAGCACAAAGCATCACATTCACCTGCTGAAGCGCCAAATAGCGAGTATGAACCGGATGAATTCACCATCTTTTTCGACTAATTTAGAGTTTAAATTATTTTGAGTAGAAAGTATTCTGCGAGTGTTTACTATGGAGATCGATCTCAATCTATCCTTTGCTGAATTGTAATGGTTTAATAATTCTTATGTCCATTAAAATTTCATGATTACTGATGTCTCAAAACTTTTATTTACTTCGATTTATTTGTTAAGACGGGAGTTTATAATGAGTAATTGATTTTTTATTTTAAGAAAGAATAAGTTAAAAAGAGAAAATTTGCTCGCATGCACAAATTTTTTTGATAAGACTTGTTCAAATTCTATTCTTTAAATTAAAATACAATAAGTGTAAGACATATGTTTTTCAAAGAAATGTTCTTCCAGCCTTTTTATGCAATTAAAATTTTAAGATTTTATCTTATCTAGCAAAAGTGTCTAAAAGGTTCACTACCTGCACAATGTCCTGAAACTGCCTAATCGCAATTCTAACCTAACTAACTAAAGGGATAAAATATTAATTATGTCACAATGAAAGATTATTTTTGTAAAAAAATAAACTTGCCAGATTTTGAAAAAGATATTATTTTTTTCTAAAAACACACTAGATTCTCAAGTTTCGAGGCAAGGAGAATTTGGTATTTAAAAGGGATGTTAGCCACTTTGAGCGGTATTAAAACATTAATTATCATGTACCATTGCTCGTATAACTATTGATGTGAGCCCCTTTTAACATATTAGTTAGAAAACAAAGTATAGTATATTAAGGTATAAGGAAAAATATTTTATGATACAAAGGATTGCATTTCAAAAGAATAAGTTAATGTAGTGATAGTTTAGACGTGCACTATAAGATGAACTAACATGCAAGATAATATGCTTAGACACCTTTTTAAAAGTGAAGTACAATCAAACCTCTTTATAACAGCTCCTCATTATAACATCATTTCAGTATATCAGTCTAATTTTCTGCAGAACCAATTTTCATGTTATATTTTACCTCTCTATAACAACATTCTACCTATAGAAGCAATGATACTCATTATATCGATATACTCTTTATAAAATTACCTTTGTAACAGCCATAATCAAATATTGTGTAATAATATTTTGTAAGAGATATATTACGTATAAAATAAATGCAATATATTTATGATAATCATTCATAACATAAATATATTACTTTTTTTACATTCGTACCATAAAAAAAAATTTGCTGAAATTTTTGACAAAAATCTTCGCCAATTCAAGCGTTATATTGTTATATAATGTTCGAAACAACCTACCATTTTAAAAAATGTATGTCAAACTTGATTTTTTTTTTTTTACAGTTTCAATTAATTTTAAATGCATATGTTTCCTAGATTTTAATTTTTTATTGGTTGGTACAACTAGTTATAGATTTATTAATACTATATTAACATTTTCAATTTTTACTTAATAAGATAAGAAAATCTATTGAGATTTTAAATTTAACATGTATTTTGAATTTTTTGACTATAATAGTTAAATGAGATCTAAATATCAAAAACCAGTATACATGTATAACAACACCTCACTATAGCGGCCATTAAAGTTCCAGACAAATACTGCAACTATAAAGAGGTTTGACTGTATATAAATATGTATATATAATGCTTAAAAAATACTAACAAGAATAGTATATAATATGACTAAATGCAAGAAAATTCATTTTAACACTTTTCAAAGATAAAGTATAGATATATGTACACATATGTGTGGTAATTGACCTCTAAAATCTCAAACTCCCTTTTCAAGCTGTTAATTAGTTTGAAACAGATTTAAAAGGTTTTAAAAAATCTGGATTTAACACATTTAAGAAAAAGGGGATGCGTTACACTACCCGACTATTCGGCTAGGCTATGCAGACACCCGACATCCTCCCCTAAAATAGTGGCGAACTCAATCAACTGAATTAAAAAAAATGATACAAATCTAACTCAAACAACATAAGAAAAGCTCAAAATATGCATATTATATATAAGATAAACGTATATACAGGATGCCAGAAGAAACACAACCATCTACCCAAATACATAGGTCTAGAGGTTTCCAGATCAGACATCTAAGAAATCCAAAAGACTATATACATCTTCCGAAGGGAGCAGAATAAGATCTAACATATCACATGTACAACTGGTGGCCTCAACGGATAAGCTGGTTCACCACAGATAGCCAAAAACCCTTCACTCCTCAATCATGTTGTGTGCTAGGTCCTAAAGCGGAATCTGATGAAACAAAAAGTAACGCAAGAAACAGATATAGAGTTAGTCATAAGGACTCAATAAGGGAGAGCTAGCCAGCTATCTCGAACAATAGATAGGCTCGCTACGGAATCAGAAAGTAATGCACAATAGCAACATATTAGTGAATTATAAACCAATCAATACACATAGTTACACACAACTAACAAGATACGTGATGAAACAAGATGGGATAAAATATGATGCAATAATGTCACATGTGCCAAACGAATAATAACCCTCCCTATGTTTATGATACGAGTCCAGCTGGCAAGACTAGGCTTAGCTTACAAGTCACCTGGCGTAGAGGATATACACTTGCTCCTCAAGCCACGGCAGCTTAGCCGGTACGGGAGTATGATGCAAGGTATACATACCGACGCCTTAAGGTTTACAGTCTCCAAGTTAGGATTTCGTATATACCGCCGCCTTGAGAATACAAGTCCACAGCCTTATTAGTCTTTGTATTTTACCATAGTTAGGAGTAGGTAAATCGTATCTATAAATACCCCTCCTACCATTGTACTGTACAATCAAGCGATTCAAACTGAATTCGATTCTTTACTTTCTTGTCTATTACTTTGTCTCTTCATTTTACTGTAATTTTCCTTCATATTTACGGTATTGCTTGTGACCTGCTAACAAATTTAATTGTTTAACCCAGATGATCAAATTTAGGCATAAATAGTTTGGCGCCCACCGTGGTACCCACGTAATTGTAGGTTTTTACGAAGGAAGATGCGTAGTCATGTGAACGAAAACGACAATGTTCTAAAGAACACTGTTGACGCCGTGGATAATACCGCAAAGGATCCCAACAATCCTAATGGACAATACAAGGACCCTACTAGAGATTCGATCTCTATAGGCAGTGACGACGAGGACAATCTACCACGTGGAAACACATCCAGTTTCAAAGATTTCCTTGTTGATCTCTTCAAGACCCAGGCAGAATGGGCAGAGCAAAACTCGGCCAATATGGTCGAAAGCATGGCCCAAAAGATAGGAGCGACGTTTGCTGGATCGTCTCAAAGGCCAGCGTCCCCTCGAGGACCAGCGCTCATGAATGAATCTCTAAATTCTGTTCATTCAACATGGAGGTCATCCCAGGAAGCTCTACAACAGTTAACAATCAGAATCTTGAAGAAATACATGTCATTCAAGACATTCTGAAAGAGATGAAGACCATCAACGGTCGCATTGGTAATGTGCCGAGTGCTCCACCTCAGTTTACCGTTGTAGATGAGCAAAAGCTCTATAAGTATGCATATAAAGTGAGTGCTACACCGTTCCGCGTATCTAAGCACTTCTGCCTGCCGGATAACCTTAAGTATGATGGAACTACCGATCCGGAGGAGCACATCATTGCGTATTATCCAGCTGTCAAAAGTAATGAGATCACTGAAAAAGAATTCAATCAGCTCTAGTGAAGAGGTTCGGGTCAACCTTAACTAAAGGTGTCCTCACATGGTACACTCAGCTACCAACGGGGTCGATCGAGTTATTCACCCAGATGCAGGATTTTTCAAGAAGGCACATTCTGGAGCCCGTAAGAGAGAGAAGCGCATGGAGGATATCTTTGAGATTCGGCAACGTGACAACGAACTGCTGAAAGAAAACCTGGAAAGATTTCAGAGAGAACGCATAGAGCTCCCTCCAGTTTCCAATGATATTGCTGTGCTAGCTTTTGGCAAGAGTCTGAACTCCAGGGGTTCATTAGCCACTTGGGAGTTGTAGTGGAGTCAAACTCAACACCCGGTGATGACATGGAATGCCGTACACCAGCAGTACAAGGAGAAACTTTGCCTTGAACCTGAACCACCTTTAGAGCCCAACGAAGATGCTCCGAGGAATAGAGCAGGCAGTCCACCTCTGGAAGGGGAAAGAGTTGGAAGGAGAACAAAAGGAAGGGTTCAGAGTCAAGCAATATCGGGAAAGCAAAGCAGTTCCTAAAGAACCGGATCGCACGAGAAAAACATAGAACAACACCCTTCAGTGACGTTTGTGAGAAACCTATCGGAGGACTAGCTCTTCTGGTCTATATCTCGAGCGTGACGAGCATAACAGCTTTACAGGTATTGGCTTGTAATCTCTCACATGACGCTATCCTAGGAGGACCATGGATACATGGAGTAAAGAGATTACCCTCAACATTTCGCCAAGTCTTCAGATACCCGACCTCATGCAGGATCACCGACTTACGGAGTGAGCGGTCCTTGCCTAGAGAGAATCAAGCACCCATTAAAATCACTAACATGAGGTTGAAGGTAGAAGTGAATATGATCAACGGAGAGACACTATGGGATGCGCCCATTGAGCGGAAAGACAAGATAGCGATAAGAGAGCTAAGAGAGCGGGTATCAGAAATGAGTAATCTAGTCCCACGAGCCGCCGAATTATGGTACCAGCTCTCCAAATTGTTGGTAAAGCATGAAGATCCTAAATGGCCAATTCTCTACTATCAAGCATTGGCACGAGTGACAATGAGCCTTCTGAAGCCTCCAATAATAACCGAGCCGGTCATAGGAGAGGACCTGCTGTTATACGTGACAATCTCAAAAGTGATGTGGAATCCAGTCCTTACGCAAGAAGAAGATGGGAAGAAACTTCTTATACAATATTCTAGTAAGGGACTATTGTGGCAGATAGATGCCTTTCGTTACCAGTCCTGTTTGTAGCAGCAGTAGTCATGGAGACACAAGAGTCACCCCCATATTTACTCAATCATACGGTCATTGTAGCCTCCTATGTACCAATGCAGACCATTCTATCTAAGCCTAGCCTTTCAAAAAGGTTAACATAATGGGCCGAGCAACTAGGAGAATATGATATCATTTATCAGTCGCGAGCGGCCGTCGTATTACAAGTCCTGGACGACTTCGCTATAGATTTTTAGCAAAGAATTAGCATCAAAAGCCGCAGAGGTGATAAATAACGCAGAAATGATTGACCATGGATAGTGGGTAATCCATACTGGTGTGGTACTCAAGGATGAAGAAGCCAACCTTGATTTGTGGATTAAAACACCCACCGGGGGGATCTTTTACAAGGCTGCATGATGCCCGTACAACGTAGGAGAATATGAAGCCATAATTCAAGCTCTTGACTTAGCCTACACATTAGAGGCCAGGGAGATTCGTCTCCATAGCGGCTTCCAGTCGGTGGTCAATATAATGAATGATTCTTTACCATTGAAGGTGTTTGTGCGCCAGATTGGCAAGCAAAGATAAAGGAACTTCTAAAAAACTTTAGTAAATGGAAGTTTATTTATCGGAAGGAATGTAGAGAAGCCGACACGTGAGCTGAGGATACAAACATCCACTTGGACGACCGGCTGATAATGATCGAATTAACTCACGCGGACCTAATAAACCTCGAAGTTCCAAACACAAGATCCATTCCGAAATAGCATCATGCATTAATTGAGTACTTGGACAAGGGAATACTCTCTAGAGACGAGGTAGAAAGCAGACATATGCGAAGGCATGCAGTTCATTACTGTTTGATTGATGCGGAGCTTGTTTGATTGACGAGGAGCTATAACATCGGAAGGTTAACGTCCACAAGTTACACACCGGGATCCCGCACCAGTCGGCAAGGAATCCTTGGGGAACACTTCTGGGCCACCTAAAATCTAGTCCTTCATCAAGCAGCGAGAAACGCTCTATGCTATCAGAAAGATGAAAGTATCTAAAGACATGAAAGGAACAAATATCACTTAGCTTAAGAAGTACTATTCTTGAAACTCAACTGGATCTACACACTCGAGATATGTATTTTCTCATTTCTTTCTCTTTATTTTTATCATTGCTTTTAAATGGGAGCTTAGCCCCATCATTGTTACATTTTTATTTGGCTCTGTGCCCCCTTTTTATCAATAAAGCTACAATTCTACTTAGTCAGTTTTACAATCAAATTCATCTACGATCCAAATATTCATATCCCCAGCACAACTTAAGTTGAAGTAATACACTTACTTTTCGCTACAAAAAGTAGAGTATACTACTCGCTTAAAGGTAGATCACTTCTAGTTCAGCCACCAAACATTATTCGTAGGTTGAAATCGTCAATTTAATAAATTGCACCAACATGTTGGTGGGGACGCCTGCCCACATAGTACCAGTAAAGTCTTAAAACACTCGAGTGAACAAGCACAGTCATTCTAGCTTGAACGCAAAAATGCGCCGTTACATACAAGTTGGCATTTAACGATGTAAACGAAGCACCCGACAATACACCCGTCTTTAAAAGATAAATGCCCAGAAAGGCACCCAAAGAACATGCTGCTTAACTACACTAAGAGTAACTATGCAAGTCTGCATAAAATATTGATGAACATCTATTTTTCATTAATATCAACAACCCGTAGGCTTACAATATACAATTAAGTTCTTTTGAATTCAACACTGTTTAATACAGGTATTCTTAAGAAATAAAAGGCTTCAAAAATGCTAAAATTACAAGTTTCTCTGAATTTGAGAAAGAATGAGATCCTTCATCTGGGTTATAGCAAATATTCATTAGGCAACCCGAAGTTTTTCCTGGTATCAGCAGATATGTCACTGATATAACCAACACTTAGAGCATCTCGTCTGAAACAAAGGGCCTCGAAAGCATCTGAGCACGGCGAGACCTCTTCTCGTCATAGCAAATAAGCTTGAAGATCTGCTTCAAACTTTATTGGTCAAACGGGAGTGCACAACCCCGCGGATCTTCAAACACAATCAGGGGCTCATTGAAGATGAGAAGGCTTAAGCTGGGAAGCTATGCCAGAGAGGAGTCCCTCCCCAAGGCAGCTAGCAGCCAGAGGCCAATGAGGCATTACAATAGTAATCCAGGCGAACCAGCCGAACAAGGTGAAGCCATGAATCACGAAAGGACTTAGAGCTTGGTGATATATTAATTAGCTGACAGCGAGAATCTGGATCCCCTTGCCAGCCAACGAACAGAAATGCACATTGGAGCATCAATCCAACGCTATTAAAGGAGCTACCTGAATGCTGACAGCGTCTAGAAAGAGAAGCCTCATGACACCTGAAAGGGCTAAGCGTTCTAACCCCGCATGACAAGAAAAATATCACAACAACCGCTGTGTTAGAAGATGAGTGCACCGTAATCAGTTCACATACCACAAAGAAGACATTCAAAAGAATATCATTAGGATCCCGATCATACATCATGACTAAGGGACTCTGTTCATCCTATCATGGATGGAGAAATAGAGGAAGAAAACTGTGAGAGTTCTTTTGGCTACAATTTTCTCATGCACCATCCATTCTAAATGAAGGCAGCTTACAATATAGTTATCTCATGCACCATCCATTCTAAACTGTGAGAGTTCTTTTGCCTATAGGATCAAAGACAAACAGTTATGAAAAACAGAGGTTATATAAGGAAGTTTTGGAAGAAGTAATGTATTTTATGAAAAAACTTTGTGATTTCCGTTTACAATGAAGCCCCTATTTATAGGCGAAATGAGATAAGAATGGAGCACGCAAACAATCAATGTAACTATGGCCTGTAAATATGAAATGATTCGGTACAGTAAAAGGCATTTATGGGAAATGTACATGGAATCAAAATTAGCCAATGAGGTGAAGATGTGTGGAGTTCTAGAAGAAATCAAGCGTCGCTCTCGGTCAAAGAGACTGGGAGTTTCAAGGAGTCTGTGAGATATCTTTTCACATACTTTTTGCATACTTCAGTCACTTTCTAACTGCTTACGACAGCACTCAGCAAGTAGAGGGACTGACTGTGTCGGCAAACATATGCCACCTATATTTATAGTCTCTAAGTTAGATACGAGTATATGATGCAAGGTATATATCCTGCCGCCTTAGAGTTTATAGTCTCTAAGTTAGAGCTTCGTATATACCGCCCCCTTGAGAATACAAGTCCATGGCCTTATTAGTCTTTGTATTTTACCATAATTAGGACTGGGTAAATCATAGCTATAAATACCCGTCCTACCATTGTTTTATACAATCAAGTGATTCACACCGAATCTAGCTGTTCTCAAGGAACAATACTCTTTACTTTTTTGTCTATTACTTTCTCTCTTTACTTTACTGTATTTTCCTTCATATTTTCGTATTGCTTGCGATCCTCTGAATTTTTTTTTTTAACCTAGATGACCAAATTTAGGCATAAACACTCATCGACTACCGTGAGATACATAATGCAATACTAAACCTGCCCCGGTTCGTGACACCTGTCGGCAACTGGTGATATGATATGCAACAAGAGCGGAATACTCCTACTCTCGAAGTGAGCCTCTCACTACTAAAACTCAGAGGTTTTTCGACCGCCCAAATGGTCGGATATCAGTCGGACAACCAACCGATGATTGACCAAAACAGGTGGTCGAAGATTTGGTGGTCGGAGAAGTCTGTTCGACCGATATTCGGTGGGAGAGCGGTCGAACAAATGAATTTCTGGAAAAATTCGGTCGAACAGATGATTTTCTGAAAAAATAATTTTCAACTTTTCGACCGAATCGGTCGAAATTTCAGTCGAAATTCTGTGTAAAACCTGCAGTATAAAAGCTGTAATTAGAGCTACACCACCTGTAAATGCAGAAAATACCAGCACCATATAAAGAATAGGCTTCACCTACCCTTAATATTAGTCTAAACTTGACTTTAATCTAAAAGTCTAACAAAATACATAATTTCAAGACTTCACAATGATAAAACAAGTCAAACAAATCAACTACAAGTCTTACAATCATCAAAAAAGCTTAACAAAAACTATCCACAAGTCTAACATATGTCTAACATCATGAACAATCCATTATACTACTCGGTTTCCTCAGAACTAGACTCGAATCCAGACTCAGACGACGATCTATATCGACGTTTAGTCTTGCTTTTCCCCCCGCTCCGGCTACTCCTCTTGCTCTTGCCCTTGTCTTTTTTCTTTCCCTTCTTAGAATGACTAGCCATCCAGTTTTGCATCATTTCCCTCATGGCATTCATATTTGCCTCATTGCGCAAACGTTCTTCTTCGCTCTTGCTCTTAAGATCTTCAATTTCATTGAGCAGTCGAGCTTCCACGGAAATATAGTATGCAATCTAATGCAATCCAAGCTGCGACATGGTAAGTCGCTCTATCGGCAGCTACACACGTAAGGAATACTTGGTAGAACATCCATAAGGTTAAAGGCCGTCAAAGAAATGAATATTATCACTTACCTCGAACAAGGGGTCAATATGGCTACTGAATAATCGTCTTTCCTTTCCTAAGCCTCACTAAACTTCCTTCCTATGAGCCATAGAAGCATAATTACATATATAAATGCTAATAGAAGGATTATTTAGCTATTAGGCGGAGAATAAAAAAGAATTTACTAAATTACCCATGGGCCTTGCTTAGCTGAAAGCCCATTTATGATACATTTCTAGACTCGGCACAATCCCACATTTCTAAATATGCCAATAGATTACAATTCCAGGGTCAATTTAACAAATCTAGGGTTCAAACCCAACTTTTTCCAAGTTAAATTCATGAGATTCAACCCCCAAATTCTTGAATTAACACAATTGAAAGGGTTAGGATCATTACCTAAGCAATTAGGATGATTTGGTAATCAAGAATTGCCCTTTAACTCACTTGGAATTAATAAAATTTAATAGAAAATAAAATTAGCCGACAAAGCAAGGCTTGCAACTGCTCCATTAGCTCCTTCAACTCTGACAGACCATGCGATAAGGATGGATAGATATAGGCTGAGTCCTGGAAACTACGTCAATGCCAAACTTGATATCAAGAGGAAGTCCCGCAAATCACTCGGAAACACATCAGTAAATTCCCTCACAACATGAATAGTGTAAAAGGATGGAATCTTCATACTGGTATCTCGACCATGGAAAGATACGTTGAACACCCTTTATTCATCATCCGCTTCACCTTCAGAAAGAAATAATATGCCTTGTAGGTGGCAAATGAGAACCTTGCCACACCAACAGAGCGGAACTAGGAAGAGAAAGTCAAATAGATTTGGCATGACAATCCAGAGAGACATAACACGACGCCGACCAGTCCATACCGATAATAACATCGAAGTATACCATCTCCAAAACCAGAAGGTCTGTCAGGGTCTTACAACCCCCAAAAGATACAATACAAGCTAGATAGACTTGATCCATTACAACAGAATCTCCGACAAAGCGATAGTATAGAAACGATACATTGAGATATATGGATAATATTCACATAAAGAGGATACCTGAAACCATTCATTAGATGCCTCAGCATCCTGCCTCTACGGCTGAGCGGATGTCTGAGGTCAAGGGAAAGAACGATCGTCCCTTTGGCGGAGTAGAGGATTGATGGATATAATTTATTCATATATTTTTACAGTTAAATATTAAGTATTTTAAATAAAACGTGAATAAATATATCAATCTCTCACATATTTTGTTACATATTTTGCAGGAAGAAGAAGATATTCAAAGTGAAGAAAAATAAGGTAATGACTATTGATGATTACATTATTTATAGTGCGACTATAATGCTAATAGTCATATCCGTGATTTTTCTATGCTGAAGAACAAAAGTGCAAAAGGAAGAAAATTCATCAAATGAAGTTACGTATGCATCTTTGAAAATGTCATCAATCTTAACTTACCTTTCTATTCTTTGAATAGTTCTCATCAACTCAAACTATGGCATCTTCAGAAGACTTTAGCCTTGGAATCTTTTCTATAAATAGATGCTACATTTGTATGGAAAAATAACAAATTCACTTGCAGAGAACTACTCTCTCTTGCTCTCTTTCTTTCTTTCTCTTTTATAATTTTAAGCTTTTGTAGTTTTCGTTTTTAGAAGAAAAACTACGTCTTTCTAGTCCTTATATTTTTAAAGTTTTTCTTACTCCACAATGGAATATTTTTTTTGTTGGGATAGCTGATAAAACTTTGCAATATTTATAATACTTATCTCAATTTTAATACATACTTGGCCTGAAACTTTTTCTTTACATTTTAACAATGTACTGGAATAATAGTTTTTATCTAATCATTATTTTCTTACCCATCTTTTTTATCTCTAGGTTATTGTTATATTTAATTTGTAATTTTCACTGAGCAAAATTAATGTATAATAATTGAAAAATAAAATAGTAGAGTGAAAACTATTTTTCAAAGTCTGTAATCTTGTTTATCTCAGTTTTAATTCTCACAGATGGAATTTTTGTAGGTAAGATTATTGATTTTTTATAAAAATAATCTCACAAAGTTTTTTACTACTTTTTAGCACAATTTAGGCAAGAAAAATATTTCGATTTTAATCGTCACTAGTTGTAATTTGATTAATATGCATAACCTCATGGAATGTTATTAATTGATTATTTCTTAGTGAGTAAAATATAATTGAATTAGCAATAAACAATTATTCTTAAGATAAGTAAATGTCAAAATTGAGATATTTATTATAAGTATTACAAAGTGCATTCAACGCTTCCCAACTCTTTCTAAATTTCAAATCCTCTGGAAGTTTTTCTCAGTTTAAGTAAATTAAAAATTATAAAAATTCATGTTTCATTAATTTGATTCTCCTAATAGTAATTAAAATACCACAAGTCCATAGCATAGAATACTCAATCTCTATAGGACGATATCTGAAACTATATTAGAATTTGACAAGAATGAGCAGACAGTTTATGTGCACATTAGACCTATTCAAATTATCGGCGCCATTGTCGGGATTGACGTACATCTACTTGGAACTAAATATTGGATTACTAATTGGAGGACTTATTAATATTATTACTATTAACTTGATCTAATAAACACTATATAACTAACTACTTATTACTAACTTTTTGGTTTCTGGTTCTAATATTTTTGTTTATGTTTAGTATATCTATTGTTATTTTTAACTTCCATTACTGACTCTATTCTTTAACTACTTTTTTTTACTACTCTATCTTTATATAATAATGAAACGACCTTAAGTAGTTGTTTCGAGAGTTAAGACTCTGATTGGTGTGCCGATAGTTTTAAAAGCTTCGTAATATCTATTAGGACTTGTCTGTAAAATTTGAGCTAAATCGGACCTTGTTTGGTAGGTATCGGAAGAAGGTTTCAGTTTTCGTTGTCTGTAAATTTTGGTAAATTTAAAAAAGGTTTTCGAGCTTGATTTTGGCGAATGAGCCCCAACTCGAAATTCGAAAGTGCCATTAGGATTGTATTGTCATTTGTGACTTGTGTGAATTTTCAGAAGTAAATTCTGATGTCGTTCGGATAGTTTTCGCTAAAATACCGAAAGTTAATAATTTGATCTCTTTCCGTTTAATTTGTATCTTGAGCTTCAGGAATTAGATTTGAGATCTGTCTTAGAAGGTATGTCACATAAATTTTGTATAATTTGCTTGAGAAATTTGAGATTATTACGAGTTTCGTAGGGTTATATGTTAATTTTTGTTACGATAGTAAATTAAAAAGAAAAAAAAAAAGAAACAAAAGAGAAAAGTAGTTAGGCGGTGGCTAAGGGGATAAAATCCCTTTAGCTTACTGTTAACCAAACAGAGAGAAATGAGAAGCGAAAGTGAGGAACGCAAAGAACATACGGAAAAAAATCCAGAAAATAGAGAAAGGAAAGGAAAATGAGAAGGAAAAAATAGAATTTTCACCCCAAAACATCCAGGTAATGGTGTTAATTTGTTATTTCATTTTATTACGTGTATTTATGCATATTTTAACGGTAGAAATTGGGATATTAGACATCCTTCTAATAAATTAAATTGATAGTTTAAAGGGTTAATCGGACCCCGATAATGGAATCGACTATATATTTGTACTCAGGGAGTTATGGGCAATCCATAAATATAATTTATTTAAGGCTTGGTTATGTGATTCTGAACCATGTACATAGGCCTGGACCGTGTATTACGTGTGCGAATAGGGTGTCGGATTCCTAACTGGATTGCTCTAAGACGCACGGAATGAAGCCTTTAGGCTTATTTGACATATTTTTCTGCTTATTGAATATATTAGGATCGTTTGGCAGAGAACCCAAAAGATAAAGCGGTTGTTGAGTAGCAGTACTAGCTTTGGAACAAGGTAAGTGATTATATCCATTTCTTTGGTGGCCTTTGGCCTTGTGGATATTCTACCACGTGTTCCTTACGTGTGTAGCTGTCGATAGGCATGCTCATTACACCTTAGTTTTTGATTTACATTGTATATTATATGTTATGCCCAGTTGTTGGTAGTGTATTGGGCATAGAATAATTGTATACTGGTTGTAAGCTTGATATATACTGCATTTACTTCCATGTAGTCGATGAGAGTCCTGCGCCGGTGAGGGATTGTTATTGCATCATACCACATTCATATGTATTATGTGTTCTGGTTATGCCTGCCATGTCATATATTCTGGTTATGGCCTGCCATGTCATATATTCTAGTTATGGCCTGCTATGTCATATAGTGATTGCAGGAGTATTCCGCCTCAGCTTTATATTATCTCGATTGCAGGAGAATTTCTCCCCAGGAGCAGGAGTATTCCGCTCTTATGTCAGATACTGAGTGTAGGAGTATTCCGTCTTAGCTTTATGTTATCTTGGGTGCACGAGTATTCCACCCCAGGCGCAGGAGTATTCCGCCCCGTGATCAGGAGTATTCCACTCTTATGTCAGATACTGTGTGCAAGAGTATTCTGCCTCAACTTTATATTATCTCGGATGCAGGAGTATTCCGTTCTTATGTCAGATACTGAGTGCAGGAGTATTCCGTCTCAGCTTTATATTATCTCGGGTGCAGGAGTATTCCGCTCTTATGTCAGATACTGAGTGCAGGAGTATTCCGCCTCAGCTTTATATTATCTCGGGTGCAGGAGTATTCCGCCCTAGAAGCAGGAGTATTCCGCTCTTATGTCAGATACTGAGTGCAAGAATATTCCGCCTCAGCTTTTTATTATCTCAGGTGGAGGAATATTCCGCCCCAGGAGCAGGAGTATTCCGCTCTTATATCAGATACTGAGTGCTGGAGTATTCCTCTATGTATTCTCCTTTTAGCAAAAAACACCTTCACCCTTTTGTCAACTATTATCCCATTATGTATATAGGATTTTTGACTAACACAAGGTAATCTCTACCATGACACAAAATAAAAATCAATGAAGGTTAAATTACAATAATCATCCAAAACCTTGAATGATTACTTCTAATTGATAAAATCTTATGATAATTCCCTTTTTATCAAAGTAAGCTCTACAAGATTACCACTAGAAGTATAACAATAAGAAAAATTTCACCTTTCATGTTTGTTACTTCTCTTTGTTCTACCTCTTGTTTATGCCTAAAATTTTTCTTAAGGGAAAAACATATATATTTGTAAGATGCCGCAAGCAATACAATAAGTATAAAGGAAAAGTAGTAAAGCAAGAAAAGTAAAGAGTTATATTCCTTGAGAATAGTCGGATTCTTGGAGAATCGCTTGATGTACAATACAATGAAAGGAGGAGTATTTATAGCTAGATTAACCTAGTTCTAATTATGGTAAAATACAAAGACAAATAACTCTGTGGGCTTGTTTACTCAAGTCGGTGATACACATTTAATCTATCAAGCAGATTGTAAATCCTAAGGCGGCAGGATTTATATCTTGCGTTCTATGGCTCGTGCCTGCTAAGTAGTCGTGGCTTAAGGAGCAGACATGTATCTTCAACGTCCGGTGACTTCTAGGCTAAGTCTACTCTTCTCCAGCTGGACTCGTATCCCCGTAACCATAGTTGGTGTATTTTTATCCATACAGTAAGTGCCCCCACTTGTTGAATGTTGACGTAAGCGGTTAGGAAGTGGAAGAGGTATGCAAAAGAGATGTGTGAAAGGATATCTCATTAACTCCTTGAAACTCGAAGTCTCTCTAACCAAGGCAGATTCCTAATTTCCTCTAGAATCCCGCGTGTCTTCACCTGATTGGCTAATGTCGATTTCATGCACCTTTCCAATAATTTCCTTTTACCGTACTGAATCACTTTGTGTCTCCAGGCCATAGTTTTTTTGATCATTTCGTGGTTCTGCCTTATCTCTTTCCTCCTATAAAAGGGGCTTCACAACAGATGTTGATCGTAAAATTCTTCAAAAATAAATTGTCTTCCTTGAAATTTCCTTATGATAGAATAATTCCACTTTACCTAAAAAAAGTTTGCCTTTGATCCTGGTTTGATATTCTCATAATATTTTTCTCATTCTAGGCGAATGTTGTTTGAGAAAACAAAAACAAAGAACCTTTAAGAACTTCCCAATGATGTCCTTCTTATAATGTTAAGATGGACGGAGTCCCCCAAGTCATGAAGTATCATCGGGATACAAATATTGTTCTTCAGAATGTCTTTTTTATGGCATGTGCACTGTTTATGGTGTGCCTTTTTCTAACGCAGCGGGTGCTGTGATATCCCTCTCATCATGTGGGGGCAGGTTGCTTAGCCCTTCCAGCCGTCATGAGGCTTCTCTACCAGGATTCTTTCGACACTTTTGTGACCTCTTTGATGGTTTTGGGTTGACGATCCATTGCTTGGCTCTGTTCCTTAGCTGGCAAGGGGATTCAACCATACTCTCTCTACAGATTAACGTGTCACCAGGCTCTACATCTAATTATGGCTCATGGTTTTCTCCTTGTTCGGCTGGTTTGGCTGAACTGCTCTTGCGACGTTCCTTCGGCCGCTGGCTGTGGACTGCCTTGGGAGGAAGTTTCTCCCTCGAGTAGGTTCCAAGCCTCAACCCTCTCCTCTTTGATAAGCTCCCAATCGTGCTTGAAGATCCGTTTCAACCTCTACTGGTCGATGGGTATTCTTCGAGTTCCTTCATCTTGGTGAGAGGAGGGTTCGTCTGTGTCCAAACGCTTCCAAAATTTCGATCAGAGCAAATAACTGAAGTTTATGGATGGTTGCTGGTGGTATCAGTGGCTGCGCACTAAAGAATGCTCGGGCCGACATATCTCCTGGGTAGAAGTTTCAATTCTTACCGAGGTACATCGGTCGTGTGAAGCTTAAGAGACCTTATTACCCATAGTTCCTCGTGACTTTTTAATTTCTTAAGAACACTTGTAACCTACAGGCTTTTGATATTAATGAAAATGGACGTTCATCAATTCTTTGTGCGTACTAGCGTATTTACTTGTAATGTAGTCAAGTAGCATTTTGGGGGCCTTTCTGGGTGTTTGTCTTTTAAAGACGAGTGTACCCTTGATGGGCGTTGTTTTATGCATCAGCAAGTGATGGCTTTGATTGCGTATGCAATAGACGTCTTTGTTTAGGGCAAGGTCCGCGCCCACAAGGACGTCGTTAGCCCGTTATATGTAATGGAGCATTTTTGTGTTCAAGCTAGAACGGTTGTGCTTGTCCACTTGAATGCATAAATCTTTAACGGTATGATGGGGGCGAGCGTCCCCACCAACATATTGGTGCAAGTTTTAAATTTATGATTTTGACTTACGATAATACTTGGTGGCTTAACTAGAAGTAAGCTAGCTTTGAGCAAGTAGTATACTCTACCTTTGTAGTAAAAAGTCAGTGTATTACTTCAACCCAAATATGGATGGGGCTATGAATGGTTCGATCATATATGTTTCAAATTTTAAAATTGACTAAGTAGAACAATAGTTTTATTGAATAAAAGAGAGGCGCGGTGCCGGTAAAAGTTTTAATAAACTTTAAATAACAATGATGGGGCTAAGTATCCTTTAAAAGAAATTAAGAACAAGAAAAGAGAAAATAGATGTCTCGAGGGTGACGGCCTATTGATCATTCAAACATAGTATTTCTTAAGCTAGGTGATGGTCGTTTCTTCAGTGCTCTTGGGGGCGTTATTTTCCTGATGGTGATGCCCCGTACTTGGCATAGGGTTGGCTTATGAGATGCTCAAGAGTGTTCTCTAGAGATCATTCGCTGGTTTGAATTGGACCCGAGAACATGGGCTGTGGGCCGTTGACCATTAAAAGATATAGCTCTCCATTGATTAGGAAATATTGAGCTACTCGCTTTCGTAGTTGTCTGCTTTCTTCCTTGCATTCAGGGAGTTTTCCCTTGTCCATGTATTCAGCTAATGCATGGCGCCAATTCAAGATGGATCCTGTAGTAGGAACTTCAAGGTTCATTAGGCCCGAGTAAGTTACCTCGGTCACCGCCTCTAAGCTGCCCAAATCTTCATCTGCGTCGGCTACTTGGTTGTGTTGAGTTTTGGTCACTGTGTCCTCTTCTCTATGAACAAATTTCAACTGATGAAAATTTTTCAAAAGGGCTTCTACTTTGGCTAAGCATTCTTGCATGCAAACGTCTTAAACTGTAAAGATTCTATTTATTTGATTGACCACCGGATGGGAGCCGCTATAGAGACTGATCTCCCTGGCCCCCAATATGTCAGCTAATTTTAAGATTTAAGTTACTACTTCATATCCTACCTCACTTTCCGTAGTTAGCGGGCGCCTTACGGCCTAACGAGAAATCATTCCAGCTGGTGTTTTAACCAGTAAGTTAAGGTCACCTCCTTCATTAACTAATGCTACATCTCTCTTCATCACTTCCTCAACTTTCGGCATCAACTCTATGCTAAAATTTGTGTCAAAAGTCTGGTAGAGCCTGCGATCTGATGCTGTGTGTAATTGATAAGTTATGTCATATTCTCCCAATTGTACAGCTCATTCCTTCAACATCCTAGAGAGTTCGGGCTTAGCCAGAATGATCCGTAACAGTATAGAAGAAACCAACATAACTGTGTGATTCAGAAAGTACGACAGTAACTCTTGGGTGGCCATAACAACTGCTGATACTAGCTGGTCTGGCGGCGGGAGATGTGCTTCCACTCCTAAGAGCTACTTTTTAGTATACCTCACGGCAAGCTGTATTCTGGCCTCCTCTCGTGTAAGGGCCACACTCGAAGCTTTTTTAAAAACTATGACATACCGTAAGAGACGCTCCCCCTGAGCAAGCTCGGATAATGTTGGGGGTCTTATTAAATTTTTCTTCATCCCTATAATCGCTCTGCAGTAAAGCATTGGACATTCAGGGTCTTCGTCTTTACCAGCACCTCAGAGAGTTGATACCATAGTGCTATGGATCGGGAAATAAGATCACTCATCGCAAATATTCGCTCTCTGAGCTCTGCTATTTCAGTTCTTGCCATTCGCACAATTTACGCATCCCATTCCGGCTCACTTTTAATCATGTTTATTTATGCATTTGGACTTTCATTGGTGCCCGTATCAGACATACAATCCTCTGTGAGTAAGGACTGTTCACCTCGCACTTCAATTACTCCAGGGCGGGTTGGGTATCTAAAGGCTTGATGAAGTGTTGAGGGTACTCCCCTTACTCCATCTATCCAATATCTCCCCAAGATGACATAATATGAGAGATCGGAAACCATCACCTGAAAAATTATTATGCTCATCACGTCCGAGATGAAAACCAAAAGAGCTATTTCTCTGATTGGCTTCTCACTTGTGTTGTTGAAGCTAATCGCTCTACAGAGACTTGAGGTTACCCGTCCTTGAAGAGCCATTTTTCGTAGTATCCCCCACCGCTTATTGGATCGACCAAAGCTTTCCTGATCAGGAAATCAAGCACCTTGATTGTTATAATCAAAGCTTCTTGGTGCAGGCTGCAAGGCTCTTCCTTGCTTTCCAAACTGAATTAAATCGACACGATGGGAGGTCCCTATTATGTAGTTTTCATAGCTTCGTCAGGCTTGGGTCCAACAAAGATCGCGTTGATACTTCGTTTATCTTTAGAGTAAGACATCTTGGACAGATTTCCTCCTTCTGCGAGTTAATCTTTGAGATTTCCCTCCTTCAACAGGTGGGTGATCTCATGCATCAAGGCTTTGCAGTCGGTCGTGCTATGGCTGTTACTCCGATGAAAATCGTAGTAAGCTGTCGAGTTTTTCCCGGTCGCACTTTAGATGTCAGTGGCCAGTGCACTCTAGAACCTAGCTTCCAAAAGTTATTGGCGACTAGTTCTAATACGCACGCCCGCAGCCCGAAAATCTTTGAAGTTGCACTGCTCGGAACTTCTCTCATGGGATCCTGCTCCTCTGGGGTTGCTTTGTTTTTCTGGTGTTTTCCTAAGATCTTTTCGGTATTGCATCCTCCCTTCGTCCTTCTTTCACCAGCTTCTCATTTGAGAATTGGGTTTCCTGCTCCTTTTCTTTGTGTGTCATCACCAGAATCCAAGGGTGATTCGGGTTCAAGACGGAACTATTTGTTATATAGCTGGTGTAAGGCATCCCAAATTATTGCTGGACATTGAGTAAGACTCCATTGCAGCTCTCATTTGGCCAATGAACCTCTAGAGTTCAAGCTTTCAGCGAAGGCAACCACGACGATGTTACCGGGCACTGCGAGAAGATCCATGCACTCTCTCTGGAATCTCTCCATGTACACTTTTACGGGCACCTGACTGTGCCTTTTTTAAGAGGTCTTCTAGCTGGGTGAACGACTCAATTGATTCCAACAGTAGCTGAGTGTACCATGTCAAGGTCCCCTTAGGTAGGGTTGAGCCAAATCTTTTCACCAGGGCGGATTCCATTTTTTCTTCTATGATCTCGTTGCTCTTAATGGCCGTATAAGAGGCAGTGATGCGCTCGTCCAGATTAGTAGTTCTTTCATACTTAAGGTTATCCGGAAAATGGAAGTGCTTAGGTACACGGACCTGGCAACACTCACTTTGTATGCATGTTTGAGGAATTTTTGTTCATGTATGGCCGTAACTTGGGGTATAGAACAGGCACATTACTGATCTTATCGTGGATGATGTTTTGCTCCTTTAGGATGTCCTGTATGATTGGTGTTGCTTCGATACCTTGATTGCTGGCTGCTAAGGAGCTTTCTCGGGCGGTCTCTATATCTATCCTTCATCAAGGAACAGGTCCTCGTAGGAATCGTTTGCGGGCGCAGATCCTCGTGGGGATGCTGGACTCTGGAACCAACCAGTGAGGATTGCCCCTAACTTCTAGGCCATGCTTTTAGCTGAGTTTTTTTTCCGCTCGCTCCGCTTGAGCTTTGAGGAAATTTTAAGGAAGTCCTCAAGCTTGGAGTTGCTTCTGTGTGGTTGATCATCCTCACCATCACTACCTATAGAGACCGGGTCCCTAGGGGTGTCCTTCTGCTGTCCATCGGGATTGTTGGGATCCTTCATAGAATCGTAAACCGTATCAACCGCATTGGTGGCGTTCTTTGGGATATCATCATCTCCGTTTGACATAGTTGTGCTTTTCCTTCACAAAAACCTACAATTTCCTGGATCCCACTGTGGGCATCAAATTGTTTATGCCTAAAAGGCAAAAAAGATAAATTTTTAAGAGGGTCACAAGCAATACGATAGAAAAGGAAAAACAGTAAAGCAAGAAAAGTAAAGAGTTGTATCCTTTGAGAATAGTCGGATTCTTGGCGAATCACTGACACGACCCAAATTTCGGGTAGGCCGTGCGGGAACTCAACATCCTCTCCTAGATCCATCGGGTGAACCCTCTTGAATTGAATTCATAACAATAAACATAAGCTAAACTTTAAGATAAGAAATAAGACCTAAAGAGACACGAACATAGCTATACATAAGATGTACAAAAGAAGTTAAACCTGACTACCCAATGTACTAGGTTTAGAGCTATCCTGGGGCGAATACTCCTACACCCAATATAATATAAAGCTGAGGCAGAATACTCTTGCACCTTTTATATGACATAGGAGCACAATTTTCCTGCTCCTGGGGCGGAATACTCTTGCACCCGAGATAATATAAAGCTGAGGCGGAATACTTCTGCACTCAGTGTATGACATAAGAGCGGAATACTCCTTTTTTGGGGTGGAATACTCCTGCACCTGAGACAATATAAAGCTGAGGTGGAATACTCCTGCACTCTCCTGGGGAGGAATACTCCTGCACCCAATATAATATAAAGATGAGGCGAAATACTCATGCACTTAGTATATGACATAGGAGCGGAATACTCATGCTCCTTGGGCGGAATACTCCTGCACCCAATATAATATAAAGCTGAGGTGGAATACTCCTGCACTTAATATATGACATCGGAGCGGAATACTCCTGCTCCTAGAGCGGAATACTCCTGTACCCGATATAATGTAAACCTTAGGCGGAACAGTCTTGCACTCAGTATATGACATAAGAGCAGAATAATCTACCCTCAATATAATGGAAGAATGATGCAATAATATCCCTTCATCAGCGCAGGACCCTCATCAACAGCTGGGAAGTAAATATCAAGCTAACAGCCAGAGTAAATTCCTTCTATGCTCAATGCAATACCAACAACAAGGCAACATATAATATATAGCATACATTCAAAACTAAGGCGTAATAAGTACACTTATCGACAGCTACACACGTAAGGAACACGTGGTAGAGTGCCCACAAGGCCAAATACCACCAAAGAAATAGATATAATTTCTTACCTTGTTCCAAAGTTAACACTGCTACAAAACAACCACCTTATCCTTTGGATTCATTGTCAAACGATCCCACTGTGTTCAATACGCAGAAAAATATATCACATAAGGCTAAAGCCTTCATTCTTTACATCTTAGAACAATCTGGTAGGGAACTTGACACCTGATTCGGATAGGCAATACGCAGTCCAGGCCTGAATGTTTCAGGATGAAAATTCTATTTATTTCCTTCTCCAATTCCTTTCCTTTCTCTCTTTTCTGGCGTTGTCTGTGTTTTCTCTTTTTCATATCTTGTTTCTGTTTCGTTTGTTTAATGTTGGGAACTTCTAAGCTAAGGGATATCTAATCCCTTAGCTACCGCCTTCTCCTTCATATCTTTTCCTTTTTCATTCTTTACTTTTCTTTTTGTTTTCTAACGATTCCAAATCTCTCAAGTAAGTTATACAAAATTTATGTGATGTACTCGCTAAGAGGAATCTCGAATCCGATTACCGAAACTCGAGATATGAATTAAACGGAAAAAAATGAATTATTAATTTTTGGCATTTTAGCGGAAACTATTCGAACAACCTCGGAATTTACTTCCGAAAGTTTACACAGGTCACAAATGACCATACAAACCTAATGACACTTTCGGATTTCGAATCGGAGCTCATTCGCCAAAAGCAAGCTTGAAAACCTCTTTTTAAGATTTACGATCAACGGATACTGAAACCTTCTTCCGATACCTACCAAATGAGGTCTGATTTAGCTCAAATTTTACATGCAGGTCCTAAATTTTAAAACTACCGACACGCTAATCGAAGTCCTAAATTCCAAAATGACTACCTAAGGTCCTTTCATTCTCCTTCACTTAGACTCTCGTTCGTCCTCGAACGAGCTTGAGTCTAAAGCAAAATTCGCACAGATAAAAAAAGAACTTGCATGACCTTCATAATCTATTCCACGGACATTTTCTCATGATTACAGAATCAGAAATATAACATGCACACTGAACTCTTAGAATAAAATATATCTAGATAATATCATAACACTGTTGCCCACCTTATTCTGACTAAGCTGACCCTTCCTCGATTACGAGAGGAGAGTTCTACATTGTCAGAACAATGATACATGGGACTCTGGATAGATTAACATGATTTCAACGACAAATCACTTCGTCGATATACTTTTCGATATAGAACAGGTCGATGAAACAAAGAATAAACTTACGCTTCAGCAACACCTCAGATTTAATATTACCATCAGTATTGGAGGAAGACTCCTCCATTTAGAGCATCAACTCATACAGCTAATTTGAATAGAAATGGCCATCCTCGCAGAATCTGTTGGACTAAGGAAGACTTAGCTAAAACTATAACGTGGCTCAGACCTGAGCTTCCAAATTACCCTCTCGAGTTGCCAAACAACGCAACTCTCGAGTTCAAAACTCCATACCTTTGACGTAAGCACCCTCGCCTGATGGATCAACTCAGGGTGTCAAATGGTACTTCTCATTGCCCTTAATAGCCTTGAAAAACAACAATGTGCTTACAAGGCTACCATGACATGCTCTCTAGATCAACACAGGGAACATCACAAGCGGCTACTAACTAACGAAGCTCACTAGTACAGGAAGAAAAAGAGATGGCAATGGACTGAGGTTAGGAATAACTAGAGCTTCAGGAAGCTCATCTTCTCATTTTCTTGACTACCAGAGCTAGACTACTCCCGAGTCAGGCTAAATAAAGAATCACAATTGAAGAAATAGACATTAAATGAGCTTTATGGAACAACATCTATAAAAATTTAACCTTCCTGTTGAAGGATGAGTTTTGAAGATGAAAAAGGACCTGGTGCAAAGTAGACCACGAAAAGGTTCACAGTTGAAGTGAGAAGGTCAGCTGTTCAACGGGTTAATCTAGTTAGAGCTGAAGAAGGAAAGAAGAGAACAACTGGAGTCAAACAGTCAAAGTTCCAATCCTACTGGAAGTTGAAGAAGCTAGAAGCGGTGCTGAGAAGGACGCGGTTCCTTAACGAAAATGGATTGGGAACTAAGGCAAACTAACTTAGGTTTTAAATAAGGAAATATAGGTAACCTTGTTTAAAACTGATTTCAAAAAGAAAAAGGATTCCTAAACTTAGTTGGATCCGGCTAAGTCTAGTTCCTATAAATAAAAATTAATTTTGCCAAATTCAATACGCACAAAAGAAATCTCAACAGAGCATATCAAGTACAATCAGATCGTGGGAAGCTTTGTGTGCAAGAACAAAGACTGAGCAGCAGAACCTTACGAAGGAGCAGTTTCATAGATAAGTCTGTTGTTTTAGTTTCTTTGTTATAGGCTACTGAGTTGTAATCTATCAGTTTGTTTAGAAGCATTAAGTAGAGATTACTTTTGAGGTTAAGTAGAGGTAACCTTACCAGCTAACGTGTGGCTGTGAAGGTTCTAGGTACTAGGGGGTTCTAGTTTCTTGATTACATTACATTGTATTCTAAAACTTGCTCGGGTTTTCCTTTAGTAGAAGAGTTGAAATCCCAAGAATTTGGGTCGTGGTTTTTTATCCCTTGAGCAAGGAATTTTCCACATAAAAATCTCTGTGTTCTTTATGTTTCCGCAAGTTGTTTAGTTTCAGAGATAGGTGAAACTTGCAAGGAACCTGGTTCTTTGTAAGTTAGGCGCTGAAAGTTAAAAGTAAGTCTTAGGATTTAAAAATCAGGTAAGGACGCTATTCACCCCCCTCTAGTATCTTACGAAGGTGGACCAAGTGCAACAAGTGGTATCAGAGCAGGTTCTCTCGAAGAAAGGCTAACATCTTGACAAGGATCTGAATATAGTTTGCTTGCTAACCTGTTTGGAACCTGTTTTCATGACTTAGATACTGGCAAATTTCTGAAATCTAGGACATAATTGAAGAAACTGGTGCATGGACATTCAGGTACACATTCTATATCACTTACTAAATATAACGTTGTCTTACGTGGCCTAATTTGTTACCAATCACCCTCACTTGGCATCGGATTAGTGTAAAACTTTTAAAATTCAAATCCTTTGAACCGTGATGACGTCAGCTCCAATGTGTCATAAGTAGGAGCAGCTTTTTCCAATCCCATCAACCCATTCCCCTTCCTGATAAACCTAAACTCTTCCCTATTCCACTACTTGATCAAAGACATTGTTTCTATCGGCTGGAAAAATTAAAAACTCTCTCAAAATATTTTCTCTCTCTAAAACACAATTCTTTGTAAAGAAAAAAATGTCGACCAGTTCCAAAGTATATTCTCAACTCTCTTCTCCAAAACTCAAAATGTCTAAACTAAATCAAAAGGCAAAGCAACTGGCAGCGAGTCGTTCTGTGGCTATGGAGAGAAAATTTGCAAAACTGAGACAGAAGAAGTTGTCGGAGGAAGCAACTAGTAAGGGGGACAGTGTTTCAGAAACTGGTACGGAGAAAGTGATCATGGAGACGGTTCAAGAAAGCCTTCAAGAAACTGAAAAGGTAAACCCTAGTTCTCCTACTAGTACTATAGTCGTCGATACTAGTTTACCTTCTATGCCTGTAGATTTAGAAGAACATGTTGTGAATGAAGTAGGAGATAAGGAGAAGGTAGTTGTAGAAAATCCTCAGAAAGTTGTCGAAACAGAGGATGTTGTTGTTGTTACTAAAGAAACTGAGAACACTGTTGAGGAACCTGTTCATAAGACAGTTCCTATGGTAGTAAAGACTGTTAGTGACAAGAGAGAAGGAAAATCTGCTGAACCTTCTAAGGAACTTGA
Organism: Petunia x hybrida; assembly: GCA_037355625.1. NCBI lineage: Eukaryota > Viridiplantae > Streptophyta > Magnoliopsida > Solanales > Solanaceae > Petunia > Petunia x hybrida. The sequence goes on from JBBBVM010000472.1 coordinate 478,372, forward strand.
GAAAGAACCTGGTTCGTTCTCAAGTTCTGTAGCAGGTGATGACGCAGATATGAGAGATATTGATGATTATGTGGAAGAGAATGTAGAAGGTGTAGGTTTTACTGAGCCTTTAGATGCTTTGTTGCCTGAGCCCAATCCCACTCTTCAAGCTAGTGAAGGTTCCTCCAGTGAGACTGATGTTGTGGTGGTGGAGGAACCGAGGAGATTGGGAAAGAGGTCGGCGGTTCAGGAACAAAAACAAACTGTGAAGAAAAGAAGGCTAGTAAAGGGAGGAGAATTTGTAGGTAGTTCCGAAATTCGAAGTTCTGGAGATGCAGAGGGTATGGGAGAAAGCACCCGGAAGACAGTGAGTCATGCTAGGAGACCTGCTACTCGAGGTTCTGTGAGAGAGCAGCAGGAGAGGATTGTGGAGGAACCTGAGGTTCGTAGGAGAGGTTCAAAATCAAAGCTAGTGATTGGAGAGGACAAGGAAGACAAGAAAAGGAGGGTGGCCTATTTTAGAGGTCTACCAATGGTGAAAGGTAAAATTCTCACTGACCTGGAGCTTGAGGGAATGACTCAGCTTGGTGCTAAGTTGAGGGCTCAGGGTTGGTTGAACCTGTTCAGTGATCGTGCTAGACAGTTGAGGGAGCAAGAGGTTCGAGAATTTTATTCCAATTGCACAGTAAGTGAAGGTATTGTGACGACCATAGTCAAGGGGCTGGTGATCCAGTTTGATAGTGTGGAACTGGGTGAGATTTTGGGTGTTCCCTCTCAGGGCTACATCGAGTATATGAGGAACTCGTGGCCGGCTAGAGGAGATGGTGTGTCTGCTTTGGAGGTGACCCAAAAATTTGCAGGGAGACCTAGAATGGCAAGGCCTACACAAGTAAAGAAGAAGGAAATGCAACCCTTCTACTAGTTACTCTTTGAGTTTGTGCTGAAGAACCTACTGCAGAGGTCAGAAAGGAGGAGTGAGGCCAACTTTCTGGATATGACCTATATGGACCTGCTAGATTGAGAGGTTCGTATTAATCTGCCTGAATTGATAATTAAGCACATAGGTAGGGTAGCTGATATGGGGTTAGGCAAACATGAGCTGGTCTATAGGTTTCTTTTGGGGAAGATGTTTAATTTCTTTGAAGTGCCTGATGGTAAGTGGACTGAGCCAGACCAGAATGACCTGTTTGGGAGGAACATTCTTAAATCATGTGACAATGTGTTGGATGGTGAACTTGCTGAAGAACCAGAGTATATGGAAGAGGATGCAGATGAAAGGAGGAACAACAGAATGGACAGGAGGATTGAGGGGTTCAGGAGGCAGCTTGAAAGGCAAAATGATGAGCTGGCCTGGATGAATGCTGAAAACACAAGGCTGGATGCAGAGCTGGAACGTGAAAGAGAAGGAAACTCGCCTCGCCTTGCCTTGTTACTTGCTCACTTTGACATCCCTCACATTCCCCAATTCTGAACCGGTTCCTTTCCCTAGTCCCTTCCTGGTTCTTTTATGGCCTGTTTCTAAGACAATTTTATATTTCGGTTTGTAATATTTTGAATGATGTTTGGATGTTTTAAGCCGGTTTGGCACCTTTTGTTGATATAAATATCCTATCTGCTATTATTTATTGTCTGAAACAGGTTCCTGACGTCTCAAGGTTGGCTTGCTGCCTTTGGCACTAGATTCAACTAGACTTAATTTAAGTTGAGCAGGTTCTTACAACGGTGAAAATTTTCGATGATGCCAAAAGGGGGAATTTAGATGTTGATTAGTTTATTATATGTTTGTGACCTATTTTTTCGCCTAACTGTTCTTACCCTGGTTAGAGGTTAGTGGTTGATATATAGGTTCTTGAGAGTATAAACCCTCGGTGAGACAACATGGGTTGTCATCATCAAAAGGGGGAATTTATTGAAGGATGAGTTTTGAAGATGACAAAGAACCTGGTGCAAAGTGGACCACGAAAAGGTTCACACTCGAAGTGAGAAGGTCAGCTGTTCAACGGGTTAATCTAGTCAGAGCTGAAGAAGGAAAGAAGAGAACAGCTGGAGTCAAAGAGTCAAAGTTCCAATCCTACTGAAAGTTGAAGAAGCTAGAAGCGGTGCTGAGAAGGACGTGGTTCCTAAACGAAAATGGATTGGGAACTAAGGCAAACTAACTTAGGTTTTAAATAAGGAAATATGGGTAACCTTGTTTAAAAATGATTCCAAAAAGAAAAAGGATTTCTAAACTTAGTTGGATCCGGCAAAGTCTAGTTCCTATAAATACAAGTTAATTTGTCCAAATTCAATACGCACAAAAGACTTTTCAACAGAGCATATCAAGTACAATCAGATCGTTGGAAGCTTTGTGTGCAAGAACAAAGACTGAGCAGCAGAACCTTACGAAGGAGCAGTTTCATAGATAAGTCTGTTATTTTAGTTTCTTTGTTATAGGCTATTGAGTTATAATCTATCAGCTTGTTTAGAAGCATTAAGTAGAGATTACTTATGAGGTTAAGTAGAGGTAACCTTACCAGCTAACGTGTGGCTGTGAAGGATCTAGGTACTAGGGGGTTCTAGTTCCTTGATTACATTACATTATAGTCTAAAACTTGCTCGGGTTTTCCTTTAGTGGAAGAGTTGAAATCCCAAGAGTTTGGGTCGTGGTTTTTTATCCCTTGAGCAAGGATTTTTCTACGTAAAAATCTCTGTGTTCTTTACGTTTCCGCAAGTTGTTTAGTTTCAGAGATAGGTGAAACTTGCAAGGAACCTGGTTCTTTATAAGTTAGGCGCTGAAAGTTAAAAACAAGTTTTAGGATTTAAAAATCGGGTAAGGATACTATTCACCCCCCTTCTAGTTTTTTACGAAGGTGCACCAGGTGCAACACTTCCAATTAAAAGGAAGCTTCGAAAATTTACCAAAAAGCCCTTTTATAACCGAGACAAGCTCATAGAAAATACCGCCACTCGCTCTTAAATCTCTGACATTTAAACCAGATAAACTAGTAGTGTCTCACAAATGCCAGGAATAAATCATACAAGAAGCTTACCCCTCTACCACAACATATTCTTAATAGAAACGATATCCTAGGAAACAATGGAAACATGATAAGATAAATGAATTCTAGATCGACCGAAAAAATCCAATCTTACTCACATATTAGGGAAGATGAAATACCTGGGTCTACTACATCAGATACCTCAACACCTTGCCAGACTGGCAGTTTATAGAACTACCTCTGTGGCTGAGCTGAGCCGTTACCCTGATAATTACTTCGAGAAGAACAACTCCCACCATGCTCTCAGCCTCTACCGGTTGGTGGCATATCTCTAGCTGATTGAGACCTAAATAAAATCCCCTGCGACTGTGCAGGTGCCTGTTAGCGAGAGAAAGGATGACGACCTACTTGCCCAGGTAAGGGAAAGCTCCTCCAAAAATAATAGGCTCACAACAATGATAACACATTTTTGGTGAAAATGGAAGCTGGACAGATTATTGATAGGTATAAAGAGAAAACTAAGTCTAATCCCGATGAACTACTGGTCCACTCTGAGAATCACGCGCCACAAGCTGAGATAACCTGGCAGGTGACCTCCCACAATAATCAAAACTCTTACCTCTGAATGAGGTACCATAGTGCCTACTAGGGCCATCCGATCTCTTGCTCTCCCGCTCTAACTTAAGGTATGCCTCATACTCAACAACAACATCAAATGAAGTCCCGGCCTCAATCTCTCGAGCCATCAGGGACCTTAAGGAAGGAGAAAGGTCATCAATAAATCTTTGAACCTTCTCAGAAGGCTCATAGACTAGCTCTAAAGCATATCTAGCCATCCTAGAGAATTTAATCCCATATTCTGAAACTGACAGGTTACCCAGTCAAATCCACTCAAACTGGAGACACTTTTTATCTCGATGGCTGCGTGAAAAGAAATTTTTCATGAATCCACAAGAAAACTCCCACCAAGTAAGCTCAGGCAAACCATGCCTAGCCGATAAAAGAGTGGTCCGCCAATCCAAGGCTAGACCGTAGAACTAGAAAGCAGTATAATCAACACCATACTGCTCGAGATAACCAAGAACCTGAAGGACACACAAACATCATTTTATTTTAAGAAAATACACGAAGATTATCTGATGCATGGCCTAAGAATATTGGAAGGTACAATTGTGCAAAATAATGCAGCCTCTTCGGGCACTCGGACTGAACTGTTACTTGGGAAGCTAACCAGCCAAAAAAATTGGAGGCACAACATATGCTGCCTTTGGAACATAATTTACTGGGGAACCATCAAGAACTGGACTTGGAGCTCCCTAAGTCCGAACATATGCATCTGCGGCAACCTGATGATCTCCCTAAGGAATAGGAGGTTCTTGCAGTATCTGCGGCGTCAAGATTCTTATAAAAGCATCGGAGAGAGCCGGGGAAACCACAAAGCCCTTCTCCCACTGACCACCGCGAGCTGGAACAACTAGGGCCTCTGCAACTGGATCAACAACAACAATCCATAACTCTCGGGGCTTGGGCAGAGCTAGCCCCAGTCTAGTCTGCTTCGTTTTAAATTCCTACCCTATGCTGATTTTTCGCACGAGGGTTCACCGTTACTATGAAGGAATTAACGAAAATATTTTTGCATCCCAGACCGACGCACGATCAGAAAAGAAGGAAGCGAAACTTCCTAAATGCCATCATAGCGTCTCGTAGATAAGTACGGACGTCTACGTACCTATCAATGAGACTCTACTAGACGTTGTCTTAGTCTGGATAAACTCTAAGTTGGGCTCTGATACCAACTGACACGACACAAATTTTGGGTAGGCCGTGCGGGAACTCGACATCCTACTCTAGACCCGTCGGGCGAACCCTCTTGAATTGAATTCATAAAAATAAACATAAAATCAAATTTCAGAGAAGAAATAAGACCTAAAGAGACACGAACATAGCTATACATAAGCTGTACAAAAGAAGTTACAGATGACTACCCAATGTACTCGGTTTAGGGCTATCTAGACAGACATCTAGGAATACAAATGAAGTATAATCATCTCCTGAAGGGATCAAAATAAAAATGAGATAATAAATATAAAATTGGTGGCAATACTGAACAAAAGCTGGCTCACACTGACAGCTGAAGTCGTATTCGCTCCTCAATAACGTAGCGAACTCACTGCTAGAGCGAACCTGCCGAAACGAAATAAGTGGACAAGAAACAAATAGAGGGTGAGTTGAAAGGACTCAGTAAGCGGGGCTGGCTAGCCACCTTGAAGAAGTAGATATAATAGCCAGGGAGAAGAAAAGCAGATAAACCAAATTCGCCTTATTTCAACAATAAAAAGGCAGAGCCAGATAATAACTGGAAAAACGTATGGATCCATAAAGTCTTAAACAACCAGAGACGTAAGATAGATAGAAACATAGGTATCCCAAACATATCAATAATCAGAAATACATGACACATACTCTAAACATCGCACTATAATCATACAATACACAACAACTGGTGCAATAAAATGGAATGAATGTAGTATGATGCAATGGGGTCACATATGCCCGTAATCCCGACCTAAAGCACAGTACCCCTGCATTCGAGGGGAATACAATCTAATAACAAACTGGAGCTGAATACTCCTGCTCCTGGGGGGAATACTCCTGCACCCCAGATATTATAAAGTTGAGGCGGAATACTCCTGCACTCAGTGCATGACATAAGAGCGGAATACTCCTGCTCCTGGGGTGGAATACTCCTGCACCCGAAACAATATAAAGTTGAGGCGGAATACTCCTGCACTCTCATGGGGCGGAATACTTCTGCACCTGATATAATATAAAGTTGAGGCGGAATACTCCTGCACTCAATATATGAAATAGGAGCGGAATACTCAAGCTCCTGGAGTAGAATACTCCTGCACCTGATATAGTGTAAACCTAAGGCGGAACAATCCTGCACTCAGTATATGACATAAGAGCAGAATACTCTACCCTCAATATGATGGAAGGATGATGTAATAATAACCCTTCTCCGGCGCAGGACCCTCATCAACAACCGGGAAGTACATATCTAGCTCACAGCCAGAGTACAATGCTTTTATGCTCAATGAAATACCAAAAACAAGGCATAACATATAATATATAGCGTACATTAAAAACTAAGGCGTAATAAGTACGCCTATCGGCAGCTACACACGTAAGGAACACGTGGTAGAATATCCACAAGGACAAAGGCCACCAAAGAAATATATATAATCACTTATCTTGTTCCAAAGTTAACACTGCTACTCAACAACCGCTTTGTCCTTTGGATTCATTGCCAAACGATCCCACTGTGTTCAACAAGAAAAAAAATATATCACATAAAGCTAAAGCCTTCATTCCTTACATTTTAGAACAATTTGGTAAGGAACCTGACACCCGACTCGCATAGGCAATACACAGTCCAGACCTGAATTTCGGGATGAAAATTCTATTTATTTTCTTCTCCAATTCTTTTTCTTTCTCTCTTTTCCGGCGTTCTCTATGTTTTCTCTTTTTCATTTCTTGTTTTTTTTTTTCATTTGTTTAATGCTAGGAGCTTCTAAGCTAAGGGATATCTAATACCTTAGCCACTGCCTTCTCCTTAATATCTTTTCCTTTTTCATCCTTTACTTTTCTTTTTGTTTTCTAATCATTCATTTTTTTTTTGAAAACTTGTTGCTTTGACTAAAATTAAAACGGAACCCTACGTAATTCGGAATGATCCCAAATTTCTCAAGTAAGTTATACAAATTTATGTGATGTACTCGCTAAGACGGATCTCGAATCTGATTCCCGAAACTTGAGATATGAATTAAACGGTAAGAAATCAAATTATTAATTCTCGGTATTTTTGCGAAAACAATCCAAATGTCCTCGGAATTCAGTTCCGAAAGTTCACACAGGTCATAAATGACCATACAAAGCTAACGACACTTTTGAATTTCGAATCGGAGCTCATTCGCCAAAATCAAGCTCGAAGAATACTGTTTAAGATTTATGGTATCAGAGACACCGACACGACCCAAATTTCGGCTAGGCCGTGCGGGCCCTCGACATTCTCCCCTGGACCCGTCGGGCGAACCCTCTGGAATTGAATTCATAAAAATAAACATAAAATTAATTTTAAGATAAGAAATAAGACCTAAAGAGACACGAACATAGCTATACATAAGCTGTACAAAAGAAGTTACAACTGATTACCCAATGTACTAGGTTTAGGGCTATCCAGACAGACATCTAAGAATACAAATGAAGTATAAACATCTCCTGACGAGAGCAAAATACAACTGAGATAATAAACATAAAATTGGTGGCCATACTGAACAAAAGCTGGCTCACACTGACAGCTGAAGTCGTATTCGCTCCTCAACAACGTAGCGAACTAAATCCTGTAGCGAACCTGCCGAAATGAAATAAATTGACAAAAAAAAAATAGAGGGTGAGTCAAAAGGACTCAGTAAGTGGGGCTTGATAGCCACCTTGAAGAAGTAGATTTGCTAGCCAAGGAGAAGAAAAGCAGATAAATCATATTTGCTTTATTTCAACTATAAAAAAGGCAGAACCAGATAATAACTGGAAACACTTAGGGGTCGTTCGGTACGAGGGATTGGATTAATTATCCCGGGATTAAATTTGGGATTATAATTATCCCATGTTTGGTTGGTGGTATTAACTAAAATGGGATAAATTTTATACCTCATTCATGGGATAATTCTATCCCACATAGAAGGTGGGATTAACAATCCCGGGATAAGACACTGTAAAACCGAACGACCCCTTATGGAACTATAAAGACATAAACAACCAGGGACGTAAGAAGGATAAAATCTTATAGGTATCCAAAATATATCAACAATCAGAAATACATGACACATACTGTAAACATCGCACTATAATCACACAATGCAAAGCAACCGGTGGAATGAAATAGAATGAATGCAGTATGATGCAATGGGGTCATATGTGCCCGTAATCCCGTCCTAAAGTAGAATACTCCTGCATTCGAGGGGAATACAATCTAATAACCAACTGGAGCAGAATACTCCTGCAACCGAGATTATATAAAGTTGAGGCAGAATACTCCTGCACCCGATATAATATAAAGCTGAGGCAGAATACTCCTACACTCAGTATATGACCTAAGAGCGGAATAGTCCTGCTCCTAGGGCGGAATACTCTTCCACCCGAGATAATATAAACCTGAGGGGGAATACTTCTGCACTCAGTGTATGACATAAGAGCGGAATACTCCTGCTCCTGGGGTGGAATACTCCTGCACCCGAGAAAATATAAAGCTGAGGTGGAATACTCCTGCACTCTACTGGGGCGGAATACTCCTGCACCCAATATAATATAGAGCTGAGGCGGAATACTCCTGCACTTAGTATATGACATAGGAGCGGAATACTCCTGCTCCTGGGGCGGAATACTCCTGTTCCTGGGGCGGAATACTCCTGAACCCGATATAATGTAAACCTTAGGTGGAACAGTCCTGCACTCAGTATATGACATTAGAGCAGAATAGTCTATCCTCAATATGATGGAAGGATGATGCAATAATAACCCTTCATCGGTGCAGGACCCTCATCAACAACCAGAAAGTACATATCAAGCTCACAGCCAGAGTACAATGCTTCTATACTCAATGCAATACCAAAAAGAAGGCATAAAATATAATATACAGAGTTCATTCAAAACTAAGGCATAATAAGTACTCTTATAGGCAGCTACACACGTAAGGAACACGTGGTAGAATATCCACAAGGCCAAAAGCTACCAAAAAATGGATATAATCACATACCTTGTTCCAAAGATAACACTGCTACTAAAGATCCCACTGTGTTCAATAAGCAGAAAAATATATTGCCAAACGATCTCACAGTGTTCAATAAGCAGAAAAATATATCATATAAGGCTAAAGCCTTCATTCCTTACATCTTAGAACAATCTTGCAAGGAACTTAGCACCCGATTCACATAGGCAATACGCAGTCCAGGCCTGAATATTTTGGGATCAAAATTCTATTTTTTTTTCCTTCTCCAATTCCTTTCCATTCTCTTTTTTCTAGCGTTCTCTACGTTTTCTCTTTTTCATTTGTTGTTTCTGTTTCGTTTGTTTAATGATGGGAACTTCTAAGCTAAGGGATATCTAATCCCTTAGCCACCGCCGTCTCCTTAATATCTTTTCCTTTTTCATTCTTTATTTTTCTGTTTGTTTTCTAATCATTTTTTCTTTTTGAAAAATTGCTGCTTCGACTAAAATTAAAATGGAACCCTATGAAACTCAGAATGATCCAAAATTTCTCAAGTAAGTTGTACAAAATTTATCTGACGTACTCGCTAAGATGGATCTCGAATCTGATTCCTGAAACTCGAGATATAAATTAAATGGAAAGAAATTAAATTATAATTTTTAGTATTTTAGTGGAAACTATCCGAACGACCTCAAAATTTACTTTCAAAAGTTCAACAGGTCATAAATTACCATACGAACCTAACGACACTTTCAGATTTCAAATCGGAGCTCATTCGCCAAAATCAAGCACGAAAATCTCTTTTTAAGATTCACGGTTAACAGATACTGAAACCTTCTTCCAATACCTATCAAACGAGGTCTGATTTAGCTCAAATTTTACATGCAGATCCTAATGGACCTTACAAAAATTCTAAAACTATTGGCACGCTAATCGGAGTCCTAACTCTCGAAACGACTACCTAAGGTCGTTTCAGTCGCTTGATGTACAATACAATGTAAGAAGGGATATTTATAGCTATGGATTCACCCAGTCCTAATTATGGTAAAGTACAAAGACTAATAAGGTTATGGGCCTGTTTACTCAAAGCGGTGATACAAATTTTACCCTAACTAGGAGTCTGAAAACTCTAAGGCGGTGAGATGTATGCCTTGCATCCTATGTCCCGTGCCCACTAGACAGCTGTGGCTCGAGGAGCAGGCGTGTATCCTCTGTGCCCAATGACTTGTGGGCTAAGTCTATTTTTCTCCAGCTGGACTCGTATCCTCGTAACCATAGGTGGCGTACCCACACACCTCTACTTTCTTCAATGCAAGTATATTCACAATTTCTACTTTCTTGCTTAGGAGAATAAGCATACCGAGAATATGAGAAAGAGTGTTCACTAGTAGGCTCATTGCCACTATCATAATAAATTTCACTTTATGGATTACTTTTTGCTTCACAAGAAGAATGTGTTGAAAAATTATACCTTGAAGCATCATCTTTATTTTTATGGCTCGTAAGTATAAAAGTCTTCATCTTCACATTCATCTCCTTATGCTCCATAGTCCTCATTAGCCCCATAATCATCACCATAGCATCCTTCATCTTCATAGCCAAACTCATCCAAGTCATCTCTATATGAGCAATCCTGAAGCTATTGTAGACATAATTGAAACAATAATTTTATAATAATAAGCAAAAGATCTCACCAATCTCAGTCTCTTATGTGTGTCACTTAAGATGTAATCACTCGGCACTCCTGTATACCCTCACGGACAAAGGCTTTTATGAACACTCTCAAATGATCTCACTAAGCTCGCCTTTTTCCTCTAATTTCTTTAAGAACCAAAACTCAATTAATCCAAGTATGTTCCAACTATCGGTTTGTAATAATGTTAATAGTTAAGCAAATAAGCCAACAGACTATGAAATAAAAAAGTAAAAAATGAAATAAAAAGAGAAGCACAAAAGAAATTAGCATGAATAATATAACTACACAAAATCTAGTTTAAGTATGAACTAATACTTAAAGTCAACTAGCTTGGAATGTGTTACAATTCATGTTAGCTCTTTTAACATCATCTACAATAGATTTGCAAGTGTTTCGTGCCACCATAAAGCATGTTTTTCTTTTGTTTACTAGTTGGCCAAAGCAATTTTCACAGATTGTAAACTTCTTCATCAAAGCCATGGCTAATAGATAATCACCTGAATAGAATAAGATTGTATCATCTACATAGCTAAAGTGAGTAATGATAGGACTACCTTCAGTCACTGAGTAATGAATGAAACTTTCTTCTTTGAGTTGTTCCATAAGAACTGGGAGTATTCTGCACCAATGATGAACAACGATGATGACAGTGGGTCTCCTTGCTTGATCCCTCTTCCCGATTTAAGAAAACTCTGCCTTCCCTCATTCATGTTGATTGAATACCAATTGTTGGATAATATTCTTCAAATCATATCTATTCAACACTCTAAAAGCCAAATTTCCTAAGCACTTGACATTAAAAAAGTTCTAGTTAACTCTATCAAATGCTTTTGCCATGTCTAGTTTAAGGACCACATTTCCATTTGAATTAGGTTGCATGATGTTGTGTACAATTCCCTGTATTAAGATTTTTTTGTCTATAATCATGCCCTTCAGAAATGCTGCTTGATTTGGAGATACAACTATATGATTAATTGATGATAATCTATTATTCAAGAGCTTTGAAATGATCTTGCAACTGAAATTATTTAGAAAAATTGGTTAAAATTAAATAAAAATTTGAGGATTTTTAACTTTTGGTATTAAATCCAAACATGAATAAGCTATAGATCTAGGTAGTTGACCACCTACAAAATGTCACAAACCATGTTAAATAAATTCAATGCTATGATGCTCCAGCAGATGTGGAAAGGGCACAAAACATATTTCTTTTATCACATTTGGAATGCAATTAAACTTGAGAAGTATCTTTGATGATTTTGTCCAGTGAATTGAGCTTCAAAGAATTGTATGACCTCTGTCGTTATCTCCTCATCTCTTTCCACCCAAGTGTTATATGATTTTTGAAGCATAAACTTCTTCATTTTGTATTTATCATTGAGTGAAAGAATCTGGAGTTTGCATCTCCTATAATGTTCATAATTAGTTGGGCATTGGCATCATTGTATGTCATTCGATTAAGCTCTGAATTGTCTTGAAAATATTTCTCTTCCATTCAGTAATCTTGTTTTCCATCTCTTTTGTATTATCAAAAATATTTCCTATAGAGTTTTTGGACCAGCTTGAGAGATTTCTGCATTTATTTTTGAGTTTCAGGTGGAACTTCCATAATGGGACCCTTCCACTTCCTCTTCCCATGAATGCTTCACAATATCATAAAATTCTAAGTTCATTAGTCCACATATCTAGGAATTTTAATTATTTTGGATATGAGTTTGGGGAGAGAGACTGAAATCAGATAAGGTGAATAATAAGAGCAAGTTCTAACTGAGTGAATAACACTAATATCTGTAAATATTTGTGACCATTACAAGTTCATGAGAACCCTATCAAATCTTTCTGATACTTCTTTTTTTGGACTCCACCCACTATACCTTGTGTATTTAGATGGAATAAAATCAGCTTCTGTAGATGAACAATATGCGATGCATTTAAGAAATGGTAAGTTGTTTGTCATCTTGTGAACTTTACCTCTTTTTTTCCCTGGTTTAATAATACAGTTGAAATCTCCACCAAATATCATAAGCCTTGTAAAGTTTTGAGCCAAGTTATGCAGATCCTCCCTCAAGGTGACCCTTTAGTAGTCTTTGCATTTAGCGTAGACTACTACTCCCTCCGTCCCAATTTATGTGGCACTATTTCCTTTTTTGTTTGTCTCAAAATAAGTGGTACCTTTCCTTATTTGACAACTATTTAATGCACTATCTCTATTTTACCCTTGTTGGGCCCTACATACTTTTAAACCTACTAACAACTTTTTTATTACTCAAATCTTCTCTCTCTTACTTTTTCAAGGGTAAAATTGACACTTAACAAGATCAATCTCTATTTTCTTAAACTCCATGCCCGGTCAAATGGTGCCACATAAATTGGGACGGAGGGAGTATAACAAAAAAGCCTTCTTCTTGATCACTAATATAACATGTAACTTATTGTTTAGTGTCCTGGATAATAGTGCACTAAAATTGTTGATCACAAAATAATCATATTTTTTTTAGGATTTTTTTACATAAAAGTACAAGTGTTAGAACTTAATTACCAAACACAGCAATATTTTAGCAAAATAACCATATACAGAGGAAAACACAAGTTAATTACAAATATAGCAAAAATATAGCAATATTTTCTCATAACATACCAAACCCTTACATTGTTCCTCCTATCTCCTCCACTATCACTTTTGCTCCTCCCATTTCTCCCTATTTCACTTTTCCTCCTACCATTTTCCCCAATTTTACTTTTATTCCAATCATTTCCCCCAATTTCACTTTTCCTCATCCCATCCTCGATGTATCTCGTTGTATCTCACCGTATCTCAACTGTTTCTGCACCGTTTCAACTGTTTCTGCAGTACCGTTTCTAACTGTTTCTGTAGCACCGTATCAACTGTTTCTGCACCGTTTCAACTGTTTCTGCAGCACCGTATCTAAATATTTCTGCACCGTTTCAACTTTTTCTGCAGCACCGTATCTAACTGTTTCTGCACCATTTCAACTGTTTCTAACTGTTTCTGCACCATTTCAACTGTTTCTGCAGCACCGTATCCAACTGTTTCTGCACCGTTTCAACTGCTTCTAACTGTTTCTGCACCGTTTCAGCTTCGTTTCAACACTGTATCTAGGGCTGGCAATTTCCACCCATATTTTGTTAATCCACTCATTTGATCCATATTTCAAAGGATTGGATGACTAATATTTCATTTGGATAAAATTTGGGTTTCTTCCTCTACTCAACCTAAGAAAATATGGGTATTGATGGGTAAAAAGTGGGTCTCTAAATACAACCCATATTGATTTGGAATCAAGGAAGGTGCTTATTTTGTGGGACCCATCTTTATCAATTGCTAATTTACAAATACTTAGATGGTTTTTTGTTTCTTATTTGTTCTTTTTAAATACTAGTGCTAATATATTTGACTTTTTTCTTTTTTAATTTTAGTTTCTATATTTTTTTACCCATATTTACCCAACTCATTTTTACCCAACCCATATTTTACCCAACTCATTTTTACCCAACTCATATTTTACCCATATTAATATGGGTGGGTAACAACCCAACTCATTTTTCTCAATCCATTTTTAACCCATCCAAATCCGATCCAACTCACCCATTTGCCACCACTAACTGTATCTAATTGTTTCAGCACTATTTCAAAGTCTTTTCAGACTGTTTCAGCGCCATTTGTTACCGTTTCAGACTGTTTCATCGCGGTTCAGGGGACGCTTTTATGTATAAGGTCCAAAAAAAGAAGAAAAAACCACAGGTTCTTTAAAGTTACTCCTGAAACAAAATTTAATAAAGTGAGACTTATCTAGAGAAATACTAGTAGTAGCACTGACAAAAAGTATTCATAAAAGTTGCACTTGTGGAATCAAATATTAAAATATTATTGATTAAAAAAATAAGTAATAAAATATTACTATAAATTATTGTTTCTATTCAGCCACAACTTGTGATAGTCTTTCATTGTTTCATTGGTGGCAACTATATTTAGTTCAGCCTCCTTGTAACCTTATCTTTTCTTCATTATTCTCCTTGTATTTTTGTTTTATAAGTTATTCTCCTTGAAACTTGTTGCTATTACATACCCTGCTCTTTAGCGAATTGTTCTGCTTCCGGCATAGTAATAATTTATCAGCTGTCTTCTGCCTTATTAGTTATTAGACATTGAGATACCTTGTTCTTGTTTGAAATTGTCTCGTGTTTACTGTATAAGTACTGGTGTATTTTTTTTTGTGAGGAACTGCTTATACTTAGCAAGGGATAGGAACAGAGTAACAGAACCAACATAAGCTTAAAGCAACACAGAGAGGCATTGACTACTAGAACTTATAAATCCATATATTCAAGGTAAAGTCCTCCCAGCTTCCGTATACTGAAAGTGAAACTACCATGTCTACTTCACAAACCAGTAAAACAGCAACCACCTGAATCATGGCAGCAAAAGCCAATTTCTGTGACACTAAGGTACACCCCATTACATTAAGGATTTAATGATTTCGACAAACAAGAAAAATACTATTATTGACAGTATCAACTTGTCAAACACACCATGGGTTGAAGTGGCGGGGTTGATGGCGGTGGAAATAGGGGAGGGATGAGGTGGTGATAGGGCAGTGTTGAGGCTATGGGAGGAAGGGAGTAAAGTGAGATATTATAGTTTGGGAAAATGAAAGTGAAATGTATTTTTGTGAAATGTGTTATGGTAAATAATGCTATGCATTGTAATTAGAAAAATATTGCTATTTTTTTTGTAACTAAGGGTAAAAATTTGCATATTTGTGTAAAAAAATCCTTTTTTTTTTAATTACAGTTAGGATACCAAAAATGATATCGTAGTCTTCTCTTGAAAATGTTAATTTTCTCTCTTCTACAAAATGGCTCTATTAAGCCCATGAATAGAACTTCATGTTTTCTTTTATTAGTTATTTTTAATTTTATCAAAGGATCCTTGAGAGGTAATTTCACTTCCATGATATGGACTTCATCATTAAAAATAATTAGGATTTTGGGTTCTTCATTGTGACATGGTCATAATTGCTTGAGTATTAGTTCTACCTTTTTTACCTTTAACCACACTCTCTGTTCTGGGGACTGTGTATCTCTAGGTGAGAGATTCATGTTATCAGTAAGTTCTTCAAAGACTTGTTGAACTTTAGGATTTGGTGCTTTAGATTAAAGGTCTGAATAAGCTATGTTGCTTCCTCACCACTGGGTATTCAATTATCCTCCACACTTTCAAAATCTCCCCATTACTTTCATCCTCTTGTTCTGAGTCCAAATTCTCTCCTGATACTTCCCCAGTTTCTTCTTTTTGATCCTTCCTTGAGCTTTCCTCTTCTTTTTTAAAATTGCATGGTTCATTATTACTTCTTGGGGTGTTTTTTGGACTTGATGATTGTGGGTAGCTTCTTGTATTGATTTTTTATTGGTTTATTGGGCGCTTTATTTGGGCTATGCTGGTTTTGTTGTTCTTGACTCAGTGTTGGACTTGCTTGGATTTGGTCTACTATTTCTTTATATGCTTTTGAGGGCTTAATATTTTTATTTTGTTCCTCACACTGCATTTTTTTCTTGTTCATTTTATTATTTTTCCTCCTCTTTATCTACATTTTGTTTTTCATCATGAGTACCCAATTGTTGAGTTATTTGTTGTGAAAGTACTTCTTTTCCTTTTTTATTTCTTCTATCATTTCCTTTCTTTCTGGTGGAGCTTTTGAATCATGTTCCTTGATGACTATTCCAGTTTTTTTCCTCTCCCCATGCCTTTGTTTCTTGCTAGACACCTCTTGAAATCCCTCATCATCCTCTTATTTTTTGTCAGAATTGTTGTTTGTGTCCTACTCGATCCTTATATTTGCTTCATTTCTTTTGCATTGCATAGTTTCACGACCTTATATCTTAAAATATTGACAATAGCGAGGAGAATTTTAATATTGAACCTCTAGTCAAGTGCCATCATTAGTACAATCAGGCCTTTGTAACCCCAACTATATCTTCTCCTTTTTTTCTTTTAAAAGATGAATTTCCACCTTAACTTCTACTACATTACCTTTGGTTTTATTAAGTGATAATCATGTGCCACAACCTTCCCAATAGATTAAACTTAGCTTGGCTAAAATATCCCATCTAAAGAGGTGCCACGAAAGTTCATGTATTAGAATCCAAACAGAAACTATTAAAGTTTCATGTTCACGCTTGAAGTTAGGTTTCCATCTAAGAACTTTGATATTGTAAAGTCCTATATTAATATATGGGTTAAAATAGATGTGGTTGTAGTTTATTTCATTTGTGAAGTCAATGTACATAGTCTAGTAATCATAATAAGTAATTTTGACATCTCTTGTTACTTGAAATTGGCTAACAAATAGCTTTCTTAGCTCTTCCATATTTGGTTTACTATCTTTGAAGAATTTTCCAATTATGGTGTGCTTCCATTCATCAGAAAAATTCCCAAAATAATCTACAGATGTAAAGAAGACAGTTGGCTTTCAAAGATAAGTTCCATGCTTGATTTCAACAGGGGTTTTAGTAGTTATACTGGAGTTCAGACTTGTTTGTATAGCTACTGAGGATGTTGGTTTTGATGGACCTGGTTGGTTATTTTCGATAGGTCAGTTTCCAGATCTATTTTGTCATGGGTTTTTTGTATTTTGTTCAATCAAAGGATTATTAATATCCTGCTTGAAAGTGTCTTGTGGACATTGTGATGGTTGGCTGGTGCTAGTCCTTGGTGGGAGTTGTTTTTTGGCTGGTGGAGGATCAAAGTTTGAAGAGATCTTGGGTGTTATTTGTTTTTTAGTTCTAGTGTTTTTGTTCCTTGTGTTGCTTTCTCCATCTCATTTGCGTTATTGAAATTGTAGATTGAATTTTCAGTAGATAAACGAACGAAGGCTTCTTTCAGGATATGTAAAATTGTTGTATTTTTCAATGCTAGTTGAATCAGGTTTGTTCTGGCTCCCCTGTTTTTTGAATTAGTCTTTCATGTGTTGTGTTTTCTATGGTGGTTGTGGTGGTTTCCAGTGATTCTTGTTGTGGGGAAAGCTGATGGGTAGTTGGGATATGTTGTGTTGTTGGCCTAGGAATGGTTGTGGGGCATTGAATGTTGTGAGGATTTTACATTCTATCAGTTGGGTGAGGTGGTTCTGGGGTCATAATGGTGGTTAGGGGTGTTCACGGTTTTGTTAAAAATCAATCTAAATCGAAAACCAGACTAAACCTAACCTATTAAAATAATTATACTTTATTGGTTTTGGTTTGGTTGATTTTTAATTTTTAAAAGCCGATAATATTTGGTTTGGTTATGGTTTTATAAAAAATAACTGAAGAAATAACCGAAGAAATAACCAAACTGAACGGCGATATATATCTTTACAACAAGACTTATAGTAGAGTGTGTGTGTGTGTCTATTTATATATATTTTTTT
Source organism: Petunia x hybrida (assembly GCA_037355625.1). Taxonomy (NCBI): domain Eukaryota; kingdom Viridiplantae; phylum Streptophyta; class Magnoliopsida; order Solanales; family Solanaceae; genus Petunia; species Petunia x hybrida. The sequence goes on from JBBBVM010000472.1 coordinate 496,219, forward strand.
TAATTTTTTTAGTTTAATTTTAAGTTTTCTATATCTTTATAACAAGACTTATTGTAGAGTAAATGAATTGGACTTAACTAATTATGTTCTGAAGACCAACAAGAATCTAACAAGGTTCAACTTAGTAAAAACAAGGTGATCCATTTATAGTAAACAAGGTTCTCACATCTTTGTATTGCTTATGATTTAGTATAATTATCCTTGTCCGTCAGTAACTAGTGGCTCTCTGTTAGAACTTTATTTGCATAAAAATGTGGATGAATTGTAATTACCATTTCGACTTGTATATGAACATGATATGCTATTGCTCATGATAGAATAATATCATGAATAAGAATATGCTTGGCATATGGCCTGACTAGTACATATAAATTTATTTTACATTATTCTGCTTCTCTTAATTATATGCAAAACATGATACTTAATTTTTAGTGCTTGTTGAATTACTAGTATTTACTTTCTATTACATATATGAGTGTTTCAAGCGAGTAAAAAAAATACCTATGGTCATCTTTATCATTTTTTAAAAGAATAGTTCTCTTTATCATTCTTCTTACGTTCTAGTAAATGATACTTGATATTTTGTTTGTAAAAAACGGACAAATCAAACCAAACTGACAATAACAAAACTGATGGTTTTGATTTTACTTGGTTTGGTTTTGTTTTAAGAGTTTAAAAATAGAATAAACTTGTTTGGTTATGGTTTCGATCATAAACCAACCAAACCAAACCGTGCACACCCCTAATGATGGTGTCCAAACAAGTCATTAGAGACCAATTGAAAGAGAGAAGATTTACTGAGATGTTAGTTACTTAAATGTTCCTAACTAGCCCTAAAACTTTATCCTGTCTTCACGAGATACTAATTTTCTCGGATAAGCCAAACATTATGTTATTCCAACTTTTTCTTGTACTTTTTTAGAAGTTTTGGCAGATTATTAAAACTTTGTAGCTTCTTCAACTAATCGACTTGTTGAATTAGCTTTAATTTCTGTGGTATCTTGTTGCTCCTTATACATTCCTCAATCTCATTCCTAATATCAATTGAGCTTTCTTTTTTCTAACTTTGCTCCATCTTCCCAAATTGATCATACCATGATGCATCATGCAGTTCGTTGCTCCTACCAAACTCACAAGTAAGGTTAGTACTATCATGAATATTACGTGGGGAACGAGTACGATACTTAGGACAATCATTCCACAAACCACCACACAATTAACAATAGTTCCAATCAAAGGTTATAGAAAAAGAACTACATAAATAGCCCCGCAGGATATCAAGATGTGGGCAATTAATGTGGGGCAAACCACCACAAGACTCTTTATTAGGAGCCAAGCCAAAGCAATCCATGATTCTCACCTTCACTTGGTATGGAAAGGCTTGGACGTGGAATTTGAGAGCTCCGGAACCACCTTGAAGATAATGCATTGGAGCCCCATGGAAGGAGGAGAATCTAGTCCACAAGGAGTGTCTCGAGAGACACAAATTGAGGCACCTCAAGAGGCTACAGGAAGGGGCGGACCACCTACAGAAAGGGGCGACCCACCTAAAATTTGATGAACTCTCTGTATCTCCACTAGGCAGACCGCCCCAGTGCTTGGAGGACCGCCCACTCTGCTGAAGAGACCATGGGGCGGAGCGCCAAGACAGGTTGGGCGGACCGCCTACCCCTGATGCAAGCCAATCCGAGTTTTTGTGATATTTTGTGTGTAATTCCAACTATGGTCCTAAGTGGCTTCTATTGTTTAAACCCACTTAGGGGTATTTTAGGCCTTTCATTTCATGTATGTAGAAGACTATAAGAGTCTTCAATTGATCTTGAACTCATTTACCTTACTTTGAATACACAAAATATAAGAGAATTTTCTCTATTGAAACCCTTGATTTTGGCTTGATTTGAATTGGACAATTCCAAGTTGAACTTCAATTCACTCCGATCATTCTATTAGCAAGGACCTCGTCATTCTTAAGGATAGTTGCATAGTGTAGGTAATTCTTGACCATCGTTCGGGTGTAACGAAACATCGTTCTTCGTTGCTACTTGAACAATCCTGTGAGTCTCGTCTCGTTTCGTTTTTATCTTGTTTATCGCTTCTGTAGTTTTTCTCTTATCAATTGGTATCAGAGCAAGGTTCGGGTGTTGTACTCACAAACCCTCGATTCCTTGTTCATTGTGTTTCTTTGTTGTTATTTTTATCCTTGTGATCTTAGTGTTCTTAGTTTGAAGAATAACAAAAAAATTTAAAAACTTGAAAATTGAAAAAAAATTGCTAGATCTTGTTGGTTGTAGTGATTTCTTGGTTGTTTGTTATCGGAGAATGTTCTATGATATTAACCCATTGTTCTGATAACCCCATTACGTTGATTGGTGTTGCAGAGTGAAAATCAAAATTTTGAAATCTCAAATTTCTTGAAAACCCTTGGAAAAATTTGCTCAAATCTTGAATCAAGTTTGTTGTTGGTTGTTTGTTGTTATAAATCATTGGGGTTTATTTATAGTAGTATAAGACACATTTGGTATTTAAATTTTGTTTGAAGTCAGAGCAGTGTTAAAACTGTTATTTACTTTCTTTTGGAACTTTGTCACTATGTCCTAGATAATTCAACTCTTTTTGATAGATTTGGTGCCTGTGTTTTACTCGTAAAAAAAAACCTTGAAAACGTTGGAAAATCGTGTGCCAAGAACCAAGAACACAATCTTGAACTTTGCAGGAAAAACCTAGTGGGCGGAGCCTACTGCTGAGGCGGACTGCCTCCTTGGTGTGCTGCTCTCTGTATTTTCTCTGGGCGGACCGCCCTTATGACAGGGCGCGCCTACTGCTTGGAGGTGTCCGGGTAGTTGAAATTCATAGGCTTTCGTATTTTGGTTGCTTCCATTACTTCCAGTTATTACTTTGAGAGTAATTCTCCTACTCGATTAGTACTAATTCATTGAGCACTTAGGATATTCGTGTTGGTGGTTGAAAATTCCAAGAAGACTCATAGAATCTCTTTGGCTCAAGTGCTCACTTATAAAACCGAACAGCCATAGAGTCCCATTAACTCCACTCTTCCCGAAGAGTATTTGGAACTTGTGGAATTTTTTGGTTGTTGAGGAGGTTGTTCAACTCCGAGGAAGCCTCTAGAATCAAGCACGAGTGAACCTACCCCAAACTTGAGTGTACCCGAGTGACATTAAAAGGTGAAGGAGTGCGTGAGGACTTATACTCTAATCTCTTTTCTTGTTTTTGATTGCTTGTAGGTACATGGTGGAAGAGAAAGGAAAGGATACCGTTGAGGTTCCAACAAACATCTTGGCTAATCTCTTGGCCGAGGTGAAGGCTTTAAACTTAAATATGGAGACCTTTGAAAGAGAAAGGACCCAGAGTATCCACAAAGATATCGGGAAAGGCACAAGTGATGGCTCAACCGTAAAGCCGGAACAATTTGCCGAGCTAGCTCGTCAACAATGGTTGAGGGAAGAAGCTCTTGTTCATGAAAGAATGTTGGGAAATACCCATCCCTTGGGAAATCCTCAAGGTGAAGTTCCACTCATGAGGCCCCGAAGAAACATAGCACCCCTTGAGCAAGTTTTTGAGGTTCAAGAAGGGGAGGGCCCCGGACTTGGTGACAACTATAATGATTATGATGCTCCCTATCCAAATAGGAGGGCAATGAATAGAGCCGGGGAATGGATAGAGGTCGTGGGCAAGGTCGTGGACCTCTAAGGGCTATGACCACTACGGGGGTCAACCGGAACCAAACTGGGAGGTCGTGACAACAACTTAAATAGTGTGAAGATCACTATCCCGCCTTTCAAAGGGACTAGTGATACCAGAGAAGTTCTTAGAGTGGAGATTCAATTGGAGCGGGTGTTTAATACAAATGACATGTCCGAGGAGAAGAAAGCTACTTATGTCATTGCTTCATTTGAGTCATATGCTTCCACGTGGTGGGAATCCGTCAAGAGGTCAAGAAGACGAGTTGGGATGCCAATGAACATTGCTTGGGAGGAATTGAAAGAGGTGATGAGCACCAAATATGTGACACCCAAGTACCGGCAAGAACAACTCAAGAAGCTTTATGAGTTGAAACAAAGCTTCAAGTCGGTTGATGAGTACTTCAATGAATTTGAAAAGAACCGAATGGCCCTTGACATGGAAACGGAAGATGAGGAGCAAGCTATCATCCGATTAAAGAATGGTTTAAACCGGGAGATTGTTACACATCTTTCATTCTCTTTAAGATATTTGTGATACCGCGGTTGAAGCTGAAAAGTGGCTCAAGGAAGAGAAAGCTCCTCGCTATAGGAGTACTACTTCTACTCCCATGACTCGACCCAAAGAATAGAAAAGCCCAAACACAAGTGGTGCTAGTGGGAGTCGTAATGTGAAGAAGCCTTTTGAGAAGGACACTCCAAGGAGCGACTTCAATGAAGTGGGAGGTAACTCTAAAACTCAATTAAATACTCCTTCTTCTTCTTCTTTTCAATGTCACAAGTGTAAAGTCTATGGCCACTTTGCCAAAGATTGCCCTACCTGAAAAACAATGATAGTCATGAATGATGGGTTCGTGTATGAGGAGGAAAACGAGCCCGAGGGTGAGGTTGTTGAGGATAGTGAGGTAGTTGAGGGAGAAGAGAGAGCGGCAGAGGGTGATGATCCTAACATGTTTCTAGTGGTACGTGCCATGGTAAGTGAAGAGGAAGTAGATATGCAAAGGGAGAACTTGTTCCATGCTAGGTGTAGGGTGAAGGGACAAGTTTGCTCCATGATTATTGACTTAGGTAGTTGTGCAAATGTGGTGAGCCAGTCCTTGGTCTCACAATTGAAATTGCCTACCCTTAAACACCCAAACCCCTATCGTTTACAATGGCTTAGTGTGCTTAGTGAGTGTGGGGAGTTGAAGGTGGTGAAGAATATCTGGATAAATTTCAAGATTGGGAACAATCAAGACGAGCACATGTTCGATGTGGTGCCAATGCAAGCTTGCCATCTCTTGTTTGGCAGGCTGGCAATATGACAAGCATGTGGTTCATGATGGCCGAGCCAACATGAGGGCAAGAAGTATGTGCTTACGCCCTTGACGTCTAAACAAGTGAGTGATGACTATAGGCGCATGAGAGAGTTGAAAGAAGCGGCTAAAGCTAAGTCCGTCGTGGTGACTAAGCCTTTGGCCGAGAGCCCTACCACTCCACCATCTATCACCGGTAATATTTTTGCCATGATGCAATCGGGTGAGTACTTGAGAGGTACTGATGGCACCAAAATGCTCATTTGCCTAGTGCACAAAGGTATGGTTCTAAACTCCGATTGTGATTATTCTTCTAACCCAACCCTTTGCTTAGTGCTATTGAAAATATCTAGAAGGTATTTGAGGACATGTTCTCGAAAGAGATGCCGAGTGGTCTTCCTCCATTAAGGGGGATTGAGCACCAAATTGATTTTGTCTTAGGGCCCCAAATCCCAAACAAGCCGGCCTATAGGAGCAACCTCTATGACATAAAGGAGTTGCAAAAACAAGTGGATGAATTGCTCAACAAAGGCTTGGTTCGTGAAAGCTTGAGTCCGTGTGTCGTACCGGTCATTCTTGTGCCAAGAAGGACATGACATAGAGGATGTGTGTTGATTGCGTGCGGTCAACAAGATAACTTTAAAGTATCATCATCCCATACCTCGACTTGATGACATACTTGATGAATTGAGTGGTTCTAGTATCTTTTCTAAGACAGATCTTAGGTCCGGCTACCACCAAATCCGGATGAAACCGGGTGATAAGTGGAAGACCGCATTCGAGACCAAGTTTGGTCTCTATGAATAGTTGGTGATGCCTTTTGGCCTCTCCAACGCACCTAGCACCTTCATGCAATTAATGAACCATGTCTTAAAGTCGTTTATCAACAAGTTTATGGTCGTCTATTTTGATGATATCTTGATATATAGTAAATCAATAGATGACCATGTGGGCCACTTGAGTAAAGTTCTTGAAGTGCTAAGAGCCAAAAAGCTCTATGCCAATTTAAAAAGTGTGCCGTTTGTGTTGAAAAGGTTGTCTTTCTTTGTTTTTTTTCTTAGTGCCAATTGTGTAGAAGTAGATGAGTCCAAGGTTGAAGCCATTAGATATTGGCCAACTCCTACTACCGTTTCTCATGTTAGGAGTTTCCATGGCCTTGCTAGTTTCTATAGGCGCTTTGTTAGGGACTTTAGCACCATTTCCGCACCACTCACCGAGTTGGTGAAGAAAGACAAGCCCTTTGTGTGGGGAGAGCCTCAAGAGAAGGCTTTCCAAGAATTGAAAAGTAGGTTGAGTACCGCCCTTTTGTTGCAATTTCCCGACTTCAGGAAGGCTTTTGAGGTTGAATGTGATGCCTCGGGGGCGGGTATTGGGGGTGTTCTCATGCAAGGAGGGAAACCCATTGTCTACTTTAGTGAAAATATGAAGGGTGCAACCTTGAATTACTCTACGTATGTCAAGGAATTGTATGCCCTTGTGAGAGCTCTAGCTCATTGGCAACACTATCTACGGCCTAGGAAATTTGTGATCAAGAGTGACCATGATTCACTCAAGCGTCTTAGGGGCCAAGAGAAGTTGAAAAATGGCATGCCAAATGGGTAGAGTTCATTGAGTCTTTTCCCTATGTGATTCATTACAAAAAAGGGAAAGACAATGTTGTAGCCGATGCACTTTCTTGGAAGTTTGCTCTTGCCACCACTCTTGCTTCCAAGCTCATGGGTTTTGAGAGTATTAAATTTATGTATGCTCCAGACCCTAAGCTAAAGAATATTCATGAAGCTCTTAAAAAGGGAGAAAGAGTTGAGAAGTACCAATGGGTTGATGGCTATATTTTTAAAAATGGTAGAGTTTATGTGCCCGAGTCCTCATGGAGGGAGTTGCTTGTTCGTGAAGCACATTGTGGGGGCTTGATGGGTCACTTTGGGAGAAATAAAACGTTGGCCATTCTCATGGAGCAATTCCATTGGCCAAAGATGGGGTTTCAAGTTGAGCGACTATACAATACTTGTTTGGATTACAAGCATGCTAAGTCCAAGTCGAACCCCCATGGTTTGTACACTCCCCTCCTTATTCCTACTAGCCCGTGGATGGATATTTTTATGGATTTTATTATGGGATTGCCACGATCTAAGGGGGGACATGATAGTATTTATGTTGTCGTGGATAGGTGCTCCAAAATGGCTCACTTCATTCCTTGTAAAAAGTCTCATGATGTACAACATGTAGCTTCTTTGTTCATTGATAATATGTTAAAATTGCATGGTGTACTTCAAACCATTGTGAGTGATAGGGACTCTAAGTTCCTTATTCATTTTTGGAGGTGTCTTTGGGGGTACTCTTGGCACCAAGTTGTTGTTCTCTACGTCCCACCACCCTCAAACGGATGGTCAAACCAAGGTGGTGAACCGAACTTTGGGTGCTCTACTTAGAGCTATGACCCGAGGTAAGGCCGGGACATGGATTGAGAAGTTACCTCTTATGGAGTTTGAATATAACTGTACATTGCATATCATGATTGGCATGACTCCATTTGAGTGTGTTTATGGTTTTAATCCTTTGATTCCACTTGAGGTTGTTAGTTTTGAAGGTAAAAGCCGAGCTAAGGCAATGCTTGAGATCCATGCCAAGGAAAGGAAGAGCTTGGAGGAAGCCTATGCAAAGGTGGCCTTCAAGAAGAATAAGGGAAGGAAGCAGTTGGAACTCAAGAAAGAAGATTGGTGTGGGTGCACTTCCGCAAAGAGAGGTTTTCAAAACTTAGGAAATGGAAGTTGGCACCCCAAGAAGATGGTGTAATAACCTAATTTTGGCACAAAATCAAAATTTGGTCAAAATATTGCGTTAATTTTCCGTAGAATTTTCTTTGTATCTTAGCTATATTAGTTTTCTCAATATAAAAAAATGCTAAAAATTACCAAAAATAGAATTTGATGCTAGTAATTGTTCTGTTTAATTGTAATAATTTTGTGATTGTTGTAACTTAAGTGTTTTAATTAGAATTTTAGTTTTGTGTATGAAATGGTTTGATAAATGGCTATTTGGGCCTCTTAAATTCAGAAAAACAAAAGAGAATGGACCAGCCCATTACAAATCTTGACCCAGCCCAACCCTTGGTTTAAATACCAAAAATTTTCCATTTTAGGAATTCTTTTCCAAAATATGATAAGAGAAGGTAAAGCTCTGCCCAAATTAGCTCTTCACCGGAAGCCGTCGCAATACTGCCACCGGCGGTACCAAATCCATCCTTTTCCAGCCAAATTTTACATGTCCCGAACCGCCGTGACCTCTACTATCTCTATTCGAACAAGTTTTCTCCAAAAGCTTAGCGAATCGGAGTAGATCGACCCGTGAAAGATCGCCGGAAACTTCCACCTTTCTGGCCAAACCTTACAATAACATCTTCTCCTCACTCTCCTCTTTCACGTCATTGAATCAATTTCATCAAATATGCTCTCCTCCATTTTGACTTTGACACGCAGCGAGGTAAAGCTATGGTGTGAGATTGTTTGGCGATGTTTGATGTTGTTTCGAAGATGCGATGGTGGATTTGGCATTTGGATGTGTTGTTGGCAATGGCGAGGCATTTTTGGCAGTGGCTTGACGAGGTCGAGTCGCAGCAACTTGACTGTAATGGTGGTGATGCCATGGTGATTTGGAGGCAGGGGTGAGGTTCTGAAGGCAGGTGTTGTGTGGGTATTCATGTGTTAGTCGTAGGGCTCTTAGTATTGACCTGTAACGTTGATGTTGGACCCAGTGATTGATGGCGTCGCATTTACAAGACAGCAAGGTGTTGAGGCAGTGTTCCAGTGGCGCTAAGGCCGTGGTAGTGATGGCGAGATAACTTACTAATGGTGCAAGATGATGGCTCGAAGTTGAGCTTGGAGATGATGCGACTGTGATATCCTTAGCATATAGTGGTTTCTAGTGAGATGTTGGCTGCAAACCGGTGTTGGTGAGGCAGTATGAAGGATTGATGTCAGTCGGTTAGTGGCAATTGCTCGAGGATGACGATGCAGCGGTTAAAAGGAGGCTGATTCGGTAGCGAGACCACGTCGAGTAGGCTTTTTTGGTTCGACGGGTTAGAAGAGTAACGATTGTGCCTCTTTTCCCTCTTACTTTATCAGCTTAATTTTGCTAGATTTAGACACAAATGATAAGAAACATTGTTAGCATGTGTATGTCCATTACCAACCTGATGAAGTTTAATAAATTATGTTGTTATACATCTTGTTAATTGTTCATTGTGCGAAGTTTTATATGTATGTTTTCCTTTTAGCTTTTTCGTTTGTTGCCACCTCACCTGAACTCGCTCGAGTTTTAACTCTGCCGAGTATGAGAAAACTAGAGACTTCGACTCCTTTAGTTCATTTGAAAGTATGGATCATGTTTGTTTAGTTTAATGTTGGGCATTGAAATGAGCAAACCTGTGATGGCTTATCTGTTGGATTCATGGTTGTTTTTATCGTTAGTTCAAGTCATTGTTAGGCTTGAATTAGTATGGCTTTGGTCTGTTTTGTGCGAATAAGCATGTATGCTAAGTAGGAATCTGTGTTGTTAGTCGTGCTTGTGTATGTGAGTATAGTATATACATGAAGAGTGGTGGACTGTCTAGTGATGAAAATCATGTTTAGTTGTTGTATTGGACATGTGAAATAAGTAGTCATGGTTTAATGGAATTGATTATGCATTGGCAGATCCTTTTGAGTTTAAACATGAACTGATCTCATTTGTTTGGCGTGAGCAAGGGCTTTAGTTAGTTCAGTGTTTAGCCTTTGATTATAGTGAGTTTTGTCCAAATAGTGTGTGTCTCTGTGAATGTGTTTGTTTGGTCCGTGTAGATTTAGTCTTCTTTTATAAAAACTGAAAATTCAAAAAGAGGCTAAAGGTCAAATGTAAAATTAGAAGTGGAAGCCTTAGAAATAAACTTTACTGCTATCTCTTTGTTGTGTAGTAGTTGAGCATGCTGAAATTGAATTGTTTTGTCTGGAAAAGCAAAGACTTGGCACATGCTATTGTTCCTTTTACTCACCCACACACTCCCCCCCCCCCCCCTCTTCCTATTTAAAGGGGGCTTTCTTCTCACTCTAAAGGCGGAGAGAAGATCTACACACAAGAAAAATTTGAAAAACACTCTATGAACTCTTCTCTCTTATAGGAGGGATCATGAATGAAAACACTCTTCACCATCAGTGAAGATACTCTTCACATCTAAAAAAAACACTCTTCTATATCTGAAAAATACAACACATTCACAACTCTCAAATTTGAGGAAAAATCAGATCTGGGAGAGAGTAAAATAGTGAAAAAGAAAAAAATAGAAAAATGAGTCTTTGGAGTTTAAGGGTAATCTGTTTGTCCTGAGTTTAGTGGCTGGTTTGAGGTCAGGTAGTTGTTTGCTGCTTGCTCGTTTGCTACTGGAGTTTGCTACTGGAGCTGCTGGTTTTTGCTATTTTGGGCTTGGTGTTGGTTATGGGCTTTGTGGATATAGCTTGGGCTAATTACAAATATATACAACCTTAACACCAAAATTACAAAAAATAACAACATTATTTCATTTTACAAAAAATACCAACATTTTTTTACACATTATATACAAAATCAACAAAACTAAAAAATTAGGGTCTAGTCCTCCTTCTTCCTACTGCTCCCCTCCCACTGCTACTACCCCAGGTGGCGCCGCCGCCTAATCACCGTCGGCCGCTGCCGGCCACCCATCGGAACTTTTTATTTTTATTTTGTGGATCTAAAAAGATGAAAAATACTAAATACACATATATACATTGTTTTTTTTAAAAAATAAAAGTTGCTAAATGCATTTAAACAAAATATACATACACATACAAAAAAAATTTGTTATACATGCACTAAACACTCACATACATACACGGATCTACAGATCTATGAATTATACATACAAATTTATGTGAGCCAAGCTTGGACTTACATACACACATAAAACATACAAAAATATACAAAATATGCTCAAAAATACACATTCATACAATGATATACACATACATACACTCTGCACTTGTAAAAGATATTCATATACAAACATATACATACACCTGCGCCAAACCAAATACACTTGCTTCCACCTTCAAACAACCACCAACAATCACCAATAACCACCCCAAACATACACATACACGAGTATACAAAAGTATACACGAATCTAAACAAAACAAAAAAAAAAAACAAAAAAAGAAGAAGGAGAAGAAGCAGATCGGAGCTCCGGCAAGGGTAGCCAGAGTAGTCACTCAACAACAACTAGATCGGAGCTCGGGCAAGGGTAGCCGGAGTAGTCACTCAACAAAAACTACCACAGCGCAACAACAGCCACCACCGCGCATCAACAAAACCACAACAAAAATGGTGGTAGATCGGAGCAATCAAAGCAAAATGGAGCAGCAGAGTAGGAGATCAATAGATGCTCGGTGGTGCAGCAACATTGACGGTGGAGCAGAGGCAGGGGGGAGGGAGTGATGGCGGGAGGGTGGGGTGGGTGGGTGGAGGAGAGAAGGGAAAGAGAGGGGGAGAAGTTAGGGTTTTGGGTAGATAGCGAAGAAAGGAAATAAAAAAATTGTATATTTTGTAAAATGACAAAAAGTGTTGATAATTTAGGGTAATTATTTAAAAATATCGGTATTTTCTATAATTAAGTGGTTTAGTATGTCAATTAGCGTAAAAATATCATATAGCTTTGGCGTTAGGTAAATTTTTCCAACTTTGCTCTTACCTTGTATGTAATTTTCAGCCAATGGTTAAATTTTCCCAACATTGCTCTTACCTTGTATATAATTTTCAGCCAATGTTTTAAGCTTATGTATGCATGAAATGGGCTCTTAAAGCCCAGAAGACTTTCTACTTTACGTTTCTGTCTTGTATGTATATTTTTACTGTTGTTGTCTTTCATGGAAATAAGAGTTTAAAGTTAACTATGGTCCATGTTAGGTGATGTTCGATTTGCAAGGTTATGATATTTTTCCATGACATGTTTTATAATTAACTATGGATAAGTAACTAGATTTGAAATTGGATAGCATTACTTATAAATGGGGTACAAATATGTAATAAGTAGTCATACTTAGGCTATTTGTGCCACGTGTAAAACAAAAGTTGTAAAACTGAACAAAGGGGAAAGGTAGGCGAAGTTTGGCCTGAAACGTGAAAAAAAAACAAAGACGCAATAGACAGATTGGTCTAAGACAAGGAAAATATTACGTATATATGTCAAAACTTGGAAAAGACAAAATTAAAAAAAAAAACGATTAGGCAAAATTAACAGGCCGAGACAATTAATATAAATAAGTCGCTCAAATGTTTACGTGGAACTCATTTTATTGGAAATTCGAACGGATATCGTGTTCCGGGTTAATTTTCAATAGAGTATCCATCAATGAGCGAACGAACGTCTATATGAAACTTAATTAAGTTAGAAGATCTCGCTCGAGCGGGTGCTTGCACGATTATATCTAACCGAGCTTCCACTTGAATGAGTGGACGATTTTAACTTAAAAATAAAAGTCTAACAAAGGTCCAATGCTCATACGAAACTCATTTATATCAAGATTCGAATGGAAAACGCGTCCACGGTTAATCTCTGGTAGAGTTTTCGTTAATGAACGAGCGACTTTCATCCAAATCAAAGCGTAACAAATAATAATTTTGCAATTAAACAAACAAACAATAATTTACAAGCCGGAGAGCGTCAATAAAGACACCGTGCTTGCACAGGTTTCGAGTGTGCAAAACACCTTCCCGAGAGTCAACCGAGATCCTTACCCGGGACTCTGATACAAACCACTAAACGAGTCATAGGTGTTCTAAGGTACCTCTTTGGTGACTTGGCACACCTTTGAACTATGTCAAGTGGCGACTCCGAAACTCTCAAATAATTTGTACCTTTAAAACACCTAAGTCATATGCCTTTTTTTAGTAATTTTTAGGGCGTGGCAGATGGGCCATTCCAAGTGCTATCCAAGATCAACAACAATGCCTATCTGATTGATTTACCCGGTGAGCACAATATTTCAAATACTTTCAATGTTAGTGACTTGGCTCCTCTTGATGTAGGTGATGATGTCGTGGAGGATGACGCCTTAATTTCGAGAATGAAATCTTCTCAAGAAGGGGAGAATGATTCAGGGCAAACTACCACAAGACCTTTTACTAGGAGCCAAACCAAAGCAATCCATGATTTTCACCTTCAATTGGTATGGAAAGGCTTGGACGTGGAAGATGAGAGCTCTGAAACCATCTTGAAATTCATGCATTGGAGCGCCATGGAAGGAGGACCATCGAGGCCACAAGGAGGGTCTCAAGAGACACAAATTGAGGCGCCTCAAGAAGCTACAGGAACAGGCAGACCGCCTACAGGAAGGGGCCGCCAGCCTGAAATTTGGTGAACTCTCTGGATCTCCACTGGGCGGACCGCCCCTGTGCTTCGGCAGATTACTGATCATGCCCAACTACGCCCTATAAAAAGGACTAAGCGGTCGCGGCAAATATAGCTTGGTACTTAAAGTCCCGAGGTTGAATCCCGCAGAGAACAAGACTCCTAACAGTTAATCTAGCTAAATTATCTACTCAACCAACTTCAACTTTATATCTTTGGTTTGATTTTATACTAAAACTACTAAACAAGGAAGTAAATAACAGGTGTAGAAACATAGATTTGATTCAAGAGATGGAAAACCTAGGATTGATTTCCCAACTCCTAACTTGTGCTAAAAAAATTGTGTTATCAATTTTCCCTAACTCTTCTTATTGAACAAGTGCTCCAAGTTTACAACTACCCACTTCCATTAAGTAATCATAACTTTCATTAGTTAACTATTCCAATTGACTAATGAAGATAGGGAGGACTACACTTATGGTTCACAGTAAGGATCAATATTCCTAATTCACCATTTTGACAACCTAAGTAATGCCTTTGTTTTAGGTTAAAATACCGCTATGTGTTTAACCCTAACTCATGAATCTATTCCTAGTAATCACAAGAATAAAGGGGACAATTAATTGGGGATCCTACCAATTAATAGCAAACAATTCGTAAGCAACATAGATAGAAAGAATTAACAAAGTTAATTAACAACACAATAATTATCATCACACAATCATGTGGAGTGGATCAATCAACCCTAGAATGGATGATTTAGCCACTCATAATCATTTTCTAAGACAAGAAATAACTATAAGTATACAAAACCACAAGAATATGGATGGATGAATGAAGTAGAGCCTTGAATCTTGATCTTCTCTCTTCCTTGTCTCCTTTTGATGTTAGATAGGTCAAAAGTTATGTTTTGAGATGTGTTTTAGGGCTTTTATAACGTCCCCCTAGACCCACACAAGTCGGGAATCCAAAATAAACTCGGAATCAAAACATCAGGATTTTAAGCCTACTGCGCCGCACAGCGCATTACGCAGTGCGATGCCGTAGGCCAATTTCTGCAGGCTTTCCAAAATTCTCAACTCTCTGAAGATCGTCCCTGTTGCGCCGCATAGCGCAACGCCCAGCGCGGCGCAAATAGCCAAATTCACTGCATCTCCAATTCTTTTATCATTTTTTCTCCACGCCTTAGTTCACTCGACCCTCGGACTTCTACTCAGACTTCAAAACCTTTAATTTCACTAAATTTTGCTCCACGAACGCTTCATATCATCAACATAATTCCAACAACGTGAAACACACCAAAAAAGAGCAATTTCGTTCAATCTACCTACAAATATCACAAGTCGAAGCATGAACACGAGGCGAAAGTATTAAAATTATTGCAATATCTAGCCTCGTATCAACACCTCACACTTAAATCTTTGCTCGTCCTCGAGCAACTTATAACTTGAACTCAAGACACATCAAAACAACTCACACAATGACTTGGGTTTGTATAGGCACTTAACAAGTTGCACATGCACTCATTATGCTTTATTCACACGAAATCCATGCCAAGAATATTTAAAAACAATCAAGTGCACCAAATCAACCTCCCAATCCCATATCAACTCCAAACTCACTCAATAAGTCATGCAAGTAATCACTCTATTCAAGAGACTTATAAAAGAGCTCGCTTCTTGTAAATTATGTGCCCTCACAATAAATCCAAAGTTTAATGAAGAAATTCACACAAGAGAATGAATCATGAACAAAAGTTCACATAAAGATGAAGCACTCACTCTCAGAAAAGAACTAACATGCAGCACAAGATGTACCATAAGCTTGCCGTTAGTGTAGGACTCGACTAATGTCCATCTACTCGGCTAAGATTAATTAGGACTTCTTTAGGTTGTAATGTAGGTAATGGGACGAGTATGATCTATTTAGGTAACAGTGACTAACCACCCCAAGCAATTTAATACACCACAATTAATTCAAATATTATTCCTCCCAACCAATCTTTCTTTACCATCACACAGTCAACTTTCACCAACTTTTTTCTTTCAGCAAAGCCAGGAGATAATAATAGGGACTGCTTTTTTTTTTTTTTCAAACTCAATTTTTTTCTCATATTTCAATAACTGCACAATATCTCAAGCTTTCGCTTAATTTATTTTTTTTCCTTTTCTTTTTCTAGTAAATCCCTCCAAATAGCATCCTCCTAAGTACCTTTTGTCTTCCTCCAACAACCACAATTTTTTCACTTTATTAACTAGCCTTTCAGGCTCATAACACCATAAGTAAATCTCACAGATATTTAGCACAAGAAACAGGAATTCCAATGGCTATCAAAGAATGGTTACAGGCTCAAAAGGGTTAGCTAAGATCAAATTTTTGCTGGTAAACAACTAATTCTGAAGCTTCAAATAAATTAGGTATAAAAGGAATGCCTATATCACTTCCTAACCGAGCCAACTTCTCATTTCGCTTTGAACACACACCAGAAAAGTTCTAGACATCAAGTATTAAACATGGAGAAAGCAAAACCGCACTCACACATGGCACATAACCTACTCAAAACGGCTCGATTCGCGCTCTTAAACAAAGCCAACACGAGCAAACTCTCAAGTAAGTCTAAAATTAACATCATGATCACAGGCTTCAAATAGTACACTCAACGTTTCTCAAGGCAAATGGATCCTGACAGAGTACATGCATGAAATCCACATACCCCAAATCAAGTATCTATATAAAACTAGTCAAAATGGAGCCAAGACTTTCCCATCCATTTACTATACTCTAATTCTAAAAGGAAAAATCTACCTATACCCGGTTCAAACTACCTCCTTTAGAAAAGAACTGATGCACAAAGAAAAACCAAAGGGGATTATTAATACAAATAAGAAAACTCCCACCCCACACTTAAAATAATGCATTGCCCTCAATGCATTAAAAATAAAACTAAGGGTGATAGAGAAACCCCCTGGGGCTCTAAACCTAAAGAACATCCATGTGAGCTTCCTTAGGGCACGAGGTACTCAGACTTCCCCCAAACAGGACATCCTCATCCAATCCTATGGAGTTGGAAGCACCTCACACTTAGACTTCAAACCAGTCGAAACCTGCAAAATAAAGAATCTCGCCAAGTAATATCCTTCAAAAGATAACCATTTTTTTTTTGTTTTTTGTCTTTTGTTTTTTATTTTCTCATTTTTTTATTTTACTTATATACAAATACAATCACTGGCTGCCTCCCGAGAAGCGCCTTATTTAATGTCGTGACACGACATAACCCAGAGTCAATATTTTTTCCTCCAACTTGGGCTTATGAATCGCCTCCCCAATTGAAAATCAACTCTCCATGATAAGACCCAAACCCCCTCAAGACCCTTCACTCGGAGTCAAGCCAAGTTGATCCAAGATGCTCATCTTTACTTGGTATGGAAGGGTATGGAAGAAGGCCCCGAGAGCAACTTGAAGACCATGCTTTGGTGTACCATGGATGGAGGACCCGCTAGGACACTTGGAGAGGCCCAAGAGACCCGAAATGAGACACCCCAAGGAGCTCCAGAACAAGGCGGAGCGCCTCCCAGCTGAGGCGGGGCGCCTCCCAAACTCCAGAGGCTTGAAAGGTGCAGGGCGGACCGCCTCCCAGTCTAGGCGGACCGCCTACCTCAGATCCAGAGAAGCTGAAGCCTGCTAGGCGGCCGCCTCCCCCTACTAGGCGGACCGCCTACCTCTGTGACCCACATGCGGGATTTTTAATGACTTTTGTTTGAACTTCCAACTTTAGCCCTGCGTGGCCTTATTTGTTTTAACCCACTTTGGGGGTATTTTAGACCCTTTTATTTAGACCTAAGTGAAGCCTATAAATACTTCACTTAGCCTCTTTATTAGGAAGCTAACTTTGATGATTGAACAAACACTTGTGTTGAGAGTTGAACTCTTGGATTGAATGAATGAAACCTTGATGGGACTTGTTCTTCCTCTAGCGGATCTAGATGAATTCCAATCCCCCCCGATCATTCTACTTGCGTGCTCTAGTTAGCTCGAGGGTAGTTGCTTAGTGTAGGTGTTCTTGTCATTCTCTCGGGGTGTAACGGAACAAGTTCTCCGTTGCTACTTGGGATTATCGTACGAGCTACGTCTCGCTTTTATCTTTTCGTTTCCGCATTTTGATTCTTATCATCTTGGTATCAGAGCAAGGCTCGGGTTTTGTTTCTACAAACCCCCGACCCTTGATTCTTCGTGCCTAGGTCGATTCCTATCTTTATTTTCTTGTTCTTGTTATTGAAAGAAGAAAATTACAAAAAAATTGAAAAATTGAAAAATCTAAAAATTTGGTGTAACTTGTCGGTTTGAGTGATTCATGATATGGGTGTTATAGATTCTTGATCGTGATTGAAATCCCGTCGTTTGGATACCAAAAACACTTGGATTGGAGAAGTTTGAAAAATCGAAACCCTACTTGTCCTTAAACCCTTGATGAACTTGTTCTTGATGACTTTTGATTGATTCTTGGGTTGGATTGATATTGGATTGAGATTTGATATTGGGGTTTGATCCTTGTGTGATTCCCGTTCTTTTGGTACCTTAAACACCCAATTTGGAGTTGTATTACATGATTTGAAATTTTGAAACCCTTTGAAAATTTGAAAATTTTGAAACCCTAGCTTTGAAGAAGATGATCATGGTGGATTGTTTGTTTTCGATTGGGGTTTGATAAAAGTTGTTGGGGTTTGATCTTTGTGACTAATACAACATTTGGGTACCTTTGAATCGCTAAAACAACGCTTGAATAGTTGGATTTGTGGGTGAAAATTCAACAAAACGCGAAGTGAACTGTGCTGGAACACAGCAGGAGGCGGAGCGCCTAACAAAGAGGCGGAGCGCCTCCCACTGGTGAGCTTGCAGGAAATCATCTGAGGCGGAGCGCCTCACTGAGAGGGCGGAGCGCCTCTCCCCTGCATCTTACCCAGGGCGGACCGCCCACATCCTGAGGCGGGGCGCCTACTTCCTGAACGTTGGGAATTGGGTAGTTTCTTCTAGGTTCTCGTGTTTTGTTGTTTGCATTGCTTCTAATTGGTACTATTAGAGTATAATCCTACTTGATTAGTACTAATTACTTCAAGCTACTAGGTTCATCGTGCCATAGAAAGGAGACTAGAATTCGAAGAAGAACCGTAGTGCCTTTTGATTCAAGTCCTTTACTTCAAAGTGCCTAGCGATCATCGAGTCCCATTAACTCCACTCACCCCGGAGTGTGCTTGACTCGTGAATAGTTTGGTTGAGTAGAGGGATTGTTAGTCATCTACGGGAAGCTTTGGAATTACAAGTCGAGTGAAATATCCACCGCCACCCAAAAGAGTGATCCGAGTAAACACAAGTGAGGGAGCGAGTGAGGTGTTTTAACTAACGCTTGTTTCTTTTCTTTGTAGGTACAATGGCCAACGAGGGTCAAGATTTTATCAAGGAGGCCTTGGCTAGCCTTCTTGCCAAGATGGATGTCATGACTCAAAGGATTGAGTCACTTGAAAAGGGTGCCTCAAGTACCCAAGGAGACCAAGGGACCCCGAGTGTCCCAATTGAAAAGGGGACCCCGAGTGTCCAAATTGAGACCGGTGAAGGCTCGAGTAGCCCTACCTTTACCCCGGAACAAGTTGTTGAACTTCTCAATCAACAACGGTTAAAGGAAGATCGAGAGAGAATTGAACGAACGGGCATTCCCCGTATCTTGGATAATCCTCCAAGAAACATCCCATTACCGAGGCCCATCCGAAACGTGCAACCTCTTGAGCAAATCGATGAAGCTCAAGAAGGGGAGGAAGCCGAGTATGATGATGAGGCTTATGGTTATGATGATCACCTTCAACCAAGACGAGGTATGAATTGGGGTCGAAATGTGGATCGGGGTAGAGGCCGAGGTCGAGGGCCACCCCTAGGATATGGAGGAAGGAATGCGAGGAGGGACTATGTTGCTTATGATGATCACTATGGGGGCCAACCGGAGCCGTTCCAAGGGGGTCGTGATAACAACAACAATCTTAATAGTGTGAAGCTCACTATTCCTTCTTTCAAAGGAAGTAGTGACCCGGTGGAGTACATTGGTTGGAAATTGGCCATGGAGCGTATCTTTGACACCAATGATATGCCCGATGTGAAGAAGACCAAGTATGCAATATCCTCCTTTGAATCTTTTGCTTCTACTTGGTGGGAGTCGGTGAAGAGAAATAGAAGAAGGATGGGTATGGCTATTAATCTTACTTGGGAAGAGTTGATCCGTGTGATGGATGAGAAGTACTTGACTAACCAATACCGGGTTGAACAACAAAGGCGTCTATATGATTTGAAGCAAGGTTCCAAATCGGTTGGTGAATACTTCAATGAATTTGAGCAAATCCGAATGATCCTTGACTTGGATGATGAAGACAATGAGACGGCCATGATCCGTTTCAAATGGGGCTTGAACCGAGACATAGCTTCACAATTGAAGTTCCACAAATATGATGATCATTACAAGCTATGTGAAGATGCGGTTGAGGCCGAGAAATGGCTCAAAGAGGAGAAATCCCTTCGCTACAAGAGTAGCACTACTACTCCAACAAGCAAATCCAAGGATTGGAAGCCTCCTACTACAAATGCAAGGTTCCCAAGTGCAAGTGGAACTAGTGGTGCAAATGCTACCAAGGATGTGAAGAAGCCGTATGAGAAGAACACATCTAATGTGGGAGGTAACTCTAAAACTCAATTACATGCTCCTACTTCTTCTTCCATACAATGCCACAAGTGCAAGGGCTATTTTCACTTTGCTAGGGAATGTCCTACAAAGAGGACCATGATTGTTGTTGGTAATGATGCATATGAGAAAGAGAGTGAATCGGAAGATGAGGGAGTAGAGAAAGAAGAGGGAGATGAGGGAGTAGAGGAGGATGGTTTGCTTGATGACACGGGGGAAGAGGAGGATTTTCATACTTTCTTAGTCGTGAGAAGGAGCCTAGGGGTTATGGTTGTGGAAGATAGTGAAACCTTGCAAAGGGAAAATCTATTCCATGCTAGGTGCCGGGTCAAAGATGCCGTTTGCTCTATGATAATTGATTCCGGAAGTTGTGCAAATGTAGTGAGTCAATCACTTGTGTCTCAATTGAAGTTGACGGCCATAAAGCATCCTAAACCCTACCGGTTACAATGGCTAAGCGAATGTGGGGAGCTTAAAGTGGTAAAGCAAGTGATGATTCGATTCAAAATGGGGAGTTATGTAGATGAGCATTTGTTTGACGTTGTGCCCATGCAAGCGTGCCACCTACTCTTAGGGAGGCCTTGGCAATTCGATAGGCAAGTGGTGCATGACGGTCGTGTCAATACTTACACGGTCAAACATGAAGGGAAAAGGTATGTGCTTAAACCTCTCACTCCTAAACAAGTGAGCGATGGCTACAAGAAAATGAAGGAGTTGAGAGAGGTGGCAAAGGCTAAGTCAATCATTGAGACTAGCCCTTTGTCCAAAAGTATGGTGGCAATCCCACCAACATCATCTACCGGAGGCATTTGTGCCATGATGCAACCGGGCGAGATCCTAAAAGGAAATGATGGCAACAAGCTTCTCATATGCCTAGTGCACAAAGGTATGGTTCTAAACTCTAATTGTGATTTTTCTTCTAACCCTTTGCCTAGTGTGTTTGAGAATGTTTTGAAGGATTTTGGCGACATGTTCCCGGATGAAATGCCGGATGGATTGCCTCCTTTGAGGGGCATTGAGCATCAAATAGACTTTGTCCCGGGATCCCAAATCCCAAACAAACCGGCCTATAGGAGCAACCCGGAGGACACAAGGGAATTGCAAAAGCAAATTGATGAATTGCTCACCAAAGGTTTGGTAAGGGAAAGCTTGAGTCCTTGTGCCGTGCCCGTGATCCTTGTTCCCAAAAAGGACGGCACTTGGAGAATGTGTGTTGATTGTCGGGCCGTGAACAAAATAACGGTAAAGTACCGTCATCCTATTCCCCGACTTGATGATATGTTAGATGAATTGAGCGGTTCATGTGTGTTTAGCAAAATTGACCTTAGGTCCGGCTACCATCAAATCCGGATGAAACCGGGTGATGAATGGAAAACCGCATTCAAGACCAAATTTGGTCTCTATGAATGGTTGGTGATGCCCTTTGGGCTCTCCAATGCACCTAGTACTTTCATGAGGCTAATGAACCATGTTCTAAAGCCATTCATCAACAAGTTTGTGGTCGTCTATTTTGACGATATATTGATCTATAGCAAATCAATAGACGACCATGTTGAACACCTTAGGCTAGTGCTTGAAAAGTTGAGAGCCGAAAAGCTCTATGCTAATTTTAAAAAGTGTGCCTTTGGTGTTGAAAAGGTGGTCTTTCTTGGGTTTGTTGTGAGTGCCCAAGGAGTGGAGGTGGATGAGTCTAAGGTAGAGGCCATACGTGATTAGCCTACTCCGACTACCGTGACTCAAGTGAGGAGCTTTCATGGTCTCGCAAGCTTTTATAGGCGATTTGTGAAGGACTTTAGCTCCATTGCCGCTCCACTCACCGAATTGGTGAAGAAAGACCAACCGTTTGTTTGGGGAGAGCCTCAAGAGAAGGCCTTCCTTGAGTTGAAAAGTAGGTTGAGTACCGCCCCGCTATTGCAATTGCCCGACTTCGGGAAGGCATTTGAGGTTGAGTGTGATGCCTCGGGGGTGGGAATTGGTGGTGTTCTAATGCAAGATAGCAAACCCATCGCCTACTTTAGTGAAAAGTTGAAAGGGGCCTCATTGAACTATTCTACATATGACAAGGAATTGTATGCCCTTGTGAGAGCCCTTGCCCATTGGCAACACTATCTTTGGCCTCGTGAGTTTGTAATTAAGAGTGACCATGAGTCACTCAAGCATTTGAGAGGCCAAGAGAAGCTCAATAAGAGACATGCCAAGTGGGTTGAATTCATTGAGTCTTTTCCCTATGTGATCCAATACAAGAAAGGGAAAGACAATGTCGTGGCGGATGCGCTTTCAAGAAAGTTCGCTCTAGCCACCACTCTCACCTCTAAGCTCATGGGTTTTGAGAGCATTAAATTGATGTATGCTCATGACCCAAAGCTAAAGAGTGTCCATGACACTCTAGAGAAAGGGGAGAGAGTTGACAAATACCAATGGGTTAATGGTTATATCTTCAAAAATGGTAGAGTGTGCATTCCGGAGTCCTCTTGGAGAGAGTTGCTTGTGCATGAAGCACATTGCGGGGGACTCATGGGACATTTTGGCACAAGAAAGACTTTGGCCATTCTTCAAGAACAATTCTATTGGCCAAAAATGAGGGTGCATGTGGAGAAGTTTTGCACTAATTGCCTTGATTGCAAACGTGCCAAATCCAAAGCCCACCCTCATGGGTTGTATACCCCTCTCCCCGTGCCTACTAGTCCGTGGTTGGATATCTCAATGGATTTTGTGATGGGATTACCAAGGACTAGAGGGGGCCATGATAGCATTTATGTTGTTGTGGATAGGTTCTCCAAAATGGCTCATTTCATTCCATGCAAGAAATGTGATGATGCACAACATGTGGCAACTTTGTTTATTGAAAATGTTTTGAAGTTGCATGGTGTGCCTCAAACCATAGTGAGTGATAGGGACACTAAGTTCCTAAGTCATTTTTGGAGGTGTTTATGGGGTGCTTTAGGCACCAAGCTCTTGTTCTCCACGTCCCACCACCCGCAAACCGATGGGCAAACGGAAGTGGTAAACCGAACCTTGGGAGCTCTCCTTAGAGCCATGACCCGAGGGAAGGCCGGGACTTGGATTGATCGTCTACCTCTTATGGAGTTTGCCTACAATCGCACATTGCATAGTATGATAGGCATGACTCCGTTCGAGTGTGTTTATGGATTTAACCCCTTGATTCCCCTTAATCTAACCCCTTTGCCAAGGGAAATGGTTGTTAATTTTGAAGGTAAAGCTAGAGCCAAGGCTTTGGTTGAGCTCCATGCAAAGGCGAAGAAGAACTTGGAGGAAACTTATGCTAAGGTTGCCTCCAAGAAAAACAAGGGCCGCAAGAAGGTGGAACTCAAGAAGGGTGACTATGTTTGGGTGCACTTCCGGAAAGAAAGGTTTCCAAACCTTAGGAAAGGGAAGTTGGCACCCCGGGGAGATGGACCATTCCAAGTGCTCTCGAAGATAAACAACAATGCCTATGTGGTCGACTTGCCAAGTGAGTATCAAGTTTCTAATACTTTCAATGTTTGTGACTTGGTTCCTTTGGATGTAGGTAATGAAGAGGTCGTGCATGATGATGAAGAGGGTGTGGATGATGCTTCGATTTCGAGGACGAAATCCTCTCAAGAAGGGGAGGATGATAAGACCCAAACCCCCTCAAGACCCTTCACTCGGAGTCAAGCCAAGTTGATCCAAGATGCTCATCTTTACTTGGTATGGAAGGGTATGGAAGAAGGCCCCGAGAGCAACTTGAAGACCATGCTTTGGTGTACCATGGATGGAGGACCCGCTAGGACACTTGGAGAGGCCCAAGAGACCCGAAATGAGACACCCCAAGGAGCTCCAGAACAAGGCGGAGCGCCTCCCAGCTGAGGCGGGGCGCCTCCCAAACTCCAGAGGCTTGAAAGGTGCAGGGCGGACCGCCTCCCAGTCTAGGCGGACCGCCTACCTCAGATCCAGAGAAGCTGAAGCCTGCTAGGCGGCCGCCTCCCCCTACTAGGCGGACCGCCTACCTCTGTGACCCACATGCGGGATTTTTAATGACTTTTGTTTGAACTTCCAACTTTAGCCCTGCGTGGCCTTATTTGTTTTAACCCACTTTGGGGGTATTTTAGACCCTTTTATTTAGACCTAAGTGAAGCCTATAAATACTTCACTTAGCCTCTTTATTAGGAAGCTAACTTTGATGATTGAACAAACACTTGTGTTGAGAGTTGAACTCTTGGATTGAATGAATGAAACCTTGATGGGACTTGTTCTTCCTCTAGCGGATCTAGATGAATTCCAATCCCCCCCGATCATTCTACTTGCGTGCTCTAGTTAGCTCGAGGGTAGTTGCTTAGTGTAGGTGTTCTTGTCATTCTCTCGGGGTGTAACGGAACAAGTTCTCCGTTGCTACTTGGGATTATCGTACGAGCTACGTCTCGCTTTTATCTTTTCGTTTCCGCATTTTGATTCTTATCACTCCAGCTATGCTCTTGGGGTGAAAATCAAACATTAAGTATCTCCTTCTGCACGTCGCCACCAACTTAGGAATATCCCCAAATTTTCGGCTATACTCTTGGCCAAGCACCAAATATACCATGTTGTATTCACTGGCTTTCATACAAGGATTTTCATCGTGCCTAGATGGCATTACAAATTCGAGAGTGTAAGCATCATACACATCATCCTTCAACTCTTCAATCGGCTCAGAAGGATAAATTTCCATGTCCCCTTCTAAAATTAATGTAGAAAGGTGTCTAGAATGCGGTGCAACCCGCTCACACTTTAATTTGTTACTCAGGTCCTCTTTCTGGCACGACTTAGAGTCAACTAGAATTTCAGCTTCAATTTTATAGTCTGACTCTAGTACTATATCTTCATAGGAATAGATAGGCGCAAGGTAAACGACAGAACCTTGTACTAACTGGACCGAAGGAAGAGGTCTCCTGTACAATCTCTGGCCCAAGAATCTGTCTCTCCCCTACTTCATCCCAGCATAGGGGAGTCCTGCACTTGCGTCCATAGAGTGCCTCAAAAGGAGGCATGCCTATACTCGCCTGATAACTCTTGTTATAGGCGAACTCCACCAAGGGTAGATGTCTGTCCCAACAACCTCGAAAATCAAGGGATTACCTCCGCATAGCCTCCAATGTCTGGATCGACATCTTCCCAAACCATATAGCTAGATGGTTGACTTTCAACCCTTGTCTCTTTTAATGGAAATTCACGTTTTAGATCTTCAACTATAGTCATGATTTCTTCTTCTAATTCCATGTCTTCTTGAGTAGGTTGTTGAATTCCCAATAATGCAGCAAACTGATTCACTTGAACTTCTATGCAACTTAGTTGTGCTCTACGTCTATCCCAGATCTTCTTCAATTCAGCTTCATATTATTCCTCATCATCCTCCACTAATTCATCGCACCTACTATTATCATAAGAGAAAGAAGTACTATCATAATAGGAGCTCGGGGAATAATAACATGTATTAGCACAACCATAATAATGACCACCTGGCCACATGTTATTTCCTGATGCCATAATTTTTTATATATAAAGTAAAAAAATATGTACAGAGGCGAAGTTAATTGAACTAACAAACTCAGCTAACCTAAAACCTAGAAATACACTGTGTGCCCCGGAAACGGCGCCAAAATTTGATCATGCCCAGCTACGCCCTATAAAAAGGACAAAGCGGTCGCGGCAAATATAGCTCGGTACTTAAAGTCCCGAGGTCGAATCCCACAGAGAACACGACTCCTAGCAGTTAATCTAGCTAAATTATCTACTCAACCAACTTCAACTTTATATCTTTGGTTTGATTTCATACTAAAATTACTAAACAAGGAAGCAAATAACAAGTGTAGAAAGAGAGATTTGATTCAAGAGATGGAAAACCTAGGATTGATTTCCCCAACTCCTAACTTGTGCTAAAATATTGTGCTATCAATTTTCCCTAACTCTTCTTATTGAACAAGTGCTCCAAGTTTACAACTACCCACTTCTATTAAGTAATCATAACTTTTATTAGTTAACTATTCCAATTAACTAATGAAGATAGGGAGGACTACACTTATGGTTCACAGTAAGGATCAATATTCTTAATTCACCATTTTGACAACCTAAGCAATGCCTTTGTTTTAGGTTAAAATACTGCTATGTGTTTAACCTAACTGATGAATCTATTCCTAGTAATCACAAGAATAAAGGGGACAATTAATTGGGGATCCTACCAATTAATAGCAAACAATTCGTAAACAACATAGATAGAAAAAATTAACAAAGTTGATTAACAACACAACAATTATCATCACACAAGTATGTGGAGTGGGTCAATCAACCCTAGAATGGGTGATTTAGCCACTCATAATCATGTTCTAAGACAAGAAATATGGATGAAGTAGAGCCTTGAATCTTGGTCTTCTCTCTTCCTTGTCTCCTTTTGATGTTAGATAGGTCAGAAGTTATGTTTGGGATGTGTTTTAGGGCTTTTATAACGTCCCCCTAGACCCACACAAATCGGCAATCCAAAATAAACTTGGAATTAAAATATCAGGATTTTAAGCCTACGGTGCCGCACAGTGCATTGCGCAGTGCGGCGCCGCAGGCCAATTTCTGCAGGCATTCCAAAATTCTCATCTCTCTGAAGATCGTCCCTGTTGCACCGCATAGCACAGCGCCCAGTGCGGTGCAACAAGCCAAATTCACTACATCTCCAATTCTTTTATCATTTTTTCTCCACGCCTTGGTTCACTCGACCCTCGGGCTTCAATTCAGACTTCAAAACCCTTGTTTTCACTAAATTTGCTCCACGAACGCTTCATATCATCAACATAATTCCTACAACGTAAATACACCAAATAAGAGCAATTCCGTTCGAACTACCAACAAATATCACAAGTCGAAGCATGAACACGAGGCGAAAGTATAGAAATTATTGCAATATCTAGCCTCGTATCAACTACCCACTCTGCTGAAGAGACCATAGGGCAGAGTGCCTAGAGGGGGTGGGCGGACCGCCTACCCCTGATGCAAGCCAATCCAAATTTTTGTGATATTTTGTGTATAATCCCAACTATGGCCCTAAGTGGCTTCTATTGTTTAAACTCACTTAGGGGTATTTTAGGCCTTTCATTTCATGATGAAGACTATAAGAGTCTTCAATTGGTCTTGAACTCATTTACCTTACTTTGAATACACAAAACATAAGAGAATTCTCTCTTTTGAAACCCTTGATTTTGGCTTAATTTCAATTGAACGATTCCAAGTTGAACTTTAATCCGCTCCATTCATTCTATTTGCAGGGACCTCGTGTTTTTTGAGGATAGTTGTATAGTGTAGGTGATTCTTGACCATCGTTCGGGGTGTAACGAAACATCATTCTTCGTTGCTACTTGAACAATCGTGTGAGTCTTGTCTCATTTCGTTTTTATCTTATTTATCGCTTCAGTAGTTTTCCCCTTATCAGCAATCTTCCCACAAGTGACGTCCATTACAAATTATGCAAGGAGCGCAAAAATACGAGTATCCAACTTTCAACCAATTTTCATTAAAAGATGTCATGTTAATAAGTCCGACAAAAATACGTCCATTATAAATTATACAACACTCGTACTTGCACGAAATTCTATTCCCGACCCCTCAAATTAAGAAGTTTTCATCTAAACACCTTAATGCATTTAAAACTCATATTTAAATCATGGCAGAACGCTCAAATAGACACTCCTTGTCCACTTTAACCATAATGACTCTTGTACTTCAGGAAGTGTCAAACTGCCCCTCCTACTCGTTCCAAACATAACTTTTAAACCCTCCTGTCTTAGCGTGTAGCACAAACGCTACCACGTGGCGTCCACGTCAGTTTTGTGGCCCATAGGACATTACACGTAATTTTTTTACACGGTAAAAACAAGAAGGCAACCTAAACGACAAAGGGTAAACCAAAAGGGCAAGAAAATTCACCCGTCTGTTAACCTAATCCAAATCAAACTTACCACAAATCCAAACAAAATTTACCCGTTTGATTAACAGAAAAAAATGATAATCGTTTGATTAAGAACAGTTAACCCGTTTGATTAACAACATTTGAAGGTTTCCCAACATTTGAGGTAAGGTTTAAACCCGTTTTATTTTGATCTTTACGTATTGATTTGTTATCTGCGATTTGTAATGAAAATTAGGGATTTGCATGATGACTTAGTTATATTATGTTTTTGAATTAGGGATTTTGATCGATTATCGCATTTTTATTGAAATTAGGATTTTTAAATCGATGCTAAATTAGGGGTTTTTAAAGAATCTTGAAATATTTGGGGTGAATAAATTAGGGCTTTGTGTAGGACCCTTTAAAATTGTTTATTCTTGTACAAACTTATGACTTTAAACATCCTATAAATCCATCTTCAATCGTTAACAGGTTGTATAACTTTAAACATCCTTTACCTATTTAGATTAGGAGTGTAGGAATGTTGAAGTAATTAGGACTGTTATTAGGATTTAATTAGAAGTAGTTAGGACTTATTTGGAATGATGGGGACTGTTATTAGGATTTAAGTAATTAGGACTGTTAAATAATTTATTGTTTAACTAATTAGGTTGTTAATTAATTAGGACTTTATATATCTGTTATTTTAACTATTAGTCAGAAACTAAATAGGACTGAAGAAGGATTAGTTTTTAAACTAAGTAGGGCTTTAATAAATTATGAATATAAGTAATTAGGACTGTTTAATGATCTGTTCTTTAACTAATTAGGCTTTTAATTAATTAGGACTTTATCTATATATTTTTTCTTAACTGCTTCTTTGACTAATATATTAACTAATTAGGCAGTATGATTAACTAATTTTAATTTCCTTCTTGGACAGGAAAATGGATTCTAGATTCATAAAATTGCAGTTTCTTCACCAGGGTAAATTTGTGGCTGACCCACAATCAAGGTATGCCAATGCTATACCCCATGGTACATCAACTAGGGTAGATGTAGATGAGTTGTACTACATGATGTTTATTGATGTGGCTAAGTTATTAGGGTACTCTAATGATGCACGCAAACCCGTGGGTTTACACTTTGCAATCGGAGGCAACAAACAAGACGCGGAAACGATGAAGATAAGAGGCGGAAGCAACGAAATAACACGGATAACAAGAAATCGGGAAGGGGAAGAACAGAAATAGAAGAAAGAACGGATAATCACAGTCAAGACATTGATTGATTATCCAAGGGAGAAAATGAAACTTGAACCTAACAAGGATTCATACTAGTGATGAAATCCATTTCGGTTCCAAGCCATAGAAGGCATACACGAAGCCTCGGGCTTCAAACAAGAATGGCTCGGCCAATTCTATCTCTATTCTCTCAATTCAATATCAACTCAAAAAACTGTCTTCTAATGAGCTATGCTAGGAGTTTATATAGACAACACTAAAAGGGCAAAAATAGTAAATGGTCACAGGTGACCAATGAGATAAAGCCACGCAGGGCTGGAGTGTTCGGCAGCTTGGCTCGAACACATTGTATTCGGTCACTTGTTTGCCTCGGTCACGTTTGGAATCGAACGCTCTTGCCTCGGGCACTCTTGTAGCCCTTTTATCGATTCTCTATTCGGCGTCGCTTTTCCTTGGTTCGGTTGCTTTCAGCTTCGGGCCCAAACTTGATCGTTAGTTGTGCTCGATCTCACAGCTTCCCGAAGTCAGTGTCAGCACCGGTCACTTGTTGTCTGCTCGGTGGATTTCCAAAGTTGTTGCTCGACGAGGCAGTCTTCGACATCTTCCATTTCGGCCACACTTTGATCGTGGGCGCCATGTGACTCCTCGGTGGACTTGCTTGATGAATCGAACAGGTGAGCCTGGTTCGTATTGCATCATCTAATGTATACAAATATGCTCTTAGGATTAATAATTGTGGTAATTATCATTTGATTGCTAATGATGATGATGTGATTAATTTTGGGACTTATTTGAATGATGGGGACTTTGTAGAGGTGTGTTTAGTACATGGGGATGATATTCCCATTGAGGGCAGTGAGGTCTTTTCACCTTCTAGGGCAACAGAAGACTTAAATATTCCACTTAAGAAAAAAGTAAAGGGGAAGGGGGCTGCTGTATCTAAAGAAAAGGGGAAGGGGGCTGCTTCTAAAGAAAAGGGGAAGGGGGCTGCTTCTAACACTGAAATATCTGAGTCTGAAGGTGAGTTCTATGACTTCTCTTCTTACCACCTTCAGACATCAGATTCATCTTCTTTTGACAGTGATTTTGATAGTGAAGACAGTGATGATTCCTTGTATGACATTGATGAGGATGCTGCTGAAGGTAGTGATATAGATGCTGAGGTTGTAGAGGTTAGGCAGTTAAAGATTAATGATAAGAAAGAGAAGCTTAAGGCTCAAAAGCTTAACATTGATGCCTTACCAGTAGGACCTGTAGGGGTTGATGCTGGTTTTGAGGATATATATAAAAACAAACAGGGAAAGTATGAAGGAAAATTAGGTGGAGATGAGCAATATTTAGACTCATCAGATCCTGGTAGTGAGGACAGTGAGGGGGAAATGGTAGGATCTGATGAGGAGGGGCAGTTGGCACCTAGGAAGTGTAGCAGCAACAAGGTTTTTTATGACCCTAGTGCTAAAAATTTTTTTTTCCAGCTTGGCATGATATTCCATAGTGCAGTTCAGTTCAGGGAGGCCTTACATGACTACTCAATTCAGAAAAGGGTGCAGCTTAGGTTGAAGCCTAATTAGAAGGGGAGGGTTAGGGGAACATGTACAAAGAAAGGGTGTCCATGGCATATATTGGGCAGCATACAAGGTAGTACAGGAAACTTTATTGTTAAGACTTACTACCCTGCCCATAAATGCTACCCAAGACTTAGAAATAAGTCTTGTAATGCTGCCTGGATTGCTAAGAAATACAAAGATACAATAATTAGGACACCTCAGTTGAAACTACTGCAAATTCAGAACCTAGTTAGGAAAGACTATGGGCTGTACGTCAATAAAACTGCTTGTAAAAGGGCAAAAATACAGATCTTGACAGAAAACATGGGTGATTTTAAGGAAGAGTTTGCAAGGCTTTATGACTATGCTGATATGTTGAGGCAAACAAACCCTGGTACAACAGTTAGTGTTAGGACATCAAAGGAGGCAGAACCAGGAAAAGAGGTGTTTATGGGTATATATGTCTGCTTGCATGCTTTAAAAGCTGGGTGGTTAGAGGGGTGCAGGAAGATTATTGGCTTTGATGGGGCTTTTTTTGAAAGGAGTTTGTAAGGGTGAACTACTGTCATGTATTTCAAAGGATGGAAATAATCAAATGTATCCAGTGGCATGGGCAGTGGTTGAGAAAGAAACCAAGGACACTTGGTCTTGGTTTATTAAATGTTTGATGCATGATTTGGAGCTAGTTGACAATCAAGGTGAAGGATTGACAATCATGAGTGATATGCAGAAGGTATGACTTATTTTCAGTACTTTACCTTTCATTTATTTGATTTTTGTTTTATTTATTATTAATATAAGCAGTTTAATATCTTGTTGTAGGGACTGATCTTGGCTGTTAGGAACTTGTTGCCATATGCATAGCACAGAATGTGTGCTAGGCATATTTGGAGCAATTAGAAGTAGAATTGGAGGGGTGAGGAGAGGAGAAATCAATTCTGGAGGTGTTCTAAAGCCTCATTTGAGGTTCTGTTAGAAGATGAGTTAGGGGAGATGGGGAAGTTAGGTGACCATATAGTGGAGGATCCACTGAAGTACCCTAAGGAAACTTGGTGTAGAGCTTTGTTTAGAGAGGGGTGTAAGTGTGACATAGTGGAGAACAATATGTGTGAGACCTTTAATAGTTGGATATTGGCTGCTAGACACAAATCAATCATTACCATGTTAGAGGAAATAAGACACAAGATGATGGATAGAATGATTAAACTTAGGGAATTTTCTGAGAAATGGTGGTGTGATGTGTCTCCAATGGCAATGGACATTCTAGGAAAGAATGCTAAAAAAGCTACTGAATGTGAGCTGAAATTCAATGGGGATGCTGGTTATGAAGTGATTGATGAAAAGTATCAACACACTGTTGATATGAGGAGCCTTACATGTTCTTGTAGGTCCTGGCAGTTAAGGGGAATTCCATGTGCACATGCAATTAGTGCAATGCATCATGGGAATGTAGAGCCTGAGACTTACATTGCTCACTGGTACTGGAAGGAGACATACTTGAAGGCCTTTAGCAATTTCATTCAATCTATGACAAATATGAAGATGTGGCCAGCTACTTCAAACCCAAGAATTGAGCCACCTGAGTTCACTAGAATGCCAGGGAGACCAAAGAAAAACAGGAGGAAGGCTCCAGATGAACCTAAGAAAAAGTTTGGAAAGTTGTCAAGAAAGGGAAGGGTGATGACTTGTTCTCATTGCAAGACTTCTGGACATAACAAAAAAGGGTGCCCAAGTCTGGTACTATTTCTTTGCTACTGTTTTTACACTTAAATTATATCTAACTTACACTGTTTTACACTTAAACTATTTCTTTCTACTGGACAAATTTCATGTCTTTTGTGACTAAATGGCAGAGAAATATAGCTAGTAATGCTGGTTCTGAAGCTGAAACAAGTGTAGCCACTTCCCAGGCTAACACTCAAGGATCTGCAGCTACTTCTACTTCAGTTAGGAAGAAGGCATCTCAACCTAAAGCTTCTAATTCAGCGAGGAAGAAGTCCTCTCAATCTGCTGCTTCTACTGCTGCATCTGGTATGACTTGTTCTCAGCCCATTAATGCCCCCCAAACCACTGTTGCATCAACTACTATGAGCAGTTCACAGCCCACATCAAGTTCTCTGAATAAGCCTAACATGATTAGAACACCTGGTGGCAATGTTGGCTTTAAGAGGCCTAGATCAGCTGGTTATGGTGTACTCTTTGGTCCTAATGGTTCTGTTATAGAAAGGGTTAGTATGTCTACTTGAATTTCTTGTTCCTAATGGTTGTTGTTCTGGCTATTATTATCCTGTTTGGTCCTCCTAATGGTTGTTGTTATGTTTGTGCAGTCTGGGGTAAAGGATAGGGTGATTCACAATGCTTCAACAGTTAAGCATTCAGCTCCAACCAACATTGAAAGTAGATTCAAACCACCAGGGCTTAAGTGGCAAGGCAAAAATGCTGTGACTGGAAGGCAGCTTGAGCAACAAAGAGATATGGCTCAAAGAAAGGTTCAGAGCAGTCAAGGAAGCCAAGTATGAAGCAGTTATGAAGCTTTAAGTGTTTCTTTCTTTAGTTCTTTTTGAAACTGCCTAAACTGCCCAAATTATGTTTATGTCAAGACAAGTAGATATAGTTGGAACTGATTTTAGACTCTTGGGTTGATGGTATTTGTTAAGCTTGCTTAAACTCCATTGAAACTTCCTTGTGATTATGCTTGAAACTGTTGTGTTGCTATGAAAAGGAAGTATTTTGTTATGTTGTGGTTGTGTGACTTCCATTGTTGGATCATTTTGTTTCCATAATTCTAAAGTACTATTGCTAGTAAAATTGCATTCAACCAAGAGAATTACATTACAAAAAAAAATAGAAATTACATTAGTTTAGCATAAAACATTCCAATAAAGAAGGCAATAAGGCTAGCAATCCACACTTTCCTCCCTCGGTTTTGGCCATTTTCATGGCGTTCAATTACATTCCTTCTATTGCGTAGACCTACAATGACATTCTTGTAATGATCATTAAGAGGTGGATCAACCCACAAGAAAAAGTCGCACCCTATACCCAATCCATAATTTGGACACCCAAGAAATCTTCTTGCCGGGTTTCTAATAGTCCATGATGTCTTCATGTCCGCTATCATTCCACAATAACACAATGGTGGATGCTCCATGTCTTCCACCATTTAATCTGAATTTCGGTAAAAAAAAGACTAACAAACAAGGCTAAGGAATAAAGAAGAAGGCTGAAAGAAACTAAGGAAAAGAAGTAAAGATGAAGGGTAAAGGCCAAGGGTGAATGAATTGGTTGTGCAAGGCCCTTAAAAAGGCCAAAAAATAGCCGTTATTACTGAATTTATACAGTTCCACGCACTAAAAAAGCGTGTGGCTCACGCACAGTTGCCACATAAGCAGCATACAAGACACATCAGCGCGGGAGGGTTTAAAAGTTATGTTTGGAACGAGTAGGAGGGGCAGTTTGACACTTCCTGAAGTACAAGAGTCATTATGGTTAAAGTGGACAAGTGACGAGTAGGAGGGGCAGTTTTCCCCTTATCAGCAATCTTCCCACAAGTGACGTCCATTACAAATTATGCAAGGAGCACAAAATACGAGTATCCAACTTTCAACCAATTTTCATTAAAAGATGTCATGTTAATAAGTCCGACAAAAATACGTCCATTATAAATTATACAACACTCGTACTTGCACGAGATTCTATTCCCGACCCCTCAAATTAAGAAGTTTTCATCTAAACACCTTAATGCATTTAAAACTCATATTTAAATCATCTGTGACCCTTGACCAAACTTACGTGGCGTTGATATGCTGAGCTGGACAAAATGGGCGTGTATCACGCGTTAGAGTAGCATGAATGCTTGATTTAATTTATTTAAAATAATAAGCTAAAACCAAGAAAATAAATAAAAGTAAAAGAAAATAAATAAATCAAAATAAAATGGGAAATAACATCCCATTTCCCCCTGTTTGTCTACAACCCCCAGCCCCCAAATGATCCAACCCCAAACACTTTCCCAGATTTGTTCGCCGGTTCGCCGGACGTTGCTGCTCCTCTTCATCACCTTTGTCAACATTTTTAAAACAAAATGCCCTTCTCCCACCACTCTCCCCCCTCATTTTTCTTGGCTTCTCTATTTCTCATCACCATTTACAGGGCTATTTACCTCCGTTGTAATTTCTTCTTCCACTACTAATTTCATAACCAAGCCATATTAATTCTCTTCCAATCAAACTTGAAGCAAATATTTCATAAAAGATAAGAAATAATTAAAGCTTTAACCAATGTGTACTATTTTTGTAATTTATATGTCTACTCCACTTTCACTTCTAATATTTATGAAATTAAACAAAAACTCTTCTTGCCAACTAGGATATTCTCATTTTTTAAGTCTACATGAACCAATTGAAATCCCACAGCCAATATTAAGTATTACAACAGATGGGTTCTTATTTTGGGGTATGCGTGGGGTGTGTTACGGTGAATGTTGATACGGAAATTGAATAAGGAAAAAATTTGGGGTTTCTGGAAATATTTTGGAGAACGGGACGTTAAGAAATTTTAAATAATGAAGAAAATTAAATGATACTGTGTTGTCAAAAATATCTTACATGTATGCTTATGTGTCGTCCACATCAGCGCGGTTGAACATGTAAGGCTTGAGATGTTTAAAACTCTTGATTGAATTAAGTTAGAGTGTCTAGATGAAAATCTGTAAAGTTGAGGGGCCGTAAATAGAATTTTATACAAGTACGAGTGTCAATTTGCCTATTCTGCCTAAACTAAACTAAACTAAAAAATTGAATAGACAAAAGTAAAAGTCTAATCTAGAAAATAGCCAATATTTAAGTCCCCGGCAACGGCGCCAAAAACATGTTGCTCCAAACGCACACGCAAGTATACCTGGTTGATCAAGTAATAAATGATAAGAAAAGTATCGTTCCCACGATGACTATTGATTAACTACTAATTAAATCAGACAATTCCTAATAATCTAAACAAAGGTTTCAAGAGTTTATGAGAAATACCTAAAATTAACTAATTAAATTAAGCTTACAACTAAACAATTTAAACAAGAATTCGGATTTTAAGAAAGGACAGTAGTCTAGGGTTATGGGATATTTGTCTATCCTGTTGAATTCTTCAGGTAATTCGATTAAATCAATTTATCTTTGTTACTAATCACATGGTTAATATTACTCACGGGACTCTTTCGATATCTTACTCGCCTATTCAAGCCAACCGAACACCTATGTGTCTATGGAATTAGAGTTAACAAGAACGCATTTATATTTCCTGTATAATGACTAAGCATGACTGTTAAATATATTTCTATCCTAACCGCAAAATTATTTCCCGATACCCCAGGTATAGGAACACACTCTATGCAATCCTATTGCAACCTATGGTTCCCACTTTCGAGTTCAACCCTAACTTCATAGATAGTATTCAATTGGTGACCAAACAATCAAATAATTAGGCTCAGGATATGAATAAATAACTCAATGTAATAAATTAATAAAGTCAAATCAACATCCGGAATCAACATTCATGGAACTCCCACAACTCTAACCTAAACAAATTAGAATTAAAGTAAAGAAAGAAAAGGAAAAACTCGTGTACAGCTCCCTGCATTGCTGCCTGTCTCCTAAGAACTCATATTCAGCTTATATAATGTGTGAAAATATTGACTTGATAACACTACCCTTTTCTTTCCAACTTGAAATAGAATTTACAAAGTTGACATTGACTTAGGCTTTGCTTTATTGTCCTATTCCGTTGGGATTCAATCTTGACATTTAAAAGTATTCCTTTGTTCCAATTGGTTCTGCTTTGCTTCCTGCCAAAACATTGATTTACCCAAACTTCTTTTCCTGCCAACGTGTTGCCAACAAGGTCGCTTGGTGCAAAAGCTAATACATTTTTCCTCTCCTGTTCCATGCTTTAGTGACTCTAGCCCGCTTCCAAGCCTTCAACTTTTATTCAAATTGCCTCAAAATTAACTTTAACTGATCCTAACAAATCACACCAACATCCAATTAATATAATATCAACAACTTAAAATAGTTGGGCATAGTTTGTCACAAAAAACACGCAAAGAACAAAAATTAAGAGTGAATTAATATTGAAACACATATAAATATGTCCGATATCTTCAATTTTTAGTTCCAATTCTTTTTGGTATATGTTTCGTTATTTTTACAGGTTTTGCTGAACGATCACAATTTTCACTATCATGCAACCTGTCTTGTTGAATTGACCACAAATCTTAACGGATTACTAAAAGTACTTTGTTCAAACTCTTTCCTGCCCGTGTTGTTCCATTTTTCACAAATTTTGGCAAACGGACAAGACTTTTGTGCCTTCTTCAACCAAACTATCTTCTTGAATCTTCCACATGTTTTGCAGATCTACAAAACTCAGTTCCTACACTTTCTTGCCTATATTATCTAACTTACACAAGTTTTTATATAGAAATTAGTATTATTTATCTGGAGTTAACTCTTTTGATGACTGGTAATTAGGAGTAGTTTTATTATACACAGGTGTAATATAAGTATATTATAGTTGCAAATATAGTTTAGGATACTTCATTCTATTCAACAAAGTGTTAGTTTAGGTATCACCACCCATGAAATTTATCTACATAGTCATTGATTTGAAACAATTACATTGCAGCAAGGGAAATCAAGGGGAAATTAGTACACTCCAATAACTATTCCATTAACAGCTGAGTAATATATGTATCAGAGATAAACAACGAAATTGTAGAACAAAAAATCACATGCTACATATGCAAGAAAAAGTAAAAGACAACAAAGAAAGTAAACGGTAGCTAGGGAAGTGTTAACCTTGCATCTCTAGAGGCATTTCATAAGCAATTAACTCTACCAAAAGAAGAAGTAAAGAACCACATTAAGCACTACATACGTATCACTTTGCCTTATCTTACCATTAAACAAATGATTCCTTTTCTCAATCATTCCACATTGTGAAAACACCAGGATTTGATCCTTGAACTGACTCTTCTGACCAACCATTGTAACTACCAGAAGGCATATCATAATCAACTTTTACTACTGCACCAAGTTCCTCAGCTGAGCCTCCACCTTCTGCTGAAGGGGAATTTGAAGTCATACCAAGTCCAGTACTGTTCCCAAGATATCCAACAGTACTATAACTCCCACTTGAACTTCCTCCATTATTATCCATCACAGATGATGATGATCCCATATTCATTAGTCCATGCAAAAAAGCCGGATTATTTTGCAAATAATTGTTATACTGGTGGAGTTGAAGTTGCGTTGGGATATAACTTTGCTGAAAATGTGGTGATTCTTGATACTGTGAATTAGTCTCATGATTTTGGAGAGTCAATAAGGGTTGAGCTTCAAAGGGTTGTTGCATTAAAGGGTAAGTTTGAAAAGGTGTAACAGAATTATTTGAGGTTCCATATTGAAATGTACTTGAGTTTAGAGCTAACATTTCTTGATCACGTAATTTTCTGGCGGACTCAATGGCTTGTGCTTCTTTAAGCCTTTTAGCAGCTCCACCACCAACAGGGAGCGTGTTGCTTTCTAGAATGGATTTCACATCGTACCGATTCATGTCAAAGTTTGTCACTGCACACAATCCTCTGAATTTTATTGCTGCTACATCATATGCTTCTGCAGCTTCCTCCTCAGTTCCTGCATGCATGAAATAATGAACTCTTCAAATATATTCTCAAAGTTAGTTTTGTGTTCCTTAAAATAGTAAAATTTAGGTTCCATTTTATTATTATTATTATTATTATTATTATTATTATTATTATTATTATTATTATTGAATTGGAAATGGAAATGGAAATAATTTTTTTCTTTGATTAATACGATAACTCTTTAACTTTAACATTCTCATGTACTCGTAATCATGACATTTTTGAATATTTAAGAACACAAACATTTTAAAGGCACCTTATATATATTGATATCATACTTAACTAATTTAAAACGGATTAAGTTTACTATTATTTATATTTCAAATTCAATAAGTCTATGTAGTTTTATCTTTAATTTTTATTTTTTAGTTGTTTCTTTTGTTTAATCCTACTATTCTGATCCTTTCTTTTTCTTTTTCCATATGTGCAAGTTCCTCACGTTCATGCGTGAGGTTGAAAATACTCACCAAAGGTACCCAAGTAGAGGTCCTTGTTTCCAGCAACTCTGCCTATCCTTGCTTGCCATCTTCCGTGCTGGTGATGCCTGATCCCACATAGAGAAGAACAAGAAGAATTATAAAGAAAAAGAACAATACTCCCTCCGATCTATATTATTTGATTTTTTGGTTGTTTCACGTAGATTAAGAAATTCACCTTTTAATATTAATTAAAAAAATTATTTACGAAATTAACCTTTGCCTCTTTCAAATTTACTTATAGAAATTTGTGAAGACTTTTAAAAAATGTATTTAGATCATTTATTGACAATGATATATTTGGGAAGAACTATCTAAAAGCTTCTTGAACTTTGAACAAATCAATTATTTTGGACCAAGGATAAAAGGTCAAAAAATCAAATAAAGTAGACCGGAGGGAGTACTTTTATTGACTTTAGTTTGCAGTGGGAGACAAAATGGAAGGGTTGCTATTTAGACCACCCAGCCATGTAAGTATTAAAAGTTGCATTTGTTCCGGTGATCAATTAGATTTTTTCTCTCTTCACCAAAAAAAAAAAAAAAGAAAAGAAATGTAAGGGTTAAAATTATTTAAATACCTGGTTACACCACGATACATGGATGCACCCCTGGAAAAGCCAGTACTCTTCCTAAAATTCAGAGCAAACAAATGTTTTGAGCAACTCATCTCAACATTAGAGTAAAAATTTCAAATACATATAAATGGGAAAAGAGAAGGCTATTGGTACAAAGAAGCAATCATCAGTCTAGACAAATCTTCTTGTTCTATTATGGTACCAATAATTGTCATTCAAGATATACTATCTAGTCTATTCCTCAAAAAATACTATACTTTCTTATTAGTCTGTTCAAAAAACAAATGATGCATAACTAAATTTATAAATAGATTCCAAACTTCACATTTTACCATTAATAAGATGATTTATTGCCACACAAATATCTATAATTTATTTTAGACCACAAGGTTCAAAATCTTCATTTATTTTTTTATTATATCATACCTTGAAAGGGAAGCAGTACTGGTTTACTCAAACTTATTTCCAGCTGAATTTGTTTTTTTTTTAAAAAAAAGAATGCTACGCTTTGTCAAAACACGATTTATTAATTCGCACATACAAGCCTACCTTCTTATTGCGGCAATAAATTCTTGCCTTGTCATGTGCTTCATGTCTTCCAGTTCTTTCTCATAGTTGCTGATCTGCACTCATGATAATTGTTGTTGACACATAATATAATATTCAAATTAATTAGACATGTGTTGTTTCTAACAACTTAAACTTTTAGATAAGGTGGTCACGCATTATAAATAGGAAATGATTAAACAATACAAACTATGGGTGTCAATGGTTATTTATGAACTGACTATAACCGACCAAACCAAACTGATTTTCAGGTTCATTTTTAGTAACCGTAGGTTATTATGCAAAGCCATAACCATAGTGATAATTAGGTTAGGTTTTTTATTTTATAAAAAAAATCAAAAAAATACCGAACCGAATATATTATATGCACAAAATACATACTATATATTAAATTCATGCGTGTGTGTGTATAATTTTAATTAAGTATAAAAAGAATAAAGCATAAAAAATTTCAGTTTAAGCCTTGGGATGGATTCAGTAATATTCAATGTCCCAAACTATTATGATATTACTAGTAATATTACTGAAAGTCTAATTTACTTCAATAATATAGTGCGGCAATTTAGGATTCCAAACTCCTTTACATCAAGTGCATGCATAAGTGATGATTTGTTTTTAGAAGATCCTCGCAAACAGTCTTGAATTGGTGTTTACTTTAGGAAAGGTTTAATTTTTTTTTTAAAGATTCATGTCGACTTAGATTCATTTTGACCTTTGATTTTGTGTAGAACAATATGATACTCAAGTATCCTTTTAAAAAGGTGAATGAATGTGATATCATTGTAGGTCTCCAATATCTTATTATAGTACATTAAGATAAACTTTATATTTATTTCTGTAGCTAGAACCACCTGAGTTGTGCAATAAGAGATATATTTAGTTTTTAATTGTTGTTGTTGTCTTATATGTCAAAATTACATTTGTCGTATGTTGACTATTGTTTAGTTTTAGACGATTTTCATAAAAATATACTGAAATTTAGCCGAACCGTAGCCAATCGATATGAGTTGGACTGTTTCGAAAATTCAAATTTTGGTTACACATACTAGAATAACTAAAAATTTGGTACGGTATAAAATTTTTGAAATAATCGACCGAAGTGAACTATTGACACCTCTAGTACAAATTAAACTAAAGAAGCATCTTTCATTGAATTACTACAAATTGCAATTCTATTTTGAATTTTACTATTGTAATTAAGGACTTACTGGAAAATTAGTAGTGGTAGATGCTCCCCAATATTTCAATGCAGCAAGATCGTAGGACCTTGCTGCTTTGTCCTCCTTATCGTACCCTCCTGATCAAGTAAAAAAGGAAAAATGAATTAGAATGTTCTCAGAAATCAAACTATTATTACTTGATTGATAAAATTTATACAAATTACTCACCCAAATATACTGCAAGTGAAAACAAAGATAGCCGCCCCAAAATGATAGAAAATAAAAAGGAGTTAGCAACATGAGTTTAAAGAAAAAACAGAGATTAAGCTAAACAATAGGTAGTGGATACTGTATAAACTTTTACCTTGACGACCCTTCCTTGATTGCCCTTCCCTTCTACAGCTATTATCCCATAAATGTGCTTCATATCTTCCTGTCCATCTATGCCTATTTACAAAACAAGCAAGTTCAATGTGGTTAATTTTCTCTACATAACTATATTTCAAAAACAAAATAATTTACTAACTTATATACGCCAAGTGTAGTTTTACCTAATAGATTAGTTATCAATTTTTATCAAATTGCCTATTTATGCGTTTTATGGGAATGTAGTTACAATAACTTTATCAGTAACCTAATTATGTAAGTATATCTCAAACTGGCAATTTATAAAACTTTTAACTCTTGAAAGAAGAAAGGTAGAGAGAGAAGAAGAAGAAACAAATCCTAAATGTATATTAAAAGTTATACCTAGTTACACCTCTATATATGGAAGTTCTTTGTCCAAAAGTATCCGAAGTCCTTCTAGGCGCAGCTTCCACAATACTAGTAGTATTACTATTTTCACCAGTACTACTTGCTCTTGCAGTGGCATTGGCACTTGGGCTAGCACTAGTTTCACTTGTCGAGCTTTTTCCACTCCCCATCGACAATGTTAAAGATTGCACATTGCAAGCATTTTCTTGAAGGTCATAGTTGCTTGTTTGAGTAGCAGCCAAGGAATGTTGCACTGGCATTAGGTTAGTATTCTGGTAGAAATAATTCGGATCATTGGCTTGGATTCCATTGTAAGAGCTAACTAATTCAGATTCGTGTCCGGATTTGCTGACTCCAAGAAAGTCAGCAACCTTTGGCACTTCATTGCCTCCTTGAGTGTTAATAGAATTCCACTCTGCAGAAGAACGCGTTGAAACTGTTAGAGAAAGCATACTTGATTTACTGTAATTATGTTTCAATAGAATAATCATGCAAAGAGAGAGATTAATTAATTGCTATAGTTAGTATACCTTGGTTTTGGAAGGGATTGTCAATGGATTCAGTTACTAACCCTAAAGAAAAATGATGAGGCTGAGTTGTTTGTAGATGAGGAGGTAAAGAAGTATGAGTAGGAGAAAGAGGGAAAGATAGCCAATTGTTTGTATTCATGATATTCTTGCCAATTTCTTGAACTCTATTTGAGCTTTAATAATGTGTACTCAATGGATCAATTCCTACACATGCCTGAAGAGAAAAAGAAGAATTAAAGACGAGATTAATATGATAAATACATTATTATTTATCAGCAGATACAAAATAGAAGATGATTAAACTCTATCTCTATAGAGTCTTGAAGAGCTAGCTCTCTCTTCCTCTCTCTCATCTAAACAAGAAGCTACATAGAGAGAGGGTGAAAGAAAAGAGAACTAAATGCAGAAAGAGAATGAGGAATTTATATCACTATTTTCTCCTGATAAACTCCTTTGTCGAATGTCATGAATGTTTCTTGAAATGAAGCTGAATATATAACTAGGAGTCATAGTCGATAAGGATGGGTTGATATAGGCAGGGACTGCGTAGGGATGCCTTAAATTAGCGAAATTAGCGAAAGTTTAAATTCTATACATCATTATAGGTGTGATACAATAATAAAAAAACTAGAGGAGAACAACTTATAACCGGTCATATTGGCATTGATAATCTAAAAATTATATTATCGAGTATATAACTCAAATCCAATTGATATATAGGTTGAATCGACATACCGCTTTATTTTGAAACTTTTGACATAAAATATGTGTGTCATAATCTTTGCATGGTTATAATAGTTCTTCAATAAGTGTAAAGTTGATAATTTCCAAATTTATAAATATGTTGTTGTTTAAAGTTAAACTGAGTGAGTAACACCAAAGAGCATGAGTGGTAATTCCAGTCTTTATACAAACACAAACTTACAATTCCAGACTGGACAAAGAATCCATTCTTTTCGCCAAACACCCCCTCCCGCCGCCCCCACACCACCACCCCAAGGGCTCTATCTATATACTATATATATTCCACCAATTTAATAACAAATTGGTTCATTGGGACTCTCTTAAACTCCTCGTTGAATGTACTTCATGACACCCCAAAGCCCAGCAACCATACACAAGGGCAAATAATCTAGTCTCCTTAGACTAAATTTGACAGTCTTGCATGAAGTTATCGACCTCTCTCTATTACTTTTTCACTCGTGCAACCAGTTGTAAAATTGACTGAGCCAGTCAATAGATTCTGTTGTTAAGTAAAATAAAAAATAAACTATGATACTTCTTCCTTGTTCACATTTAGATTAGCTAAAAAAGGAAATATACACACAAGCAAACTGAAAATTCTTGCAATAAGATGGAAAAAATACTTCAATATGATATTAGACAGAGGTTCTGAGTTCGAATTTCATAGTCATTTGTAGCTCATGATTAAAAAAAAATCACTTGTTTGGCTTCTGAAAAGAATCAAGTCCATCGACACTTAATAATTAACTAAAGTGAGATGATCATATACTTCATCCATACATACATACATACATACGTACATCATTGATATGTTCGAAATATAATATATTCCAATAATCTGCACAAACTTAATACACGACTCAATCTATTTCAAATTGACAATTACTACTAGTATGTTTTACTGTAGGTAAGTGTTAGATGAAAGTGAAATAATTCTATTCTTTCTACACAGCCTCTTTCATGCAAGTTTAAGTCTACGAGATCCTGTTTTAGTACATCAATTATCACAATGTCGTCGCAACTTCGGATTGAAGACATGTGGAGGTCTTTCTTCTTGTAAGTGTGTAATTCGAACTCTTCCTTTGGAAAAATGCAAC
Source organism: Petunia x hybrida (assembly GCA_037355625.1). NCBI lineage: Eukaryota > Viridiplantae > Streptophyta > Magnoliopsida > Solanales > Solanaceae > Petunia > Petunia x hybrida. The sequence continues at coordinate 540,602 of JBBBVM010000472.1, forward strand.
TTTCGGAAGAATAACAATTGTTACAGTAAAGATTATTGCACCATTAATACTATGACTAAATTAGGAGTCCCTTTAAATGTGTAAGCATGGAATATTGATTGTTGGGCGAATACCCTGATATAGCAGTAGAGTCCTGATGTATGTGTACGAACATGCAATATTTATATTCAAATATCCGACATATTAAATAATAAAGGTACTGCAAAAGAGTAATATTTACTCTGTCTCAATACTTATAGTAATAAAACTTTAATTCTAAAATAAATAATTAGGGAGAGAGGTTAAGAGAGGCGAAACCATTTTGTTTTGCGTTTTCCAAGTGGAAATCTGTTGACCATCTAATTGGAAATCGCATTCGTCAAAGATCACAACCATTTGATCTACTTAGTTATTTTAAGTTTAATTAAATATTTAGTGTTTATGTTTAGTAATAGCACTATTAAATTACTTGTTTCTGCTCTGCATGTCCTCTGCAACAGAAGTCTCTATGTTTCTGTGCTTTTTGTCTTCCACTCAAAGTCTCAGTAAAAACAAATTTTGAAAGACAATTTAATTTAATTGACATATGGTTATATATTTAATTGACGTATGGTTAATATAACTTACTATAATCTTTTGATGTGCTGATGAAAGAAAACCTGCTACCTTAATTATCTTAGGTCAGGTGGCGCAGACCCCTGCATCATTCAGTTCTAGGCAAAGAAACAAAGTAGAATCTTTTCATAAGAACAACTTACGAAACTGTAATTAATGATTAAAATTCTTGTTCTGACCATACACTTTGCTAAACACATTGTTGAGTATAACCTAACTATGATTCGGGAACTCTGCTAATATGCCGTCCAAAAGAGATTCTTGGACAGTTTCTTATTTGAAATGCCTTTTTGTCAATGTGGAAAATTAATACCAAACCCAAGGCTGCATGCAATATAAACAATAAATCAAACTCACTGCATTGAACTAATTCAAATAAATAAAAGAAATGCAAGGTGAATTATTATCTTAAATTATGGAGATGTTAAACTCAGATCTTTTACCATACTCTTCTTCCTTCCCTTGAAGAAGATATAATTAAAGATATGTTCGTTCTAACAACATAAACTTTTATATAGATCAGTGTGTCACATTTCAATAAGATAACAGAGTAGATATAAATCATGAGTTACGAGTCTCATGGCCATCCTTTAACATCAAAAATTTCTATGTATTTGTTCATGAATAAGAAGCAGGTTGCGCGTGGGGGAGACTGATAGAAAATATAAATAAATGTGTCCTCAATTTACCAAGTTGAACTTTTAGATGAAACCAGTACATACTTCAACTTCAACATTCGTAGTCCAAAGTCGTATGCATAAGAAATATTGACACAATAAGAAATAGTGTATGTACTTGAGCACTCATAAAAACGCACTAAAACACACCGAAAAACCTATTTATATCTGTATATATGTACGTATGTATATGTATATTTCCCATACTAGCATAAGGTTTCTCTATGCTACCTGATGGAATTAGGAGGAGAAAAGCGAATCAATTAAATCTCCTCAGTTAACGATTTTTTGTAGTGAATTTTCTTGATATAGAGAAAATTTTGATGAAGTGACATAGGGACTAGAAAATTGCTTTAGTCACTAGATGAAATCCCATGCTTGACATTCTATTATCTTTAGAACCCCTGAGTATAAATTTCTAAATTCACCACTAATCTACCCCACTATGCAAGGTTATAATTTATATATTGTCTACCATTATTCTTGTATCACTCTTCTAGAAATGCTAGGACTAAAAAATAAGTATAGTAGCATTAAGGCGTCGCATAATTTATGATATCGACAGCCTCCAAGAACCTTAAACATAGCTGTAATGCGATTAGTAATAGCAATTAGCAATATATTTAGCTTATCGGAATTAACTACCAAAAAAAGCCCCTACCACTGTAATTGGATATAGTATTTCCTTCAAACTAGATGTCGCACGCACACATACAGAGAGAAAGCCAAAGATTCACAGGATTAAGTGTTTCATATTAGGAAGCATGACCCATGACTATCGGTTTAACTCTTTTTTATCCACTCTGAAACCCTAGAAACAAACTTCAAGCATCCCCCCCCCCCCCCGGACTCCATCCTCATATCCCACCCTATTCCAAAAGGAAGAAGTATTGTAAATGGAATTTTTTTGTTTGTTAAATTTGTATTTCAGAAAATGAGAGATAAGAAACTTTAACACACACTAAAAAATATAGGAGAAATGAGATAAAATAAAGCGGCTACGAAAAAGATTCAAAAAGGTACTATACTACCAATTAAAGATGAACCTCATTATGTGTAAAAGGAAACTGACTTACCAGTACTAAAGAAGAATCTATTTTTCTTCCACCTCTAACTTTTAATCGTTCTAATGCTACTTTTCTTGATTCTCTCTATATTTCACTGATGCATGTATATGTAGTCTTGGGAAAATGTGAAAAGAGAGGAGGAGAAGAAGGTGATGGGATTAGGGTAAAAGGATCAGTTTCTTTCATCTTCTCTAGCTCTTTCTTTTCTTTCTTTTTTTGGTCTAATTACTTAATTATTTCATAGACCGCCATGCTGTTTCAGGTTTTGCTTTGGAGAATGCCACGTGTTTGCTCTTCTTTTGACTCATGTTGACGTTTTACGTGCCCTTTCATTTTGTCTAATTATGCAACTTCCCGTGAAATGTGAACCTTGAATCAAGATTCCATCTAATTTTCCTCAAAGACTTCTGGGAATTTTTAATGAATATGGAGTACTAATATGTTTTATTGATAAAAAGTATTAGTATGTGTTATAGAATGTCAAAAGTACTCAAGATGTCGATTTCATAGGATATCTTTCAGTTCTTCAAACTTCATTTCTATATCTCTGATTTGTGTAATAGCTAGTCTTTCCAACCGAACACTAATTGAACATCATTTAAAAACTTCTTCTTTTTGGTGAAAATGGATTTTATTAAATAAATAACTAAAATAACGTTCATTCAAGCATCAGAAGTGAACACTAGGAGGAGTGCTTTGTTTTTTTTTTTTTTTTTTTGGATACTAAACGGTACCATTCATTCATTAATCGGAAATTGAAGTAACATGATGTTTGGCATTTTATGTCTATAATTCCTTAATATTTCCTTACGTTTGACTATTTTATTCACCCGTTTTCTAGTTTATGAATGTGATTTTGCACTGATATTGTGTCGTATGTGTGTAGGTCGTTATGAAGTGCAATTGGAGCTTTAAAGAGCATGATCAAACAACAAAAGATTGGATTTTGATTGAGGATTGGGTCGAGCACACGAAGGCATGACACGACGCGAGCTGCGGAGCAAGACGAAGCAAAATCTGCCTGGTGTGTTGAGTGGCGCGCCGCGCCCCTAAGGCGCCCAGCCTTGTGGCGCGGTTCTCAGCGCGGGACGTGGCCAAGGCGCCTGGATTTCGACGTAAACTGCTTGTGTGCACGCGTTCGGGGCGCGGGGCGCCAGCTACAGCGCCCCTGGAGCATTTTTGGACTTCCTATTTCGTCTAGGCTTAGGTGTAACTTATTACTAGGCCTTTGTAAACCCTATAAATACTCTTTTACTTAGTTTTTAGAAGGAGTTCAGACTTTGGAGCAACTTAAGAGCACCATACTTCATTGAACAAGGGTTTAATTTATATTCTTTCATTTATTAATCTATTACATCATTATTTCATCAATTCATTGCCTTGTGATTATGAGTATGCGTGGCTAAATCTTACGTTCTAGGGTTAGAGTATTTCATGAAAGTTGATGTATGAAGATTGATTTCCATTACTTGAATCCCATAACGGGTTACTTGTTCTTTCTTGATTTCACTTGTGTAATTATTAGAGCTCGATAATTATGCATTATCTATAGTTTTTAGATTGAACTCGAAAGAGGGAATTTATGAACTCAATAAGAAAGAGTAGGGCTAGTTTGTGAACCCGGGATTCGGGGAAACAATTTGTGAGTAGGATAGACATATACTTGCTCGCCTAGTTTAATAAATTACAGAATTCGTTAATGCGTGCACGTGATTCAACCCATAGACATATAGGGATTGAAGTAGCCTGCATAGACGGTGAAGAATCGAAAGGTTTTCACGGGTACATTTACTCTGTTAGTTAGTAATCCGGGATTTAAGAAGTGGAATCAATTGGAAAACTCAACTGGATTGTCCGTAACTCTTACCCTGGACCGTCTCTTTAATATTGTTTACAACCAACGTTTGCTCCATTGTTTGACTGAAATTCCATCACTTTAGTTATTGCTCTGGGTTAATAAAAACTCTCACTATTGGAAAAAGATCCCTGGATAGTAGTTAGAAATTGTTTGTTAAGCATCAGTCTGAATAGTCCTCGTGGGAACGATACTCGACTTATCATTTTATTACTTGTCGACCGCGTATACTTGCGTGTGCGTCGGGAGCAACAAGTTTTTGGCGCCGTTGCTGGGGACTAATAATTGACTGATTTCTTTTTCAACGATTACTTATTATCTATTCAGGTTTAATTTTTTGTCGAGTTTCTTGTGCTGTTTCAGGCAATAGGTTTTGCATGCAAAGGAATAGAAGGGACAAACCACTCGCACCTTTTGATCCCGAGCCTGAAAGGACCTTGAGAAGGGTAAGAAGAGAAGCGAGAGACCGAGAAGCACTAGCAATTGTACTTGCTTCCTTACCCATTGAAATGGCAGAAGAACGAGCAGTGGCGGTGCGAGATGTTGCTCTTCCCAGCCTGGGGGTGAGTGGCGTCTAGTACTGTGAAGCCCGCTATCACCGGGCACTTTGAGATTAAGCCCGGCATGATTCAGTTGCTGCATGTGACTGGGCAATATGCTGGATTACTTCATGAAGATCCGCAGCAACACATTCAGAATTTTCTGGAGATCAGTGATACTTATACACCATCGGGAGTTCCTACTGATTATGTTCGCTTGACATTGTTCTCGTTTTCACTGATTGGGGCAGCAAGGAAGTGGTTAAAGGTTGAAAAGCCTGGGTCTATCACTACTTGGGAGGATTTGGCTAAAAAGTTCTTGGCTAAATTTTATCCATCTGCCAAGACAGCCCGGCTGAGGAGTGAAATTATGTCCTTCAGACAGATAGAAGGAGAGTCTTTGTATTCAGCCTGGGAGCGATTTAAAGCTTTATTGAGAGATTGTCCACACCACAACCAATCCAATGAGGTTATTGCACATACTTTTGTTGAGGGGTTGAATGCGCATACTAAGATCGTGGTAGATGCTGCTGGAGGCCAAGTACTGGCCTTAAATTTTGACCAGATCTATGATTTACTGGACAAGTTTTCGCAGAGCAATCCTGATTGGCAGGGAGTTGGTAGAGCTACTGCACAGAAATCTGCTGGGGTACTTCAATTAGATGCAGTTTCGGAGCTGAGGGCGAAAATGGATGCTATTTCTAATCAAATAAGCAAGCTAGCTCTGCCGCAGACTCAGTCAAGTATTTTGTGAAGTTTGTGGAGAGGATCATGCCACTGACGTCTGTCCGTCTAATCCAGAGTCAGTGTATTATGTGGGTAATCAGAACAGGTCACAAGGTCAGAATCGCAATCAATATGGTAATAGCTATAACACCAATTGGTGTAGTCACCCTAATTATTTTTAGAGGGATAATCGTGAGCAGCTACAAGGCAATGAGAGACCCCAAAATAATCTTCAAAATGCACCACAGCAGGGGTCACAGTCGCAGACTCAGCCACAACAGTCTAATTCAGTTGAGGATATGCTTAGAAAAATTCTTGCAGGGCAGCAAAAACTCATGGATGATTCAGCAGCTCAGGCGCAAACAATAAAAGATTTGAGCAATGCTCAGAAAGATCTTGAGAGACAAATGGGGCAGCTAGCTGGAGCACAGAATAATAGACCTCGGGGTGCTTTGCCAAGTGTTACAGAGAAAAATCCTAAGGAATTTGTGCAAATAGTTACTTTGAGAAATGGAAGAGCTCTAGAAGAAGTTCCCCCAAAGCCAAGGAAGCCTGTTGGTGAGTTAGAGCCTAATGCTGATAGAGAGGTGGAGAAAGAAGCTGAGAAAGTGATCGAAAAGTAGCTCGAGCCTGCTATTGTGAGACCACCACCACCTTTCCCTCAGAGACTTCAGAAGCAAAACGTTGATGCATCATGCAAGAAATTTTTGGAGATTCCTTTGGTGGAGCTTTTGCGGGATGTTCCCAAATATGCTAAATACATCAAGGATATTATTGCTAACAAGAGAAGACTGACTGAGTTCGAGACAGTTGCACTCATTGAGAAGTGTAGTTCTAGAGTTAGAAGCAAGCTTCCTCAAAAATTGAAGGATCATGGTAGTTTTACTATTCCCTTGAAAATTGGGGAGCATGAGGTTGGACGAGCTTTGTGTGATTTGGGTGCTAGTGTGAATTTAATGCCTTCATCAGTGTTCAGAAAGCTAGGCCTGGGTGAACCACGACCAACTACTGTGACTCTGCAACTTGCTGATAGATCTTTGACATGCCCCGAGGGGATTATTGAGGATGTGCTTGTACAAGTGGGTCAGTTTATATTGCCTGTTGACTTCATTATTCTTGACTATGAAGCTGATCCTAAGGTTCATCTCAAACTGGTAAGAGGATTTTTTGCTACTGCTGATGCTGTCATTAGAGTTAGAGCTAGAAAGATGATTATGAAGGTAAATGGTAAAGAAGCTGTGTTCAATGTGTTCAGAGCTACCCAGCTTCCTTCCCATTATGAAGAGCTGTCCATGGTAAAAGTGGTAGATGAAGAGTTGACTGCTGATGAGAGGTCATTCTTAGCCTCTAATGTTGATTCTCTGGAAAGGGCACTCTTATGTGATGATGATGATATCCTGAAGGATGATGAAATTGAAGAATATGTGGAGATACTTAATATGCAGAGTAAATTAATCCCATGATGGAAGAAATTTAAGGAGCTTGATAGACCGTTGACCTTAACTCCTGCTAAACCGTCTATTGAGAAGGCTCCTACTCTTGAACTCAAACCTTTACCTGCGCATTTGCGTTATGCTTATTTGGGTGAGGGTAATACCTTGCCCGTGATCCTTTCTTCTTTGTTGTATGATGTGCAGATTGAAAAGGTGTTGAGAGTGTTGCGAGAGCGCAAGAGAGCTATTGGCTGGACCATTGCTGATATTAGAGAGATTAGTCCTTCTTTCTGCATGCACAAAATTCTTTTGGAGGAAGGCCATAAAACATCTATAGAGCAGCAGAGGAGATTAAATCCAATCATGAAGGAGGTGGTGAAGAAAGAAATTATCAAGTGGCTGGATGCTGGCATTATTTTTCCCATCTCGGACAGCAAGTGGGTGAGTCCAGTGCAATGTGTTCCAAAGAAGGGGGGCATGACAGTGATGAAGAATGAGCATAATTGATTGATTCCTACAAGAACAGTCACAGGGTGGCGAATTTGCATTGATTATAGAAAGCTGAACAAGGCCACCAGGAAAGACCACTTCCCACTTCCCTTTATTGATCAAATGCTGGATAGACTTGCTGGGCATGAGTATTATTGTTTCTTGGATGGGTATTCGGGCTACAATCAGATTGTGATAGCTCCTGAAAATCAAGAGAAGACTACATTTACTTTTCCATATAGCACCTATGCATTTAGGAGGATGTCGTTTGGGTTATGTAATGCCCCGGGGACTTTTCAGCGGTGCATGATGGCTATTTTCACCGACATGGTGGAAATATTTGTTGAGGTGTTCATGGATGATTTCTCAGTAGTTGGTGACTCCTTTGATGATTGCTTGAAAAATTTAGATGCTGTGCTGAGCCGTTGTGAAGAAACAAATTTGGTGCTGAATTGGGAAAAATATCACTTTATGGTTCAATAAGGCATAGTACTTGGGTACAAGGTGTCAAAGCAAGGGATCGAGGTACATAAAGCGAAGATTGAGGCTATTGAGAAGTTACCGCCACCTATCTCTGTAAAGGGGGTGCGTAGTTTCTTGGGACATGCAGGTTTTTATAGGCGTTTCATAAAGGACTTCTCTAAAATTTCTAATCCCATGTGCAAGTTGTTGGAGAAAGATGTGAAATTTGAGTTTAATGATGCTTATCTCAAGGCATTTGAAGAGTTGAAGAAAAGGTTGGTGACTGCACCAATCATCATTGCTCCTGACTTGTCTTTACCATTTGAATTGATGTGTGATGCGAGTGATAATGCTATTGGGGTTGTTCTCGGCCAAAGAATTGGAAGAATCTTTTACTCCATCTTTTATGCAAGCAAGACTCTTAATGCAGCCCAGTCCAATTATACCACCACCGAGAAGGAGTTGCTAGACGTAGTGTATGCTTTTGATAAATTCAGATCTTATTTGGTTGGCACTCGTGTTGTTGTCTACACTGATCATGCCGCAATCCGGTATTTGTTTGAGAAGAAGGATTCCAAGCCTAGGCTAATTCGATGGGTTCTCCTATTGCAACAGTTCGATGTCGAAATTCGAGATCGCAAGGGAACTGAGAATCAAGTAGCTGATCATTTATCCAGGCTGGAGAATAGAGATCATGTAGATGAAGGGCCTGAGATTAAAGAGGTATTCCATGATGAGCAGCTTTTTGCTTTAGCTGCAGTCGAGGTGCCATGGTATGCTGATATGGTGAACTTAATTGTGAGTAATGTGTATCCTCCTGGGGCTACAGCTGAGCAAAGGCGCAAACTCCTTCATGAGAGCAAATTTTATGTGTGGGATGAGCCTTATCTGTACAATATAGGCCTTGACCAATTAGCTAGGAGATGCATTCCAAGGGAAGAAGTTGAGCCAATTCTACAGAGCTGCCATTCCTCTCATTATGGTGGCCATCTTGGTAGAGATCGAACAGCTGCAAAGGTACTTCAGTCTGGTTTCTTTTGGCCTACTTTGTTTAAAGATGCTCATGCTCTGGTTAAGCAGTGTGATCGTTGCCAAAGAACGGGTACTATTTCTAGGCGTCACGAGATGCCTTTGAACAATATCCTGGAGATTGAGCTGTTTGATTATTGGGGGATTGAGTTTATGGGTCCGTTCCCGCCTTCCATGGGCCACAAATACATTCTTGTGGCGGTTGATTATGTATCTAAATGGGTGGAGGCTGTGGCACTTCCAACAAATGATGCGAGTGTGGTGGTGAAATTCTTGAAGAAAAATATTTTCACTCGTTTTGGGACACCGCGGGCTATAATCAGTGATGATGGTACTCATTTTTGCAACCGATTGTTCAATAATTTGTTGGCCAAGTATGGGGTTCGCCACAAGGTGGCAACTGCTTATCATCTCAAACTAGTGGCCAAGTGGAAGTGTCTAATAGAGAGATCAAGCAAATCCTTGAGAAGACTGTGAATGCCTCGAGGAAGGATTGGGCTATGAAGTTAGATGATGCTCTCTGGGCCTATCGGACTGCATTTAAAACGCCTATTGGGACCTCTCCATATAGGCTTGTTTATCGTAAGGCCTGTCACTTGCCCGTTGAGCTAGAGCATAAAGCATATTGGGCGATTCAAAAGCTCAATCTTGATATGGCCTTGGCGGGTGAAAAGAGAATGCTTCAAATGCATGAGCTTGAAGAGTTCCGTTTCCATGCTTATGAAAATGCGAAATTGTATAAGGAACAGACAAAGAAGTGGCATGACAAGCACACTGAGCGTCGCCAGTTTGAGCCCGGGCAGCTGGTGTTATTGTTTAACTCGAGGTTGAAGCTATTTTCAGGCAAGTTGAAGTCTAGATGGTCGGGGCCGTTTGAAGTAGTTCGTGTTACCACACATGGAGCGGTTGAATTGAGAGCCCCCGATTCGGAGAAGACATTGGTTGGTAAATGGCCAAAGGGTGAAGCATTATTGGGGAGGTTCGGTGAATCATCGTACCTCCATTACTTTGAGGGATCCATGATTGATACTCGTCGTGCCACGACGTTAAATAAGGCGCTTCTCGAGAGGCAACTCGAGTTTGTACTTGTAATAGTTTAGTTGTTTTGTGTTTTATAGTGTCACGTCGTTTTTGTTTTTTTTTTTTTTTTGTGTCGTTTTTGTAGGTGTCGGGAGTGCTAAACGAGATGCGGTTGATGTATTGAGGGGTATGGGACGCTTTGAGGCATATCTCGTGCTTGGGTTCGCACTTGGAATCGAAAATTGGCACCATGGTTGTAACACCCCACAAACCAAGCTCTTCATCCGCCTCGGCTCCTAAGAGATCAATCCAAGCCGGGCCTTCATCTAGTAAGGCAAAGGGCAAGGCACCGGCCAAGCCCAAGGCCAAGGCTACAGTTCCTAAAGATGCGGTGCCTATCCCAAGGCCCGGGGGTAAGACGCGATTCGGTCTCTCTTTTGTGAAAAAGGGTGAGTGCCAAGCTTGGTACAAGAGTGTGAGGTTTGCGGGATATATTCCCGAGCAAGCCATTGACAAGAGGAGATTGATGCAAAAGTGTTGAGGTGTGGGTGATGCTATTCATGCCTTGCATTGGGACTCGGTCTTCGAGTGTCTGGGCCATGCCAACCTCGACCTAGTACAGGAGCTCTATGACAATTGGGACCCGGATGAAGCATGGAGAGATGATGATATGGTTGTTATTCGGGGTGAGAAGGTGAGTGATAAGACCCAAATTGGAGCCAAAGCGCCAACCATCAAGAGCCAAGCATGAGAGCACAAAGGATACAAGGCAAGGGCACCGGAGGAGGGTTCGAGAGTGATTTGGAGTCATGGACTTGAGCGCCAATGAGGGAGGACCGGCTACGGACCAAGGAGGAACACTTAGAGTCCATTTTGAGCCGTTTCCAAGTCTCCCAGGAAGGAGGCGGACCGCCCATTGGACTAGGCGGACCGCCTAGTTGACTACATACTCTCTGGATCTCCCACCAGGCGGACCGCCTCTGCAGGTTATCCAATCCAGGCGGACCGCCTACTCCAAGTTGGCTGGGGCGCCTACTCCAAGTAGGCCGAGCGCCTAGTGTGCTGAAGGTTGCGGGATTCTTAGTTTTTATGCTATGTTTTGACGACTATAGCCCTAAGTGACATGTATTGTTTTGACTAGACTTAGGGGGCTATTTAGACATTTTATTTAGAAATGTGGTGAACCTATAAATACCACACTTAGTCATTTATTTCAAAAGCTAGTTTTGAAGATAGAATTGAGAGATAGAATAGGCTAGGCCTTTCTTGTTGAAGCGTTGACTTCGTGTATCTCTTACGTTGAATCCATGAAGGATCACCGCTAGTGTGAGTCCCGTTTAATGGTTCAAGTCCCTTCTCCCTTTTGAATTAATCTAATTGTTTAGCTTGATTCAATTCTTTCTTCTATTTCTATTCTCCCCAATCCCTTACTTTCTTGTTATCTTGTGATTGTTGCTTCCGCATCCTTGTTATTTGCTTCCGCCTATTTGGGTCTTATCATCTTGGTATCAGAGCAAGGCTCGGGTTTTGTTTCTACAAACCCCCGACCCTTGATTCTTCGTGCCTAGGTCGATTCCTATCTTTAGTTTCTTGTTTGTTGTTATTGAAAGAAGAAAATTACAAAAAAATTGAAAAATTGAAAAATCTAAAAATTTGGTGTATCTTGTTGGTTTGGATGATTTTTGATATGGGTGTTATAGATTCTTGATCGTGGATGAATCCCCGTTACTTGGGTACCAAAATTGTTGGATTTGGTGGAGTTTGAAAAATGAAACCCCAATTGCCCTTAAACCCTTGATGAACTTGTTCTTGATGAATTTTTGCTTGATTCTTGGGTTGGATTGGTGTTAGATTGAAAACTTGATATTGGGGATTGATCTTCATTGAAAGACAAACGAATCGGTACCAATTTTGTGGGATTTGGACCTATATAACACCTACTTTGATGAATCACAATCCATTTTGAAACCCTTTGATAAACCCTTGTGTTCTTGAAGAGGATAAACATGGTGAATTCCTTGTTTTCGATTGGGGTTTGTTAAAAATCATTGGGGTTTGATCCTTGTGGGTAAAACAACATTTGGGTACCTTTGGATTGCTAAAACAACGTGTGGATTGTTGGATTTTTGGGTGTTAAAGTCAAAAAACACGTTGTTGAACTGTGCTGAAAGTTGCAGGAGGCGGAGCGCCTCAATTTGGAGGCGGAGCGCCTCATTTTTGTTAGCTCTCTGGAAATTTGGGAGGCGGAGCGCCTAGCTTAGGAGGCGGACCGCCTACTTTGAAGAGGCGGAGGGCCTCAATTTCAGGGCGGAGGGCCTCAATTTCTAGGCGGAGGGCCTCAATTTCAGGGCGGAGGGCCTCACACCTGAAGCCTTTTTCGGGTAGTTTTCTTGTAGGTTTTCGCTTGTTCTTTGCTTCCGAACTTCGTGGTTAGTGTTTCTAGGGTATTAGTCCTACTTTATTAACACTAATCTTTGATCCTTTAGGGTGTTTTGTGTCTTGGAGTCTTTACTTAAATTCGTAGAACTTGCTTGCTTCAAGTGCGCATTAAATTAGCTTCCGTACATCGAGTCCCTTAAACTCCATTCCGAACCATTACTTGGGTGCATTAGTTGATTGATCTTGCCATTGTGATTACTAAGAGACAAGAAGGTCTTGAGTGGGAAAAGGCTTGAGTGGTGAGAACAATAGAGTGCGGTCACAAAAGCCAACGACCTTGAGCGTATACACGAGTGGAAAGAAAATTGAGTAACATCTTTTGAGTGATACACGTGAGGGAGTGAATTTGTGAGGTCCTATACTCTTGGGTTACGACTATGGCTTCGGATGACGATTGTGGAGGGTATGACTCATGCGGAGATGATGGAGACTATGGTTCCTATGATGGTGATGATGGGTATTGCTATGACGATTCGGGGAACCAAGGCTCATATGATGATGAAGCGGGTCACTATGTTGATTATGAAGATGAAGAAGACTATGGGGCTTGCGAAGATGAATGTGAAGAATCTTATGCTCCAAGTCAAGAATATGAAGATGGTGACGCTTCAAGGTATGATGATCCTACTTACTCTTCTTGTGATGAATTTGAACATGATGATAGTGACATAGAGAGAATTGGTGATGAGGTTGATTATGAGAATTGTTCATTTGCATCTTCTCTTGATGTTGCTTGTGGTGAGCAAGGGAGTAGTAGAGGTCCTTCCATTAGTATGGGAGGAGGTGGTGGTTGTTCCATGGGAAATGGGAGGCTTGCATCTTCTAGTTCCCATGTGAATGGTGGAAGGAGAAATGGTATTGCTCTTACCGTTACGGGGGTACATTGCTCTAGTAGTGGTGGTAGGAGTGGTGCTAAGGGCTATGGGACCAAGGCGAGAGGCAATTATGGGTTCCATAGTGGTACTACTTCCTCGACTTTCAACAACACTTCTAATGTTGGAAGAGTGACGGGAAGTGGGGGATGTTCTAGTGTTGTTGCCACTAGTGGAGGGATAAGGAAAACCCAAGTTGATGGTAATGTTGTTCTTGGGATTTCAAATCCTTACTTGGGTGATCCTATATAAGACATGTGTGAGTGTAGGTTCATTTTTGAGGTGAATAGTAGAGGAGGATGCTTGCTCAAGGTTAGTGAAGCCTATGCTAATTTTGTTAATGTCTCTTTGGTTAATAGGCTAAAGATACCATGCTACAAATTGAAATATCCTTATGAGTATCAAGGTGTTTGGATTACTAGTGAAGCTCGGGTACTCATATCTCAAGGGAGTTACAAGGAATATGTTTGGTGTGATGTGTGTCCCATGGAGCATTATGGTGTTTGGCTAGGACAACCGTGGTTGCAAGGTAAGAGGGTGCGATATGATATCGTGAAGGATGTGTACAAGGTGAGCACGGGGCAAAGAACTTATGACATTGAACCTTGCCGGGCAAAGTTTAAGTTCTATCCTAGTACGTTCTCTTGGCCTATGAAAAAGGGAAAGGAGCGAGTATCTCAATCTAAGGATGCAAGAAAGCAAACAAGAAGTCCTACAATCACAAGCAATGGTGGGACTAGTGCTACCAAAGAATTGGCAAATGTCAACAAGGTGAGCCCGAAGCCACTCCTAAAGCCAAGTGGCTCACCAACAAAGAAGAAAGAGGCATCAAGTGATGAGTCTCTTAGTCCTAGATTCCGGGTTGATGTTAAAACGCCACCTACTCCGGCTATGGGTATTCTTGGGCCCCGTCCCAATTCACCCGAATTTGAGAGACAAAAGATTGAGAGGAGTAAGGGAGTGACCGGTGACATTCCTCGAGCGGAAAAAGGAGAGGATGTGATGAGTGATGTGAGTGGGATGTCACCACCCGAATCTACACCCGACCTTGAAAAGAAAATGAGGGAAAAGAAAGAGGGAAAAAGAATTGTAAAGAGTGAGGACACCCCTTATTCTAACCTTAACCCTTTATCTTTTTCTTCTACTTGTGTGAATGCTTGTGTAGGTACTCTTGGGGGCAAAGAAATGGAGCCGCAATCATGTCCCAAGAAGGATAGACAAGGTGAAGAAACTCTTCAATGTGAGCTTCAAGGTGAAGAGACAATTCATGACACTTCAAATGCATTGAGTGAGCAAGATGGCCACTCAAAGGTAAGTGATAGCTCATCCCTTGAACATGTTACTTCCTTGTCTCATGGTAGTGTTTGTGCTAACTCAACACTAGTTGATGATTTGTATGATTACAATGTGTTTGCAACTAGTGTGGAGTCGAATGGTCAACTTGTGTGTGATTGTGAACCACTAATTGAGAGGGAGGATAAGCCACATCATGATGTGAGCTCGGTTTTCATTGAACCTCTCATTAGTGAGGAATGTGTAGTTGACCCTATTTGTGATCTTTGTTATGACACTCCACCTATATTTGATAAAGGGGAAGATGAGTTAAATGAATACCCTATCTTTTCCCTTGATGAATTGCTTGATAATGGTGGACCTATGTGTCGTAGTGAGGATGGTTGTGACCTTGAGGAGTCTCTAGAGTGTGAGATGGATCGATTTGTTTTCGATGAACTTGTCGCTACAAACGCACACGCAAGTATACGCGGTCGATCAAGTAATAAAGTGATAAGAAAAGTATCGTTCTCACGAGGACTATTGATTAACTCCTAACTAAATCAGACAATTCTTTATAATCTAAACAAGCTGGATTCAATAGTTGAGAATTTATCTAACTAAAATTAACTAATTAAACCAAGAAAATAATAACAAGTAAAACACGATTTTGGATTCAAGAAGGGATAGCCTAGGGTCATGGGATATCTGCCAATCCTGTTGAATTCTTCAGTTAATCTGACTAAATCAATTTTTCTGGGTTACTAATCACAGGGTTAATATTACTCACAGGACTCTTTCGATACCCTGCTCGCCTATTCAAGCTAACCCAACGCCTATATGTCTATGGAGTCAGTATTAACAAGAATGCATTTATTTTTCCTGTATAGTGACTAAGCGTGACTGTTAGGTATATTTCTATCCTAACCGCGAAACCATTCCCTGATGCCCAGGTTCAGGAACACGCTCTATTCAATCCTATTGCAACCTGTGGTTCCCACTTTCGAGTTCAACCCTAGATTCATAAATAGTATTCAATTGGTGATCAAGCAATCAAATAATTAGGCTCAGGATATGAATAAATAACCCAATTCAATAAACCAATAAAATCAAAGTAACTTATGAATATCAACATTCATGGAGAAGCCCACAACTTTAGACTAACAAACTAAGTTAAAGAAAAGAGAAGAAAACTCAATGTAGATGTTGAGCTCCAACCCATCTCTAGCGTTTCTATGCCTCCCAAAGGTTCTTGCCTCCAAAAGTACGTAATCCTCCCTAAAAATATGTTTACAAGGGTTTAAATACGGAGTACAATAGGTGGCCCACGTTTTTAGTTAATTCAAGCTACTCTGGGACTGTTTTACGGTGCATACACCGGAGCATGCCAAGCATCTGTGGTTGTACCCGCTGCTTCTTCCTTGTTCTTGTATGAATCAAGCTCCAATTTGCTCCAATTCTTCAGAGATTATACCTAAGTCAACACAAACACATCAGATCAATGTAATATCTCTAATTAAGCAATGTTGGGCACAATTAACAGCAAAATCAAGTAAAAGTGAATATTAATTAACGTCGAAAATACAAGAAATATGCCTAACATCAACACCCCACACTTAAACTATTGCTCGTCCTCGAGCAATCACAAAAATACTCATACTTCAAATGACTCAAGACACAACCCCAATTTCATTCTCAAAAGAGCAACTCAACAATTAAGTACAACTATACCTGTGACCATGGTTGATGCCAACAATTAAACCTTCTCACATGCATCTTTCACGCACATCCTCATGTTCACAATGCCAAAACAGTCAAAATATTTAAAAAACAATCAAACAACCAAATTGTAACATCCTAACCTCAATAACTGACTCTGTGCAACCAAGTTTCTCAAGCCCGCTCACTTACCTCAACTGAGAATCTAATAAAATCACCTATCCTTCATGAATCAAGTGCCCTCACAACAAATCAGAAGAAGTAGTCCAATACTCACAAGATATTGTAATTAATTTCAGGACTTTACAGATCGAAAGAATTCACTCAACTCTCAGAAAGAAATTCACATGCCACACAAGAAGTACCATAGGCTTGCTCTTTGTGTAAATCTCCACTAATGTAAGTCTGCTCAGTTCAAAATCAAATAGGGCTTATTAAAGGTTGTCATGAAGGCTGCGGGTTAGGTAGGATAGATATGGATAAAGTGACTAGATCTCCCTAAGCACTTACAAAACATCACTTTTCAGCACACTTCCTTCTTTCAAAAGTTCATCCCTTTTCAATTTCAAGCAACACCCAATCTTCCCCTTTTTATTTACGCCATTGAATTTTTTTTTTTTAGCTCAATAAGAAGTGCTACTTTCTTTTTTTTTTTTTCAACTTCCACAATTTTTTTTTTAACTCACAAGTTGGCCAGGTTATCAAGTAATAATTTTTTTTCACTTTTTTTTACTTTTCACAAGCACTACTTTTACTTTCTAATTGGGGCCAATCCACAAACCAACCAACCTTTTTCTCCAACTTTAGCTATTTCAGCTCATTATATATATAAGTGCTCAAGGAGATAAGGAATTCAAAAGATATGAAATTCAAATCAAAAGAGGTCAAGGCTTGTAATATGGTTGCCAATAAGCAGGATAAAAGGCTCAAAAGGACTGATTAGAGTCAATCAAGTATAGGGCAGGCTAGAAAAATCTCAAACGGGTCAAGGAAGGCCTATAATCATTTTTCAAACCGAGCAAAACCTATGATTTCGCTTCAACCACACTCCGGGCAAGTTCTAGACTCAAGTGACAAGCATGGAACGAAACAAATACCTCACTCACACAGTGGCACATGACTCACTTAAGATGGCTCAATTCGGACTCTCAAACCAAAGCAGTTAAACAGGCTCGAAGAATAAAGCGTAAAGCACTTAGCACACCATAGTCAAGAAACTGAGCCTAGGCGTCACAAACAAGGTTATTCATTTTTGGCACAATTTATTCAAAAACATACAAGGAAGGCATTTCAATCCATGTGCTCAGGTCTAAATATGTTAGTATCAAACAAGTCACAAGGCACCTAGACTCCAAACCCAAGTTTTCCTTTCCTTTATACTACTACAACGACTCAAGGCTAGCTAAAAAAAATAAAAAGTACCCGGTTCAAGTGTACATCCCATGGAAAAGAACCGTTGCCCAAAGAAAAACCACGAGGGATTATTATCTACTCTAACTATGATAAAATAAACTAAGAAAAGACTAAATATTTTTGGATTTTTTTTCCTATTTTTTTTTTTTTAATGGCTATTAACTAAACTAGAAAGCAAGAAATAAATAAAATAATGTCACTTGACAAACTAAAAAAATTACACATCAAAACATAGGAATCTCCCACCCCACACTTAAAATAGTGCAATGTCCTCAATGCACTCTATCAAATAACAAGGGGCGGTAAACGAGGTACTCAGACTTCCCTCACTAGTGCATAATTTCAATTTCAAGCCAACAAACTCATTCAAATCAACTAGTGCACGCAAACGTGGTGCAAGCACCCCACACTTATACCATCTCAATAAAGCATGAAATCAATTATGAAGCTTAAGAAATGGGGCAGCCCCTACTGCTCGAAACAGGCAGTCAGTAGTGTTATAGCCGCACAATTAACACTCGTCGTGTGCTAGTGACGTGTGTCATATGTCATAGTGTGCCAAACAGCCCCAAACGTCCTTTCCCAGGTCATCCCACACATAATTTTATCCTTAAACAGCTTATAAGTAAGTTCGGCTATTCAACTTTACAAAACATATCAAAAATCTCGTTGAGACATTTCAGCGAACATCTTGTGTGCGCTGATTCGGGCAGCTTGCTTATGTTTAATTTATTTTGTGTTTAACCTCCCAACTCCGGGAGCTCAACAATTACACAGCCATGTGCCACCCCACCCTCCACCAGAGTCATACACCACCAAACAAATTCACGTTTTCACTTGTTGGGCTCATTTGAAATTCAAAACCAACCAAACTGCCATTAGGGAAAAGGGAATGGGATCATGTAAAATAACAGCAGTGAGTAATAAGTAGAGGAGGAGAGAGAGAGAAAAGGGAGAAGAGAGGCAGAGAACATACCTGGAAGATGATGGTTAAGGGTTGGCTGATCCGTTGGCAGCGATCAAGAGAGAAAGAAGTGTTGTGTTTAGGGGGAAAAATAATGAGAAAATGAAGGTTGATGGATTTTCAGTTCAAAATTTTAACTTACCTGGGGTGGAAAGCGTACCTCGCGACGCCTTGATCTCTGTTTTGAAAGTTTCTCGCCCAATACAGTGTTGAGCGTGATGGCTATCACTACACTGTGTCATTTTTTTTACTTCAGCTGAGATGGCTATGCAACGTGTGTAGAGTGCGACGTAAGTTGTCCCAACTAGCGTTGCTGCTCCTCTTTAACATTTCTGTCAATTGACACTTCCCTGGGAAGCTTTTCCTAATGCTTGATAACAGAAAAACTAAACAAGTTAGTATAGTACAATTTTTTTCTCTTCTTTTGTTTTTTTTTTCTTCTTTTCTTTTTCATTTTTTTTAACTAAGAACAAAAATGAAAAGCAGTAAAGCTTGAGTTGCCTCCCATGAAGCGTTTGATTTAACATCACCGCACGACATGGATAACTTCACCACTTTTGCCTCCACTTCGAACATATAAATTTTCTCCCCAAATTGAATTCAAACTTATGACTATGGTCCTGAGGTGGTGACACAAACCAAAAATTACCAAGTATCACGTGTCGCATCTTGCACCTCTTGGCTTTTAAGTGAGGGATGTCGTTTTGTTTCCTTGACATCACAAATTTAAGAATATAGGCACAGTGTTCCTCATCCCGTGACTCTTCTATTTGCTCAAAAGGCTCGATTTTCATGTTGCCATCAAAACAAAATATTGAAAAGTGCTTGGAATGAGGTCTTATGCGGCCTAACTCCAAAACTGTATCATTATTGACACCATCATCTGTACACACACTAGAGTCTTCAAAAATTATATTTGTCACTGCCTCACTTGACTCTACTGTCAATTTCTCAACTTTGGCATCATTAACTACTACTGGGTCGAATTGTTGGAACTCCACACTTAACTCCTCAAATTGGCTCTTAAATTCCTCTTCAACTTCATCCTCCTTAAATATACTATCCACCACAATTGATTGTTGAGACTTAGACGCCTCAACCATTTCAATCAAATTAGCCTCAAGGTTGTGAATAACATCGCCAAATCGGTCGATCTCTTGTTTGAGCACACTTTTCCATTCTATAGAGCACTTAGCTGCACTTGTAATATCATCAAGAAGACCCCTAAATGCATCTAACCGTTGAGATTGTTCCATTAGCCAAGTTTCGCTCACGATCTCCACTTCTTTAGAATTTTCCCCATACCGTGATGCATCATGCACTTCCTTGCTCATATCAAACTCACAAGCAAGGTTAGTATTATCATGAATAAAACTTGGGGAAGCAGTACGACACTTAGGACAATCATTCCACAGACCACCACACAATAAACAACAGTTCCAATCGAAGGTTGTGGAAGAACGACCAGATAAATAATTTCGTAGGACATCAAGATGTCGACAATCTTCCCACAAGTGACGTCCATTACAAACTATGCAAGGAGTACCAGAATACGAGTAGCCAACTTTAGACCCATTTTCATTAAAAGATGCCATATTAATAACTAATAAAATAAACTAAACTAAACGAAAAACTTGAATAGACAAAAGTAAAAGTCTAATCTAGAAAATAGCTAATTCTAAGTCCCCGGCAACGGCGCCAAAAACTTGTCGCTACAAACGCACACGCAAGTATACGCGGTCGATCAAGTAATAAAGTGATAAGAAAAGTATCGTTCTCACGAGGACTATTGATTAACTCCTAACTAAATCAGACAATTCTTTATAATCTAAACAAGCTGGATTCAATAGTTGAGAATTTATCTAACTAAAATTAACTAATTAAACCAAGAAAATAATAACAAGTAAAACACGATTTTGGATTCAAGAAGGGATAGCCTAGGGTCATGGGATATCTGCCAATCCTGTTGAATTCTTCAGTTAATCTGACTAAATCAATTTTTCTGGGTTACTAATCACAGGGTTAATATTACTCACAGGACTCTTTCGATACCCTGCTCGCCTATTCAAGCTAACCCAACGCCTATATGTCTATGGAGTCAGTATTAACAAGAATGCATTTATTTTTCCTGTATAGTGACTAAGCGTGACTGTTAGGTATATTTCTATCCTAACCGCGAAACCATTCCCTGATGCCCAGGTTCAGGAACACGCTCTATTCAATCCTATTGCAACCTGTGGTTCCCACTTTCGAGTTCAACCCTAGATTCATAAATAGTATTCAATTGGTGATCAAGCAATCAAATAATTAGGCTCAGGATATGAATAAATAACCCAATTCAATAAACCAATAAAATCAAAGTAACTTATGAATATCAACATTCATGGAGAAGCCCACAACTTTAGACTAACAAACTAAGTTAAAGAAAAGAGAAGAAAACTCAATGTAGATGTTGAGCTCCAACCCATCTCTAGCGTTTCTATGCCTCCCAAAGGTTCTTGCCTCCAAAAGTACGTAATCCTCCCTAAAAATATGTTTACAAGGGTTTAAATACGGAGTACAATAGGTGGCCCACGTTTTTAGTTAATTCAAGCTACTCTGGGACTGTTTTACGGTGCATACACCGGAGCATGCCAAGCATCTGTGGCTGTACCCGCTGCTTCTTCCTTGTTCTTGTATGAATCAAGCTCCAATTTGCTCCAATTCTTCAGAGATTATACCTAAGTCAACACAAACACATCAGATCAATGTAATATCTCTAATTAAGCAATGTTGGGCACAATTAACAGCAAAATCAAGTAAAAGTGAATATTAATTAACGTCGAAAATACAAGAAATATGCCTAACATCAGGTGTGGATAAAGAACCTAGTCTTGATACCATGTTTTCATGTGACCATGAATTTGAGGTGCATGCTTTTACATTTCCATTATGTGAAGATAATCTCATTTGTGGTAGCGAATTGTATCGGACTAGAGTTGCTAGTAAAATAGAACCTCCATGGTATGTAAAGATAGACTCTAAAGATGATCCATTGTTTGGAACTCCAAGTGGGATGAATGGTCTTGATATTGGTTGTGTTGAACCATCTTCTAGTAGTCCTAGTCTTCCTTGTGTGGACTATAATGATGAAGGGCCGATTTTGGAGACCTTCCTTTGGAGTTTGCCTAGTGAGGGAGATTGTCTTAGAGATGGATTTGGAGGTGAGGAAGCCACTCTTGGTGTGTGTAAGAGTGCTTCCAAGAAGGGGAGTGGAGTAATTGATGCTAGTTGCCAATTGAACTATTTTGTTTACTCCGCCCCACATGTTGATCACACCTTGGGTGTTGAACATGCCAAAGCCGATGTGTCACATTGTGATGATATTAATTTGAAGGCTTGGTGTGTTGGTCATGAGCGTAGGGGTCGTAGGGAATTTGATTGCTATACCTTGCATGCTCCATATCCTATTGATCTCTTTGCTTGTTCTTGTGTTGGATGCACTTTCTTTATGAGTCAAGTACTTGTTGTTTCCTTGGGAGACATGAGCTTTTTAATTGGTATTGATGCTTGGCTCTATCATAAGAGTGTGTTTTCCCACACTTTTGCCACTAACCTACTCTTGTAGTGGGAAGTTTTGTTTGTGCTTGTTTTGAATGTAGGCTTGATGGTTTGATTTCGAGGACGAAATCCTTTCAAGAAGGGGAGGATGATAAGACCCAAATTGGAGCCAAAGCGCCAACCATCAAGAGCCAAGCATGAGAGCACAAAGGATACAAGGCAAGGGCACCGGAGGAGGGTTCGAGAGTGATTTGGAGTCATGGACTTGAGCGCCAATGAGGGAGGACCGGCTACGGACCAAGGAGGAACACTTAGAGTCCATTTTGAGCCGTTTCCAAGTCTCCCAGGAAGGAGGCGGACCGCCCATTGGACTAGGCGGACCGCCTAGTTGACTACATACTCTCTGGATCTCCCACCAGGCGGACCGCCTCTGCAGGTTATCCAATCCAGGCGGACCGCCTACTCCAAGTTGGCTGGGGCGCCTACTCCAAGTAGGCCGAGCGCCTAGTGTGCTGAAGGTTGCGGGATTCTTAGTTTTTATGCTATGTTTTGACGACTATAGCCCTAAGTGACATGTATTGTTTTGACTAGACTTAGGGGGCTATTTAGACATTTTATTTAGAAATGTGGTGAACCTATAAATACCACACTTAGTCATTTATTTCAAAAGCTAGTTTTGAAGATAGAATTGAGAGATAGAATAGGCTAGGCCTTTCTTGTTGAAGCGTTGACTTCATGTATCTCTTACGTTGAATCCATGGAGGATCACCGCTAGTGTGAGTCCCGTTTAATGGTTCAAGTCCCTTCTCCCTTTTGAATTAATCTAATTGTTTAGCTTGATTCAATTCTTTCTTCTATTTCTATTCTCCCCAATCCCTTACTTTCTTGTTATCTTGTGATTGTTGCTTCCGCATCCTTGTTATTTGCTTCCGCCTATTTGGGTCTTATCAGTGAGATTGGACCACACTGCATTGAACACTTTCTTGGGGGTAGAGGACCCCGACTATGATGAGCTGAGGGTCTTTATTAAGAAGCCTGATTACAAGGCTATGCGAGAGACATTGTAAGGTGAGAGCTCCACTCATAGGTGGGAGCGAACTGAGTCAGGAAGACACAAATTCATGTTCTTTTCGCAATTTTTGAAGACAGCTCGAGTGTGGATGAGGTTGATAAATGCACGCATCCTGCCTTCATCTCATTATTCCGAGGTCACCAAGACTCGGGCGTGCATGATTTACTTTTTCATGACCGAGAGGCCGGTTAACATTGGCTACTACATGCTGAGGGTGTTGAGAGAGCAAAGGCAGTCGAAGACATGTAGCCGATTGTATTTTGAGAATATTCTTACCCGGTATCTGGAGCAGGCTTGAGTACCAGTTGATGAGGTCGGGGATCGCATTGTCCCCGACATTGAGAAGCTTTTTGATATCGCCGCAGTGAAGTGTGTGACCACTACTGCACCAGTGCGACTGACGGCAAACGAGTGGCGAGTCACAGAGGCCAACTTGTCCGCACGTCATTACTTGATGATGGAGCACATGGCCCGGTAGGCTGGCATGGATATGGCGGCACTTGATCGCACAGTGCCTTTATTGGAGTCTTCGAGACGCCTGCTGGGTATGACTCAGGCAGTGGTGCTGCCCCCGGAGGAGGATGAGAACACTGATTCGGACATCGTTGACCGTGATCCAGACAGTGAGGCTGTGGAGACAGATGCTGAGGGAGGTGCCACAGATGGGGAGGAGGAGGATTAGGTCCGCACTCCAGCGGACCACCCATTGTAGGCCGACTGGCCTTCAGGGAAGTTTCCTTTACTCTTGTACTTTCTTCTTTGTCGCACTGAGGACACTGCTTGTTTTAAGTGTGGGGTCGGGGAACTCCCCTTGATATTTGAGGTTAGGGATGCATGTACCGTTAGGATTTTCTTTTTTCACTTGACTTTATTTTGATTTGTTTCTTGCTTTAATATATTAAAAATGAAAAAAAAAATTAGAAAACCAATGAAAAAAATTCCAAAAAGATTTTCCTTTTAGTCTTTATTAGTGGTACATGTCATCCACCCCGTGGTTTTTCTTATGGCCTCGGTTCTTTTCCACGGGGAGGCCTTTGAACCGGGTAGTTTTTATTTTTAGGATTAGAATATTTAGTATAGGTGACCCTAGACGAAGGAAATACGTAGAATGCTAGGTGCCTTTTAGTTGTTTGATATCGGTGGACTCGAACTTGTTGCATGTGCTATTTGTGGTGTCCTTTGGTTGTAAATTGAGATGCATGCCTAGAGAAAAAATGGAACGACCCCCTTGAGATGCTTGAGTCCACTCGCTTGACTTTGTTGTGAACCTTTGTGCATTAGTGCTTAATTTTCCACAAGTTGCACTCTATTTGTTTGATTGAGAGTTGTGATGGAGCCTTTTTGTGTAGATTGTGTGCAATGTGTGTTGTGAGGCATATTCTTATTATACTCCATGTTTGCATATTGGTGTCTAGAACTTGCCCCGAGTGTGTGCAAAGCGAAATCCTAGGTTTGCTCTAGTCGGAAAATGATACAGGCCTTCTTTTGATTTCATACCCTTATATATACACCTTGGACTTGATTGTTGTGATCTCTTTGACCTTTTTGTTGGCACCCACATCCCAAGCCTACCCACTTGTTCAAAATTGCTTTCTTTTAGCCCTTTACTCCTTAAGCACTTTAATTGATAATGTGATATTAATATGGAGTTGTGGTTGAAATATTGGGAGGTTTTTGAGTGGAATCAATGAGGGGAATATGTAATGAATTGTGTAGTAGTTGATTACGAGCATTGGCAAGGTTGGAAAGAAGTGAAAAAAAAACAAATGAAATGAAAAGAAAAGAAAAAAAAGCAAAGTTGAAAAAAAAATTGGAAAAAGGAATAAAGAGAGAAGAATATCCATCCTTGCTAGTGTGTGCTTAAAAGAAAAAAATTGCTACTTGTTGAAAAATGTGTGTGTGAAAGTTGTTGATTGGGTGGCTTTGATGAGACTTGTGCTTAATTTGAATGTGATGTATTAAAGTGCTTAGGGAGGTAGTCACTATTACCCATATGTATCCTACCAGCCCCTTAGCCTACATTATAACCTTTTTAAAGTCCTAGTTAATCCCGATTGGAGTGAGCTTACATTAGTGGAGCCCTACACTACAGGCAAGCCTATGGTACATCGTGTGTGACATGTGAGATTTTCATGAGAGTGAGTGAATTCTTTCTATGCTATTGTCCCCGTTCTATTCTTGATATTCATTGTTGTGTGTGATATTTGGGGGACACTCTCTTGCTTCATTTTGGTGAGGGCACATGGTTTGCATGAAATAGGTGAAGTCGTGGCTTCTTGGTTGAGTAGATAGGTGTAATTTTGTGGGGGCAAGGTTGCAATGAGTTAAGTTTGTGCATTTGAGCTATCTTGGGGTGGTTGTTCTCATGTTTTGAGTTTGATAAATTGTTGGCATGTTTGTTGGACCTATAGTAGTCATGTGTGCATTTGTTCAATGATCGGTATCAACCATAGTCATAGGAAGACCTTTTCTACCTAGGTTGGGAAGTTAATTGTGACTTGCTCCAGGGCGAGCAAAGGTTCAAGTGTGGGGTGGTGATGTTTGGCATTTTATGCCTATAATTCCAAAATATTACCTCACGTTTGAGTATTTTATCGCCCGTTTTCTAGTTTATGAATGTGATTTTGCACTGATATTGTGTCGTATGTGTTTAGGTCGTTATGAAGTGCAATTGGAGCTTTAAAGAGCATGATCGAGCAAGAAAAGATTGAATTTTCATTGAGGATTGGGTCGAGGACACGAAGGCATGACACGACGCGAGCTGCGGAGCAAGGCGAAGGAAAATCTGCCTGGCGCGTTGAGTGGCGCGCCGCGCCCCTAAGGCGCCCAGCCTTGTGGCGCGGTTCTCAGCGCGGGGGGTGGCCAAGGCACCTGGATTTCGACGTAAACTAATTGTGTGCGCGCGTTCGGGGGCGCGGGGCGCCAGCTACAGCGCCCCTGGAGCGTTTTTGGACTTCCTATTTCGTCTAGGCTTAGGTGTAACTTATTACTAGGCCTTTGTAAACCATATAAATACTCTTTTACTTAGTTTTTAGAAGGAGTTCAGACTTTGGAGCAACTTAAGAGCACCATACTTCATTGAACAAGGGTTTAATTTCTATTCTTTCATTTATTAATCTATTACATCATTATTTCATCAATTCATTGCCTTGTGATTATGAGTATGCGTGGCTAAATCTTACGTTCTACGGTTAGAGTATTTCATGAAAGTTGATGTTTGAAGATTGATTTCCATTAATTGAATCCCATAATGGGTTACTTGTTCTTTCTTAATTTCACTTGTGTAATTATTAGAGCTCGATAATTATGCATTATCTGGTTTTTAGATTGAACTCGAAAAAGGGAATTTATGAACTCAATAAGAAAGAGTAGGGCTAGTTTGTGAACCCGGGCATCGGGGAACCAATTTGTGAGTAGGATAGACATATACTTGCTCGCCTAGTTTAACTAATTACAGAATTCGTTAATGCGTGCACATGATTCAACCCATAGACATATAGGGATTGAAGTAGCCTGCATAGACTGTGAAGAATCGAAAGGTTTTCACGGGTACATTTACTCTGTTAGTTAGTAATCCGGGATTTAAGAAGTGGAATCAATTGGAAAATACAACTGGATTGTCCGTAACTTTTACCCTGGACCGTCTCCTTAATATTGTTTACAACCAACGTTTGCTCCATTGTTTGACTGAAATTCCATCACTTTAGTTATTGCTCTTGGTTAATAAAAACTCTCACTACTGGAAAAAGATCCCTAAATAGTAGTTAGAAATTGTTTGTTAAGCGTCAGTCTGAATAGTCCTCGTGGGAACGATACTCGACTTATCATTTTATTACTTGTTGACCGCGCATACTTCCGTGTGCGTTGGGAGCGACATAACATATGTCTGAATAGATGTATCATTGTATTGGGTAAAAACCTCGTCGCCTCAGTGCAAAGGCTTAAACCACGAGACAGTTAAGTTTCACCGAGGACAACTTCTCGAGAAGGTGGTTTTCACCTCCACCTCGGGCAAGATCGAGCCACTTACAAGATATGAACTCGGAAATATTGAAGAATGATCAATACGGCGACTCTTCGAGGGAGCATATTGCCTCGACAGAACAACCATAACTAATTAAAATCGTCGACCACCGTTGCTCGAGCATTAAAAAGAGAGACCGTTAGCTGGCAATGAATAAATCAGAATAATTACCATTGAATTCAATTGTAATCTTCTCGTTCCTATCAACTATAAATAGGAACCCTCTGAAATCAAGAAGGGCATCCAGAAATACAACACTTGACTTGTATTCCTTCTCTTAAGCTTTGTCTAGTTTGGTCCACATGACTGTTTGTTTATTTTTCAGCTCGTTTATTTTATTCTATTAAACATTTGCTTCATTTAAATTCAATCTCAGCTAGATCATAACTTTGATACAAGCAAATTAACAATCAACTCCAAAACAAATTCGATTTGTTGTCCTAGCTTGATTTAGGGAAACACAAATTGGCACCGTCTGTGGGGATTGTGGTAATAACGCTTGTTCCAAGGTCGAATCTTTTCTGGATCTTAGCAAGATATCAATTCTCTCAATGTCACGAAAATCTGTGAACATCATAACCGGTTGCATGGAAGTAAATGGAGTCAATCTTTCCTCGGTGAGAAAGTCTGCGAAATTCTCAACTGTTACGGAAAGAAGAACCCAAGTTGAAGGAAGTGACAATGAAATTATGTTTGACGAGGGGGATTGCTACGAAATGATGACCCCTCATCATGATGCTCTGGTTATCACCTTGAGGATCAACGACTCAGACATAAAACGAGTCTTAATAGATCCTGGGAGTTCTGTGAATATCATCAGTCATAGAGCCATTGAACAAATGTGGTCAAGGGATCTCATCGTTCCAAAAACAATCATTTTAACAGGTTTCAACAACCCTATAGAAAGAACCTTAAGGGGAATCACCCTTGCAACCACCACCGATGGGGTTGGCAAGAAAATAACTTTTCAAGTAATGAATAAGGATATGGCTTATAACGTTATCCTTGGAAGGCCTTGGATTCATGAAATGGAGGCTGTACCGTCAACCCTCCACCAGGTGATCAAATTTCTTACCCCGTGGGGAATCCGTGCAATCTGAGGTGATCAAATTCCCTACCCCGTGGGGAATTCGTGCAATCTGAGGTGACCAATTAACAGCTCGAAAATGCTATTCAGTCGCCGTAAAAAGTGGGAACGCCCCGATATGGCACCTGAAATCACAACCAAGCAGCTCGGAGCCCTGTAAAAAGGAGAGCTCGATTCAAGAGGTAGCTCATCTAAAGCAGGAAGAGAGGACCCCAACTTTCATTCAAGAACCTCAGAAACAAAAGGCCGATGACTCAACAAGGAGCTGGAGTCTTACGCCTAGTCAGAAGAGTTTCCAGAAAGAAAAATATTTGTGGGCTCGGAGCTGGCCTTCTCAGAAGAGTTTCCAGAAAGAAAAATATTTGTGGGCTCGAAGCTAAATGCTGAGTCTAAGAAAGCACTCATCTAATTGTTAAAAGCCAATGATGATTGCTTTGCTTGGTCTCATGCAGACATGATAAGGATCGATCCCGAAATAATGACAACAAATTGAATGTAGATCTCAACCACCGCCCGGTGAAACAAAAGAAAAGACCCCACGCTGGAGTAAAGAAGAAGGTGATCCAATACGAGACCAAGAGGTTGCTCGACTATGGATTCATAAGAGAAGTCAAGTACCCAGATTGGCTTGCTAATGTGGTAGTGGTACCAAAAAACAAACGGCAAGTGGAGAATGTGTTTCGACTACACCGACCTGAATAAAGCTTGCCCTAAAGACTCCTACCCTTTGCCCCAAATAGATAGGTTAATAGACTCCACAGCTGGACACAAATTCTTAACCTTTTTGGATGCATATTCGGGGAACAATCAGATCTTGATGGACCACAGTGATGATGAAAAAACTTATTTTATCATATATGAAGGAACCTATTGTTACAAGATAATGCCCTTCGGTCTCAAAAATGCTGGAGCAACTTATCAAAGGCTGGTATGCCAAATATTTAAGGATTACATCGAAAAACCAATGGAAGCATATATCGATGATATGTTGGTGAAATCTGTCGGATTGGAAGATTATTTGAAACAACTAAAGGAGGCCTTTTCAATTTTGAGACGATATTACATGAAGCTTAACCCCGAAAAGTGTGCTTTTGGGGTCAACTCGGGGAAATTCCTAGGATTTATTATCTCGGAGAGAGGTATCGAGACAAATCCTGACAAGATCAAAGTTATACAAGAATTCCCTGTGGAACTGTCAAGCCCAAAGGAAGTCCAACGCTTAACTGGCCAATTAGCTTCTCTGAGTCGATTTATTTCAAGGTCATATGAGCAGTGCAAGGAGGCTCTGAGAGAGTTGAAACATTATTTGGCCAACGCTCCATTATTGGCCAAACCAAAAGATGGCGAGACATTGTTGGTATACTTAGCCGTCTCTGAGGTGTTGGTCTGCGCGGTTCTGGTTCGAGAGGAAGAAGGAAAGCAACAACCAATATACTATGTTAGAAAAGCTCTCCTCGATGCTGAAACAAGGTACCCCCATTTAGAAAAATTAGCTCTTGCATTAGTCATTGCTGCTCGAAAACTACGCCCTTATTTCCAATGTAATCCAATAGCCGTAGTAACAACCTTCCCTTTGAGAAATATATTACATAAGCCAGAATTATCAGGGAGGTTATCCAAGTGGGCGGTCGAGGTAAGTGAGTATGACATTGTATACCAACCCCGCACAACCATAAAATCCCAAGTGTTAGCTGATTTTGTAGCTGATTTTAGTGCTAAACTACTTCCCGAGACGAAAAAAGAGAATCCAGCCTCAAAGGGTCTTGCCCATGGGGTATGGAAGCTTTACATAGATGGGGCAGCTAATTCCAACGGCTCGAGGCTAGGAATAGTGCCCGTAGCTCCCATAGGGGAAAAGCTAAGGCACTCGATGAAATTCGAGAAGCTAACCAACAACGAACCCGAGTATGAGGCCAACATAGCAGGATTAAAACTGGCCAAAGAAATGGGAGCTGAGAATGTAGAGCCAAGGTGAGACTCACAATTAGTGGTAAATTAAGTCCTCGGTGGATATCCGGCTCGGGAGCCCAGAATGAAACAGCTCGTGGTAAGAATGCAGCTAGCCCTTGGCGGCTTTCAAGAATGGAAGGTCATGAAAATACTACGAGAGGAAAACGTCGAGGCCGATGCCTTGGCGAACTTGGCCGATGCCTTGTTGAAACAGATGACTCAGGGACCGACGCCACAGTTAGGATTCTCACATTAGCAATGGGAAAGATGAAGCTCGAAGTAAATGTGGTGGAGCGACATTGGGATTGGTGAACAAAGTTCATTTCTTATCTAGAGTTGAGGATTCTACCACTAGACAAAAAAGAAGCGGCAAAATTCAAAAAGCAAGTAGTCCCATACACGATGATATATGGAAAATTGTACAAGAAGCTTTATTGCGGGTCGATGGCCAAATGTTCTGGCCCAGGAGAGCATGAATACGTGATGAAATAAGTGCATGAAGGAACGTATGGTAATCACTCTGGAGCTAAATCCCTCGTGCGAAAGCTCCTTCGAGCTGGCTACTATTGGCTCGAAATGATTGAGCATGCCAGAGTATTTGTCTGGAATTGCACCAAGTGCCAAAAGCATGCCTCCATGATTCATCAGCAAGCCAAGCCCTTGCACTCACTGATCTCATCGTGTCCCTTCATTAAATGGGGAATGGATATCGTGGGACCATTCCCCAAAGCGAAGGGCAGTGTTAAATGCATCCTAGAACTCACCGATTATTTTTCCAAATGGATTGAAGCAGGAGCTTTTGCTAACACCAGGCAAAAGAAAGTCATCAGCTTCATATGGAAAAATATCATATGCCGATTTGGAGTTCCGAGGGAGATCACTTGTGATAACAGAACACAATTCATTGGCTCGGAGGCCACGGCTTTCTTTACAAAATGGCGGATCAAGAGGGTGGCTACCACCCCAGTGCCAATGGACAAGGTGAGTCCTCAAATAGAATAATAGTCGACAATCTTAAAAAGAGAATGAACAAAGTAAAAGGCTCGTGGCTCGATGAGTTACCAGAAGTGCTATGGGAAATGAAGACCACGGAAAAGAATAGCACTGGAAAAACTCCATTTTCTCTTGTTTACGGGGTAGATTCGCTAATTCCTATCGAGGTTGGCGAACCAAGTCTTCGCTATGCTCATTCAACCGAGAAGTCAAATCAAGAAGTTATGCGAGTGGAATTGGATTTGCTCGAAGAATGAAGAGAGATGGCCTTGGTGCGATTAACAGCTCAAAAACGACAAATCGAGGCTTACTTGAACAAAAAGGAAAAGTTAAGAGAAGTCAAGGTTGGTGACTATGTCTTGAGGACCTCAAATTAAACGACCAAAGAGAAAAACAGAGGGAAATTGGCCGCCAATTGGGAAGGTCCCTACCAAGTGAAAGCAATCGTAGGGAAAGGATCTTATTAACTGGAAGATCTCAGGGGGAAGCAAGAGCCGTTTTATTGGAACATATCCAATTTAAAGAAATAGTACTTCTAGCATCAACGAGATATCGCTCCGAAGTCAACAGTGCTCGAGTCCTCATCTTTCACACTCAACCACTAGGGGTGCAAGGCGGTGAGATCAGTCTAAAATCGACTCATAGACTCATAGCTCAAGTTCTTCGAAAAATAACTACTTGAGGACTTCAAAACATAGAGATCGCCTGAGGCCTAGCTAAACCTACACCAGGGACTGATCCTATAGGGATACGCTTGATTAATCATTGCCTCGAGTGGGGTTTGTAAATTAAATTTTCCTAAGTACAACTAGGCTCTATGTAAACCGGCTCGATTTTCATCAATGTAATAAAAATCGATTCATCATTAAGCCTTAATTAAGCCTTGGCTCGAGGACGAGACGTCGTCCTAAGCTAGCTTCATAATATACTTAAAGTCTTGCAAGCAAATAAAAACTCAAAATTCATAAGGCTCGAAGGCCAGAATAATTATAAAGAAAATAGCTCAGAGCCCCAAAACAAAACAAACGAGCTGTCACCGGCTAGCCTTGGCAATCTTGTCATCTAAACTAATCCCCTCTTTACATCGTTTGAGGGTCTTTAACTTCGTCTGAATGATTGCCCAATTTCTGTCAACTTTGGCTCGGGTAGCTCTCAAGTCCAGCTTGGCCTTAAACTTGGACTTTAGCTCAGAAGAGGAGATTGGTTTTTTTCCCTGAAGGGTCTTCATTTCAGCTTCAAGAATCTCGTTCTTGGCTTCAACCTCTTTCATCTTGGAGGCAAGCAGTGATGATCTCTCCTTGAATTGCTCGGCTAGCCCTTTGAGCACTGCACCTGCTGCATCAACCTGCTTCTGAAGCTCAGCTCGATGATTCTCCTCTTGGGACCTCTTCTCGGCCCTAATATTGGCAATTTCTCCGCGAGCCTGAGAGAGTTCAGCGCTCGATTTCTCAACCTCTTTCTGAGCTCGGCCTAATTTGGCTTCCAAGTCAAGGAGTTGCTTTTTAAGCTCTGAAACACGAACTTCGAGCCTAATACTTCTTCGATCCCACTCATCCCCGGCCTGCTTAAGGTACGCTGATCGTTTGGCCTCGATCTCAGCCGCTTTCATAGCATAGACATAGCCCTACAGTAAAAAAGAGGAAATCAGAAGTAGGGAAAAGCAGTTAAAATAAAAAAAACAGTGAAACGAACAAAATTTTTACATGAATCACATGTTGAGCCGAATAAGCCATCAAATCATCTGAGATCACATTCTTGAGCCGCTCATTTTCTAAAGGCCCAAGCAGCCCCTTACAACTAATGAAAACCTTCATGTCGTCATCCAGCAAGCAGACATTGAGCAGAATTGGGATTCTCCTAATTCCTTGAGGAAGGGCTGTCTTAGCTCGAGTTGAATCGGCGCTCGCCCCCTTTGCAGATGAAACCCCTTCGGCAGGCTTGGCCCCGTTAGACTCAATCTCCTCACGAGCCTTATCAACAACCTGGCTCAGTTCCTTAATGCTCGCCACCTCAACTTCGTCTCGAACACATATGCATCTGGCTCGTCAATTACTTTCCATCGAGGGACTTCAGGCAATTCAACCCGAATGATTTTAGCCTTCAATGGCTTCTTGGGCGTATCCTTTTCTTCTCGAACCTGAAAAGAGAAATTGCGTCATTCAAAGAAAGAGAAAACAAGAAGATATACGAAGGATAAACGAGGATACCTCTCGAGGCCTGGTTGAGAGTCGAACAGACTCCTCCATGGACTGCAAGCTAGCCTCGACATCAGGGACCTGTGCGACATCCTCTCATCATCCCTGCTTCTTCTTTTTTTCTTCTTTGTTTTCTTCTTCTCTTTCTTATCTTCCTCCTTCTCCGCCTCAACAGGAAACTCGTTAAAATATGAAAAACAAGAGGAGAAAGACCAAATAAGGACGCACTGAGAAAAGGAAATATCAAACTTGGAAGCACACTAACCAAGTCGTTTGCCCGACCAGTTGTTCTCCTCACAAGCATCCAAGACCATCCAATCCCTCGCTGGCCTCCCCTCGGCATTAATAATAGCTTGCGTCCAAGCCGCTAAGTCCTTGGGAGGATTGATTGGAAGCCTTCTAGCTAAAAGTATAATTAAAAATTAGGTTTCTCGCACTTATAGAAGCCAAGTAAATAACGAGACCAAAAGAAAACTTACGTGTTATGTTCCACACCTCGGGGAATCCAGGTCTAGCAGAGAGAGAAGAAGTGGGACAAAGAACAAACCGATCATACTAGCTACGATCCTTGGTGTCATCACTCTTGGTGATAATAGAGAACTGGCCTCGCTTGTTTAACTGCACAATGCCATCTTTGTGCAGAGAGGGAGAAAATAAAGAAATCAGGTAGTCATACTCAAATAAGACCCTGGCTTTACGACTAATGTAGTCGAGGCACTGAATGACCCTCCAGAAGCCGGGGCCTAGCTTAGCTAAACAAACATTGTGTGACCTACAGAAAGTATCCACTACGGGATGAAGGAGAAGAGTAAAACCTATCAAAAATTGGTATGTATAAATAAAAGATTGCCCCGGAACATTGTCGCATGTGTGGTGCTCGGGGGCAGGAATTGAAATTGGAACCTCGGGGCCTCAATTACACTCCTCTAGGATCAAGGCTATGTTTTCTTCCGAGGCAAGGCTCGGAGAAAGTTGAACGGGAAGATTCCTTCTCCTCCTAATATTTGAGGCTGTTTGCCCCCTCATCCTAAAATCTTTGCTGGAATCAAGCTTCTTAGGAATAACGCATTAAGGTTTGAGCTCCCCAAGATAAACTTTCTTCTTTTTCTTTTTTGGAGGCGAGGTCTCGACTACCTCATTGTCATCGTCATCATCGACGGCTTCTTCAGCCGCCGCCTCATCATCACTAATCGAAGGTTCTTGACTAGCGACGCTATGTCTCTCATCCGAATAGGAAGAAGTGGCCGATGGAGGAGAATTTATCAATTCATCAGTTGATGCCAAAATATCGGTATCAACGACGTTTCACGATGAGGAGAAGAAGACATGGTGAAAAGTTTTAGAAGGAAAAGCAAGACTGGAAAAAGCAAGAATAGTGTAAGAGAAATTATGAAATGGTAAGGATGTTGACAAAAAGTTGCCAATTTATAGCAAGATGCAAGTGGATTAAAATGCCATCATGGCATTTACATGGGGAAGATAAAACGAAGGGTCGTAGCCATTCAAAACAAGGCCACGTGTGGGGGATGTGACATCAAAGCGGCGGTTGCCTTTTCGAATCTCCAGGCCGATAACGCGCCACGTCACATTCCTGCTTAATTCAATTCCACCCCTTGGAAAGATCTAACAGTTGTCCAAAGGGTGGGGGACTATCTATATTGGATAAAAACCCCATTGCCTCAGTGAAAAGGCTTAAACCACGAGACAGTTAAGCTTCACCCAGGATAACTTCTCGAGAAGGTGGTTTTCACCTCCACCTCGGGAAAGATCGAGCCAATTACAAGATCAGAACTTGGAAAGATTAAAGAATGATCAATACGGCGACCCCTCGAGGGAGCATATCGCCTCATCAAAATGAGCACAACTAATTAAAACCGTCGACCGTTATATGACTGTTGCTCGAGCATTGAAAAGATATACCGTTAGCTGGTAATGAATGAATACAAAATAATTACCATTGAATGCAATTGTAATCTTCGCGTTCCTATCAACTATAAATATGAACCCTTTGTAATCAAGAAGGGAATTCAAAAATACAACACTCGACTTATATTCCTTCTCTTAAGCTTTGTCTCATTTGGTCCACATGGCTGTTCGTTTATTTTTTGCCTCGTTTATTTCATTCCATTAAGCATTTGCTTCATTTAAATTCAATCTCAGCACGATCATAACTTTGATACGAGAAAATTACCAATCAACCCTAAATAAATTCAATTTGTTGTCCTAGCTCGATTTATGCCAAAATAATCATCAGCAGTGATACACCTATCATTATTCAGATAGTACAAACAAGACAATAAAGGAGAAGAAAAGTGCATGGTATCATTGGACGTGTTCTCGGTGCTCCCATGCTTTGCTAGATGATCTGCCAGTCAATTTCCTTCACGGAATGTGAGACTCAGCTGCACCTCCTTTACCTCATGTAGTAAGTGCCTGCAATTATTAAATAATAATGAGCAAAGCTTGTTAGGATATTTAATATTATTTACAATACTTGTGAGTCTGTCTCAATGACCAAAGGGGTGAGTCCCCTATTTTTTGCCAGACTGAGTCCTTCATGCAAAGCCGTAAGTTCAGTATAAATAGCACTTGGGCAAGGAAATTTTTGGTAAACTCCAACACCCAGTCTCCTGAGCAATTCCTAAAGACCCAACGTGCACCTCCAGTGTTAAGAGTTTGGTTAAACGATCCATCTATGTTTAATTCGAAGGGAACCTTGGTTGGTTGGTTGGTTGGTTTCCATTTAATATGGTTATAATTACGTAAGTTAGAACAAGTTGGTCCAAATGACTGGCCTAACGTGATGTATTCAATAGCTAGTTACTTAACCGTATGACCTTGAAAAACCGTTTGATGTTGGTCAAATAGAATCACAATTCTATTTTTCCAGATTAGCCAACTTATGAAGGAGATGATAGTATCGAATGGTATAGTTAATGTATCACAGGTCATTGGGTATAGGTTTGAAGTGCAAGCAGACTTTAGCCAATCGATAAAACTTTCTATTGGCCTAGTTATATGAGGAAAATATTCCCAAATTGAGTCCGACATGGGATAGTAGAGGAAAATATGGTCAGATGATTTAATCATATCTGGGCATGACTTGCAACTACTGCAAGGGGATAATCTTTCTTTTGTCTAGTTCTTCAGCCGATTTTTGTATGGACAAGCCGAGATCATCTCACTTAGAAGCTTAGGGAGTTGATATATGACTAACAACCTAAG
The DNA here is from genome assembly GCA_037355625.1 of Petunia x hybrida. Classification (NCBI taxonomy): domain Eukaryota; kingdom Viridiplantae; phylum Streptophyta; class Magnoliopsida; order Solanales; family Solanaceae; genus Petunia; species Petunia x hybrida. The sequence goes on from JBBBVM010000472.1 coordinate 577,258, forward strand.
GAAGGCTTTAATTTTAGGTAATGTCTTAGCTCACCAAACCCATTTGTGTAAAAAAAATTGAGGCTGATTACCCTTGTCAAGGATATTTGGATTATCAATAGAAGCAGTAGAAAATTGACCATTTCCCGAGTGACACCATGGGAAAGCATCAGTGGCGTTCAAATTGAAAGGGACGTTTTTATAATACTTATAACAGAGGTAGGGAGCATAAAGGATAAGGAATTGAAGTTCCAAGTTCCACTTTGAATCATATCTGCTACCATGTTGGTGTCTGAATTTTCAGTTAGAGGACCTTGGATTAAACTTCAAAGATTTTAATTATAGTTTATCCATCTATCATCCCATAATCTATAAGAGACAGCTCAATAAAGTTGGTGGCGTACATATTTCCAATTCCGCTATCGCAATATCAGCTGAGATTTATTAGCCAAAAATCATACATTATTGTCGCAACCCAACTCCTGTCAAAAGGACCAAACAAAATTTCTTTCGGATTTAATGTATACTTCACTATGATTACTAGGTATATTTGGGTTGCTGCAGAAAAGAGTCCAAATCAATGCAGCAGATGAGCTAATTGATCAATTCTTATTATCTTATCCTCACCTCAAGGCTCAAACCTCGTACCTTTTTTTTTTTTTTGTGTAAGATTTTAGATATTTGTTGTCCCTCCTTAACAGAATATATGATGTAACGAATTGAAATTTGGTCAAAACATTTAACAATTTTTAAGAAAATAGTAATTATATATTTTCAGGATCTATCATTTTTTTTGTTTCAAATTATTTGTGGATGATAATTACGTGAGATTGTTAGACTCTAAGCACCTCCTATGGACATTAGAAGAGGGGGGTTGAATAGTGTTCTCTGATTTTCGTCGAAGAACCAGATTCTTAACGTCTAGATCCTAGTTTTTATCACAACAGTTTTCACAAAAAACACTGCAACACACACAAACTGCAAACTTAAGGAACACGGTGTTTTTACGTGGAAAACTCCTTGCTCAAGTGAGAAAAACCACGACCCACACTGTGAGATTTTCGATACAATCCACCAACACAAAAGGAAAGTTTTATATTACAAAACTCTGTAACCAAGGGGCTACACTCTAGACCCTAATCACTCAACAAAGCTAGACTCTAGCTTTACAAATTAATCTCTCAAGATTCACCGAATACAGTTGCTTCTAAACTAAGCATGTAGGTAAAACAGTTTTAGCACAAAACAACGATAACTCCAATCAAGAACCTAGACAGAATATCTAAATTCAACTATTTAAACTTCAACAGATGTCTTCACCAGTTAAATCACTTTGAAAGTTATTGGATCGCCTTTTGATTGCTCTCAACTATCATAGTGAATAACTGAATACGGCTGCATCAATTACTAGCTTTTATATGGGCTTTGTAACCCTAGTAATATTCCACTAGGAAACCTTGTAGATATGGCAAGTCAAGATTTCCTGTGATTCTTTCCTTGTTTAACTCCAACTCTCATTCATACTTCAAAGACACAGCCACAGCACAACTTCTTTTAGCTGACTAGGATCGCACTAGTTCACGTGCCACTACTCCTAGTTCTGCATGGATTTATATTCCATAATCTTTTCAATCAGTCGTGCCCTTCTTCGTAAGGACCAAGTCCTCCTCCAGAATAACTAGGTCCTTCGTTTGTCATACTTCAAACATTCACCTCAACAAATTCCCCCTTTTTGATGATGACAAATAAATGTTGCCAAGGAACCTGTACACACATAAAAAAACACAAAAGACAGAAGCAAAAATACATTTGAAAATTTTAAAACAGATGAGTTAGGTCACAAACACCCCAACATTTCCTTCTTCCCCCTTTTGGCATCGTCGAAAATATTCAAATCCTGTAAGAACAAATTAATACAGTCCAGTCTAGAGCACAAGGTAATCAAGTCAACTAAATACACATCAACAAAACTAAGGGCCCAACCAGAACCAGATATAACATAAAAGGACCCAAACTTAAACAAAAGAAATTTAAAACCAATCATCCAGGGCGTGGGAAACACACAGCCCAATAAGTACAGAACCAAAAATCAATTGTCTTAAAAACATGCATCAAAGGAGGACAGGATGGGAGGGGAAAGCAAGGATTTGGACAGGGACACAGAAGGAAATGGGCAGGACTCAGGTTTTCAGGTTGAAGTGCTTGACAAGTGCCTCAATATTCTTTGAATTTTTTGCCCTTTCTACTACCAACTCAGCCTCATGCTTGTGACACTCAATCTTCAAGCGATCAATTTCTTGATCCTTCACCCGTAACTGCCTCTTCAGGTCAGCATTTTCTTCATCTACTTCCAACACATGCTGCTCTAGTTCCTTCACAGTTGCAATGGCTTCGTTAGGTCCAAAATCTTCACTTTCCTCAGGCTGCTCTTGCTTAACTGGCATTGGCCGCTTGGAAGTCCTCTTCTCCTTGAAGAAATCACAGTTCTTCAGCACATTTTGACCAAACATCTGATGCAAAGTTGGCTTCTTTCCACCTTCCAAGGGCACCCCAAAATGCTCAAAGACCTGCTACAGGATGTAGGAATGCACTAAGGAGTGTGGCTTTTGGTCAGTATCTGCAATCCTTTTGATATGACTGATAATTAGACCCGGCAAATTGATCTTTGTTCCTCTATCCAGCAAATCCATGTATGTTAAGTCAAGAGTGCAGGCCTCACTATTTCTCCCTCCTCTAGGTAGCAGAAATCTACGACCAAACTCAAAGAGCAACTGATCTGTAGGTTCTATCTCCTTATTCTCAACCTTTCTCTCCTTTCTGACTCTAGTTTTGCCTGAAAAGTTCTTCACAACACTCAGAGGAGTAACACCATCAGTTCTCTTAGGCCATTTCAGCTTAATGTACCTGCAATATTTTTCAGCAGGAACATCAAGAATGACTTCTAGCTCCTTCCTACCAAACTCTAGCTCCACCCCTTTTACCACATAGAACACCCTTCTTCCAGCTACTCTGCAATTTATGTAGAACTCTCTGATCTCTTCAGTATATAGGCATCTGTTCTCCTTTGCAAAGAGGTTCCCAACCTTGATCATCTACTTTCCTCAACAAGGTCCTCATGTTATGCTCTTCCAGGTCACTCAATATGTTCCCAGCCAGTACTTGGTGCCTAGCAAAGAAGGATGCCCTATCAACCTCTTCATCATCCTCTTTCTTTCTTTTTCTTCTTAGCTTCTACTTCACTATCAGTGTCAGAATCACTTGGGTCAACATAATCCCTATCCTCATTGCTCTCCACCTTTTTTTCGAACAATATTCTTCTCCTGCTTCTCCTCTACCACCTTTTTGCCTTGCTTCTTTTCCAGCTTTGCAATTTTTTCTACCTGCTGTTTCAGAGCAGACCTAGTAGCCACCCTCCTAGGTACTGCCTGCACAGCAGGTTCCTCATCACCTTTATTTTCACCCTGACAGTCTTTATCACTCTCATCTACCAGCCTGCTTTGGGACACAGCTCTTCCACCCTTCACCAGTCTTCTTCTCTTTTCTGTTATCGGCTTTGTTTCACTAATAAAGACTACTTCCTCTTCTCCCATCATCTTCTCATCCTCCTCACCAAACTTTCTCTTCACACCTTTCTTTGGTTTTTCCACAGCTTTCTCACTACTACCATCATCAGCCTGGATTTTCTCTTCTTTGTTTTCTCTGAATTAGTCCAATCAAGTTCTCATTCTCAGCTACAGTAGGAACTGAGGAAGAACTAGGTTCTTGACTCAATTCCTTCGTAACTTCAACAGAACTAGGTCCTTTACCCACTAGACCTTCCACCACAGTCTCCACTTGAACTTTCTCGAGGGGAGCAGCCTCCAAATCAGGTTCGTCGACTGGGCCCTTTTGAGACTACACAAAATCCTGCTCTCTTAATCTTTCTAACATATTTTAAACTACATCAAGCTCCTCCACTTTTTCAGTTACTTTAGGAACATGAAAACAAACCCGAGGTACAAAATCCTCTAGTACAACTTGCAAATTTTCCTCACTAACTTTCCCCCTATCAATTGTGTTACTAGGCTCTACTGTTTCTACAATATCATCTAACCCTTTAATTAAATTTTCAGTGCTCAAATTTCCAGGGCTTTTAACCAAATCTAAGGCAGTAGAACTAGCTTGGGTCGAATCATGTCTTATCTCAACTAATTTTTCATCGGGAACTGGTAAAGCCAACGTCGGAGGTGAGGGTTTCGCAACATCTTTCTTGGGAACGTTCTTTCCCATTTTTTTTGTGGAATTTCAACCTCGCTTTGGCAATTTTTTCAGAAAGAGTGGAGGCGGGGGGTTTAAGAGCGGATTCTTTGGAGGTGTGGGTTTCTGAGGTTTTTGCCGGAGAGGCAGATGATGATTGTGCTTAAGACATGGTGTGAATTTTAGGTAGGGTTATGAGAGAAAGGATTTTCTGGTTTTGAACTTGAGAGAAAGAAAAGAGAGTATGGTTGATGTTTCTTTTCTTCTTACTTCAGATGAATAATGGAAGAGGGTGACGGTGAGTTTAAGCGATTCTAGAAAATAGGCCGTAATGATGGTGCTCTAAAGTATAGCAGCTTTTTAGAGTTTTGGGAAACCGGGAAAGCTTAGGATTTGACGGTTATTTGAAATGACTCATTAAGACTCCTAGAATAACTGGGGTAGGTTGAATTTTAAAACATGTAACCACAAAAGAAATTTTCCTATGATTTTGGGCGGTTACACAAACATTGAAAGTTTCCTTGATGCACGTTCACAAGACAATCAATTTTAGTTACAGTACTTAACATAAATAGCTATATAGATGTACCTGGACATGGTTCCTCATGTTTGTCATGGTTCCTTCTACGTACTCAGTTGATTCTTCCATGGGAACACATTAGAATACTCAAGTGGTACTTAGTTGAACAAGTATACTTAGTCAAACTAAAAAAATTAAACTGGACAATAGAAACTATATTTACAAGCAAAATAATAAACACTTAACTAGCCAAACCTTGGGGAACAAGTGTTGGATCATCCATGTATTTTGGTCATCCCTAACTCCAACCTGTTCCTCTCAAATTGAACTTTGTTCAGTGCTTTGATAAAAATGTCATCAATTTGGTCCTCAGTCCTGCAAGAATTCATGGTGATTAGACCCTTTTCCACATTATCTCTAAGAAAGTGGTGTCTAATATCAATGTGCTTAGTTCTTTTATGTTGAACTAAATTCTTGGCAATGTTCACAGCACTTGTGTTATCACAAAATTTAGGCACAACTCTACATTTAATTCCAAAGTCCTCCAGCTGTTGTTTGATCCATAGTAATTGAGAGCAGCATGACGCAGCAGCTACATACTCCGCTTCTGCAGTAGACAAGACTACTGAATTCTGCTTCTTTGTAGCCCAAGGAACTAAGCAAGGACCAAGAAAATGTGCCATCCCTGAAGTGCTTTTCATGTCCACCAGATGACCTACATAATCAGCATCAGCAAAATCAATCAATTCAAAAGTGCCACCCCTAGGGTACCATAGACATAAATCCTGAGTTCCTTTCAAGTATCTCAAGATTCTTTTCACAGCTGTCAGATGAGACTCATCTGGCTTGGACTGAAATCTAGCACACAGTCCCACACTGTACATAATATCAGGTCGACTAGCTATGAGATAGACGAGTGAATGTCACGACCCAACTTAGGGCCGCGACGGATGACCAACACTAAGTGTCGATCATCACTAATCCTACTGATAATATGCTAACCATTATAACTGATAAACAGAATAAGCATAAACCTAGCTGATAAGGAGTATGCAATGCAAATAGCTGACAAGGCTAACATAAGCTGACATACATAACATACTGACTGCACCGCACAGGGACATATCTACAGGCCTCTAAGAGTGCTGAACTGAATATACAAAGGACGGGACAAGACCCCGCCATACCCAAACTGGCTGACTGTATACATACCAAAAGATAAGTAACTCCGGGAGTAAGCGGAGTGACTCCAATAGCTGATCGATGGCCTACTAACGTGGTCCAAGCATTGATCTATCTGCACCTGCGCGGCATGAAACGCAGCGCCCCAGAAAAGGGCGTGAGTACGATATGTACCAAGTATGTAAGGCATGAGCCTATAATATGTCATAGCTGAATGAAACTGTAGGCTGGAATATAAATATGTAAACATGAGCTGGAGCATAGCAATATAGCTGGAAATCTGAAGAACGTACTAAACATGATATGAATATAAGCTGAAGTCTAGCTGAATCTGAACCTGAAGACTGAGCTGAACTATACTGATAAATAACTGTAATATGACTGATAGCTGGTTACTAGAAACTGGAACTGATAACTGTCAACTAATACTGACGCTAAGAACTGGTGGCTGATAATTGAGAACTGATAACTGTCAACTGATACTGACGCTAAGAACTGGTGGCTGATAACTGAGAACTGATAACTGTCAACTGATACTGACGCTAAGAACTGGTGGCTGATAACTGAGAACTGATAACTGTCAACTGATACTGACGCTAAGAACTGGTGGCTGATAACTGAGAACTGATAACTGTCAACTGGTACTGAGCTAAAGCTGAACTGTTATCTGAACTGGTACCTGTCTGGTGTTATGGGCTATATCCCCCCAAATCAGGTAACTGAACATCTGAACTAGTACCTGTCTGGCGTTATGGGCTGTATCCCCCCAAATCAGGTAACTGAAAACTGGAACTAGCCTCATGTATAATCATGCAGTGCATAATGTGGCTATATACGCGTATATAACAAACCTGGTGGGTGTTATGGGCTATATCCCCCCAGCCAGTAATATCTAGTCTCTCTGGTCAGAGTGTGTGAATGACACCCGGTCACACTAGGTGTTTCAACTCCCGCCTGAACCAGAGGGGCTGTATCCCCCAGACGGGTAGTATCACACGCGACCGGACTGTGTGTCCAATGTCCAGCCTCTATGGGGGACTCCAAATCACACATAACATGATCACAATATAAGCATAAGCATGTATGAGGCATAACACATGTGGCAACAATATATATGGACTCAAAGGAATGATAAGAAAACTCTGGATGGAATTGTAGACACAACCTGAAACTTAGAATTTGTCTAACTCTTTGATTTTTATAAAAATTTCGGCAGAGTTTCCACTGAAACTGGATGATCCGCAAAACAGAACCAGCACTATACTATACACGGGAATGGATACCCGGATAAACTGATAACATAAACAAATTAACTGGATAACAAGATGAGAGTGGCGTAACAATTCCATGGATGTACAGAATTTCTAGACAGTACCAGCGTCCTGTATTGCATCATAGTTTTGAGGGTGCAGATAAAAGTTATAGACCTCATGGTCTTCATGAAAGTTGTAGATATATGTATTAGGATTCTGTAGATTCTTAAATCATCTTAATATCAATTTTGTATAAGGAGTTATGATCAATATACTAACAACTGTCCAAAGTTCAAAACAATTTTCCAGATTTTGAAACGTTTTGCCTTTCTGATTTGGACGTCTTTCACCTTGGATTTTAGTACCAAATTAAGTATATACAAGGTTTCCTTGGTACCATACAAGTTTCTCAGAAGAAATACTAAGTTTGAAACTAATAAAAGCTTCAAAATCTAAAATATACATGCCTTGCCAAAAGAAAGGTTTAGCCTTACATACCTTTGATGTTTATAGCTTCTAAACTTCGTTTCCTTTGAATTCCACACCTTCTAAAGCTTAAACAAGCTATAAAATAGAATTTAGATACTTTACTTAGCTATGAAGTAATTCTAAAACTCAAACTATAGACGAAATTGAAGGTAGCATAATGTTACCCTAATCGCGTAGAGCGTTTTGACGCAATCCATCTTCCGTTTCGGGTCAAGATTGATGTTCTTTCTTCAAAATCAAAAAAAATGGATTCAAACTGAGGAAACCTCTGTTTATATAGTGGGTTTTCTGGAAATGTCGAGAGAGAGAGAGAAATTTCTCTTTTATAATAAAAACATTTCATTTCTAGCCCTCTTTTGCGCCTATGTCCCTTTTTCTGGTCTGACTTCTGACGCTCATATCTTTTTATCTATAAGTTATATGAGCAAACCGTTAAAAGTGTTGGAAACTACACTCCAAGACCTTCAATTTGGTATATGATATGTCCCCAAAAGACTTCATATAATACATGAAATTAATTGCTGAAAAAGCTCCGTTACAAGGCAATTCCTTAGTCGGTTTTTCCGCAACTTAAATCTGATTTTTTCCAAACTTTATATTCAACATATAAACATCATATATGGTCATATTATTACTTTAAACTCACTTAAATCATTCTTAACATGATATTATAATGATATACGTCAATTTAGACGTACGGGGTGTAACAATATTCCCCCGTTAGGAACATTCGTCCTCGAATGTTAAATGAAGTATGTAGAAGCATTAAGCAACGATCTGTTAAATACTCGAAGTAATGAAGAGATGTGTATATTTGTCCCTCACGTAATTTTCAGCTTCCCAAGTTATTTCTTCTATATTATTGCTTTGATATAGCATCTTAACTAAAGGAATGTCTTTCGTCCTTACTTGACGAATCTGCCTCTTTAAATTGCAACTGGCACCTCCTTATTAGTCAACTGTTCTGTAATCTGTACATCCTCTACTGGTACAACTCTAGAAGGATCTCTGACACATTTTTTTGAGCATGGAAACATGGAATACTGGATGTACCTCCTGAAGGTCTGCTTGAAGGTCTAACTCGTAGACTACACGCCCAACTTGCCTGATAATCTGATATGGACTAATAAATCTAGGGCGAAGCTTTCCCTTCTTTCCAAATCTCATAACGCCTTTCATAGGTGATACTGTCAGGAATACCTAATCGCCAATATGAAATTCTAAATCTCAATGTCGATTATCTGCATAGGACTTCTGTCTGCTCTGCACTGCTAATAATATTTCCCTGATCAACTTGACTTTATCAATTTCTTGTTGAATTAAGTCTGGACCTATCAATTGAGACTCGCCAACCTTGAACCATCATATAGAAAACCTGCATTTGTGCCCATACAAAGCTTCATATGGCACCATCTGTATGTTAGAATGATAGCTATTATTATATGCAAACTCTATCAACAGTAGGTGACCTTTCCAGCTGCCTCTAAAATCTAACACGTAAGCTCTAAGCATATTTTCTAATGTCTGAATGGTCCGCTCAGCCTGTCTGTCTGTCTATGGATGAAATACTGTACTCAGATACACCTGTGTCCCTAAACCTGTCTGGAACGATCTATAGAAATTAGCTGTAAACTGGTGCGTCCCCGTCTGAAATAATAAATACTGGAATACCATGTAGGCGCACTATCTCTCTGATATAAAGTCTGGCATAATCCTCTGCTGTATATGTAGTTCTAACAGGAAAGAAATGAGCTCATTTAGTAAGCCTGTCAACTATAACCCAAATAGAGTCATATCTGCTCCGCATACGGGGAAAGCCTGTAATGAAGTCCATATTCACTGCTTCCCATTTCTATGATGGAATCTCGACTTCCTGTAACAAGCCACTAGGTTTTTTTTTTTTTTTTTTTTTTTTTTTTTTTTTTTGCTCGATTTTAACCTGCTGGCAGTTAGCACACTGAGCCACAAATTCTGCTATGTCACGCTTCATTTCGACTCAACAATAAATCTGCTTAAGATCATGGTAAATCTTAGTCGAATTAGGATGAACAGTGTATCTGGAATAATGTGCATCTGTCATAATCTGTGCACATAAATCTGCAACATCAGGAACACAAAGTCTATCTTTATATATAAGAACCCCGTCACTAGTAACCTATATAATAATTTTGGTTTTCTTCTGGCTATTTGTCTGTATTCAACTAGAACTGAATCCTCATACTGACGTTGTTTTACTTCTGTAACTAGGCAAGTAGTGGCTGCTTTCTGAATTGTAACTCTTGCGTCCCCGAATCTATTAATCTGACTCCCATGCTGGCCAACTGGTGGAGTGCATGAGCTAACTCTCTTTTCTGGGGCTGTAAATAAGATAAACTACCCATAGACTTACGACTAAGGGCATCAGCAACAGCATTCGCTTTACCCGGATGATAAAGAATATCCATGTCATAGTCCTTCAGCAACTCTAGCCACCGCCTCTATCATAGGGTTAGCTCCTTTTGCTTAAATATATACTGGAGGCTCTTGTTATCCGTATAAATATCAACATGAACACCGTAACAATAATGTCTTCAAATCTTCAATGCATGAATGACTGCTGAAAACTCAAGATCATGGATGAGGTAATTCTGATCGTGCTTTTTCAGCTGCCTAGAAGCATAAGCAATTACTCTTCCATGCTGCATCAAACACAACGAAGACCAATTCGAGAAGCATCACAGTAAATGACATAGCCCTCAGATCCCTCTGGAAGTGTAAGTACTGGAGCTGTTATCAACTTGTTCTTTAGTTCTTGGAAGCTGTGCTCGCAAGAATCAGACCAATCAAATTTAGCTGATTTCTTTGTCAATTTGGTCGGTGGAGCTGCAATGGAGGAAAAACCCTCTATAAACTTTCTGTAATAACCTGCCAAACCCAGAAAACTACGTACTTCAGTTGGCGTCGTAGGCATGGGCCAATTCTTCACAGCCTAGATCTTCTGGTCATCTATTTTAATTCTTTCTGCTGAAACTATGTGGCCAAGAAATGCCACTGAATCTATCTAGAATTTACACTTTGAGAACTTAGCATATAATTGTTGGTCCCGATGAGTACCCAATACTGTGCGTAGGTGCTCCACATGCTCTGATTCAGACTTTGAATAGATGAGAATATCATCAATAAATATAATCACAAATAAATCTAGATAAGGGCTGAATACGCTATTCATCAGATCCATAAATACTGCAGGGGCATTAGTGAGTCCAAACGACATCACTAAAAACTCATACTGGCCATATCTAGTCCTGAATGCAGTCTTAGGTATATCAGATTTTCTAACTCTAACCTGATGGTAGCCTGATCGCAAATCTATATTCGAGAAGCACTTGGCACCCTGGAGCTTGTCAAACTAGACATCAATCCTGGGCAGAGAGTATTCATTCTTAATAATGACTTTATTCAGCTGTCTGTAATCTATGCACATGCGTAGAGAGTCATCTTTTCTTTTTTACAAATAGTATCGAGGCTCCCCACGGGGAAATGCTGGGTCTGATGAGGCCTTTATCTAACAAATCCTTCAATTGCTCCTTAAATTCTTTCTGTTATACAGGTGCCATCCTGAAGAACATGCCCCTGATGGCGTGCTGGTGCTGAGCAAGCAACTGCTGATCTAGCTGGCTGGGCTGTACAACTACCACCCCTAGTCGGGCAATCTCTCATGAAATGGCCTGCCTCGCGACAAATATAACAAGTATCAACTCCTAACTGACATGGACCCAAGTGGCGTTTACCACAATCTGAACATCTGGGATATGTCTGACTGGCCGGTAGCGAAGTACCACGGCGCTGAAATCCTGAAGTCCGTGATGCTTGACTAGCTCTGGACTGAGGAGTTCTATCAGATCTCAGGCCACGAGACTGTGTAGGTATACTAGCTGGTGGTTGTCTAACACACTGCTATCTACTCGCTCCAGACGTCTCTCCAAACGAACCAGAAAATCTGCCCCTCTTGTCTAGCACTTTATCCCTGTCGGCTCTCTATTTTTGCTTCATCTCCTCAAGTGATAAAGCAAATGCCTGAATGTTATGTTCATACATGACTGCATAGCAACTGTCATACGCTCGTTCACTAGGTGTGGAGCTAGTCCCACTATATACCTGTGAATTCTATCCTCCATACTCACTACAACCGTAGGGGCAAACCATGCTAAAGAATTAAAGCAATAATTATACTCTTCTACACTCAAACTTCCCTGTCTCAAGGTCAGGAACTGATTAGCACGGGCTCCCTATATCTCTATAGGCATATACTGATAAAGGAAGGCATCTGAGAATTCCTTCCAAGTCGCCGGAGTAACATCTGACCCTCTAGATAGCTCCCATGTCTGATACCACCCTGCTGCTAGGTCATGCAATCTGAATGCAGCCAACTCTACTGACTCGGTGTCTGACACGTGCATAACCCTCAACACTCTGGCTATCCTCAATAGAAAATCCGGAGGGTCTTCTCCTGTACGGGATCCAGTAAAGACTGTAGGCTCTAGCCTGATAAAATCATTGATCCTGGATCCAACATCTCCCTGTGCATCTGCACTGTGTTGTCTAGTCAAAGCAACTACAACACTAGTCGATAATCTGATGGCATCCCTCATTTCCTGCCCCTGACTATCAGGCTGAGAAGGTGGAGGTATAGTAGCTGCAGTACCTCTAATATCACCCTGAATTGATAGGATCTGTGAGGCCTCAGATGGAGCCTCAGGTCTGGACTCCTCACTCTCATCCACCTTAGGTGGCACTCTACTAATACCCTGGCCGACAATAACCTTGCCCTTCTGGGCAGCTGTTAGTTTCTTTGGCGGCATCGCTTTGCTGAAATTACTATTGTTAGAGGGCTGAATTCTATAATCATGGCTCTATCGCACGATCTAGAGAAGAAAAAAATACAACTGTCCTGAAGTGCCTTGTAGCCTCCTGTTCAAAAGTATGGCGCGCAACATACTCCTAAACAAGACTCTACTAGACACGGCCTGTAGACACCCTAGGACTGAACTGCTCTGATACCACTTTTGTCACGACCCAACTTAGGGCCGCGACGGATGACCAACACTAAGTGTCGATCATCACTAATCCTACTGATAATATGCTAACCATTATAACTGATAAACAGAATAAGCATAAACCTAGCTGATAAGGAGTATGCAATGCAAATAGCTGACAAGGCTAACATAAGCTGACATACATAACATACTGACTGCACCGCACAGGGACATATCTACAGGCCTCTAAGAGTGCTGAACTGAATATACAAAGGACGGGACAAGACCCCGCCATACCCAAACTGGCTGACTGTATACATACCAAAAGATAAGTAACTCCGGGAGTAAGCGGAGTGACTCCAATAGCTGATCGATGGCCTACTAACGTGGTCCAAGCATTGATCTATCTGCACCTGCGCGGCATGAAACGCAGCGCCCCAGAAAAGGGCGTGAGTACGATATGTACCAAGTATGTAAGGCATGAGCCTATAATATGTCATAGCTGAATGAAACTGTAGGCTGGAATATAAATATGTAAACATGAGCTGGAGCATAGCAATATAGCTGGAAATCTGAAGAACGTACTAAACATGATATGAATATAAGCTGAAGTCTAGCTGAATCTGAACCTGAAGACTGAGCTGAACTATACTGATAAATAACTGTAATATGACTGATAGCTGGTTACTAGAAACTGGAACTGATAACTGTCAACTAATACTGACGCTAAGAACTGGTGGCTGATAATTGAGAACTGATAACTGTCAACTGATACTGACGCTAAGAACTGGTGGCTGATAACTGAGAACTGATAACTGTCAACTGATACTGACGCTAAGAACTGGTGGCTGATAACTGAGAACTGATAACTGTCAACTGATACTGACGCTAAGAACTGGTGGCTGATAACTGAGAACTGATAACTGTCAACTGGTACTGAGCTAAAGCTGAACTGTTATCTGAACTGGTACCTGTCTGGTGTTATGGGCTATATCCCCCCAAATCAGGTAACTGAACATCTGAACTAGTACCTGTCTGGCGTTATGGGCTGTATCCCCCCAAATCAGGTAACTGAAAACTGGAACTAGCCTCATGTATAATCATGCAGTGCATAATGTGGCTATATACGCGTATATAACAAACCTGGTGGGTGTTATGGGCTATATCCCCCCCAGCCAGTAATATCTAGTCTCTCTGGTCAGAGTGTGTGAATGACACCCGGTCACACTAGGTGTTTCAACTCCCGCCTGAACCAGAGGGGCTGTATCCCCCAGACGGGTAGTATCACACGCGACCGGACTGTGTGTCCAATGTCCAGCCTCTATGGGGGACTCCAAATCACACATAACATGATCACAATATAAGCATAAGCATGTATGAGGCATAACACATGTGGCAACAATATATATGGACTCAAAGGAATGATAAGAAAACTCTGGATGGAATTGTAGACACAACCTGAAACTTAGAATTTGTCTAACTCTTTGATTTTTATAAAAATTTCGGCAGAGTTTCCACTGAAACTGGATGATCCGCAAAACAGAACCAGCACTATACTATACACGGGAATGGATACCCGGATAAACTGATAACATAAACAAATTAACTGGATAACAAGATGAGAGTGGCGTAACAATTCCATGGATGTACAGAATTTCTAGACAGTACCAGCGTCCTGTATTGCATCATAGTTTTGAGGGTGCAGATAAAAGTTATAGACCTCATGGTCTTCATGAAAGTTGTAGATATATGTATTAGGATTCTGTAGATTCTTAAATCATCTTAATATCAATTTTGTATAAGGAGTTATGATCAATATACTAACAACTGTCCAAAGTTCAAAACAATTTTCCAGATTTTGAAACGTTTTGCCTTTCTGATTTGGACGTCTTTCACCTTGGATTTTAGTACCAAATTAAGTATATACAAGGTTTCCTTGGTACCATACAAGTTTCTCAGAAGAAATACTAAGTTTGAAACTAATAAAAGCTTCAAAATCTAAAATATACATGCCTTGCCAAAAGAAAGGTTTAGCCTTACATACCTTTGATGTTTATAGCTTCTAAACTTCGTTTCCTTTGAATTCCACACCTTCTAAAGCTTAAACAAGCTATAAAATAGAATTTAGATACTTTACTTAGCTATGAAGTAATTCTAAAACTCAAACTATAGACGAAATTGAAGGTAGCATAATGTTACCCTAATCGCGTAGAGCGTTTTGACGCAATCCATCTTCCGTTTCGGGTCAAGATTGATGTTCTTTCTTCAAAATCAAAAAAAATGGATTCAAACTGAGGAAACCTCTGTTTATATCGTGGGTTTTCTGGAAATGTCGAGAGAGAGAGAGAAATTTCTCTTTTATAATAAAAACATTTCATTTCTAGCCCTCTTTTGCGCCTATGTCCCTTTTTCTGGTCTGACTTCTGACGCTCATATCTTTTTATCTATAAGTTATATGAGCAAACCGTTAAAAGTGTTGGAAACTACACTCCAAGACCTTCAATTTGGTATATGATATGTCCCCAAAAGACTTCATATAATACATGAAATTAATTGCTGAAAAAGCTCCGTTACAAGGCAATTCCTTAGTCGGTTTTTCCGCAACTTAAATCTGATTTTTTCCAAACTTTATATTCAACATATAAACATCATATATGGTCATATTATTACTTTAAACTCACTTAAATCATTCTTAACATGATATTATAATGATATACGTCAATTTAGACGTACGGGGTGTAACAGTGAACCTATAATTCCTCTATATTTTGTCTCATTTGTAGAAGGACCTAATTCATCCATATCCAGCTTTGTTCCAGGGGCAATAGGTGTAGAAATTTCTTTTGCTCCTTCCATGTCGAACTTCTTTAGAAGCTCCTTGACATACTTCTATTGATGGATCATGGTTCCTTCAGGGGTTTGTTTAATCTGCAGTCCTAGGAAGAAATTGAGTTCTCCCATCATACTCATTTCGAATTCACTGCCCATCAACTCAGCAAATCCCTTTGATAACTCCTCATAAGTGGCTCCAAATATAATGTCATCAACGAATACCTGAACCACCAATAAATCCTTTCCTTTCTTCTTCAGGAACAATGTGTTGTCAATTCTTTCTCTTGAAAATCCATTTTTAAGCAAGAACCCTGATAATCTCTCATACAAAGCTCTAGGTGCTTGTTTTAGCCCATAGAGCACCTTACAAAGTTTGTAAACATGATCAAGAAATTCACTGTTCAAGAAACCTGGAGGGTGTACCACGTAAACTTCTGTATTCAGATATCCATTCAAGAAAGCACTCTTCACATCCATCTGATATAATGTAAACTCCATGTATGTAGCGAAGGCAATCAAAATTCTTATCGCTTCCATCCTGGCTACTGGTACAAAGGTCTCATCATAGTCAATTACTTCCTCTTGACTGTATCCTTGCACTACCAGTCTAGCTTTGTTTCTTGTCACTATACCATGTTCATCCAGTTTATTCCTGAATACCCATTTTGTTCCAATAATTGATCTGTCATTTGGCTTAGGAACTAGATGTCAGGCTTTGCTTCTTTCAAACTGATGTAGTTCATCCTGCATGGCTAGGACCCAATCAGAATCTTCCAAGGCTTCCTTTACATTCTTTGCTTCCATAGATGATAGGAAGGCAAAGAATGTACAGAAGTTCTTCAAAGCAGATCTAGTCATTATTCCAGTATCTAACTCAGATAACACATTCTCCAGAGGATGAGAACTTTGATGTTTCCATGGTCGAGGTTGTATCTGATGGGAAGAACCTTCAGCGACATCTAGAGTGGGTTCTTCCTAATCATTTGATTCATCTTTTTTATCAGCGGTTCCCCCTGACATGACTCCTTGTTCCCTTTGAGTTAGATTTCCATCTTCTTCACAGAATTCCTCCTTTTCCAATAAGACCTCAGTGTTACCGGTACAATCTTCTCGAGCAAGACCAATAGCCTGATCATCCACTTCCTTTTCACTAATTTCCTTGTCTGACTCATCAAATACCACATGCATGCTCTCCTCTACCGTTTGTGTTCTTTTGTTGAAAACTTTGTAAGCCTTGCTTTGGGTAGAGTACCCAAGAAATATTGCCTCATCACTTCTTGCATCAAATTTTCCCAATGGTTCCTTGTCGTTGTTGTGGACAAAGCATTTACACGCTAAAGGCCTCAGATGTGCGATATTCAGTTTCCTTCCTCTGAGAAGTTCATAGGGGGTCTTGTCAAGGATGTCCCTTATGGAACACCTGTTCAGCAAGTAACATGCAGTGTTTATTGCTACAACCCAAAAATTTCTTGCAATACCACTTGATAGCAGCGTGGTTCTTGCCATATCCTCCAGAGACCTGTTTTTCTTTTCAACTACTCCATTTTGCTGTGGATTTCTTGGTGCGGAGAAATTATGATCAATACTGTGTTTGGTACAATACTCAGATAATTTTATGTTTTCGAACTCCGTGCCGTTGTCAGATCTGATGCTGACAAGTTCTAGACTCAACCTTTTCTGCACAACTCCGGCCCAATCCTTGAAGCTATCAAAGGCTTCATCTTTAGATGCCAGGAACAAGGTCCATGTATACTTTGAGTAATCATCAATTATCACGAATACAAACCTCTTTCTTCATCTGCTTCTGACTCTCATGGGTCCACATAGATCCATATGTATCAACTCCAATGGCTTTGACGTACTTACCACATGATCTCACATGTTTCCCTTCAACACAAGCATCACACATCTTGATGTTTTCAAATTTCTTGTTTGGTAATCCACGAACAAGTTCCTTCGACACTAACTTATTGAGCTGTGACAAACTAGCATGTTCCATCCTTTTGTGCCACAGCTAAGAATCACTTTCTTGGACATTCAAGCATGTTAAATTATTTTCAGGCAGTGATTTCAGTAACGCTTTGTACACATTATTCACCCTTTTTCCTTCCATGACAGTCGCTCCACTCTGTAGGTTCTTCACAATACATCCTACAGATGAGAAGCTAACTTCATTTCCTCTGTCGCACAATTGGGAAATACTAAGAAAATTGTGTCTAAGACCATCAACACAATATATATTTTCAATTTCATGATCTAAAGATCTCCCAAATTTTATAATTCCCACGATCTGACCACTTTTTCCTCCACCGAAGGCTACAATGCCTCCTTGGAATGCTGCGAGTGAGAGAAATTTCCTTCTGTCTCTAGTCCTGTGCCTTGAACACCCACTGTCAAGAATCTAGCTTGGGTTGTTCACTCTCACTCCAGCCTGCAAAACAAATCAAGGAAAAGATTTAGGAACATAGACAAGCTTGGGTCCCTTCTTATGAAAAAATGGATAAATCAAATCTTTCTTAGCCCATTCAGGTAAAGTAATCCTCCTGTTTTTTTGTCTTTTTCTTGCTTGCATCTATGCACCTTTGTCTGTAATGCCCAGTTTTGCCACAGAGGGTGCACAACATGTTACAAGGCAAACCCACATACTTACTCTTTGCATTATATGGAGGCAAGGGTCTCTTAAATCCTAGCCCTTGTTTTCCTTTGTTCTGATTTTTAAGAACCCAATTCATTGCCTTAGAGGATTTGTTCCATTTTGTTGTAAGCTCATAGTCAGTTTTTTCAACCTTTTGTTTAACAACCCTGTTTTTCTCAATTTCCTGATACAGGATCTCATTTGTTTTTTTGAGCTCATCATCAAGAAAGGTTTGAACTTCACTGATTATTTGCTTACCATTTACACTTTCTTTTAATCGGTTTAATTCAATTTCAAGTTCTGAGATCTTAGAATTTGGCACAAGAGCCTGTCCTTTCAGAAGAGCATTAATTTCTTCAAGATCAACATTTTGCTCTTGAAAACCCTTGTGTCTTGCTCTTAGATAACTTATATCTTCAGTTAATTTATCCTTCTCACCTTTTACCTTTTCATAACCCTCAATTAAGGTGGCAGTTATTAAAATCAGGTTTTCAGTTGAGTATGTGTGCAGATTTTCTTTTAGTTCAGAAAGACATACCTCAGCTAAATGAGCAGCTTCTTCTCCATCATTTGCCATGAGGGCTGATTCCTTCTTCTGGTCATCCTCTGTGTAGATCTCCTTCAACTTCTCCCAAATTTCTTTGGCTGACTTGTACTCCAGCACTTTTGCTAGCACATGAGTCGTCATCCCTTTTCTCAAGTATAACACAGCTTTGGCACTTGCTTGCAGCCAATCCAAATCTTGATGATCGAGTTCTTCTACCAGCTTTGGAATCAAGGATCCATTTTCTACTCTCTTCATGGGTACATGAGGTCCTCGTTTCACCATCAACCAGAGACTATAATCCATCGCTTGAGGGAAAACTTTCATTTGTTTCTTCCACCATTTATAACTTGATCCATTAAAAAAACAGGTGGCTTGAAAGTATCTCTTCCTCCTCTGAACTCTCGTGGATCTTCCTCATCTGAGTTCTCACCTGACACTCCCATCAATGCTAGTGGAGACTCATCCTTAGATTCCTTTTCTTCGTCAGATTCACTATCAGTTGGTCCCCATGTGGCATAGAAGGCTTCCTTCTTCTTCCTTCTTTCTGCTCTGAAGTTTGGAAGTCGTCTGAATTTGTTCTTGTCTTTGTCATTCTCTTTTAATGCCTAATTCTCCTTCTCCTTTGTAGCTCTATTCTTCATCCACTCGACTTCCCACATTGGACAATCCACAACTGCATGGTCCTTCTTGAAACACTTAAAGCATCCTGAGTAATCTGGATTGTCAACAATGTTCTTTCTTCCAGAGCTTTCCTTGTCGTTTCGTTTGAATCCTTTGAAGTTTCCTAGATTGAACTTATGTCTCAGAGCACTGACCATTACAGCTTCAACTGATTGTAAATCCACATATTCCTCAGCTTCATCGGTTGCTTCGAGTGAAAGAGTCTTGTCCTTCTTGGGTACTGGTTTATTCTTTGATTCCTTCATCATTTCATGTGTTCAAGCTTCCAACCAGTTCTTCAAGTTTAATAGATCTAAGAGGTTTGGACTCAATTATAGCAGTCATTTTGGGTTCCCAAACATCAGAAAGTACATTTAGAACCTTGTCCTCCATTTCAACTTCCGGCAGCTCCATATCTGGAGACCTCATCTCATTTGTGATAATAGTGAACCTTGTCATCATGTCTTGTGTTGACTTCTTCTCTCCCATGGTGAACAACTCGAATTGTCTTTTCAACATTCTTCTCTTGGAATCCTCAACTTCAGTAGTTCCTTCATGCGCGACTTCCAAGGCATACCAAATTTCTTTAGCCGTCTTATAAAATGAAACTCTATTGAACTCTTAAGGACCAAGCCGACAAATTAGCAATCGTTTGGCTTTGTGGTTCTTTTCAACCATCTTGTAGTCAGCCTCATTGAACTCCTCTTTTGTTTTGGGTTCTTCTCGAGCAGCGGCTCTATCCCCAACAACTTTGGTCGGTATCACATTTCCTTCGGACACAATCAACCAGAGTTGATAATCGTCCGCACAAATATAGTTCTCCATTATGTTCTTCCACCAAGCGTAGTACTGCCCATTAAAATGTGGGGGCCTCAGAACCGACTGTCCCTCAGTGACAATAAGTGGTGCACTCACGATTTGATCATTCTCAAGGTGTCAACCTAAAGTGAAAAGACCTACTCCGATACCACTTGTTAGAATCAAAGCACCTCCTATGGACACTAAAGGAGGGGGGATTGAATAGTGTACTCCAATTTTCGTCAAAGAACCAGATTCTTAACGTCTAGAACCTTGTTCTTGTCACGACAGTTTTCACGGAAAATACTGCAACACACACAAACTGCAAACTTAAGGAACACGATGTTTTTACGTGGAAAACTCCTTGCTCAAGTGAGAAAAACCACGACCCACACTGTGAGATTTTCGATACAATCCACCAACACAAAAAGAAAGTTTTATATTACAAAACTCTGTAACCAAGGGGCTACACTCTAGACCCTAATCACTCAACAAAGCTAGACTCTAGCTTTACAAATTAATCTCTCAAGATTCACCGAATACAGTTGCTTCTAAACTAAGCATGTAGGTAAAACAGTTTTAGCACAAAACAACGATAACTCCAATCAAGAACCTAGACAGAATATCTAAATTCAACTATTTAAACTTAAACAGATGTCTTCACCAGTTAAATCACTTTGAAAGTTATTGGATCGCCTTTTGATTGCTCTCAACTCCCGTAGTAAATAACTGAATACAGCTGCATCAATTACTAGCTTTTATATGGGCTTTGTAACCTTAGTAATATTCCACTAGGAAACCTTGTAGATATGGCAAGTCAAGATTTCCTGTGATCCTTTCCTTGTTTACCTCCAACTCTCATTCATACTTCAAAGATACAGCCGTGGCACAACTTCTTTTAGCTGACTAAGATGCACACTAGTTCACGCGTCACTACTCCTAGTTCTGCATGGATTTACATTCCATAATCTTTTCAATCAGTCGTGCCCTTCTTCGTAAGGACCAAGTCCTCTTCCAGAACTACTAGGTCCTTCGTTTGTCATACTTCAAAACATTCACCTCAACAGAGATCTTTAAGTAGAGATAAAAGGCAGACAAATACTTTCATAATCAAGACTACCAAATATTTCTGGGTGTGCAAAACCTTGATAGAAAGATAATATATTTTTGGTATACCTTTTTGCTATAAATACAAACAGTTACATCGGTTGTACCTTTTGGGACAATTGATTAACCTTTTGTTTCCGTTTGAAGAATTTGTGAAAAATAGCCGCAACCTTCACTTTTTGTTGTGCATGGTCATGGACATGATATCATTTTTTAAGGTCTTCACTTATTGGATCAACAAATTAAAAGTTCAATTGTTCATAAATTTTTTCGAAGTGACAACACTTAAGATTGTTTATAAGTTACAAGCAAATGTTACCAATTAAAAAAAAAAAAAAAAAAAGACCAATTAAATATTTTTTATTCAGAAAAACTTGTAACGAATTCAACGTAGACGTTATTTGTGTTCAAATTCCTTAAAAGTGGCATCAAGAAATTAGCTCAATTGTTCAGATGTCCCTAACTGATACCCAAAGGCCCGAGGTCCAAATTCTCGCAGACTATATCTCATTAAAATGGGAAGTCTCGAACACAATGTTTTCCATCCCATTACACACCTTCGTGGTAAAAGGAATATGTTACAAACAAAGATAGTATATTTCTAGGACCACTGATTTCCCTTTCATATCTTCTACCTATTTCTTATAAATTACGTTTGTCTTGTCTCGTTCTTCTCCTGCTGATCTTCTTTTCCTATTGATCTGATTCTTTTAAACAAAAATATCTTGTGAATAAGCTAAGACATATGATCTGCATGTCTGTGATCAATTTGGTTAATAAATTACCATATTAATGACCATTGAGACAAGAAATAGGTGTAGGAGAAGGCTAAATCATTGTAAATTGAGGTAGACAAAGAAGGGTAGTCTTGGAAGCAAGACTTACACAAGAATCCATAATTAGGGGAGGGGAAAGAATTGAAAGTTTCCAGGAGATATGGGAGAGTATTCCGGGAAAATGCTCGTGTCGCCTCGAAATGGAGCACATGGAAAGGCTAACGTTTTTCCAGCAACTTTGCTAAAACCCCCTTAACATGATAGGGTTAGGGTTTTAGGCTTGTTTTCTTGGGATAAAAAGGGAGCATTTTCAAGAAAATTCATCTCTGTCTTCCAAGTGTTCCTGATTAGACGCACTCCACTTGTGTGTTTTCTATTTCCTCCGTCTCATTTTATTTGTCTATCTTACTATAAATAGTCGTTGCAAATTTTTTGTCTATTTAGAAGTTCAAGGCAAAATTAACTATCTTTTTTCCACTTGTCCATAGTATTAATTGATCTTGAAAGTAGAAATAAAAGTTAATATTTATTGACGAGAGAATAATATGGTGAAAAAAATAGTAAAAAATATCTCCTCAATAATATTTTCTTAAGGGACGTGTAAAGATAAATGAGACAAAATGAGACGAAGGAAGTACTCCCTTCGTCCCAAATTAGTTGTCGTTTTAGGAAAAATGGTGTGTCCCAAATTAGTTGTCACTTTAGGATTTCAAGACAAAAATTGTTAGTCTTTTCCAATTATACCCTTAATAATTAAATAAATTCTCAACAAAATTTAATAGTCAAACATTAAATAGAGGTAACATAGTAAAATACACACTTTATTTAATAATTTTTTTAATGGGCGTGAAGAAGCTAAAAGCGACAACTAATTTGGAACGGAGGGAGTATAAACATTATGGAGACTGGGACAACAATTCATCACGGATAGTCTTCTATTCGCAGAATTATTAATGATAGATGACTTTATTTGATGCTCCCTAATATCCTTTGTTAAAATTTTTCTAAATTACTTCGTTCATCCCAGTTTAGTTATATCCTTCAACATTTTTACGCCCATTAAGAAATCATTAAATAGAGAGTTTATTTTATTATGTTATCCCTATTTAATATTTAATTATTAAATATATTTTAGAATTTTTTTAATTATTAAGGGTATAGTTGGAAAAACTAATAAATTTAGTTTTAAAATTCTAAAGGAATAACTAAATTTTGACACACTCTCTTTCCTAAAGAGACAACTAATATGGGACAGATGGAATATCTTTTACTACCTCTGTCGCGCTAAAAGTATCCACTTTTTTAATTTCACGTTCATTAAGAAAAGTACTATCTACTATATATAATTTACCCAATTGCCCTTATTTATTTTATTGTTAAATGTAAAAAGAATAAATCATCACTTTTTACCTCTTTAATAACAAGGATAATATTGGCAAAAGTAGGTAATTTAATATTGACCTTCTAAAATTGACACTTATTTTGGGACAC
The DNA here is from genome assembly GCA_037355625.1 of Petunia x hybrida. Lineage (NCBI taxonomy): Eukaryota > Viridiplantae > Streptophyta > Magnoliopsida > Solanales > Solanaceae > Petunia > Petunia x hybrida. Next base: position 600,778 of record JBBBVM010000472.1, read on the forward strand.
CAAAAAAGTAAAAAATGACCTGTTAATTTAGGATAGAAGCTCCCACATCTCACTATAAACTTAATCCTATTCCTTGATTTTCTTCTTCTTAATATCATGAAACTCAAATCAATCCCCAATGGAAATTACAATCTCCCTCGACCACCCCCCCCCCCCCCAATTACAAAAAATTAATACAAATATAACCAAAGACACTTTCCTACAAAAACTCACTCAAACAGTCCTTTTATCCACACCAAATGACAAGGAATATCTCATTTCCAACCATCTTTGAATAAATAAAGATGAAGCTATGCTCGATCATGAATCAAATCATATAAAACATTGCATAGCTCTTAGTTCATCTAATTTGGAAAGATTATATTGTCCATGGAAGTTTTCCGTTATTATCAAGGTCTTTGGAAAAAAAATTAATCGTCATTATTTAAAGTTCGGATCCAAAACCTTTGGAAACTTTTTGAAGATTTTCCTTTGATTGATCTTGGGATGATTATTATATAATTAAATTATTAAAAGAAGAAAATTTCAGAATAGCCCTTCATAATGGTCCATGGTTCATTAATAATTTTGTTTTGTCCGTTGAAAAATGGAAACCAAATTTTGCAGCCTCACAAGCCAAATTAACCTACACAACTATTTGGTTAAGACTCCTTGAATTTCCAACTGAGTACTATGATAATGAAGTTCTAGCAAAATCAAGGAATAGTATTGGTAAACTTGAAAAATTGACACATGCACCTCCTTCACCTTAAGAGGAAGATATGTAATAATTCGTGTACAAATTCCACTTAAAGTCCCTGTCTTAACTCACATTTATATTGGACATCATAGAAAGCAAATGATTTATGAAGGAGATAATATTTTATGCACGACCACACTTCAAAATTTTGTGCATTTAATGCTACTAGTTCTTCAACAACAACATATTCAGTGTAATCCCACGAAGCCTGAGGTCTGAGGAGGGTGAGATGTACGCAGACCTTACCCCCACCAAGGTGGAGAGGCTGTTACCGATAGACTCTCGGCTAAAGAAAAGTAATTCAAGAAACATGTTAAAATTTTAAAACGAAACATGATGGAATAAAGGAATAAGTGATAGTAAATTTTAAAGAGACAGAGAAGAAACAGCTACCACCAATAGATAAAATGCCAAAGACTAAGATAGATGCAGTACGCTACGGGAAAAATACTACCAAGAATAAGGGACGACACGCTCAACCACTAACTAGCCTTCTGCCTTAATCCTCGACCTCCACGCTTTCCTATCTAGGGTCATGTCCTTGGTGATCTGGAGGTGAGCCAAGTCAACTCTAATCACCTCGGCCCAATTCTTCTTTGGTCTACCCTACCTCTCCGTAAACCCAGGATAGCCAACCCCTCGCACCTCCTCACCGGAGCATCCGCACTTCTCCTTTTCACATGTCTGAACCATCGGAACCTTGCTTCTCGCATCTTATCCACCACGGAGGTCACTCCCACCTTTTCTAGAGTAACCTCGTTCCTAATCCTATCCATCCGAGTATATCCATCTAAGCATCCTTATTTCTGCCACAGCCACCTTCTGAGTGTGAGAGTTCTTCACTGGCCAATACTCCGCGCCATACTACATTGCTGGTCTAACGACCACTCTATAGAATTTTTCCTTGAGTCTAGGTGGCACTCTGTTATCACATAAGACTCCAGAAGCAAGCCTCCACTTCATCCAAGCAACTCCAATATGGTGCGTGACATCCTCATCAATTTCTCCATTACCTTGGAGAATTGACCCTAGATATTTGAAGCTTTTTTTCTTGGGAATACCTTGGTTATCGAGCGTCACTTCCACATCTGGCTCAAGGGACATATCACTAAACTTGCACTCCATGTACTCTATCTTCATCCAGCTAAGTCTGAAACCTTTAGACTCTAGAGTCTGCCTCCATACTTTCAACTTTTCATTAACCCAGTCCGTGTCTCATCAACTAAAATAATATCATCGGCAAATAACATACACCACAGAACTTCTCCTTGAATACTCCGGGTCAATTCGTCCATCACAAGTATAAATAAGAATGGGCTGAGCACTGAACGCTAATGTAACTCCATCTAGACTGGAAAGTGATCTGAGTCCCCCCCCCCTATGGTCCTCACTCGGGTCTTAGATCCATCATACATGTCCTTAATCGCTCTGATGTACGCCATAGGTACACTTCTGGATTCTAAGCACCTCCATTAAACCTCTTGGGACCATGTCATAAGCTTTTTCAAAGTTAATAAACACCATATGCAGGTTTCTTTTCTTGTCCCTGTACTGCTCTACTATCCTTCTCAATAGATGAATGGCTTCCATAGTTGATCTTCCAAGCATGAAACCGAATTGATTTTCAGAAATAGTCACATCCCTCTTCATCCTTTTCTCTATCCCCCTCTCCCGGACTTCCATCGAATGGCTTAGAAGTTTGATACCCCTATAATTGTTGCAGCTTTGAATATCACTCTTGTTCTTGTACAGCGGAACCATGGTACTCCATCTCCTTTCTTCGGGCATTTTCGTTGTTCTAAGGATGACATTAAACAATCAGGTTAGCCACTCCAAACCTGCTCTGCCCGCACTCTTCCAAAACTCCACTAGGATCTCATCTGGCCCAGTCACTCTACCCCCCGCATCCGTCGAATTACCTCCATAACCTCCCCGTCTATTATGCGCCTGTAATACCCATAATCTCGGCGACTCTCTGAGTCTACTAACTCTCCTAACACAATATGCCTATCACCTTCAGAGTTCAGGAGTTCATGGAAGTACACTTGCCATCTTCTTCTAATAAAGGCATCTTCCACCAATACTGTACCATCCTTATCTTTTATGCACCTTACTTGGTCTAGGTCTCGTGCCCATCTCTCTCTTGTCTTTGCGGGCCTATACAACCTCTTATCCCTTTCCTTACCCGTTATTTCTTCATACAAGCGTTCAAAAGCTGATATTTTAGCCGTCGAAACTGCTAGCTTTGCTTTCCTCCTCGCAGCCTTATATTCTTCCATGTTCACCCTCTTTTCTTCCTCATTAGTGCTCTCCAGAAGCCTCAAGTAAGCGGCCTTCTTGGCTTCTATTTTCCTTTGGACATCTTCATTCCACCACCAATCCCATTTGTGCCTACAGGAATTACCCTTTGAAACCCCTAGCAGTTCTTTAGCCGCTTCCTTAATGCAATCTTCTGTCTTTGTCCATATACTACTCACTTCCCCCTACTCTCCCAAGCCCCCATGGCCACCAGCTTCTTCCCCAATTCCTGAGTCTTCTCGATGGTCATGGTCCCCCACTTAATTCTAGGGCACCTACACACCACCCTCCTTTTCTTCTCCCTTATAATATCTAGCTCCATAACCAAAAGTTTATGTGCGGTAATAAGGTTTTCACTTGGGATAACCTTACAGTCCCTACATAAACCTTTATAACTCTTTTTGAGATTGAGGAAATCGATCCGAGTCCTTTCCCTCGGACTACGAAAGGTGACCAAGTGTTCATCTCTCTTCTGGAAACTCGAGTTAGCTATCGCCAAGTCGAAAGCTTTAGCAAAATCCAGAAGTGCGATCCCTCCTTCATTCCTCTCGCCAAAATTGAAACTGTCATGCACCTTGTCATAGCCCCCTGATGATGTCCCAATATGTCCATTGAAATCACCCCCGATGAACAACTTTTCGGTGACAGGGATACTTCGCACAACCTCATCCAGGTCCTCCCAAAATTTCTTTTTAACCTCCTCTGTTAGGCCTGTCTGGGTGCGTAAGCACGTATAATATTTAAGGTGAACCTTCCAAGAGCTAGCTTAATAGCCATCACCCTATCGTTCACCCTACGGACCTCTACCACTTGCTCACAGAGGTCCCTATCAACTAAAATGCCTACTATATTCCTATCCCTCGAGATCCCATAATACCACAATTTATGCTCATCACCATCCCGTGCTTTAGTGCCCACCCACTTGGTCTCCTGGACACAAGCTATACTAATCTTTCTTTTCTTGAGAATCTTTACTAATTCTATTGATTTTCCTGTCAAAGAGCCAATATTCCATGACCCAATTCTCAACCTAGAAGAACCCATATCACCTTGGTCCCCTCCCCTAAGCCCCGCCGAGGACACGACCTCAATCTACCATCATAAATAACCTCTACTATACGAGTTACAAACTGCCCTAAAAGATCTCAAGGTAAGAAAGCAACAGAGCAAACAACAAACAGAGTGATATGGCGAGAAAGCTACTATCATTGCCAAGAGGAAGATTCATAAGCAAGAAATACAGCACCAAGGAAGAATTAAAGGTAGTAAAAGCAATAAAATAGAAGACAATCAAGGGATAATTCAAGGCAAGCACAAACACAACAATACAATACTCTGTTAAATAGATAAATCAAGGCTATAAAAAATACAACAATAAAATACTCTGTTAAATTAGGCAATAAGAAAATGTACTGAAATGTAAAAGCAAATTGTCCCAATCTGAAGCTGACGTCGTTGACCGGTTCTAGCCGAAAAACTTGCCTGCGTGACTGTGGTTCGCCGCGATAGTGCTGGGTATTGCCTTAGAAACGGTGCTGGTGACGGAGTTTTGGGTATTGTCCTAGAAACGGTGCTGGTATCTCTGGTCGACCGTGCTGCTGCGGTGAAGGGAATTGGGAACTTGGGGGAGGAGAAGATGGGATTGATAATATACCTAAGGATAATAGCGAGAGAGGGGAGATAAAGTGGCTTTACTTGGGCCTCACCGACGGAAATGAGCGGCTGTAATGATCGGACGTTTAAGAGATGTTAGAGAAAAATTAGAGAAATTAATTACTAACAATCTTTCCTCTATGATGATCACAAGGTACCTAGTACTTTCAAGCTCTTTCTTTTTATATAGTTGTTAACTAGTTGACGTTGTGCCTCATTATGAATAATAAGGTAAGACCTAGCCCCCCTTATTTGTATTGTTCTGATTGAGGTATTTTTATTATTAATAAAATTAGTTACTAAGCACCCTGCTTAGTGACCTTTGCTAAAAATAAAAAAAAATATTTCCTCTATTTCGAGTTCTTCTTTGCAAGTCTGTCCAAGTGAAGGCGGTTTCTTTTCCTAAGAAAAAAAAGGCAAGGACAATAAATTTCCCCACCCTACGCTCATCTGAACTCTAATGCTAAAACACCTATTATTAATGTCAAGCTCTTCGGTGCTAAAACTAGTAAGTATTTGGATACTCAATCTTTGCTTTACAAGGAAAAAAAAAATAAAAGATTCTTCCATTTCCTCTTCTAACAATCATAAAATCTCAAAAATTGCTAAGGAAGCCTCCATGCATGCTTCCCTTTCCATAAACAACTCTATAAAAGAAATTATTTTCTATTTTACAAACATAAAATGAGGGACATGTGGCAGACATGTAGGGTGTCATAGATGATATACAATCATTACCCAAATCCTCTCATGCAAATCCACCAGTTGCCAAATCTCCACAGTCCCCAGTGACCAATAAGGATACCCCAAACATCATTAAAACTAGCCCTAACCTTAAGTCGGCTATACCAATAAAACTACATGTATTTACTCCCTCACCCCCCCCCCCCCTCAATGCCTACTATATCAGTTGTCTATGAAAATTGAAACTATATCTACTAATATAAATGATATAGCTTCTTTATTCCCTTCACTCCCACTCTTTAAACTTTTCTGCTCCTCTACTTAAAGATGCCGAGACTCCAAACACTACATCCCGGAGAACAAGACTTCAAAGAACAATTCTTTAAGTGAACTCACACATTCACGCTTACTTAAATATGAATCCTCCCAACCCACCACCACCCCAACCCCCACAACTTTCAACACCAGCTTTTCTTCTACCACCACGAATGAATCGAAAACCCTTTTCTTGGCTGGAGCAAGCCCTTCAAGGTCATGCTCTCCTTTTCAACTTGACAAGGAACAATCAAGAAATAGTAGTAGCTCTTCAAAACTCATGTTTCTTGGCTTAAATTATAACAGAAGGGATGCGCATGGGGATGGAAAACTACATGGATCACCTACTCTACCAACACCTTGTTCAACCCCTAGCTTACCAACAAAATTATTTCATGAACCAAGCTCCAGACTATTTTATCATCCACTAGAGGACAACGTCAACCCAATTTTGCTATCTGGCCTCTTCAATAGATCCCCATGGATGTGGACCCAATACCACCACCACAAGAAGTGAACATACCACCACTATCTATTCCAGAACAAGGTCCAAACAATGTAAACCCCGTACCCCAGGTGCCATAGAAAAACCTACAAGCCAGTGTGGTAAGTCTAAGAGAAATCATGATAATGATCTTCAAGGAACAAGAGAAGAAATATGTGTTCTTTTTCCCTCTCTCAATATTCAAATGTTCAATAGACATACGCTATGCTATGATAACAAGTCCAACCTTGGGAGACAATGCGATTTTACCTATGGAAACCAAGTCAACGACCCAAATGTACCAAAGAATAGGCCTACATATTTTCTAGTTTGGAATGTAAGGGGAGCTAGCAATGATGATTTTCGTCGAAACATTCATTGTACTTTCGATTACCACCGTCATATCTTGGTTACACTGATTGTAACCCATATGGATGACCACATTAGCACAAGAGACGACTTTGGTTTTACTAACATGGTCGAAGCTCCAGTTGATGGTCGATGCGGTGGTATAGTGATCCTTTGGATTGGCAGGTTTATTACCCTAACTGATGTCCATCTTAATGGATAAAAAAGTCGATACAATGGTGAAAGTACTTCCCTTTACTCATTCATTTAAGTTTACTGCAGTTTATGCTAGCAATAACTATAATTCTAGACTTGCTTTATGGGATAATTTAGCTACAACTGCTAGAACACACTCACTACCATGGTTAGTGAGTGGTGATTTTGATGAAGTTTTAAGCTCTGATGAAAATGGCGTGATAGAAAACTTAATACTACTCATTCATCCTATTTTTGGAACTATTTACATAGATGTAATTTTTTTTATTTTGGTTACAAGGGTGCAAAATATATTTGGTCTAACAAAAGATTTAGATGAGGTTTAATCCTTAGAACGTTTTGATAGGTGCTTTATAAATGAAAAATGGCTAAGTATTTTTCCTAGCTCTATTGCTACCCGCCTTCCTATGGTTAACTCAGACCATTGTCCCTTACTTATAAAACTAACTGACCAAATAATTTTAACCATTTCAAACCATTTCGTTTTGAAAAAATATAGTGCCACCACCCTGACTTGGTTAATGTTGTCACTCATGCATGATTTATTTCTCCTGATTTTGGCACTACTTGTAGTATCTTTAAGTCAAATGTTAAAGTTTGGAATCATAACATTTTTAAAAGAAAAACAAAATTGTTTGCTCGTATTGGTAGTATCCAAAAGTCCCCCACTACCCTACCAGTTTGTTCCTCCAAAATCTTGAAATCCAACTTCAAAGTGGATTTAATATTACCCTTAAAACTGAAGAGATTTTTGGAAGTTATCGCGTATATCTTGGATTTGTTTATGCAATGTTAATACATAATTTTTCCATCTCTCTACTCTAAATAGGAGAAGGAAAAATAAAATAACTTTCTTCAAGGACAATTCTGGATCCTTAATTTTTTATCAAAATCAAATAGAGCTTCATGTTTTAATTTACTTTGAAAAGTTCTTCACTACCGATCATATATCCTCAAAGTTTTTTACCTTTCCAACATCTCAATCTTGCCTTGACTGCCCTGATAAATCAAAATAGGAGGTCCTCTCCAAGACTTTGAAATTGTAAGTTCTCTAAACTCTTTCAAATCCTTTACGGCTCCAAGACCATATGGCCTCCACCCCATTTTCTTCAAGAAATATTGAAACATTGTGGGCCCTTCTGTGATCAAAGCATGTCATGGTATTTTTGATACTAGTACCATTCCTCCATATTCGAATAAAACATACTTTGCTCTTATTCCTAAATTTAAAAATGCAAATAAAATTAAAAATTTTAGACCCATTGGTCTTTGCAATACCCTTTCAATAGGATCAAACCTTACGTTTCATTATCAGTCTCTTTCAATCTAGCTTTATTAAAGAAAGACATACTAGAGATAGCACTATTATTATTCAAGAAATTATGAAGCATTTTAAAAATATGAAAGGGAACACCTCTTACATGGCCATTAAACTTGACATTGAAAAAGCCTTTGACAAAATTGAAAGGTCCTCTGTCCATAAGTGCCTCCATGCCCTAAATTTCCCTGACAACATAATCAAGTTTATCATGTCATGCATCACCACCCCTACCATCTCAATCCTTCTAAATGGTCATCACACAGATTATTTCAAATCTACTAAGGGAATTCGCCAGGTGATCCTCTCTCTCTCTGCCTCTTCATAATCTATCTTGAAATACTTTCTAGAGATATTTCCCGTAGGGTGAACTTAAATCTCTGGAACCCTATCAAAATATCTAGGGAAGGTCCCACTCTCTCTCATTGTTTCTTCGCTGATTACCTCACTATTTTTGCTAAATCTACTCGTACAAACTGTGAACTCTTCATGCTACCATAAACTCCTTTTGTACTTCTTCGGGTCAGAAAAATAAATGTTTCAAAATCAAGGGTGATGTTTTCTAGAAATTGTGACCCCACTATGTAACAAATTTTAGCTCATCAACTAGGTTTCAAACTTTGTACTGAATTTGAAAAATATTTAGGATTTATATCCTAGCCTCTTCCTCTAAACCGGAGGACTACCAGCCCATTATTGATAACCTTCACAAAAAACTCAATAACTAGAAATCAAATCGTCTAAATCTAGCTGGTCGTGCCACTCTAGTTTCTGTCACCCTTAAATTTCTTCCTAATTATGTTATGCAATTTCAAAAGCTTCCTAGAAAAACTTGCAAAGACATTAACATAATTTAAAGACACTTTCTATGGGGATTCACTCCTGATGAAAAGAAACTTCATCTTATCAACTGGATATAGTTACTTCTCCTAAAAACTGTGGGGGCAAGGTAATCCTACCTCCCTCTGGGCCATTATTTTGATTTCCAAATATGGAGATAGCTCCTACTCTAACATCAAATCAGGTACTTGGAATAATATGCTTAAGGGATGTGATATATGTGAAAGGGGTTCCAACTGGAAAATAGGCAATGGTAAAACTATAAACCTTTGGTACACTAAGTGGGTCCTTGATGACTCTACCCTTAGAAGCAAAATAGAGGGTCCTCTAAATAATTTTGATCTCTGTCTTAGCCTTAGCACAACTCTATATAATAGAAATTAGAATCTTGATAATATCTCTTTTGTTCTCCTTCCTCATGTTTTTGATATCATTAGTTGCATTACTATTCCCCTTAATCTTCATAGCCCTGAAAAACCCTTATGGAATCTTAACCCCAGTGCGATTTTCACTACCTAATCAGCTAGACAACTCATTAAACCTCTCCATTTTCTATCTCAAAACTTTGGCTAGATCTGGAAGCTTAAACCCTACAATAAAATCAAACACTTTCTCTGGATTACTATCACAAACATTTACCCACTAGGTCTTATCTTAACCATATTGGTATAAATACACCCCTCCCCCCACTGTTCTTCATGTCCAAATGATATTGAAACTATTGACCATATTTTCTTATCTTGCTCCCTGGTCTCTGAATTGTGGATTACTTTGTACCTTACTAGGCACTTCCCTTACCTTCCAAGATCACTTAATAGACTTCATCAAAGATAACCTTAGCCATAGCATATCTAGTTCGTACTCTTGAGAGAAATTCTTTTCCCAACTTCTCTGGCATATCTGGATCAATAGAAACTCAAATCATCATAATATAATCTCACCAGTAAATCCTCTCTAAAACTTGTTGATATTAAGACCACTGAATTTATCATGTTGGGTTTAAACTACCACCCTATGCCCATATCCTTCAACTTAAATGTAAAATGGCTTCCCCCTAAGCCCATGACCTATAAACTCAATGTGGACGGTGCTTCAAATAGGACCAAAGGTGGCGTTGGGGGTGTTATTAGAAACTAAAAAAAGCCGTTGGATAGTTGATTTTAGCAAGAATTTAACCGTAAGTGCTGAGCTTCCTGCTCTTTGGCATGGCTTGACCGTTGCTCACAAAAATAATCTTCATCCACTAGAAATTGAATCTGACTCTATTGATATACTTGACATGATAAAACATTCTAACTCACCATGCTCTCCTCTTGTTAATGACTGCAGGTGGTTAATGGAATAAATGAAAGAGGTGGAAATTAAGCACTTTTTTAGAGAAGAAAACGTTGTGGCTGACAAGCTGGTTGTGGATGGTCTCAAATCTATTAGGAGAAGGTGACTTTTTACTATGGCAATGCCTTGTACTTATTGTGTCTCTACTTGTCTAAGTGACTCAGATGGTGCTACCCACCCTAGAACAAATGTCTCTTTTGGTTTGTAATATGTTGGCCAAATATGAAAGCTATTATACTCTTCGGAGCTCCTTATGTCCAAATTATGCCTAGTATTAATATAATCATATTTTGCACCAACAAAAAGAAAGATAGTAATTATCGATAAAAGTATTACTTAATCAATACTTCAGTAATTGAAAAAATCAATAGATGACCTTTCTTTTTTAAAATGTTAAAGTATTAGTTCATGATAAATTCAATTTGGCAAATCGACTAATATATGGAACCGCATATAGGATTGTAGCTGGGTTTTTCTTTGATGACAAACGCTTTTCCTCGGCCTCGACTAGCTTTTAGGTTTTACCTTTTTAACTTGTAGAAGTGGAAAGCCATTTGATGATAAGAAGCTGGGATACATAACCCCAAATATTTATCATAATATGTTTTGTTTCCCATGCATACTGACTAGTGCCTCAATTGGAGATGGATATATTTTGAAAGACAGATAAATTTGAGAATAATAAAAAACTTCAAAAAACTGTAAAACTCATATTTTGGACTTTCAATCTTTTATCATTATCAAAAATTTTAACCGGGTCCCTCTATAAGGAGTAATTTTGCGAGTTTTCCCCTGTTTAATAATGTTTTAGCAAAATATCCTTGTGTTGGTACTGAGCCAAAACTGCAAGGCACAAATTTACAAGTATTGGCTTTTAGGCAATAGGTCAAAGGTAATTGTTGTCTTGCCAATACTTCAAGCTATATAGAGAGAATGCATGAAGAGATTGGAAGGGGACAGTATTGCCTTTTGCTAACACTTACGACCAAGTGCTGCCAAGTGTTACCTTTTGCCAACACTTCAGGGGGCAAGTGTTGGTAAATAGAGAGGGATCAAATGGCAAGTCTTGGGCCCGTGACAAGAGATTTATAGGGATATTTTCGTCCAAAATTTTTTCATTAAACTTAACGGAGGCATTTTTGCAAAACACTATTAAGCTCGAACAAAAAGGCAAACCATTGTTCATGGTGTTATACTTATGGAAAAAGATATAGGGAAAATGTTCACATATACACTTAAACTATGCATAATTCAATAAATAAGCTCTTCGTTGATAATTCAGCTAATCTATGCTCTTGTTGTTACTATTTTGGTTTGAGTACTGGTTTGATGCCAAAGGTTCTTGGTGTGGTGATGTGAAGTATTTGGTTAGTGAATTTTTGACGGAGCGGCAATTGACGTTGTTGAAAGGTTGAGTTTTCAGCAAATTTATGGAGTATTTTTGTATATTGTCTTTTCATTATTGTTTCATTATTTTGTTATTATGTGTTGTCATTGTTATTTTTTTTAAATTTTGTAGGTAATGGATATAAGATTCTGATCATGATCATGTACATTTAGATGTGATGGATGATTTTATAAGTCAACCAAGATTTTCTGATGAATGTGCCAGGAAGAGGCAAAAATGTGATGTGGGCGATGAATTTCCAAATTTTCGTTTGTTACCTCCGTCGCAAGATGATCCGTGTAGTAGTCCAAATAAGACTTTTAGTACTGCCAAAGAGTTAGAGAAAGCTGATGAGTGGTTTTAATTACGTGTGTTTCATATTTACTCTGTTTTTTATGTTTATGTAAACAAGTACACTTGGATGTTTGATATTTTTGTTATTTTAAAGACTGGAGTTGTTTTGAATTGGATGAGATGGAAGTGTTAGCAATTGCAAGACTTCAAGGCTTTTTAGTTGTTGTGGGTTGAAGGGATTAGATAGAAAGTCTTGCCAATAGGCAAGACTTAAATTCTAGTTAATTAATTCCAAGTCTGATATTATATAATTAATTTAAAATTGATAAATAATTCGTGGAGGTATGTTGTGCTGGTAATGTTTTTGCCAAGAGTTGGTGGAAATTTAGTTGTCAATACTATTGTCTATGGCAAGACTTCAAGGCAACTTAATTATTTTTAATATTAAAGTCGATAAATAAGTTTTAGAAGGAAGTCTTACCCTTTGCCAAGACTTTGCGTCATGTTAAATTGAATTGGTTATATGTATGAGTGTAAAGTCTTGGCTATAGCCAAAAGTTCAGTTTATTGATAATATTAACTTTCCAATCAGGTTTGATTTTTAAAAATATTTATAATCAACAACTGCCCTTCCTTTTGATGCAACACCATGCTATGGTCAACTTCATTCACAAAGAATTCGCATGTACTTGTAGTGGTGGTGGTGGTGTTGTTACTTGACATGTCATTCATTTTAATAGCTTCTACTATGAAGCGGGATTTTCTAAAATTGTCATCATTCTTCAGCAGATACATGCAAGTCATAAGTTCTTAATCATTTTATACCATCATGCCTCTGCACGTTTCAAGATTCGTATCAAACCTTATCTTCGCTTCACTTTTATCAGTGTTGATGCTTAGAGCATTACAAATTTCTTTTTCAAATGCCTGGTAGGTTATACCGTCTTCGACAAGTATCAACTTTATGTCATGATTTCTGTATCTGTTGTTTTCATCTCATTCCCCATTATAAGCTATGCAAATGCAATGCGTTGAAATAGTACTAATCCTGTGCATAATCAATACAAATAATATGCTTTAATATGACACGACCCGGAATCCGGTTAGGCCGTGCGGGCACCCGACATCCTTCCCTAGACCCGTCGGGCGAACCCTTACCAATTAAATCAGGAAAATAAAAATAACAATTTACAAATAAGGACAAGACATAAAATAAAAATACGGACATACTGATACCTTTAAGCTGTACAAAAGAAATTACAGCTGACTACCCAACATGCTAGGTTTAGGGCTATCCAGACCAGACATCTAAGAGTACAAAAGAAGACAGATACCTCCTGAAGGGAGCAAAATGCAACTGAAATAATGAACAATAAACTGGTGGCCATCCGGAATAAAAGCTGGCTCACCCTGACAGCTGAAATCGTCTTCGCTCCTTCACAACGTGGCGAACTCAATCCTGGAGCGAACCTGCCGAAACGAAATAGATAGACAAGAAACAAACAGCAAACAAGGGTGAGTCAAAAGGACTCAATAAGTGGGGCAGACTAGTCACCTCAAAGAATAGGATAGCTAGCCAGGGAGAAGAAACAGTTAAACCAAATTTCTTTTATTTAAATTATAAAAAGGCAGAGTCAGATAACAACCGGAAACACGTAAGAAACTTATAAACTCAACCAAGGATGCGTGCCAGAAACATATCAACAAATAAGCAATGCACATATAAGCAGAACAGTAGTCATGTACCGCAAGGCTACACAATGGTATGAATTGAGATGAAATGAAATAAAGTGAGATGAATTGAAATGAAATGAAATGAAATATGATGCGAAGGGTCACATGTGCCTGTAATCCCATCCCGAAGCGGAATACTCCTGCATTCGAGGGGAATCCAATCTGATAACCAACTGGAGCGGAATACTCTTGCTCCTGGGGCGGAATACTCCTGCACCCGATATAATATAAACCAGAGGCGGAATACTCCTGCACTCTCCTGGGATGGAATACTCCTGCACCCGATATAATGTAAAGCTGAGGCGGAATACTCCTGCACTCAATATCTGACATAAGAGCGGAATACTCCTGCTCCTGGGGCGGAATCCTCCTACCCTCAATATGATACAATGGAGCGAAATCCTCCTACTTCTGGGGCGGAATACTCCTGCACCCAATATGATATGCATTGTAATGCATATGAATGACATATAATGCATATGAATACAATGTGATGCAATAATAACCCTTCACCGGCGCGGGACTCTCATCGACAGCCGGGAAGTAGATGCCAACTTACAGCCAGGGTACAATGCTCAGATTCTCAATGCAATACCAACAATAGGACATAACATATAATATACAATGTAAATCCAAAGCTAAGGCGTAATTAGTACGCCTATCGGCAGCTACACATGTAAGGAATACGTGGTAGAAAATCCATGAGGCCAAGTGCTTCCAAAAAAATGGATATAAACACTTACCTCTCTCAAAAGTTAGCATTGCGACCAACAACCGCTTTATTCTTTGAATTCATTGTCAAACGATCCCACTGTATTCAATAAGCAGAAAAATATATCACATTAGGCTAAAGGCTTCATTCCTCACATCTTAGGGCAATCCAGGTAGGAACCTGATACCCTATTCGCATACGCAATATGCAGGCCAGGCCTATGTACAGGGTTTAAGGTCACATAACCAAACCCCAAATAAATTACATTTATATGTTTCCCATAACTCATTGAGTACGAATATATAATCAATTCCACTATCGAGGTCTATTTGACCCTTTAAACTATTAATTGAACTTATTAAAACGATGTATAATATTCCAAGTTTACCGTTAAAACATATTTAAACACACGTAATAAACACAAATAATGAATTAACATCATTACCTGGATGCTTTGGGGTAAAAATTCTACTATTTTCCCGGCTCTTTTCTCATTTTCTGGTATTTTTTTCTCTACTGCGTCATTCTCCTTTCTCTGTTCCTATTTTGTTTTTTTGTTTCCGTTTTTGAATGTATCTCCAAGGGAGTAGCCGACATGCAGTCATTTCTTTATTTTGTTTTTTAGTCGTTTTTCTTTTTCTTTTCTTTTATTTTCTTTTCTTTTCGCGACGAAAATTAAAACGGTACTCTATGATATTCAAAATAATTCCAACTTTTGCATACAAGTTATACAAAATATATGTAACATACTCAGGAAGGTGGATCTCAAATTGGACTCCCGAAACTCAAGATGCGAATTTAAATAGAAAAAGTCAAATTATTTAACTCTCGGCATTTTAGTGGAAACTAGTCGAACAACATCGAAATTCACTTTCGAAAGTTCACAAAAGTCATAAATAATCATACGAACCTAACGGCGCTCTCGGATTTCGAATCGGAGCTCATTCGGCAAAGCCGAGCTCGAAAATCTCTTTTCAATATTTATCGACAATAAAAACTGAAACCTTCTTCTGATGCCTACCAAACGAGGTCTGATTTAGCTCAAATTTTACAGATAAGTCCCAATGGACCTTACGAATATTTTAAAATTATCTGCACGCCAATCGGAGTCCTATCTTCCGAAACGACTAACCGAGGTCGTTTCATAATAGGAGTAGGATCATCGGTAAAAGTGTTGCCCTTTTCTGGGCTTAAGGTCTTGCAAAGAAGTCTCTTAGGTGCCTATTGCACCAGAGCTGCAACTCTTGGCAATAGCCAAGACTTAGAGAGACTTTGTTTGCAAGCCCCCATAGTAACAGCCTTTAAGCGTTGGCAATAGGCAAGAAGTCTCTCCTAGGTGTCTATTGCACCAGAGCTACAACTCTTGGCAATAGCCAAGACTTGCAAAGATTTTGTGTGCATGCCCCTCATAGCAACAGTTTGAAAGTATTGGCAATAGCCAAGAAGTTTCTCCTAGGTGCTTATTCCACCAGAGTTGCAACTCTTGGCAATAGCCAAGACTTGCAGAGACTTTCTCTGCAAGTCCCCCATAGCAACAGGTCTGAAAGTCTTGGCAATAGCCAAGAAGTCTCTGCTTTGTGCTTATTGCAGCAGAGCTACAAGTCTTGGCATAGCCAAGACTTGCAGAGAATTTGTCTGCAAGTACCCCATTGCAACAGGTATGTAAGTTTTGGCAATAGGGAAGAAGTGTCTACAAGGACCCCATTGCATCAGAGCTGCAAGTCTTGGCTATAGCCCTCATTGCAATAGGGTTGAAAGTCTTGGCAATGGGCAATAACTTTGTACAAGCCTCCCATTGCACCAGAACTTAAACTATTGTCAATAAGCCAAGACTTTTCCAGAATTGATAGATTTTTTTTTTTAATGAAAGTGCATATTACAATTACTGTAATCAATCTAATGTCATGTGTTTTTTTATTATTATCAATAAAAACCATATCTGGTTTGGTTTATATAGAATTTTAACCAAAGTTAAGCATAATATAAATGAAATTATAAAGAAATTAATCAAACTGTTAGTAAAATTCAATAGCAATTTGAAGAAATCTTACAGTTAACCTTTGCTTGAACGGAGCAATCTCTGAAAGGAATGGAATTTTAGGGTTGCTGTGATCGCGTGAATAGTGAAAAGGAAGGGGATGAACTGTGCGTGTCTTTTTATTGGTTTGTAAGGGTATTTTGGTCCGAAAAAAATTTCATTAAACTAGTGAGGGTATTTTTCCTAAATATCTGTTAGTGAGGATAATTTGGCAAACAATTGCTTCCGGTAGCATATTTTTGCAATTCACCCGTATATAATAGGTACACACGATTCGGCTCTCACTAAACCTTTCTTTTCCTCTTTTTCACAACAGACCATTCACACCTTAAACTGTAAAAATGCTAAAAATACTCCCATCGTTGTATAAATTCTTATAAACATGTTGAGAACTTCATAGAGTGGATGAAAGACTCTTAGTAATTATGTAGCATGCACCTTGTATAAACTTGAAAACATAAACAAATCAATGTAATACTATAATTTCAGCAGATTCATCAGCAACCCCTACCCTTCCTACCCATCCCCCCCCCCCCCCCCCCCCACACACCACACTGAATTCCCGTCCATTGAAGCATGGTAAGCGGAGTACTACCACCCCTGCTCTGTCTTTTTCAGTGGTTATATTTTCCTGTGTAGAAAACATCAGAAGTATTTTACAAAATAGTGAAATAAGTGTAAGTTGGATTTAAAAAATATTTCTAATCGAAAAACATCTCTATCCATAAGTAAAAACACCAGCAAAAGTAGCGCCAAAAGTATTCCCTAAAAAAGTATTGTTCTAACTTTGACGATATTCAGAAATAATATTTTTCTTTAAATCCACTGACTTTTGAGTTAAAAGGGCTAATGTTCTCATTAGAAAGGTCATGAAGGTATCGTTTCCCAATCTATGGCGTTGTCGTTCCTATTCAAAAGATGGTAAGAGTATCGTTCTCGTCTAGATCGATATTTAGTTGGTACTAATATAGATGAAAAATATAAAGTAAATCCCACTTTACCCCTTAACCTTCGAGGGTTGGGAAAGAAGATTATGAGAAAAAAGGCCACCGCCAAGATCATTACATACAAAAGATTTAGTTGATACGTCAAATGTAGCAAATGGATTTTTATATTTATAACATCAAAGAAGATATTATGAGAAATACCTTAAGAGGCTACTTGATGGATTGATTACATATTGGTTGCAAATCAGATCAGGATAGTGTTGGAGATCATATCCACAATACAAGTTAATTTATTGGGAGAGTATTTCAAGAAAAAAGTGATATTATTTAACTCTATTTACATATGTATCGAAGAAATCAACGAGAACAAGAAATCTTAGAATTTGATTAAAAAAAATGAGAGTGGCAAATAAATATATGAATTTCTTCGATGAAGCACTAAAATATTTGCAAATCATGTGCATGGCATTATCTTGTTTTAAGCATTACATTGTACGAGTATTTGATTAAGTTTCTTTTTTATTCACGAATATGAAATAGTTACTATTTATTTTCAAGCATATTTCTTGAAAACGATTATACTTCCACTTGGTGGTCCTATAAGATCATGGGCCTTGGGTGGTGAAAAAATCGGAAAATTTTGATCACTAGCCATTTTTGGACGCGCTCAATGGGGACTATTCACCGTTTCAAAATTCATTGAAGAATAGCCAAAAATTCGCGCGCACACTTAAGCTCCATTAGCGTTGGAAAAACACCCCAGACTAGCCCCATAACAAAAAACTGGGGCTTTGAACAAAACTTGTTCAAAGCCCAAGTATTTTGTTATGGGACTTTATATATACAGCCGAGTCCCATAACAAAATGATGGGGCTTTGAACAAGTTTTGTTCACAGCCCCAGCATTTTGTTATGGGTTATGAGACTTTATATATAAAGCTTCAGTCCCATAATAATGCTGGGGCTTTGAACAAGTTTTGTTCACAGCCCCAGCATTTTGTTATGGGACTGAAGCTTTATACATAGTCCCATAACAAAATGCTGGGGCCTTGAACAAAACTTGTTCAAAGTCCCAGTATTTATACTGGGGTTAGTTTACTGAAGCTTCTCCAGTACAAATACTGGGGCCTTGAACAAGTTTTGTTCAAAGTCCCAGTATTTATACTCGGATTTGTCCGGAGGTGGCTATTTCTCAGCGAATTTGTTTTTGACGGCTACAAATCAATTAACGCGCGCCAAATAGGCCCCTACACTAAATTTTTACGAAAAAATCGGGCAAAGTGCACCAAAGGCCACTTTTGCCAGTGGTCTTTCGTTTGAGGCCACTTTTTTATTGATTTTACATGAGATGTCACTTTTTGGAACAAGAATTCTTTTGGGTTGAACCTTACACAAGTTCTGCCCAGAAGGATTGAAGTTCAACTTCAGCCCACAAGGGTTGAAGTTTACGCATCTATACCTAAAAGTTCAGCACTTACAAATTGAAGTTGAAACTTCATAATTTAGGCATGAAGTTCAACCCACAAGGTTTGAACTTCAGCCCACAAAGATTGAAGTTCCAAAAGTGGCTTTTCATGTAAGACCAATAAAAAAAGTAGCTTCAAACTAAATACCAGTAACAAAAGTGGCATGTGGGTAAAAATTTTACAAAAAAATCACAAATTTACTATTGGTGGCCTTCTAGGCGCCTAGCATTTAATTTTAAGCCGTAATGGAAGAACTTACGCTAAAATAACCTATCTTGCAATTCGGCTAAACTTTTCAAGGTGATCTGCCATGAGACTCATCACAACGTGCCTTCAAGTTACTGGCAGGAGGCTGTTTAAGCAAAACTTTTAAGGTGGTCAAATGTTAAATAATAGTACTAAAATGTCTTATTTGTGAAAAAATTCCAAAATACTATGATGCCGAACACATCAAAAAATTTCACCGCTTGCCTTCCATAAGAAGTGGTTTTGCAAAAGTGCCCGCGCTAAGAAATATTTTAGCAAAATATCCTTTCTCGCCCGGAGCCAAGACTTAAGGCAAAAATCTTGTGTAAGTCTTGGCAATTGCTAAAACTTCAAAGGAAAGTACTGTTTTGCCAATACTTCAAGTTATATGGCGAGAATATAGGGAAAAACTGGAAGGGGCAAGTTTTGGCAATTGCCAAGACTTATGACCAAGTGCGACAAGTGTTGCCTTTTGCCAACACTTTAACACTCTGTTTGGATGGTTGTTACCCATCGTTTCATAATGTATTGTATTGTATTGTATCATATGGTACTGTATCGTATTGTGTTGTACAATATTTGGATAGACTGTATTATTTACCGTGGTTTAATAATTAAAAATAAGGTAAAGGGTAAAATGAGAATATTAAATAATAAGTAAGGGTATGATGGGTAAGAAAAATAGGTAATGACGCAATCCCACCAAATCGGTTGTTACATAAAGTAACCGTTTTCATGGTTATATAACCATGTATTTAACGATGCCATACAATGTTAATTAGAGAAACAATCAAAACAAACGTCGTGCCCATGGTAACAATACAATATCATACCATTGGTTACAACCATACAAACAAGTTGTAAGAGTAAGTGTTGGCAAATAGAGAGGGGTCAAAGGCAAGTCCTGGCCTTTGTCAAGACTTACGACCAAGTGCGGCAAGTATTGCCTTATGAAGGGATAAGTGTTGAAAAGCAGAGAGATATAAAGGCAAGTCTTGCCCCCAACCTAAAAACTTGACAGGGGTGTTTCCGTTCGGAATTTTTTCATTAAACCTTAACGAGGGAATTTTTGCTAAACATCTGTTAGCGCGGGCAAAAAGGCAAACCATTGCTTATGGTGTCATATTTTTGCAAATTCTCCCGAACACATAGGGCTTTCCGGCTTTTTTTGCAGAAATAGGACACCATAAGAAATGGTTTGCCTTTTTGCCCGTGCTTAGCAAGGTTTTTCCAAAATGCCACGGTTAAGTTTAATGAAAAAATTTGAGCGGAAATATCCCTGTCAATCGCTTGGTACGGGGCCAACACTTTCCATTTGACCCCTCTCTATTTGCCAACACTTGCCCCTAAAGTGTTGGCAAAAGGCAACACTTGCCAGCACTTGGTCGTAAGTGTTGGCAAAGGGCAATACTTGCCAGCACTTGCCCTTTGCCAACACTTGGTCGTAAGTGTTGGAAAAAGAAAACACTTGTCCCCTTCCAATCTCTTCTTACATTCTCCCAATATAACTCGAAGTTTTGGCAAGACAACACTTGTCCTTGACCTTTTGCCTAAAAGCCAACACTTGTAAATTTGTGTCTTGAAGTTTTGGTCCCATGTCAACATAAGGGTATTTTACTAAACATTGTTAAACAGGGGGCAAACTTACAAAATCACTCCTTACGAATGACACCCAGTGAAATTCAAAGTCCGAATAATCTAGGGAGAATTTAAGAAATAGGTAAACAAAAAAAAAAAAAGAGTTTGTCTTGAAAAATTGAGCACTTTAAAGGTGCTTTTTAAAAATTTAGAAATTTTACATTTAATGAAGTTGAAAGTACAGAATTATCCTTACTAATAGAGTACTTTCCGTAATTATAAAAATGTCACGACACCTTTTTAAAGTTGTAATTACAATAATGGAACCGCACCTTTAATTACGGAAAGGGCATAGGGTATAAGATTTTACATTTGTATTCTTGTAAACGGCATAGGGCATAAGATTGATAATTGTCCCCAAATCACACAGTGCTTTTTCAAAATGTCTTCCCCTAATGTTACATGGTATAGTCAAAGCACCGAGATCTTCCATTTTCATGTGTATAACATTAGACATAATTGTACTACATTGGTGCGTGACCTAGACGGTTTCAAATTTTGAAAATCTCTTCTTAGTCACCAAATCTTTCACAAACTTTGCCACATCCAGCATTTTCCCTAAGGCATCAACGCAAAAGAGGCTGATAGAAGTTGAGGCAACTTTCTCCCACACCTTCTTTCCATGATTGGCTCTTCTCAATCTTTTATTTCTTTGTGTAAATGGTGGAGTAGACTTTAGAATAGTGGTTTTGGTAGGAATGGCTTCTTTGGGTGGTGGAGGTTCTTTGGTGGCCTTTTAGGAAGTAGTGGGTTTTGGTAGTGGAGTTTCTTCTTCTTCAAGAGGAGTCTCTTGTTCTTGGGAATTTTAGAACTCCACCTAAACTTGTAATTTCTCCTCACCTCCTACCTCATTAAGCAACATCTCACCTTCTTCTACAACCGCTTCAAGCCCAATTTCTATATCATCACCCACCATTTTAGGATCAACCCAAGTTTTTCTACTTCGAGTCATGATAGCCATTACTTGGTCTTTTACATCCCTCTTAGGATTCACTAATGTATCACTTAGTAATGCTCCTTGTGACCTTCGATTCACTTGATGAGATAATTGGATATATTAAGATTCAAGCAACTTAATTGAAGTCGAATCTGATTGCATGGTTTTCTTGATATCCGTTATCTCTTCCGAAAACATATTTTTCATCATTCCTTCCAACCTTGAATTCTTGGGATTATTTGCACTTTGTTGAGATTCATTTGAACCTCTTTGATTGTCATTTTGCTCTCTCCCTTGATTTGTTCCACTCCATCTATGGGTGTTACCCCATTGGTTTCCTTGTTGTTGAATGACCTCCATTGGCCTTGAGCTTGATAGCCTTGTTGATTATATAGAGGTCTTTGGCCTTGATAAGTATTGACATAATTGGTCTCCTCATCATGCTCTTGGTTACCTTGATTTGCATTCTGCCCTTCTTGACCTTGAGGTACAAACCCATAGGAACATAACCCGGTAGAGCATAACCCATATGATAGGGTTGATACGAATAATTGGGACCATGATGAATTTCTTTAGGAGGTATGTCAATAACATTCACTTGCTTTTTATGTTCTTGATTTTGCTTTAATTGGCTCTTTGCCAGCAACTTCGCCGTTGTCACTAGTTGAGTCGTTCTTTCCTCTTGAGATTCAATTTCTTTTGAGATTGCATCATTGTTAGGATCATAAGTGCCCGGCCTTCTCACTCTTGACTTCCATGCTTTGATTGCTTTGTGACCTTGTTGATGAGATCAGGTTCTTATTGGAAAGTACCTCCATTAAACCTCCTTGAGAGACATGGTGTATGGTAGTTTGATTGTTGTCATCAAGACCTTTATAAAAAGTCTCCAATAGAACTCTATCCGGAAAACCATGACCTGAACAAGTGTAAATGAGTTTTAAAAACCTTTCCCGAGCTGTATACAAGGGTTCACCCACAAGTTGTTGAAAGTAGTAGATATCATCCCTAAAATCCACAAACTTGCTTGGTGGAAAGTACTTATAAAGAAAGACTCTTACTAATTCATCCCAATTGTGAATGCTTCTCTTTGGCAAAGCATCCAACCAAGCCCCAGCCTTCCCTTTTGGAGATGCTTATTAAGAGTGAAAATCTCAAGAAATGTTTGGAGATGCTTGTTGGGATTTTCATCTTCTTCTCCTCTAAACAAACCTCGATTGTCAAGTGACTTCATAGCGGCCACGGGCAATTGAAAGTTAGCCCTCGCTCTAATGGGTGGAGGCACAATGGCTCCACAAAAATCATCATCATTCACTTGCTCCCTTCTTGTATTTCTCCTTGCTCTAGCACCTTGAGCTTGAGCATTCGGTTGTGCTCCATCTACTTGCTCCCCCGGTGGGTTAAGTATCTCTACATTATCTTAAATATCAACGTCCTCCACATTGTCATTAGGTGGTGGATCATCTCCTTGTTGATTTGCTACACCTCCCACATGGTTGGGTGGGTTTGCTATTCTTGGCGGCATTTTCGTTAAATACCTAAAAAGTCAAAGAAAACCAAAACCAAATGTAAAAAGTGCTCGAATTAAGCTAACTAACAACAAGAACTTAAACAAATTCAGCTAAATGGTCTACCCAAGTCTCCGTCAATGGCGCCAATTCATAATGGGTCCCAATTAAGGGAAGGGGTTACAAATACCTCAGTCGAAGTAGGAATCGAACACAACGACTTGCACGAGACTAATCTTAGCTGAGTTTGCTCGAGTTTGCTTGTTTTGGCAAGTTAATCCTAAAATTAAAGTGAAATTTAGCTATGACTAATGTGAAAGTAAATTAATGCTAGTTTTGACAATTAATAAAAGACTAAGATACTAATCTCCCCGTAGCCCTCTAATATAACGAGTTTAGTTATAAGCTTTTTCACACACTAGGTCACCCAATGGACCATGCTCGCATATACCCTACTCACCCCTTTTGGTGATAAGTCGAGACTAGCGACTCATGCCTTTCGGTACTAAGAGTTGATGTTTTGAGCGCTAGCAACTAATTTCAATTAAGGTATCCCTCTTTCGATATTCAGTCCGTTAACCCGGGGTAGACGCAATACACCTACCCCCAGTAACCCGTCACTACACTTCCCACTCCTAGAAGTAACCTTTCAGTGTAAATCTAATACTATTGGGCTCAGCTTGAGTTGTACAGCTCAAGTTGTTGTACTGGAATTTAAAGTAGTGAAATGGGGTATTCCTTAGTGTTTAGAAGTTTATTATACTATACCCATTTGATTATTGGACTAGAATTTCGTTAGCACCCTAGCGGATTAAGCTACGCATACTTGTGTAATGTATCAAGATTTGCAAGTAATGAATAATGCATTAATATAGAAAAATGGTAAGCATTCTTACAAAGTATGATGATGTTTTTCACAATCCAAAGATGCTTGACAAAGAGGGAATGATATTTTGTCATTATCTTGCCTCTCAAGTAAAGTGAAAATGTAAGATATGTTCAAAAACCTAAGTTTAGCTATATATATAGTGTTTGCTAAATTTAATTACAAAATTGCCATTTGTAAGTTGGGCGAGGGCCCTTTTGGCGAAGGGCTGAGTTCTGGAGCTGGATTAGGCAAAAGGACTATAGCCTCTTGGATATGGGCTGGCGCCTTTTTTTGGAGTTGTATTAGAGGGCGGCCGCCCTTCACATTGGGCGACCGCTTTTTCTTCTCTTCCACGAGAGGGCCAAGTGCAACCATGGAATGTAGTCGCCCTTTTCTTCTCAGCATCTTTCCTTGAATGGAGCTATGGGTGCCTGCATTTTGCATGGATAGTCGCCTCATCAACAAGTCTCCCAGTTCTTCAGCTTCTTCCAAAGGGATGGGGCCTTTTAAGCCGCCCACTTAGGCACTTAGCATGGCTTCCCATCCAGAAAAAAGGCGGTCGCCCCTAGCATAGGCGGCCGCCATTTCAATATTTCTACAGCTTCTTGAATCTTGATCACTATCTTGAGCATTCTTTCTCTTTTTGGTGTCTAACTCTTTCATTCAGCATTAACACCTGAAACCAAGTAAAATACGTCAATCTTTCTAAGGATTGGTCACTTTCGGGTTTAAAGATAAAATTTTAAACGAGTTAAGTACACAAAATACTCACCCATCACAGCACTAGCAATATGCAGTTGATATTCAAAAATATGCACCGAGAAAAAAAAATAGAAGCCGCATAGCAATGAAGAAGCTGAGATGTTGTAGTTAGAGGAAAAGAACGCAACGATAGTAGAGAAAAAATTGATCGACGGTAGAAAGGTGGAAGAAAGAAGCAGCAAAGAAAGTAGTAACGTAAGAGATCTGAACTAATGCCTGAAGAAGAAATAAGTTGTAACGGGGAAAAGTAGCAGCGACGAAGAAAATTCTTAAACAATCGAAACTCGAATAGGTGTGGAGCTTGAGCAAATCTTTTTATTCATCGCCGGAATTACTACTACCAATCGCCAGCTCTGTTGAAGTCGTAATTTTGTTAGGTCAAACAATTAAAATATGTTAGATGAAAGGGATGGGAAAGAAGACAGCTGCCAGAGTTGGAGATGAAGGCCGTTGCCGGTTGAGATGGAGGAGGTAGAGAGAGTGATATAGGTTTAGGTGGTAAAGAAATTAGCCTAAAATCTAAAAAAATTATAAATTCCAAATTGCTATCTTTTGTAAATATGTTGCCGTATTTTATAATTTTTGAAAAATTCTTTTTCAACTTTTCTTCATCAATTTTTCAATATATTATGTATTTTCCTCACAAAATGACACATTTTATGGTTTTGACGATATTAATAGTTTAGGAAGAAAACTGCAAATATTAGAAGGATAATTTGCATATGGGCAAATATAAATTTTTCATAAATTTCTAAGATAGTTTTCTCAAGAAATTTAGCAAATAACATGTGCTTCGTTCAATAATTTTTGTTTCAAAGAGAAAAGGAAATTATTAGCCTTGAACATTTAAAAGGAAATACTCTTGTTGCTCTTATTTGTTTTTGGCTTCAACCCTAGTTATTGGTAGGGAGGTACTTTTTAACTATTTAGCAAATGTCAAGCGCACCTATTGGGAAAAAACGTAACGACCGACAAATTATTTTAATTTCAAATAATTTAGAGTAAAATAGGATACATTTCAATTTGTAAAAATATATAAATTTTTTGAAATTTCCTAAATCTCATATTGATAACAAACTTCATTTTTTAGATCAATTCTTTATATTTTCAATTCCAAATTCATGATTTTGATAGCTTGTTGAAATACTTCATATTATTGTTCAACAACTAATCTTTTTTTTTTTTTTAATAATAGTACAAAATCATTAGGAAAGGGATTGAAAAAGTATATAGCCTAACTAACCAATCCCAACCCAGCCTCAAGGACATTGGGTGAGTTACAAAACTATGACATCGATGGAGTGATTTATTTTTTTCACCTTGCTTAACAGGTTTTATAAGAAATGATCCTGCATAGTTTAATGTATATTAATCGGATGGAAAAATCCCTATAAATTTAATGTAATGATGCGTGTTCTCTCTCCCTCTATGTTCTCCTTTGCATCAACATGACGTATGACAGCAGTAGATTCAACTGTTGGAGCTCCAAGTCTTGGCAGACAGCACTTACCATCTACCCATTCCCCTTACTCCAACTAAACTTCCTTGAAGTTAGGAAAAATAGGAAACGATTGTCCTTGATCCCTTCATCTCTATCTCCTAGCTAATTTTTCTTGAAGTCTAGACGGACAACACTTGCGTTCGACCCTCTCCCCCTCTCCCGTTTCCAACTAAATTATCTTGAAAAAGAGCCAACACTTGATCTTGACCCCTTCATCCACATCTCCCAGCTAAATTTTTCTTGAAGTCTTGGCAGGGCAACACTAGCCATCGACTCTTTCCCTCGTCTCCAACTAACTACCTTGAAATCTAGGAATATAGGCTATAGCTGCCCTCGACCCCTTCACCTCCACATCCCATCTAATTTTCCTTGAAGTTTTGATAGGGATAATGCTTGACCTTGACCCCTTTCTCTCTCTCTAACTAAATTTCATACAACCCCTGGTAGGTAGACGACACTTGCTAGAACGAAAGAGAAACATATGCAGACGAAAGAAAAGCATGTTACCCTAATAGGGAAGGAGACCTCAATGGGTTGGGAGGGATTAAGCAAAGTGATGTTAAGTTCTCCAAGGACAAAATCATCTTTTCTGTATTAAAAATGAGTTGGATGTTATTTACTTAAAATCATTGAAAATAGAGACAAACTCTGAAAATTGATCACTTTTAGGGACATCGGTTCAAATTTTTGAATGACATATGCGCTACCTTGGGTTTAATTTATGGGCTCTTTACATATATATCCGCTCATCAAGAAATAATTACTTTTAGGTGTCCATAACTTTTTGTATCAAAAAATTTAATACATATTAAATATATTTCTTAATATTAATATTTAATACTATGATATTTAACTCCCTTTATTAAAGGAAATAATCAATGGTAAAAAAAATAGATTACCATTAAATATGGTAGTTGCACGATTTTAGGCTTAATGATAGTCTTATCAACATAATAATATTTAAAATATTTAAAATATATTTAAAATATTAAAGATATATTTAATATTATTGATATTTCATATTTTAAATATATATATATATTTCATATTTTTAATATATATATTTAATATATTTAATATTTTAAATATTAAATATATATCAATAATATTTAAAATATTTAAATCAATAATATTTAAAATATTAAATATATTAAATATATATATTTTTAAAATATGAAATATCAATAATATTAAATATATCAATAATATTAATATATTAAATATATATTTAAAATATTAAATGTATATCAATAATATTTAAAATATTAAATACATATTTAAAATATATTTAAAAAGGGTAAAATATATATGGAAAGAAAGAAACAAGAAAAGGTGTACAGAAAAAGTAATTATTCTTGGTCAACGTTGATGGGGCATAAATTTCCCTTAATTTATTAGATTTAGTTTCAAATGTGCGAAAAAAACTTTGCCCAACTCTATCCAAGTAACGAGCTGGCCCAAATTAGCTTCACATAAAGAACTGATTTTACGGGTGAATTGCAAAATATGACACGGGAACCATTGGTTTGCATAATGCCCTTAGTAACACTGGTTCAGCATAAATGTCCTCCACTAGTTCAATGAAATATATTTCGAATGAAAAAATACCTAAGAACTAATAGAAAGACCCGCACTACCCCTCCCTTTCCTTTGCTCCATTCACACGATTTATAAACCCTAAATATCCAAAACTTTTATAGATTGCTCCTTTCAAACGAAGATTCAATTTAAGATTCCTTCAAATTCCTACTGAGTTTTACTAATGATTCATTAAAATCTATATAATTTCATTTAAGGTATGTTTAATTTTACTTTAAATTCTATACAACTACATACTACCTCCAAACAAGCTATGAGTTTTGTTCATAATGATCCAAAAAACTTGTCGTATAGGCAGCACTGGATATTAGATCGGCATTAAAATAGTAAAAATATGTAGGTTCATAAAAATTAATTAATATGTATTAATTCTAGAATTTATAAATAGAATTGCAAGTACAATCACATAGCAGATCGAATTTATGGTGTTACTGTAACGGCGATATGTTGTCTTATATTCATTAGGATTAACCTGTAGAAAATCTATGAGTTCTCTGCAAGTCTTGCCTATTGCTAAGACTTTAAGCCCTGTTGCAATGGGCAACTTGCAAAGATCTTGGTTGTTGCCAAGACTTTACGCTCTGGTGTAATTAACACCTTGCACAAACTTATTGGCTATTGCAAAGACTTTAAGTTCTATTGCAATGGGCAACTGGCAGAGAAGTGTCTGCAACTCTTGACTATTTCCATGACTTTAAGCTCTGGTGCAATAGGCATCTTGCACAGACTTCTTAGCTATTGCCAAGACTTTAAGCCCAGTTACGATGGACAACTTGCAGAAAAAGTCTTGGCTATTACCAAAAGTTTAAGCTCTAGTGCATTGGGCACCTTGCACAGACTTATTAGCTATTGCCAAGACTTTAAGCCCTGTTGCAATGGGCAACTTGCAGAGAAAGTCTTTGCAAGTCTTGCCTATTGCCAAGAGTTTAAGCTTATATACTTCTTGGCTATTGCCATGACTTTAAGCTCTGTTGCAATGGGAAACTTGCAAAGAAAGCCTCTGTAGGTCTTGGCCATGGACAACACTTTAAGCTCAAGTCTAACGGCAAGGGCAAGAGTTTACGAGTATTCCCTTCCCATATACCATTATCCTGCTTCTATCTAGGCAATCTATCCACGAAAATCTACATGTGGTTTGTATTCATTATCTGCAGGATATAAACTATGACAACACATTGTATCTACATCACTTATAATGGAAAATGGAACTCAAGAAACAAATAAATGAATCATGACATAAAGTTGATACTTGTGAAAGACGGTATTATCTACCAAGCATTTGAAAAAGAAATTTATAATGCTCTAAGCATCAAGGCAGATGAGAGTGAACCAATGATAAGGTTTGACACCAATCTGGAAACGTGCAAAGGCATGATTGTAACAAACAATATAGAACTTATCACTTGCATGTATCTACTGAAGAGTGATGAGAATTTCAAAATTTTTTGTTTATTTATCAATTTTAACATTTTAATATTACGATTAATTACTTGCCTTGAAGTCTTGGCATGGGCAATAATATTGAGTACTAAATTTCCTAAAAGTCCTGGCAAAACACTACTAGCACAACCCTCCACGAATTATTTAATTGAAAATTATTAAAGCATATTAGTCTTGAAATTAATTAACTAGTTTTTAAGTCTTGGCATGGCAGGACTTTTCCTATAATCCCTTCCCCCCACGGTAACTAAATGTCTTGAGGGCAACACTTTCACCTCATTCAATTCAAAATAAATCTCTTAAATAGCAAAAATATCAAATATTTAAATGTAGTTCTTTACATAAGCATAACAAACACGATACATGAGAAATATAAGTAATAAAAACACTACACAATGACTTTCTCTAACTTTTTTGTAATACTAAAAGTCTCATTCGTACTACTACAAGATAGATCATGTGGATCATCTTGCGACTCAGATAACAAACGTAAATTTGGAAAATCATCCCCCACTACACAGTTTTGCATCTACCTGCCACCTTCATCAGAAGATCTTGGCTGACTTAAAAACTCATGCACCGTATCTGAATATACATGCTCAGAAGATTCATTATCCATTACCTGCAAAATTCAAAAACAACAATAACAACACATAATAACAAAACAAAAGAAACAATAACGAAAAGAGCATATACAAGCATACTTCTTTGCCGCTTAGTACTTCAACATCTATTGTTTGGGAAAAGATATTAATCTCTCCATTTTCCAGTTTAGCAATAATCTGAGAAACAGTTTCAACAACTATCTCAGCACTTTCTCCTTGATTGTCTTGTACACCAACATCAACACCCGGTGCCTCCGATCCTGCAACTCCTACATAACTTTCATTCATTGCAACACTCCCAGCATCCCTTTTATGTACACCACCTTCAAAACATTTGGTAAATATAGCAACATGCTCAAAGACCAAGTCGATCTTGGAATCGAAAGACTAAACAAGAATAACATGGCTCAAAAACTAATATTCAAAGGACAAAATCATACAATTGATATTATTCACCAAATATCAAATATAATATTACCGTCACACGTGTCACCAAAGCAGATAAATCTTCATCTGAACGATTATTTAAAATATCAATAATCTACTGCATAAAAGTTACACCAAATGAAAAAAGCTAATTGGACTATAAGAAAAAATAGAAGCAATGCTTACTTACATCAATAACAAAATTCACTAAACCCAAAGGAAAAATTGTGGAAGTAAACACCTACATCACATGGAAACTGCAACTGAACAGACAGATGTTTCCTCTCTTCATCAGTAGCGACAAGCGCCTCCATCTTAAATGAATCAAGAACCTAATTTCATAACACGTAATATTAGATATATATATATATATATATATATATATATATATCTATAACAAATCAAAACAAACATAAAGACTAGGAAATTATAGAGAACATATGGAAGTACTTCTCAACAAGCAAAGCATCTGTAGAAATGTCCGAGGCTTAGCTTTTGCATATGCTCGAAATGCCGGGAACAGTTTCAACGCTCACACATTCAATGCAAAAGGAAAACCAACTAAACAATACCATTTTTTATTTTTCTGAGGCTCTGATTTAATTTTGTTGAAGACAATTTCTAAGAGAACCACTCAAACACTTGAAACCAAAGTACCCCAAGGGTAACTGTAACGAAGCTCATCACCATTGATCATTTTCATCAAGTGACTACTCACCTCACAATCCTCAGATCGACCAAATAAAAACTTTTAACAATGTAAACTTCAGCAAGCTTAACGACATCACCATCATTGTCCTAAAAAGGCTGCACACGACGCGATGGATCAATGCTAAGAAATCTCTTTACCTCAGACAATTTGATTGTGTGATGACTTAGGAAATAATGATTTAAAAAGATGATTTGACCGAGAAGATACAATACTTAAATTGTTTGGAAAAATACGTAAACCCGTAATCAAGTTAAACCTCTCAAAGTCAAATACACATTGATGCCCACGCACACTAAACGTAATCACCATATCATTAGCACAATAAATCTGTGAAAGTATCATGAAATGCACAACATTCTAAGTAAATTTACATAATCCAACTCCACAAATTTGCTAAAAAAATCCACCTTTCAACAGAATCAACTGACGTTTTGTCAAAAATTCACTAACCAAACTATTATACTTTACATCACCATCCGAACAACCTTTGGCATCAAACCAATTCCTCAAACTTAAAAAATTGATCTTTATCCTATGGGAACAAAATAAACTAATACTTATTCAAAAAAACAAAATTATAAAAATTGTATGGTAACAAAACAACAAGTAAAGACAAGAAAACATACATTACGACGTACCATAATGAACTCACAATTAATATACAGAAATAATTTTGTACCATCGCTAAAATACAAAGTTAACAGGATAAAAACAAAGAGAAATAACACACACTACTAAACAATAAACAAACTCATGCCCGATAGGCAATACTTTACTAAACAAACTCATGCCTGGTGAAAATAGCAAGCTACATAGGAAGTCTCTGCAACTCTTAGCAAATAGCCAAGACTTTAAGCTTTGGTAGAAAGGCAATTTGCAGAGAAAGTCTCAGCAAGTATTGGCAATAGCCAAGGCTTTAAGCTCTGGTGCAAGGAGCAATTTGTAGAGAAAGTCTCTACAAGTCTTAGCTATAGGCAAGACTTTAAGCTCTGGTGCAATAAGCAACTTGCAATTAAATTCTCTGCAACTAATGGAAATAGCCAACACTTAAGCTCTGTGCGATGAGAAACAAGAAGATCTAATGGCTATAGCCAAGACAAAACTTAAAATCACCTTAATCAAGCAAAACAAGCAAAAAAAAAGTTCACACGAATCTCAAATTTAATAAGATGATCATCAATCAAAATTAAAAAAAAAAAAAACTAACCAATACGTATATCAATAATAATTACCAAATCAAAAAAAATACAGATAAAGGATTAGGCGAAATAAAATTGCATTATAACACAAATTAAACAAAATATAAGAAAATAAATATAAAATAAACACACAAAAAGAGAGAAGAACATACCATAAATATGAAGAACATAAAGAAGAAATAAGGAAAGGAAGGAGAAAAGAAAGAAAGGGACGACTCAATGTGAACTAGGTTTAGGAAGGGACAAAATAGTCCTTTCAGGCACTAACTAATGACGTGGAGGGCAGTTAGTTAAAATATTTCAAACTGGGGGCATTTAGCCAAAATCGAGGCTTCTGCTTAGGCCTAAATATTGTCGTTTAGGTAAAACAATTGAATTTATTAGAGTCACAAGCAATACAATAAATATGCAGGAAAACTAAATAAATATAGAGAGAAAAGTATTAAGCAAGAAAGTAATAATCTTATTCCTTGAGAATAGTCGAATTCTGTGTGAATCGCTTGACGTACAATACAACGAGAAGAGGGGTATTTATAGTAGACATTTACCCAGTCCAAATTATGGTAAAATACAAAGAGTAATAAAGGTCACAGGCCTAAACTCAAGGCAGTGATATATACAAAACTCTAACTAGGAGATTGTGAACCCTAGGGCGGTGGAATGTATACCCTGTGTCATACGCCTGCGCCACCTGAACGGCCGTGGCATAAAGAGCGGCCGTGTATCCTCTGTACCCGGTGACTTATAGACTAAGTCTAATCTCACCAGCTGGACTCGTATCCCCATAATAGTAGGTGGCGTATTTTTGCCTACACAACTTTCGAAGGGCACCTAGTGAAATATTTTGGATTTTTACGGCTCTAATAGAAATACAAATGCTATAGAAGCCATCATCTGACTCACTAACTATAGTCGACTCACTTATACTACTATACTTGACAAGCTGAAGCGAACAAGAAAAGATATATGCTAACTGAAAGATTTTTTTGTTGCTCGTTAATCAATTTCTTCATATCCTCTTCCCCTCCATAATCTTCTTCACCTCTAACGAGCCTCCACTACCGCCTAGCGGCTATGAGAAGCCCCACAACCACATCCTTTTCCATGTTTTCGTCCTCTACAACACCTAAAAATATAAATTGATCCAAAAGATATTGTGATCAAAACTCAAAAAATTATTCACACTATTAATAGACGAAAGAGGACAAATAGAAACCAAAGTGTAATAAAGTAGCCAATATGGCAACTACTAACGCTTCTCCTCAAAGAACCTCAAAGGATTCTTGTAACTGTCACCACTTGATTTCTTGAGTCTTGATGACACCTAAAAGCTAGTACCTATAGGTAAGGCTGTCTAACGGTCCGTTTTGTGCCGGACCAGACCGGCGTCGGATCAGTCACCTGTCTAGACCGAACCAGCACAGGCTAGACCATTGTCGCGTTAACGGATAACGACCCGACCCCGACCTGTCACCCCCAAATCAAACCGACCAGACCAGATAAAAATGGACCGGAACAGGACCTGTCCGAACTGAAATCGGACCGGACTGAAAAAAAAATTGTTAGGCATATAGCCGTTGGCAACGGCTATTTTTACCAACAATCGTTGGCCAACAGCAAAAAATGGCTATTTCCCTACCCCCACCCCCTAGCGTCCCCATACCCCCCCCCCCCCTCGCCCACCCTATTTTTTCTATAAATACCACAATATTTCACCAATTTATTCACAATTTCTCTAATATTCTCTCTAATTCTCTCTTTATATTCAAGAAAGGCTATTTGTTACATTGTTCTAAATTGCTATTGCAAAAATGGTTTTAATTGCATTACAAAAAGTTGTCGGAGTGGAGTGGAAAATTATTCGGTCCGGTTCCGATCAAGTTTAAACTTTCACTTTTAACGCGACATCAAGTAAACTCGTTCTTATTTCTTAATATCTTTTTAATTTTTTACAATATTATTTGTAGCATATATTAGTATTTTTCTTAATTTATAATGTCTGGAGTGTGGAGAGCACTTACTGGGTGTATGGGTAGCGGCCGTAGATCACGTGATAAGCCGGGGGAGGGATGGTGCTAACTGAGGGGGAGATGATAGACGTGGTCGTGCTCTAGGTAAAATACCAATTGGTAGTACTAGTGCTCCTGCTCATCTAGATGATTTTATTCAAGAAGATGACTCGTTATTTTATCATGATATTGATGATTTTCATCAGCCACTAGATAATAAAATATTAGAGGCACAATATCAAGCTTTTGATAGCACTCAAGGAGTTAATTTAGATGATAAAACACCTACTAGCCAATATCATGGTCCACCTGAAGAAACTGAATCTGAATTGCCACCTATGCCTCCTACTAGAGAACCAGTAAGACGACCAGATAGATATAAAGTGTGGAAATTTATAAATAAACTGTTGAGGCTCAGACCTCTAAATATAATCTTTGTAAAAAGTTTGGGATTTTAAAACCGGAAAGCATCATGGTGGGACAGGAAAGTTGAGAACACACTTAGAAGGTCACCATAAGGAACAATGACCTTTGAGGTCGGGTGGCATTCATGTAGGGAATAGAATGGCTCTAGATCAAGGTACTGGAATTCGACAAAAATTTAACCCAGTGACCGGGGGGCTTCTTTGGTATGATAAGAAGAAAGATAGGGAACAAATAGCAAAAATAAATGCGGTAGAGTGTTTACCTTTTACATTTGCTTCTTGTACTGATTTTGTTCATTATTTTCAAACCATATATAATCCATCTTTTAAAGGTTTTTCATAAACTATGGTTAGAAGTGATACTATAAAATTAAAAAATAAATATAGACAATATTTATGATATATGTTTTATCACTTTGATACTAGAGTTTGTATTAATATTGATATGGGTCATGGTGTTAATGGGTATGAGTATTTCACACTTACTTGTCATTGGATAGATCCTAACTGGGTAAAAAAAAATTTAGCATATAGCGTTGTTGATGAACCACATACGGGAACATTTATTCAGAGAGAAGTAAATGATATTTGTAAGTCGTATTGTATTAGTAATAAAACTTTTAGTATCACAGTTGATAATGCTTCAAACAATAATTATGTTATTGGTCAGTTAAAATCAAAGTAGAACCCCCTTTTTGAAGAATTATTTCAAGTTAGATGTGCATGTCATATATATAGTTTAGTTGTACAAGATGACTTTAAGTTATTTGGTTCAATTATTAAGAAAGTCAAATGCACAATTAGTTATATTTTTTAATCTAAAAAAAAAAGGATAGATGGAGGAAATTTAAGCCAGAGTGTATAAAAGCAGGTTTGGATCCTAGAAAAGTTCCTAAGGAAGTTGCAACTAGGTGAAACACTGTATATGAGTCTTCGTCTGTTGCTTACGATTTATGAAAGGCTATAACTAACATGTTTAATTGTCATGTGGCTGTAGAGTATCACCTTAATGAAGGGGATCGTAACCTTGTTCTCCATCTTCTTACATTTTTAGAAAAAGAATTTCTTGCTACTAAAGAATTTTTCGGTCAATATTATCCTGCAATTTCTACCATGTTGTATTTTATAGCTGGAATAGCATAATTACCAAACGAATATAAAGTAGTACCTGGTTATGAAAATTTCGTTACTCAAATGATTGAAAAATTTAAAAAATATTTTTTCCTATTCCACCACTTTATTACGTTGCTTCTGTATTACATCCTTATTTTAAACTATTTAATACTGAAATGCTTATTAGAAAAATTTATCGATCATTGGAAATTACTATTGATGAAACACCAAGTGTAGAAGAAGCTTGTGCGCAAGTATTTCTAGATTGCCAGCGGATTTGTAAAAGATATAGGAGTGTTCCAACTTCAACCGGTTCAAGTTCAACGCAGGCGAGTAAAAGAGCTACAGCCTGGTTGGGAAGTTTTGCCAGCCTTAATGAAAGGCTTTCTAGCAGTCAATCGAGTAGTGGGGTGTTCAACGAGCTTGAAGTTTATTTACTTCATGCTCCAAAGGGAATTGAGGATTTTGGAAGTGATCAACTACTACAACTTTTGGAAGGATCAACAAGCACAATTTTCAGTTCTATCAAAAATGACGCGAGATATTTTAACAATTCAAGCATCATCAGTTGCTTCAGAAAGCGCTTTTAGCCAAGGAAGATTACAAATTGGAGATCATAGACATTCATGGAAGGAAGAAGCATAGGAGATAGCCGTATTATTCAGAGATTGGATTAGAGCGGAGCGATGAAATTTTAGATTGCCTGAAGAAAATGAAGAAGCAGATAGAGTATATTCAACTGAAATCTTACAGGTGGTGGAAGTGTAGATAATGAAACTTATCATGAAGAAGATCAATATTTGCCATCACTTCCTACTGAGTTGCCAGAAGATATTATTGAGAAAATGAGAAGTTTTTTTTAATTAATGTGTAGTTTTGCAATTTAATTTATCCATGTAATTTTCAAAAAAATAAAAAATTATTCAATAAAATGCGCTACACTTTGCTATTAAGTTGTCATTCTTTGTTATATTCTCTGAATTCTTTTACTTTTAGTTCAATTATCCTTTGTAATATTTTTTCATTAATATATAGTTTTGCAATTTAATTTTACTACGTTACTAAATACTAAATACTAACTTACTATGTACTTTGCAAAAAAGTATTAGGCCTTGCTATTAAGTTATAATTTTTTGTTATATTTTCTTTATTTATTTACCTTTAATTTCAAATTATCAATTACTTAAAAGCAAAGAAAAATTTTTTAAGAAAAATAGTTTAAAAATGCCGAACTGGGCTGGAACCGGACATGTTCGGACCATACTCAAGGGAAAAAAAAGGACATTTATACAGTGTAACCATAAAGCTTAAAGAAATCACCCAAGCTACCCATCTCAAACTTAGTACCTAATAAATCCATAATAATTACACACCAACTAAATTTTCACCCATCCATTAGAAAAATATAACACACTTTTTTTCTCCTCCCCTTCTCTTTCTTCTTTTACTAATTGCCGTACCCACATTTTACTTAACTTGGAGCGAGTCAAGACTCGAGTTTGACTGGGTAACTCGTTTGAATTAGAAATTGGAGTTGCCACCTAATATAAGTTTCTAAGGTGTATTAGGTCACCTAAATGTATATTGGGTCTTTTATTCAACATGTTTAATTCCAGAGATTCGAGGGTAAGAAGTTCAAGTGACTCGGGGAAGAAGGTGTTAGGTACTTCTTCAAGTCCCACAAAAAGTGGTTTCCGCCCGAGCAAATAATTTTGGGATGTCTAACAAGTCACAGATAAATATTGATCATGTTCACAAACTATATCACTAACTTGAAAGTCAAAATCATAATTATTCACACAACTGAGGTCCTTTATGCAAAACAGCATATATGGGCAGCAAGTGCATGGTATTGGGCCTTTAAAATTTGCGGGAACAGCCTAAGCCTTATGCCTAATTGATATGTGCCCTCATGTTCGCAAACATATATTAGTGTAGCTAATATCACAAGAGCTAATTCAATTCAGTTCACTTATGCAATTTTCAGTATTTAATATAATTGGCAGAAATAACAAGTTTTGAAAGAATAGGCAGTTTTGAAGAAAATATTTCAGATTTGTTTCAAACCAAGTAGGGGTTACGTTTTGAAAGCAAATGTTAGCATTTAGGGTCGGTGTGACTTAACATTAATTGTTGAGTCCTAATCCTAATGGCTATTTTTTTAGGGGTCGATTTAGCAAAAAATGTATATAAAGGGGATGTTTAAAAAAATGGGTCACGAAACACGTAAGGATGCACATAAAGGGGCTGTCACACATAACATTTACACATATAGGCATGCAAATACATGATAATACGTGTTAGACTTTAGAAAAATACATATACACTTGTATAGTTGACCCCTTTAACTTATACACCCCTATACATATTATACACTCCTCTAAATGTCTATACAACATAAATATTCCAAGTTAAAAACTGGGGCAATTTAATTTGCAGAAATAGTCACAGATCAGACGAAGTTCGCACATTTTTCCCCTATCATTAAGATTTCAAAATAGCGCAGAATAACATATTTCACGCGTTGTAATTTGAATTTTAAAACTTGTATACACCAATTATATTGTCCAGATCCCAAATAAACTCAGAATCTCACTATTTTAGATCGAAACAATGTTCTACTTTTCTCACTTAGCAACTATCAGGTAACTTTTAACTGTCATAGGTCATAGCTTGAAAGAAGCATGATGCAGCACATAAAAGGAGATTAGGAGAGGCCCCTGAATAGCCAAACAAATAGTTAAAAACTGTGTGACCTGTTTCAATTAGATACAGACAAAGGAATCCTAACAAATATACACCAATAGGGGAAACTAAAAAAATGCGAAGAATAAAGGACAGTGTATAGTATGCATTCCCAGGCAAGGCTTGTATAAGCCTGAGTTTCGAATAGGCATCGAGAACCATTGCCAGGTTCTTTTACAATAGCCCAACTACCTGTGCATTAAATCTTGGTATAGCCTTGAGTCTATCCATACAAGTACTGCAGAGAAAGGTTAGTCAAAAGGGGACCCCAACAGATACAGATAAAAGCACGGAAAAACACATAGATAAATTTAAGTACAGATACAGATAAAAGCATGGAAAAACACATAGATAAATTTAAGTACAGGCATTCAGACATAAAGGCAGGTGAGAGTAATAGCCATAGTTGATACCTTATCAAGAATAATAGCAAACCGGGAGTAGTATAGAAACAATGCAGTGTATTCTTTTGATCAGTGTCCAGTGAGCAAAAGAACAAGAGTACGCCGCTGGTATTCTTTGTTCTTAATTTTTCAGAGGAGTGTATAAGGAGTGAAAGTGTGTATTCTATGATTGAACTGTGTCCTAATGTAGAGAATAAGCCAACTTATATAGGTAAAAGCGCAAGGGGTTTAACACAAACGGGCAGGGAGTAAATAAGGCAAGGAATAGTCTTCCAGAATCACAAGGGACTCCATTAGGTATCCTTTCAAAAAATAGATCAATCAGAATCCTTAAGTTTAGGTAGTCAGGATTTTAAAACAAGTATGATTCTCTCCCTTAGACAATAACACAGTCCCAATTCAAGAATCAGTTTACAAGAATTTTCTAGACTAATTTAGGTTCAAAATACTTTTATTACTCTAACAAATCCCAATCAAAAAATCTAATGGATACTCTGATCATCACTTAAAGAAAATTTCCTTTCAAATGCAAATCACATGTCTCAATTAGCATAAATCAGATTCCCTTTAATCTTGTATAACAAAATTTCATTCAAATTTCAAACTAAGACAATTATATCTTCACGTAGACTGTATTCTAGTCGACTAGACATACATAGAGTTCTCATACGACTATAGACAAGTTTCAGGGACTTGGAACATAAAAACAATAACATAAACTGCATGCTTGTGAGGACTCAAAATTCATAACAAAGGTCTAAGGGGTCAGCAGTATTCAATCCAAGTAGTGTATCCTCGTAGGCTAAAGCGCAACCAAATAGTTTCTTACCCTAACTCTCCAATAAAAGTACTAATCGGTCAATCAATTAAGCATACAAATATCTAACTAATTAGTCCAACTAGTAAGATTAATCAGATTATCACATAATGATTCAGGAATTAAATAAAAAAGGGATTACCCGTTTAGGTTTGGATCAACTTGGACCCATTTAGATTATGCATGCGCGAAGGTTTTCTTCTTCGTATGGTAGTAATACCCACACTTTCGTAAAGGCATTGTCAGAGCTCTTTTTCCGGTGATAGAGACGAAATATAGGCGAGGGTTGATCCTTGAACTTTTGTCAAAAGGGAGAAATAATATAGGGGTTTTGTAGCGGACAACAAGAGGAGTAAGAAAATATAGGTCTCATGGCCTTTGGTGGCCAGAGGTGGCCGGAATCGACCATAGACAACGTAGTCGCTAGGGTTTTTGGACGAGAGAAAGAGAGGAGAGGCGGCTGAGTGTGTGGGGGAAGTGAGGGGGATTTAAGGTTTCAGGGGTCATTTGTCTAATTAAAAAAGGAAAGCCTGATCCTAGCCGTTGGATTAAACTCGTGGACGGCTAGTATTTGGCCATGTAGCTGTGAGGTGGTGCTGAGGTGGATAAATAGTGGGGTTATGTGTATGTATGTGTATATATTGTATAAAATAGTATAAAATACGTATAAATATGTGTAAAATATATATTAATATGTAGAAAATTACAAAATTAATTTAAAAATGCCATAATGACTTGGAAAAATGTAAAAAAATATTATTATGAATTTTAAAAATAATTTTGAACAATTTTGTGAAAATAATAAAATTGCAATAGTTCATAACTGAATGAGCAAATTTTATAAATGGTTGTAGCTTGTACCAGTGTCTTTAAAAATAGCTTAATTGACGTGCATGTACAAAGTAATGATTATGAATAGGGGCGAGTGAGGGTAATTGTATGGGTATCAATGTAGTTTCGTCTGAAGAATGGCTATTGAAAGAGGAGGGACAAAATTAGGTGTCAACAGCTACCCCTCTTTGCTCGGGGATGATGGAAGAGTCTTCGGGCAAAGACGTTGACAGAATGGCTAATTTTGTCACGACTATTAAGGAGTGTTTATGGATTATCAGAATTTACGAGGTGCTAGATTGTAATGTTTTGCATTACCGGATTGTATATCCTGCAGTAAAAGTGAGTTTTGCGAAGAACAATGTATATGTAAATGTAAGAAAATGGACTTTCCTGTTTGCTGGATCATCTTGCCAGGGTTTCTCATCATAAGCATGTGTTTTCATCATGTTGGGATGTATACCTCTTTATTATGCCAAATTATCCACCACACACTATGTCGTTCTTTTAGTTGGGTTGTCTACCCTTTGTCATGTCTATCCTTTCACCGGGTTGTCTACCCTTCAGGCTTTCATTCTCTTACTATGCCAAACTCTGCATCGGGATGTCTACCCTTTGCCATGCCAAACTTCACATCGAGCTGTCTACCCTCTATCAATGCCAAACTTCACATCGGGCTATCTACCCTTTGTCATGCCAAACTTCACATCGGGCTGTCTATCCTTTGTCAATACTAAACTTATCATAGGGCTGTCTACCCTCTGTTAATTCCAAACTTCACATCGGGCTGTCTACCCTTTGTCATGCAAAACTTCACATCGGGCTGTCTACCCTCTGTCAATGCCAAACTTCTCACAGAGCTGTCTATCCTTTGTCATGCTAAACTTCATATCGGGCAGTCTACCCTTTGTTAATGCCAAAATTCACATCGCGTTGTCTACCCTTTGTCATGCCAAACTTCATATCGGGCTGTCTATCCTCTGTCACTTCCAAACTTTTCACAGGGCTATCTACCCTCTGTTAATGCCAAACATCACATCAGGCTGTCTACCCTTTTTCATGCCAAACTTCATATCGGGCTGTCTACCCTCTGTCAATGCAAAACTTCTAACAAGGCTGTCTATCCTTTGTCATGTCAAACTTCACATCGGACTGTCTACCCTCTGCTAATGTCAAACTTCACATTGGGTTGTCTACCCTTTGTCATGCCAAACTTCATATCGGGCTGTCTACCCTCTGTCAATGCCAAACTTCTCACAGGCTCTCTACCCTCAGGGCTGTCTACCCTTTGTCATGCCAAACTTCACATCGGGCTGTCTACCCTCTGTCAATACCAAAACTTTTACAAAACTGTCTACCCTCAGGTCTATCTACCTTTTGTCATGCCAAACATCACATCGAGTTGTCTACCATCTGTCAATGCCAAACATTCCACAGGGTTGTCTACCCTTTGTCATGCCAAACTTCACATAGGGCTGTCTACCCTCTGTCTATGCAAAATTTTCCACAGGGCTGTCTACCCTTTGTCATGTCAAATTTCACATCGAACTGTCTACCCTCAGTCAATGCCAAGCTTTCCACATGGCTGTCTACCCTCAGGGCTGTGTACCCTTCATAATGCCAAACTTCACATCAGACTGTCTACCCTCTGTCAATGCCAAATTTCTCACAGGGCTATCTACCCTCAGGGATGTCTACCCTTTGCCATGCCAATCCTCACATCAGGCTGTCTACCATCTGTCATGCCAATCCTTTTACCGGGCTGTCTGCCCTCCAGGCTTTCTATTTTCAGGGCTGTCTACCCTGCAAAATGAAAACATAGTGAAAGGAAGCTAAATACCTTTTTGTCAGGAGATATTTTCTTTTCTTGTTGGGCTATGTACTCTTGTTCATGCATTCTATGAAAGATTTGTAAGTTGGGGGGGGGGGGGGTTTAGTTTGTGCATTCTTGGCTTGCTTTAGCCTACTTCTTTCGGATGCCGGGACCTCGGTCGAGCTGATAGGGATATATATAAAGAAATAAATAATGTAAAACGTTTTGAAAAAGATTTTGTAAGAGGAAAGTATTTTATTCCATTGAATCGTGAACTCTATTGTGTAAGAACATGGTCATTGTTCCTCAGGTTATTCCAAGTTTCTCCATTAAATGAATTTTGAGGGCGACCTTAAAATTCATCCCTAGTTTCTTTATTTTGAAATTTTTGAGGGGGTCTCAAAAATTTCTGCCCTGGTGTCAATTCTTATCTGTCCTTTCGGAATTTCCCTCAAAAATTCTTCCTAGTGTCTGCTTCATGGGAAAAATGAATTTTTGTATTTATGCGACCGAACCTTGGGCAGGTTGCCTACGTATCCCACTTGGGGAATCAGGTCGTAGCGTAGTTCTAGATTACATGATCTATTGCAGAATAGTAAAACCATTAACTAATGCGAGCTCTTAAACATAGTATCTTTTGACAGCATCTGCGTTGATTGGTTTCGGCCAAACTTTTCCGTCCATCTCTGCCAGTATTGGTGCTCCTCCAGTTAGAACTCGGTGGACCATGTATGACCCTTACCAATTTGGTGCAAACTTGCCTCTTGCCTCTTCTTAATTAGGAAATATCTTTTTCAGCACTAATTGCCCAGGTTCGAAAGACCTTTCTCAAACTTTTCTTGTTGAATGCTTTAGTCATCCTCCTCTGATATAATTGCCCATGAAATATTGCATACATTCTCTTGCCATCGATGAGTGATAGCTGCTCCATCCTCTCTCTGACCCATTCAGCGTCTTTCAATTGTGCCTCTTGAATGATCCTTAGAGATGGTATCTCGACCTCTGCTGGTATCACTGCTTCTGTGCCATACACTAACAGGTAAGGAGTGGCTCCTGTTGATGTTCTCAGTGTGGTGCGGTACCCTAACAATGCATAGGGTAAGTTCTCATGCCATTGTTTTGAATTGTCTGTCCTCTTGCGCACTATTTTCTTGATGTTCTTGTTAGCTGGCTCAACTGCTCCATCCATTTGAGGTCTACATACAGTGGAATTACGGTGCTTGATATTGAAGTCTTCACAAGTTGTTTTCATCAAGTCACTATTGAGGTTAGACCCATTGTCAGAGATGATTGATTCGGGGATGCCAAATCTACATATCACCTTGTCACGAACGAAATTTGCTACCACTTTCTTTGTCACTGACTTATATGATGCAGCTTCCACCTATTTAGTAAAGTAATCAATAGCCACCAATATGAAACGGTGTCCATTCGAAGCGGCGGCTTCGATAGGTCCTATGACATCCATTCCCTAGGTGGAAAAGGGCCAAGGTGATCCTATAACATTCAACTCGTTGGGAGGTACTCGAATCACGTCTCCATGGACTTGGCATTGATGGCATCTGTTTGCGTGTTTTATGCAATCATGCTGCATTGTCATCTAGAAATATCCAGCCCTTAAGATCTTCTTTGCAAGCACAAAACCATTCATGTGTTGGCCGCACCTCCCAGAAGATATTTCTTTTAACAATCTTGCAGCTTCTTTAGCATCTACGCATCTCAGCAAACCTAGATCATGCGTCCTTTTGTATAAGACTTCATTGTTCAAAAAGAAACCATTTACCAGTCTCCTTAGTGTCTTATTTTGAAAGTTTGTTGAGTCTTTTGGGTAAGCGCTATCTTTGAGAAATCTCTTAATGTCATAGAACCAAGGTTGTCCATCAAACTCTTCTTCCACATGATAACAATATGTTGGTTGCTTCCTTATTGCCACGGGTATTAAGTCAATGTACTTCTTGTCAGGATGTTTGATCTTGGAAGATATGGTGGCCAAAGCGTCTGCGAACTCATTTTGTAGCCTTGGCATATGCCAGAACTCTATCTTGGTGAATCCTTA
Source organism: Petunia x hybrida (assembly GCA_037355625.1). Classification (NCBI taxonomy): domain Eukaryota; kingdom Viridiplantae; phylum Streptophyta; class Magnoliopsida; order Solanales; family Solanaceae; genus Petunia; species Petunia x hybrida. Next base: position 645,236 of record JBBBVM010000472.1, read on the forward strand.
TTTCAGCTCCTTTATGCACTCAAGGTACGGCAGTATTTTGGAATTCTTTACTATCCATTCTCCTCGGACTTGGTGAATCAACAAGTCAGAGTCCCCAATTGCCAACAGCTATTCTAAGACCCAGGATGCAAGCTTCATATTCTGCCATGTTGTTGGTACAAGGAAACCTCAGTTTAACTGTGATAGGATAATGTTGCCCAGTCTCAAAAACCAATACTGCTCCAATGCCGACTACTTTGAAATTCACCACTCCATCAAAGAACAATCTCCAATCGTTGTATTCCTCTGTGATGTCTTCCCCTGCGAACATGGCTTCTTCGTTAGGGAAATAAGTGTGCTGAGGTTCATAATCATCATACACAGGATTCTCGGCCATATGATCTACTAAGGCTTGAGCTTTCACCGCTTTCTGTGTGACAAAAGAGATCTTGAACTCACTGAGTAGTATTTTCCATTTGGCCAACTTCCCAGCAGGCATCATGATGCGATCCGGATGAGTACTCGAAGCTATGGAGGATTCACGCTCGATATCCGGAGCATGGAATGCTTCAAAAGGGCTTGTAATCCAAGAATCAAGCCAAGGGACTGGCCAAACAAGCAACTGAGAACTCACTGGAATATGTGTCTACGCGATCGCGAAGGAACAGGCGCGACCGCGCAGAAGAAATCCACTCCACTGTGCGATCGCACGACACCGCACGCGATCGCGAAGAAGCTTCAGCTCAAAAGGCGCGATCGCGAGACACACCATGCGATCGCGATGAAAGACGTCTGGACAGCTTGGTAGAATCAGCAATTAAGGGCTTTTTAGTTCATTCCTTCATGGTGTTTAGTCCCTACTATAAATAGGCTAATGGAGGGGTTTATTCATTAGTTAGACTTTGATGATGAATATGATTGTGAGTGAACAATGGCTAAGCATGTTGCTTGAGCACTTTATTCCCTTGGTTTGCAATTGAATGTTGATTCAATTGAGGACTAAATTGTATAGGTCCTTTTTTGTTGTTGTCTAAAGGGGTGATTATGCCACTTTTCCCTAATCCACTCCCTTAATTCCAAATCAATTCAAATTGGATCTTGCTTTTATCATTTTTATTTTCTTGTTATTTTCCTAATCCTAGTTTGGTATCAGAGCTGGATTAGTGTTTGTTCTTACAATCACTAACCCAAATTTGTTTATTAAATCTGAAAATTACAAAAAAATCAAAAATCCAAAAAAATTTAGTCATAGGTTTAGGTTTCCTTTGGATGAAATCTTTTTTTACCAATTATTGCTTGGTGATTCTAGAAGCTGATTCTTGAAGGAATTGAACAACAAACAACATTCAGGGTGTTAATTTGAAGAATCAAAATCTAGGATTCTTCAACAAAGATTTGGGATTTATGTATTTTGGGTTTCTTGAAGAATTGATCATTGGGGTTTGTTCACGGACATATAAGGAGCTTATATCTCAAATTTAGAGCAAAAACAAGTTGATTTGTGAAGATTCAAGTGAAGAAAATTTCCAAAAATTCGGCCTTCAAGTTCTGCATCAGACCCAGAATTTGCTCTTCGCGATCGCGCGAGAAGTGTCGCGATTGCGTAGGCTGATTAAATATTTTTGTTCACGATCGCGAAGCGACAATGCAGAGTTATTTTTTTCTCTTTGCAATCATGCGCCATCTGGCATGATAGCACTGAACAAGAATTATTCCTCTTCGCGATAGCTCTCGACATCACACGATACTGCTGAACAAAAAATCAATCACTTTACAGATTGCTCGGAATAGCCCCTAAAAAGTTTCATATCACCCAAGCCCCTTTCATATCATCAAATACAATAAGTTTCTAGATCACACACAAAATTTCATCCAATTTAAATTTCATTTCGTGCCAATTCAATTTGAGCCTTTCTTTCTTCATTTCCTTGACTATTTCTAATTCCGTCTGATTAGCTTTCATTGTCCGTTCTTTGCTACAACAATTCCTTTCCGTCCCGAATTGGATTGAGTTCGATTGTCAAATCGAAATTGAGTGCGAACGAAAAGCAACTTGACTTTGCCAACAAGAGGTAAAAGCCAAGAGTGGTGAGAGCATTAGAGTGTGGTCACAAAAGCCATTGACCTTGAGTGTATACATGAGTGGAAATAAAATTGAGTGATCATATATCGAGTGATACACGCAAGGGAGTGAATTTGTGAGGTCCTTTTGATATTATTGTTGCAAACATGTCTTCGGATGATGATTGTGGAGGTTATGACTCCTATGGAGATGATGGGGATTGCTACGATGATTGTGGTAACTATGGTTCCTTTGATGATGTGGGAGTTACTATGATGATTCGGGGAACTATGGCTCTTATGAAGATGAAGCGAGTCACTATGGTGATCATGAAGCTCAAGGAGACTATGAGGCTTATGAGGATGAATGTGGCGATGAAAACTCCTATACTTCTAGTCTTGGAGATGATGATAGTGACGCTTCAAGGTATAATGTTTCTTCTTACTCTTTTTGTGATGAACATGAAAATTTAGATAGTGACATAGAGAGAATTGATGATGAAGCTTATTATAGAGATTGTTCATTTGCATCCACTCTTTGTGTTCCTAAAAATAAATAAGAGAGTAGCAGTGGTCTTACTATTGGTTTGAGAAGAAGATGTAATTACTCCATGAGAAAAACAGAGTCTACATATTCTAATTGTGCTAGAAGGTTTAATATCTCTAATTCTTATGTGAAAGGCAACTTGAGGCCTAGGGTAAGAAATGGTGGTACATGTACTATAAGTGATTTGTCTTGGACTAACAATGCTTTGAGAACTATGTTTAAACGGAATCATTTTGTAGACAACCATGAGTGTGATGAAGTTTGTGTGGAGCAATTTTTGGAAGAAAGAAAGAACTTCTTCCACGCAATTTATAAGGTTGGAGGGCTTACTTGTGCTATGATCATTGATTATAAGAGTCATACTAATGTTGCAAGTATTTCTTTGGTTGAGCAATTAAATTTGGAAACTTGTAGTCATCCCTTACCCTATAGATGGCCTTGGTTGGATGGAGATGGGTTTGTGGTCATTACACAACAAATGCAGGTAAAGTTCAAAATTGGTGATTATCATGATGAAGTACTATGTGATGTGATGCCCATAAAAGGTTGTCACTTATTGTTGGAAAAACCATGGAAGCTTGCTAGAAAATGCCAAGTATAGTGAGAAGTTTGGAAAGCATGCTCTTACTTTACGAGACCAAAAGTTTATTCTAGGCGCCACCCCTCCAATGAAAGTCAAAGAATTTTATTTGGGAATGCTAGAAATGGCAAGAAAGACAAAGGAAAAAGGGGTGAGGCAAAGGTTGGATGAAGGTTCTCAAGGAGAAAAATTGAAAGATGAGGACAAGAGTACCCCTACTCCTTCCAAAAGGATTCTTGGCACATGTCCTAATCCAAATGAACTTGAGAGAGAAAAGATTGAGAGGAGTAAGGGAGTGACAAGTGACAACTCAAGAGAGGAAAAAATGAGAGCTTGAAATGAGTGAAGTGCGTGAGTTGTCACAAGAAAAGAGAGAAGAGCTTGAAAAAAAATGAGAGAAAAGAAAGAGGGAAAACAAAGAGTGAGGGTGAGGATTTTCCTTATTCTAACAATTCTAACCTTTCTTGTTTCTCTAGTTGTTTTGTGTCTCTTGAAGGTACTCTTGAAGAAGCTAAAATTTGCAATCCTTCTTTGGAAGTAGTTCCATGCTTGGAAGAAAAGGTAGAGACCAATGTGAAGTCTCCAAATGAACAAGTGAGCTTACTTTTGAAAAGCCAAGGTAAAGAAGAATCTTTAGATGTACTACAAGGTAACAAAGTTAATCCTAACTCTTGTATTCCTTTGGGTGAGTTTGATCGAGACTTGAGTATGGTTGATAGCTTTACTTTTTGTGGAATTAATGATTCTTTATCTTGCATTGATGATAGTGGTTGTGAGCATACACTAGTTGAGCACACTTGTGAAAAGAAAATTGATGTATTTTGTGTGTGTGAATTGTCCCACACTAGTGATATGCAAATGGATAAGCTTGAACATAATGAATTGAGTTTTGACAATCCACCTTTGTTTGAATAATGTGCCAATGAGTTGCTTGATCTTGATGTGATAGCACTCTTGATTGTTGTGGTAGTTTGTGTCAAGGTTTTTAAATATTTGAAAATCCATTGTTTGCTGAAAATGAGCAAGATGAAGTGTTGGAAAGTGATTTTAGTTTTACCAATCCATTATTTGCTCAAGATGATTCTTATGACTTGCGTGAGAGTAATAATTGTGTGGGTGTTAGCAAGCTAACTCCCAAGATATTTGTTGAAAGCTTGTCCAATGTTTGGAATCATCCAAAGGTGAATATTGCTCCTTAAAGGAGGGAGGCACTAGTGATTGTAGTGGTAAAGTAATAGATGCTAGTTTTAGTGTCAATTTCTTTACTTTCTCTATTCCTAGTCTTGACCATACATTTAAAGTGGATCTTGCTAGAGCCTCCAATGTTAAGAGTGATAAATTGTCAATGGATGTTTGGCTTGAGTTGAATGAGTCAAAAAATTAATATTGTTTTGTAATGAGCTTGCTTATTGTTACTTTTATAGCGAAGTTTTTTTTTGCTGGAATTGAAAAAATATTCTTTATGGTTGATTTTGATACTTGGCTATATCATAAGAGTGTACACTTTGAGCATGAGTATGTGAGTCTTGTTCCACTCTCTTTATTGTGTAGTGCTTGGAAAATTATTGAGTTGGTACTCATTCGCATCATGGTTTTGCAAGGTACAAATTCGAGGAAAAATTCCTTTAAAGAAAGAGGGAATGGTGCGATCCGGATGAGTACTCGAAGCCACGGAGGATTCACGTTCGACATCCGGAGCTTGGAATGCTTCAAAAGGGCTTGGAAGCCAAGAATCAAGCCAAGGAACTGGCCCAACAAGAAAATGAGAACTCACTGGATTCTGTGTCTACGCGATCACGAAGCAACAGGCGTGACCGCGTAGAAAAAATCCACTGCACTATCGTGTGACACCACACGCGATCGTGAAGGAGCTTCAGCTCACAAAGCGCGATCGCGAGACACACCGCGCGATCGCGATGAAGGATGTCTGGGCAGCTTGGTAGAATCAGCTATTAAGGGCTTTTTAGTTCATTCCTTCATTGTATTTAGTCCCTACTATAAATAGGCTAATGGAGGGGTTTATTCATTAGTTAGACTTTGATGATGAATATGATTGTAAGTGAACAATGGCTAAGCATGTTGCTTGAGCACTTTATTCCCTTGGTTTGCAATTAAATGTTGATTCAATTGAGGACTAAATAGTATAGGTTGTTTTTAGTTGTTGTCTTAAGGGGGTGATTATGCCACTTTTTCCTAATCCACTTCCTTAATTTCAAATCAATTCAAATTGGATCTTGCTTTTATCATTTTAATTTTCTTGTTATTTTCCTAATCATAGTTAGGATCATATCACATCGGCTTTTGGACGATGTACTTGAGAGGATCCATACTTGATATCATCAAGGTTGCATATCATGTTAGGTAGTGTCTCAGCTTTTGCGCTACCCAAGGAAGTGCACAGTAAGTGCGCTCTAGCAGTGTGTACTTGGCTTCGTAGGGAGTGAACTTCTTACTCAGATAGTATATTGCTTGTTCCTTTCTCCCAGTTGAGTGATGTTGTCACAATACACATCCAAATGCTGAATCTACCACAGATAAGTACAAGATCAAAGGTCGCCCAGGTTCGGGTGGAACCAGCACGGGCGGGCAAGACCGATACTTCTTTGTCAGGTCAAATACTTTTTGGCAGTCCTCTGTCCATTTGATCGCTGCATCTTTCTTCAATAACTTGATAATTGGTTCACAGATGACCGTGGATTGGGCTATGAATCGACTGATGTAATTGAGTCGTCCCAAGAAACTCATAACCTCTTTCTTACTCTTCGATGGTGGCAATTCTTTGATGGCTTTGATCTTGGCGGGGTCTAACTCGATGCTTTTTCTGCTAACAATGAAACCTAAACGCTTCCCCGCTGAAACACTGAAAGCACCTTTCTCTGGATTCAGCTTCAGATTATATCCACGCAAGCGATCGAAAAACATACGCGAGTTATCCAAATGATCTAAACTTTTCTTTGATTTGATGATCACGTCATCCACATATACTTCAATTTCTTTGTGCATCAAGTCATGGAACATGGTTGTCATTGCCCTCATGTAAGTTGCCCCAACATTCTTCAAACCAAATAGCATAACCTTGTAGCAGTAGGTCCCCCAAGATGTAGTGAAAGTTGTCTTCTCGGCATCCTGTTCATCCATAAGTACTTGATGGTAACCAACAAAATAATCCATGAAAGACTGCAATTCATGCTTCGCACAATTGTCAATCAGGATGTGTATATTTGGCAAAGGAAATCATCTTTTGAGTTTGCTCTATTTAGATCTCTGTAATCTACACAAACTCTAAGCTTTCCATCTTTCTTTGGCACTGGGACAATGTTCGCTAACCAGGTTGGGTATTTGACCATTTTCAAAATCCCCGCATTAAGCTGTTCGGTCACTTCCTCTCCAATCTTCACCAAGGTAGATAACTTAAAGGTTCGGGCTTTTTGCTTGACTGGCGGAAAGCCTAGATTGATGGGCAATTTATGAGCCACCACATCCATGCTTATGCCGGTCAAGTCATCATATGACCATGCAAACACATCCTTATATTCTTTAAGTAATTCAGTATACTGTTTTCTATCTTCTGTAGTGAGATGTACACTGATTCATTTTTCTTTTACTGATTTATGATCTTCCATATTTATTACCTTAGTCTCTTCTAGATTTGGTTTGGGCTTATTTTCAAATCTTTCAATTTCCTCTTATGTTGCTTCATCAAACTCATCATAGTCAAAATCTGGTTCCCCACGCTCTGTAGTCTCATTACACGTTGCAGACTCAATGGAGTTATTAGTTTGAATGATGAAAAATAAAATGTTGCGTAATTAAAAGATTAAAACAAAATAAAAGGAAATAGTGCAATATTTTATTTATGAATTCTTACAAAACAAAGTTTGTAGGAAGACATATGAAAAGGGAAAAAGAAAAAATGCAAGTTCCACGACTCGAAGTCGGGTTTTATTTTAGAAAGCATAAAATAAATTCTATCTCCCAGCTCTACCAAGGTCCGCAGTAAGCTCGGGCCAGGTTGCTGGTCCAGTTGCTCAGTGCAGCTCCAGATTCAGCTTTTGCCAGTTCAGGAGGCTCAACATGCTCTTCTAGGATCACACAGCAGTCTTCGTCAGATAAGAACAACTTTTGCACGCCTGCCAGTAAATCCTCTTCATCATCAACAATCTTCAGCTCAACCTCTTGTGCTGCAGATACCTCCCCCTTACGACCGTCCAAGTAGCCAGACGAGGCAAAAGTATACAGGAGAGAATTGGTGCTTCTCTTGTAGTATTTGAAGTCCAGCGAGGCTTCCTCCATGCTCTTCTCATAAGCCACAATGTACCCTATGCCAGCTTTCTCGTTGTTGGGCCTCATCACTATTTGTATCGGTTTAACCATGCCATCTAGGTTTTTGCCTAAACCTTTCCCAGGTTTATAGCCTTGCCTTATCGTAATGCCTATAACCCAATCTCCAGGTTACTTTGCAGGTTGTGAGAGTATGTATGGCTCCTCGATCACCACCTCTGTAGGTGTAGGTTCGGATATTTTAGGTAGTCATACTTGTTTTCCCTTTGTTTCTTCAGAAATGCGCTTTCAGTCAGGACGAGCATTAGGTGGATACATTGACTGCTTCTCTGTCTTAACAGGTATGGTCTCACAAAATTCACGTGAAGGCAGACCCCAATCAGATATTACAGGTTTCCTGACAAATTTCCTCCCTTCATAGCCTATGCTTCGTCCGTCCCAATAAGCACTGTAGAAACTTCTCCTTTTCTTTTCAGTCCCTAGTGGTGTGTTGATGAGCTTAGGAGTGAAGTGTGCAGTATATCCTCCTTGGACTGCATCAGTAGGATTCCAACTCTTGTTGTAGTTATTTCGGTATCCTTCTCGGCTGCCTTGCACTGCTCCCACAAGCTCCACAGTATAGAAGGTTCGCCTGTCAGGAGTATTCCCTTCAATTGCTGGTATGGTTTGTTCATTGTAGATAGAGTTTCTTCCTTCGCAAAACACTACCACCTCTTTATTGTCCCATTCGAACTTCACTGTTTGGTGCAAGGTAGAAGGAACCGCCCCAGCCATGTGAATCCAGGGTCTTCCTAGCAGTAGGTTGTAAGAATCAGAGATGTCTATGACATGAAATTCAGCAGTGAACTCTACAAGCCCGACCATGATAGTTAAGTTGATTTCCCTAGTGGTGCTTCTTTGTGAACTGTCGAACGCCTTTACCTTCATGTCACTTTCTCTTATCTTGCTTTTGTCAATACTCATTCTCTTCAGAGTGATGAATGGACATATGTTCAAACCGGACCCTCCATCGATCAGAACTCTTCCCACAAGCTAGTCTTTGTATTTGTTGGTGACATGTAGGGCCTTGTTGTGACTCAAACCCTCTGGCAGTAGTTCATCTTTGTGGAAAGCAATCCGATTGGATTCCATGACTTGCCCAACCATGCTAGCCAGATTCTCAACTATGGTGTCCAACCGGGACATGCGCTTCATCTAATACTTTCATCAAGGCATTTCGGTGGCTCTCTGATTTGAGGAGTAAAGCCAGAATAGAGATTTGTGCATGAGTTTTGCCTAAATGTTCAACGACGGAGTATTCATTTGCTTGGACTTTCCTCCATAGTTCTTCAGACTCTTCCTCGCCGGTGCCTCGTTTACCTTGAACAAGATGCTCGGGAATGTAGATCCCCCCACTCCTAGTCATTCCTTGTGCAACAACGGTCTCGACTGTCGACCGGCCCTTCTTCTCTTCTTTATAATCCCATGGCACTACTTTGTCATTGCAAGGAGGGACCACGTCAACATAGAATTTTTTGAGCCACCTCTACTTCAATAGGCTCAGGTGCTTTAGCTGCTTGGGCAACAGAAGCAGATGCTGGTGTAGCCTTTTTTGCTTTGACAATAGTTCCTTCTAAGTTGCATTCTTCATCCAACTCAATCAAGTTCACCTTATTATCTCTGTGGTTAGGAAAGGGTTATTATGCACATTTGGCGTTTTCAAGTGGATCACTTTTTGATCGATCAGGTCTTGTATTTTAACTCTCAGGGCGTAACACTTTTCAGTGTCGTGACCAGGTCCCCCAGAGTGGTGAGCATAGGTTTTGGTTTGGTCAAAGAAGGGTGACATTCTATCAGCCATTTTGAATGGGACGGGTTGTATGTGGCATGCTGCTTTGAGTCTTTCAAACAGCTGAGTACGGAATTCTGCTAATGGGGTATAGTTTCTTTTGGGTCTTGGGTTGTTGTTTGTGTTAGGTCTTGGCGGATAGCTGTTGGTATTTCTGAGGTTAGGACTTTGCGGGTATGGTGGTCTTTGTGGCGGTGGGTTTCGAAACATGGGCTGGGTACTGTAGACTGGATAGGTAGATGAGGGTGGAATATATGGGTATGATAGAGGTTGTGTTTGGTAGTAATTGTTATAGGTGCGAGAATGGTCGAGTGATGCAGCAACGAAGGAAACGTCGTCCTTCTTTTTCTTCGATACCCCTGTGCTACAAGTTTGTTGTCCCTTGTAGTGCGGCCAAGCTAACAATCCTACCCGTTTTCAACCCATCTTCAGCCATGTCTCCAATCTTAATCAAATACCCAAACTTCTTGTCTTGCATATTCAGCATCTTGTCAAAGTAGACATACTCTTGTATGCGGATGAAAGTCGCCACTATCTTTGTGTCTTCCATAGGAGGTTGGATTTTGGTGGCTTCGGCTCTCCACCTTGTTGCAAACTCCCTAAAAGTTTCAGTGGGCTTCTTCTTCAGCTTCTCCAAATAGAATCGATCAGGCATGGCGTCAGTGTTGTGCCCGAAACTGTCGACAAAGTCTCCAGCCATTGCTTCCCAGTTCGTCCACTTCTTTGTTTGCTGCTTTGAGTACCATACCAGCGCATCGCCGGTCAGACTACGGTTGAACAACTCCATGCGAATCTTCTCATCATGTCCAACCACAACCAGCTTGTCATAGCAGGACCTTAAGTAAGCCATCGGATCGCCACTGCCATCGAACATGTTGAACTTGGGTGTTTTATAACCATCGGGCAATTTCAAGTTAGGGTACATATAGAGGTCTTCATAAGCTATTCCTCTAGTTTTCTTGGTGCCTTGAAATTACTTGAATTTCTCCACCAGCCACTTGACTTGCTCTTTGGTGTTGTTTGAGTCTTCCCCTGTCCATGCATACATGTCGTGATCTTTGGTGGGTGATGAAACAGTTTTGGTTTCAATAGTGAAGAGAGGGAGGTTATTTTGTGGTGCTTTTTGTGGTGCAATGTAAGTGAGGTATAGAATATCTTTCTCGGAGAACAGTGGATCTTTGCCGTGATGGCGGGCAGTTTTGTTTGGTTCAGTGGTTCCATCAGCATGGACAAGAGGAACTCTGTTCTCCAATTCAAACATCCTTTGCTCTAGCTTAGCATAGTCTTCGTATGCAACAAAACCTTGTTTCTCAGGGGTTCCTCCGATATTTCCAACTTTGTCAAAGTCAGCCATGATATTGCGTCTCGTCCTTATTCTTATAGGTGAAGGGGAGGTGTTGGAATTGATCCTCTGGATCTTAACTGGTACTGCGGCGAGGTCAGAATGTACAAACCAAACTTCTGGGATTTGGGACTAACATAACAAAAACAAAGAAAACCATGTGAGTAAAGGTTAGCATTAATAACTTCGCATCCTATTATGCAGGGGGGCCTCTTTTGTGCCTGAGGTAGGCTTATCGATGATTCAAAGTAACATTTGCATCGAATACATCGTTTTGTTTTCTTGAGCATAATAATGAAATTTTATTTGATTTGCTTGGCTTTATTACAATCACTAGTTTTGAAAGAAGACAACGACTCGACGAAACAGAAAAGACAACTCGAAAAGAAAAAAGACTCGACTAAAGATGACTGGACTATGTGCCAAGCAAAGAGATTCTTGAATCAAGCATGAGCTCCAACATCTCCTTCCTCCTCCTTTTCTTGAGTAAATTTCTCCAATGCTCACTCAACTTTGAGAAATCAGCCAACAAGGTCACTTTGCTTTGGTTGGTTATAATTAGGTCATTAAGCTTATGGTTTATCTTCAAAAGTAACTCATGCCGGTTTTTACATTGTCACTCATTGAAAAGCTGACATGGAATATCTATTTTTTATTTATATATCATGCGGGACCCACTTTCTTGCCATCTAGGATTGTTTAATAATTAAACTCAACAAACTGAATTTGAAAATATATGGGATCATTTAAGTGTGTATCGCTCGGATGTATGAGATATTAACAACTAAGAGTTCAACTTAATTGAGGTATTAATTATTTTACTTAACAGTTAATAATTTTTTTAATCATTTCTCCATTGTATATTTATTCATTTTTCTTCTTTTTGTCATAGGGGAGCAATTGAAGAGTAAGGTACTAGAGTTGCTCCTGTTAATGATGTTGGTACTACGAATTGATAACATAAGAATAATTTTATGCAGGATTTTGTTCTTGAAGTTCAAGGAAAACAAAAAATATACTAGCAAAATGTAGAAGTTTACATACTTTTTTTTTGTATTAATGGCAAAATATTATTCTAAGTTAAGTTTTTAATTAAGTTGTTAATACTTGTGACAAACAATTTTTTGAATTGTGGTACTTATTGTTATGTCTCTCTCTCTCTCTCTCTCTCTCTCTCTCTCTCTCTCTCTCTCGTTCTTTGGGGGCTTTCGGGCCCCTCTCGATCTTTTTCGTAGTTGAGAAGGGGGAAGGAGTCTAAATCAATGTGTAAGTGAAGAAAATAGAAGAGATGAAGTCCGTCCCTTAGCCTAGTCTATATCCACAGCTGACGCGTCGCCGGGGAGCTCTTGGCGAGGAGACCTTAGGATAAGTTGCTAAAACAAAGGGGATGGGAGGATCGACCCGTTCAGATAATTTCGAAGAAAGACTGTTGGCAGCGGACCAATTTCTATCGCTTAACTCGGAACTTCCTTGTTCCTTCTTTTCATCGGAAACCCATTAGTGCTTATACATACATATATATATATATATATATATATATATATATATATATATATATATTAAAATTTACTGTTGATTTGGTGCTTATTGTGATGTTTGTTGAATTTGTTCCTGCTGCTTTAAGTCTCAAATATAATTGATGGGTCTATTATTTAGATTATGGACAAGATTAATATATTGACCGATGGATAAATTGTTTGCCGAATTAGAAGAGTCTCATATTATGGGATTTATTGCACGAATAAATTTATAGAAATTTTACGCCTTGTTTGGGCCATGAAAAACTCAATATTCATTCCTTTTCCTCACAATTCATATATACGTGGAAAAAAATGATCAACTAGAGTGAAGGGATTCATAATATAAGCAAGCAACAGGTAATTATTACTGGTTTAAGTCACATATACTTTTTTATTTTTTGAAGTATTAAAAAGACCTAGCTGGCAAGAAAGTGGGCCCTGCATGATATATAGATAAAAAGTAGATATTCCATGTCAGCTTTTTGATGGGTAACAGTGTAAAAACCGGTATGAGTTACTTTTGAAGATATTAACCATAAGCTTAGTGACCTTATTGTGACCAACCAAAGCAAAATGACTTTGTTGACTAATTTCCTAAAGTTGAGTGACCATTTAAGAAATTTATTCTCCTGTTCTTCGGTTTCTTCTTTAGGTCCATTATTCGAGTTTGCTGGTGGAAGGGCAACGGACATCTCCATAAGGTCTTTCCCAGCTTGCATATCACCCAAGGCTTTTACAAAGAACTCACAGATTTCCACTCCCATTGTTTCCTTTTTCTGCCAACGGTACTGATTTGAAGTAGTCTCCCCATCCTTTGAGCAGGTTTTGCAGATTTCCAACGGCTTGTCTGGCTGCCACGGTTCTGCCTATCCAGTATTTAAGTTCATCTCCTTTGATTTTTTTCCTTGTAGTGCCTTCTCATCTCCCTTTCTTGTGTTATCCTTAACTCTTTCTTCTTTTGATCGAACTTGTGCCATATTTTCTTGTACTTTTCCGCAACACTTGGAGCTTCAGCTTTCCTTTTCAATACGGTCTTTGATCGAAACTTTTCTCTATCTTCACTGAGCCATTGAGGATAGGTCAAAGTAGCGCTGGGGTTCACCCTACTATCTCGGCCTCGGCAAAACTGCATAGTTACCCTCTCTTCCCATATCGCCAATATTGTTCCAACCATCGGGTGTTCAATGTCTTTTATGTCAATGTTGAAACTTCTTTCTTTTGTCAACGGAGGAGTCTGCTGTGTCATTCCTACTTGCTGGAGGATTCTTAGGGGACATAGTGATGAGTTCCTCAGAATTCAATCAATGTCAAGAAGGTAGTGTCTTGACTTTGCACGGAAACGGTGAAACTAGCACAATTTTCTATTACCTGTTGCACTTCTTGTAACTCTTCGAACTTGGCATACCATCCTTGCATGTTTGCAGGGCCTTCCCATACCGTCGTGCCAGCCATGCGAGTGCTATGTGAGAGAATGCCACCAAGCCATGATGGCCTTGGTGCTATTGGACTAATTGTGACTTTGTGTAAATGTTCTATCAACCGTATTTGTAGTAAGATGTTGCAACCTTCAAAGAAATCCCCTCCTTTTCTACACTTGGCTAGATCCCTGTAGATTTCTCCCACGATCATTGGCACCAAACTGACTTGTCGCTTGTGAGCACCTTTGCACAATCCTTCAACTACCCTTCCCAACCTTATGTTGATCTTCCTTCTTTTTCGGGGAAGACCACACTTCCCAGAAAAGCAACGAAGAAAGCAGTAGAGTCAGTCCATTCCCAATCTTGAATTTTCCATGCTCCTGTCCAACTGTGCCTAAGAGTTGGATCTCCAAATCTAGAATATAGATACTCCAATGTAACCTTTCCCTTATATACTCCCTCGAAATACAGGTCATAAGGAGCTTGTAACATCTCAATGAACTCCTTAGCTCCACATCTCGGGGGTAAATCATGGTCCTGGGCCCAAGCTCTAACCTTGTCAGACCTCCAATTTCTTCTAATATTGGTGCCAACTCCAAAATATTGAAATGAAAAACTGCCCTTTTGTAATCCCAAAAATGTGTAGCGGCTTCAAGCAAACCAGGCACAGCAGTGTAAGCCTTAAGGGCCACTAATTCTCCTAACACCTTTTGAACATAAAACCTGCTAATTGCTGCCAAATCTTCCCACCATGGCCTGATCACGTGAGGAGCTTGGAAGACGGTCTCAAAGTGAAGTGTACCTCTTGCAGCCTTAGTCTGAAAACAAGGCAGAAAAAGAAACAATCAAAGTAATCCTATAGTCTTGATCACACCCAAGCAAACGATCAATATTTTGCGCAATCATCTCTTTGAATCTATGCAAGGATGTAGTTTTGTCTTTTTCGGGTTGAAAACCCTTTTCGACATTTGGAAAAGGTTTGCTAATGGACTATGACGTGCCAAGGACGTATAGCCTTCCTAAGCTCGAATAATTTTAAAATTAAACATGCAAGTATTAGCCAATTATTCTCAACCGACCACCAAAAATATTGTGCTTTTATAAATCAAGTTTGATTACAATGGATAAAGACACAAAATAAATCTAAAAATTTGGAACCTCGGGCATCTTCGATTCGACATCAAACTTCTTCAACTTCTTTTGCATCTTCCCAATGTCTAACTGAGCAACGATCAAGTAAGCCATAGCTAGTAATCCTCCACCTCTATCTCTTTGATTGTAACTCTCATTGTATTTTTCCTCGAACTCCTTCTTCAGTCCTTCCAGCTCTCGATCTAAATCTTCCACCTCATGCATGTGCCTCTTTAGCTCTTCTTTTCTTAATTTTTCGGACATCTTCAGTTTCGATTAACCATTTAATCTTATATTGGTTTTCATCTTCATTGTCATTGACTGCCCCAGGTATGTCAGATTTAGGAATGGGAGCGTCTTTCATGTCATTATGCAACCATTCCAAATAGCCAACTCCACAGCCTGCACGGTATCTGTTTGGTTCAATTGAATTTTCCTCAGCAAACCTTTTTTCATTCCATATCTTGCGAATTTCTGGTACAAATGTAATTTTGTTTTCTTTATAATCCACTTGGAACCGGACTATGTCTCCTACCAATGGGATATATTGTCTTATGCCTGCTTGCCTTAAATCCCTAAGAGGTATATAAGGTTGGAGACCACATATACCTATAAGAACTACAAATGATTTCATCTTTGACCGGAGCAAAACTCGAGGAGAAGTGAACCAAGGGTACATCCATTGTATGTCTTCATCTTTCAAGTTTTTCAACAACAGGTAGCACTCATGAGTAGTGTAGGGTGCTTCGAACCTCTTAACGCCATAGTGTTGCACCAATATGTGGTTTGAACGAAACATGTCGTAGAACTTTTGGCCTGCATTTGGTTTCTTTTGAAGGTTTTCAGTCAGTCATACTTGTAATAACACGTTACAACCTTCAAAGTGTCGTGCCCCATTCTTTCACCTTCCCAAAGCTCTAAGGGTGTCAGCTAATATAGTGGGAACCATAGTGCATATCTTCTTCTTGATACCATAGCATAAGGCATGCGTGAAATGGGCTATCTTTGTGTTGATTTCATAGTGCATCACTTGTGGAAACACGACAAAGCCAAAGAATACTACCGCAAATGCAAAAAAATTTTGCACTTCCAATCATAGTGTGATGCAAACTCTGCTTTATGATTTTCATAACTCTTTTCATGACCAAACTTATCATACAAGTACATGCAACTAAACTTGGACCTTTGTAAAAATTCGGACACATCATTTATTCAAAAACCGAATGCCTCGCAAACTCCTCTTCAGTAGGTTGACGAGGTATAATAACTCTAGCGTCTTGCAATCTATGCCTCTTTCATCTCAAACCCGAATCTTCAATAAAACCTCTTATTTCATCCAGAAGTGGCGTCATTTCAAACTCCCCAAATCTGAAGACATTTCTATCACCGTCCCAAAAGCAAGTGGCGGCTTCAATGATACATTTATTGGGTTCAATATCCATTAGTGAAGGCAAGTGACCCAATGTTTTACTCAATTTAAATTAACCAGCTTCTCCCAAATTTCTATATCAGACCTTTATCTCCCTTGGAATGTCAATGATCATGCCGAACCGATGATAATCTTTGTGACTCATGGTAGCCTATAAAAAAGAAAACCGTTAAACTCGACCCCCTTCCCATTTGAGAATAAATGGCGTATACTTGGAATTTTTAATTTTAAAGATATGCGCACATAGTCATATCTAAATGCCCCTTGGAGTCAATAACTCGTTTGTGTTTGGTTTAGATATGGTGAACTAAAAACTTAGGCATGGCCGGAGTCGGAATTTTCTAAAATGATATGATGCATGATCTTAGTAATGTCTCCACTAAGATTTGGGTACTACTAGACCGGTTCTTTCAAGCAGACAACTTGAAAGTTGAAAGCTTACAAACTGCCAAAAGCTTCGCTATTTGGATAATTTTGAAAGACCTTCTCTTAAGTGTTTATTTTAAGTAAGAAAAGGGGCGGCTGTGGGTTCCACACAAGTGTCCCTTCATATGGGCTCTAAGATTTAAGAGGGTGTCAGCAGTGCCGGATGTGATGAACGATAATGTCAAATAATTAATATATATATATATATATATAACATTGAAAAATTGCGGAAATAAACAAAAGAAAACAAAAAAAACAAAAAAAAAAAAAGAAAACAAATTAGTACACAGATAAATAATATAAAATAAATAGATTATAATAAAGATAGTAAATCTTAACTTAAAGCTCGTTATGGTTAGGACTTTGAATATTCCCAGCGGAGTCGCATTCTGTCGTACCCACGTTTTATTTAACTCAGAGCGAGTCAAGACTCGAGTTTGACTGGGTAACTCGTTTGAGTTAGAAATTGGAGTCGCCACCTAATATAAGTTTCTAAGGTGTATTAGGTGACTAAGGTCAGGTCTTTTATTCAACATTTTTAATTCCAGAGATTCGAGGGTAAGAAGTCCAAGTGACTCGGGGAAGAAGGTGTTAGGCACTTCCCCAAGTCCCACAAAAAGTGGTTCCCGGCCGAGCAATTAATTTTGGGATATCTAACAAGTCACAGATAAATATTGATCATGTTCACAAACTATATCACTAACTTGAAGATCAAAATCATAATTAGTCACGCAACTTGAAGGCCAAAATTATAATTAGTCACGCAATTGAGGTCGTTTATGCAAAACAATATATATGGGCAGCAAGTGCATGGTATTGAGCCTTTAAAATTTGCGGGAACGGCTTAAGCCCTATGCCTAATCGTATATTTGTCCTCATACTCGCAAACCTATATTCACTATGGCTAATATCACAAGTGCTAATTCAATTCCGTTCACTTATGCAATTTTCGGTATTTAATACAATTTGTAGAAATAACCATTTTTGCAAGAATAAGCAGTTTTGAAGAAAACATCTCAGATTTGTTTCAAACAACTAGGGGTTATATTTCGAAATCAAATGCCAGCCGTTTAGGGTCGGTGTGACTTGACATTAATTGTCGAGCCCTACCTGAATGGCTATTTTATTTTAGGGGTCGATTTGTAAAACATGTATATAAAGGGGCTGTGTAAAAAATAAGTCATGAAACACGTAAGGATGCACATATAGGGGCTATCACACATAACATATACATATATAGGCATCAAATACATGATAATACATGTTAGACTTTAGAAAAATACATATATACTTGTATAGTTGACCCCTTTAACTTATACAGCCCTATACACTATTAGATTAGTGTATAGAAGTTTAAAGTTTGTAAAAAATTGGTTTAAACATATAAAGGGCCAGATTTAAAATAGGTATTGGGCCCATATCATTTAAGTTAAAAACAGGGGCAGTTTAGTTTGCAGAAATAGTCACAGATCAGACGAAGTTCGCACATTTAGCCCCCTATCATTAAGACTTCAGAATAGCAAAGAATAACATATTTCACGCGTTGTAATTTGAATTTTAAAACTTGTATACGCCAATTATATTGTCTAGATCCTAAATAAACTCAGAATCTTAGTTTTTTAGATCGAAACAGTGTTCTACTTTTCTCACGTAGCAACTATCTGGTGAGTTTTAGTTGTCAAAGGTCATAGCTAGAAAGAAGCATGATGCAGCACAAAAGATGAGAAGGTTAGGAGAGGCCCCTGAATAGCCAAACACACAGTTAACAACTGTGTGAGTTAACTGTGTGACCTATTTTAATCAGATACAGACAGGGGAATCCTAATAAATATACACCAATAGGAGAAACTAAAAAAAGGAGAAGAATCAAGGATAGTGTATAGTGTATAGTATGCATTTCCCAGGCAAGGCTTGTATAAGCCTGAGTTCTGAATAGGTACTGAGAACCATTGCCAGGTTCTTTTTTAATTGTCAAACTACATGTGCATTAAATCTTGGTATAGCCTTGACGCTATCAATACAAGTACTGCAGGGAAAGGTTAGTGAGAAAGGGCAGGTAATAGGACCCCAATAGATATAGATAGAGACATGGAAAAACACATAGATAAATTTAAGTACACGCATTCGGACATAAAGGCAGATGAGAATAATTGCCATAGTTGATACCTTGTCAAGAATAATAGCAAACAGGGAGTAGTATAGATGCAATGCAGTGTATTCTTTTGATCAGTGTCCAGAAAGCAAAAGAACAAGAGTATACAACTAGTATTCTTATTCTCTTTGTTCTTTCTTTTTTAGATGAGTGTATAAGGAGTGAAAGTGTGTATTCTATGATTGAACTGTGTCCTAATGTAGAGAATAAGCCACCTTATATAGGTAAAAAGGTAAGGGGTTTAATACAAACGGGCAGGGAGTAAATAAGGCAAGGAATAATCTTCCAAAATCACAAGGGATTCTATTAGGTATCCTTTCCAAAAATAGATCAATCAGAATCCTTAAGTTAAGGTAGTCAGGATTTTAAAATAAGTATGATTCCCTCCCCTTAGACAATAACACAGTCCCAATTCAAGAATCAGTTTACAAGAATCTTTTAGACTAATTTAGGCTCAAAATACTTTGATTACTATAACAAATCCCAATCAAAAAACCTAATGGATACTCTGTTGATTGCTTAAAGAAAATTTCCTTTCAAATGCTAATCACATATCTCAATTAACATAAATCAGATTCCCTTTAATCTTGTAAAATAAAATTTCATTCAAATTTCAAAATAAGACAATTATATCTTCAAGTAGATTTCATTCTAGTTGACTAGACATACATAGAGTGCTCATAGGACTATAGACAAGTTTCAGGGACTTGGAACATAAAAACAAGAACATAAATTGCATTCTTGTAAGGACTCAAAATTCATAACAAAGGTCTAAAGGGTCAGCAGTGCTCAATCCAAGCAGTGTATCCTCGTAGGCTAGAGCACAACCAAATAGTTTCTTGCCCTAACTCTCCAACAAATAGTAACTAATCGATCAATAAATTAAGCATGCAAATATCTAACTAATTAGTAAGATTAATCAGGTTATCACATAATGATTCAGGAATTAAATAACAAAGGAAGGGAGTACCCATTTAGGTTTGGGTCGACTTCGACCAGTTTAGATTACGCATGCGTCAAGGTTTTCTTCTTCGTAAGGTAGTAATATCCACACTTTCATAAAGGCATTGTCGGAGCTCTTTTTCCAGTGACTGAGACGAAACCAAGGCGAGGGTTGATCCTTGAAATTTTGTCAAACAGGAGCAATAATGTAGGGGTTTTGTAGCGGACAATAAGAGGAGTAAGAAAATATAGGTCTCATGGCCTTTGGTTGCCGGAATCGGCCATAGACAGCATGGTCGCTATGGTTTTTGGATGAGAGAAAGAGAGAGGAGAGGAGGCTGGGTGTGTGGGGGAAATGAGGGGGTTTTAGGGTTTCAGGGGTCGTTTGTCTAATTAAAAAAGGAAAGCGTAATCTTGGTCATTGCATTAAACTCATGGACGGCCAGGATTGTATAAAATGGTATAACATATGTATAAATGTGTGTAAAATACATATAAATATGTAGAAAATTGTAAAATTAATTTGAAAAATGCCATAATAACTTGGGGAAATGTAAAATATATTATTATGAGTTTTAAAAATAATTTTGATCAATTTTGTGAAAATAATAAAATTGCGAAAATTCATAACAGAATGTGCGAATTTTATAAATTGTCGTAGCTTGTGCCAATATCTTTAAAAATAGCCTAATCAACGTGACTGTGCAAAATAATGATTTTGAATAGGGGTGAGTGAGGGTAATTGTATGGGTATCAATGAAGTTTCGTCTGAAGAATGGCTATTGAAACATGAGGGACAAAATTAGAAGTCAACAGCTGCCCCTCTTTGCCCGAGGATGATGGAAGAGTCTCCGGGCAAAGACGTTGACAGAATGGCTAATTTTGTCGCGACTATTAAGGAGTGTTTATCGATTATGAGAATTTACGAGGTGCTATATTGTAATGTTTTGCATTTTCGGATTGTATATCCTTTAGTAAAAGTGAGTTTTGCGAAGAATAATATATATGTAAATGTAAGAAGATGGACTTTCCGGTTTGCTGGATCGTCTTGCCAGGGTTTCTCATCAGATGCATGTGTGTTCGTCATGTTGGGTTGTATACCTCTTTATTATGCCAAATTATCCACCACACACTATGTCGTTCTTTTCATTGGGCTGTCTATCCTTTGCCATGTCAATCCTTTCACCAGGATGTCTACCCTCCAGTCTGACTTCCTCTTATTATGCCAAACTCTGCATCGGACTGTCTACCCTTTGCCATACCAAAATTCACATCGGGCTGTCTACCCTCTTTCAATGCCAAACTTCACATCGGGCTGTCTACCCTTTGTCACGACAATCTTCACATCGGGCTGGTGAAACGACCTCGGTTAGTCGTTTCGGAAGTTAGGACTCCGATTGGCGTGCTAATAATTTTAAAATATTCATAATATCTATTAGGACCTGTCTATAAAATTTGAGCTAAATCAGACCTCGTTTGGTAGGCATCGGAAGAAGGTTTCAGTTTTTATTGGCGATAAATATTAAAAAGAGATTTTCGAGCTCGGTTTTGCCAAATGAGCTCCGATTCGAAATCCGAAAGCGCCGTTGGGTTCGTATGATTATTTATGACGATTGTGAACTTTCGAAAGTGAATTTCGATGTTGTTCGGCAAGTTTCCGCTAAAATGCCGAAAGTTAAATAATTTGACCTTTTTTATTTAAATTTGCATTTTGAGTTTTGGGAGTCCAATTTGAATTCCGTCTTCGCGAGTATGCTACATATATTTTTTATAACTTGTATGCAAAATTTGGAATTATTTCAAATATCGTTGTGTACCGTTTTAATTTTTACCGTAACTGTGAATTTTAAAAGAAAAAGAAAAAAAAGGGAAAAAGACGAAAAAGGAAAAGACAAAATGAAATAAACAAAGTAAGTAGGCGGTGATGGGGATATACAATCCCCTAAAGCTAACATGAACAGAAAGATTAAGAACAGAAACGCAAGACAGAGAAAACAGAAAATACGCAGTGGAAAAATGCCAGAAAATAAGAAAAGGGGCCAGGAAAAAGTAGAATTTTTACCCTGAGATATTCAGGTAATGATCCTAATATATTATTTGAGTTTATTACGTGTGTTTAAATATATTTTGACGCTGAAAATTGAGATATTAGACATCGTCCTAATAAGTTCAATTAATAGTTTAAAGGGTCAAATGGACCCCGATAATAGAATTGAATATATATTCATACTCAGTGAGTTATGGGCAACATATAAATATAATTTATTTGGGGTTTGGTTATGTGACCTTAAACCCTGTATATAGGCCTGGCCCGCGTATTGCGTATGCTAATAAGGTATCAGATTCCTAACCGGGTTGCCCTAAGATGTGAGGAATGAAGCCGTTAGCCTAATTTGATATATTTTTCTGCTTATTGAATAGAATGGGATCGTTTTGCAATGAAACCAAAAGATAAAGCGGTTGTTGATTAGCAGAGCTAACTTTTAGAAGAGGTAAGTGTTTATATCCATTTCTTTGGAGGCACTTGGCCTTGTGGATTTTCTACCACGTGTTCCTTACGTGTGTAGCTGCCGATAGGCGTACTCATTATGCCTTAGCTTTGGATTTACATTGTATATTACATGTTATGTCATGTTGTTGGCATTGCATTGCGGATTTGAGCATTGTACTCTGGCTGTGAGTTGGCATCTGCTTCCCGGCTGTCGATGAGAGCCCCGCGCCGGTGAAGGGTTATTATTGTATCACAGTGCATTCACATGCATTATATGTCATTCATATGCATTACATTGCATATCATATTGGGTGCAGGAGTATTCCATCCCAGGAGCAGGAGGATTCCGCTCCATTGTATCATATTGAGGGTAGGAGGATTCCGCCCCAACAGCAGGAGTATTCCGCTCTTATGTCAGATATTGAGTGCAGGAGTATTCCGCCTCAGCTTTACATTATATCGGGTGCAGGAGTATTCCGCCCCAGGAGAGTGCAGGAGTATTCCGCCTCTGGTTTATATTATATCGGGTGCAGGAGTATTCCGCCCCAGGAGCAGGAGTATTCCGCTCCAGTTGGTTATCAGATTGGATTCCCCTTGAATGCAGGAGTATTCCGCTTCGGGATGGGATTACGGGCACACGTGACCCTTCGCATCATATTTCATTTTATTTCATCTCACTTCATTTCATTTCATCTCAATTCATACCATTGTGTAGACTTGCGGTACATGACTACTATTTTTCTTACATGTGCATTGCTTATTTGTTGATATGTTTCTGGCACGCATCCTTGGTTGAGTTTATAAGTTTCTTACATGTTTCCGATTGTTATCTGGCTCTGCCTTTTTATAATTTAAATAAAAAGAATTTGGTCTATCTATTTCTTTTCTCCCTGGCTAGCAATCCTATTCTTTGAGGTGGCTAGTCTGCCCCACTCATTGAGTCCTTTTGACTCACCCTTGTTTGTTGTTTGTGTCTTGTCTATCTATTTCGTTTCGGCAGGTTCGCTCCAGGATTGAGTTCGCCACGTTATGAAGGAGCGAAGACGACTTCAGCTGTCAGGGTGAGCCAGCTTTTATTCCGGATGGCCACCAGTTTATTGTTCATTATTTCAGTTGCATTTTGCTCCATTCAGGAGGTATCTTTCTTCTTTTATACTCTTAGATGTCTGGTCTGGATAGCCCTAAACCTAGCATGTTGGGTAGTCAGCTGTAATTTCTTTTGTACAGCTTAGAGGTATCAGTATGTCTGTGTTTTTATTTTAAGTC
Organism: Petunia x hybrida; assembly: GCA_037355625.1. Classification (NCBI taxonomy): domain Eukaryota; kingdom Viridiplantae; phylum Streptophyta; class Magnoliopsida; order Solanales; family Solanaceae; genus Petunia; species Petunia x hybrida. The sequence continues at coordinate 668,629 of JBBBVM010000472.1, forward strand.
TTTTCCTTATTTGTAAATTGTTATTTTTATTTTCCTGATTTAATTGGTAAGGGTTCGCCCGATGGGTCTAGGGGAGGATGTCGGGTGCCCGCGGCCTAACCGGATTCCGGGTCGTGTCAGTTGGTATCAGAGCCCAGTTTAGAGTCTATCCTGACTAAGACAGTGTCTAGTAGTGTCTCGCTGATGGGTACGTAGACGTCCGTACTTATCTATTAGAGGCTATGATGGCATTTAGGAAGTTCCACTTCCTTCTTTTTCGATCGTGCGTCGGTCTAGGATTCAAAAGTATTTTTGTTAATTTGTTAATTCCTTCGTGGTAATTGTGAACCCTCGTGCGACAAATCAGCAAACGGTATGAGTTCAAGATGAAGCAGTCTAGCCAGGAGCTAGCACTGATGAAGCCCCGAGAATTTTTTATCGTGCTGACGATCTAGTTACGGAAGTCCCAGCTGTACGAGCTCGCGATGGCAAGGGAGCAAGGCCTTGTGGTTCCCTTGGCCCTCTACGATGCTTTCACGAGAATCTTGGTGATGCAGATACCGTAAAAACCTATTTTTTGCTAGGAAGCTTATCAGGTTGTCGCAGATACAGATGTTCTGTCTTAGGGAGCTTTTATTCCAGTTCTTAATATTGCCGCAGTAAAGTATGTTCCGGAGGCAGCATGTGTTGTGCCTCTAGTTATTCTGGCTGGTTAGTTAGCCCGAGTACCTGAAAAGGCTGCATTATTTTACCCAATTGAATCTTCCGATATTCTTAAGCAATGCATCAGATAAACCCCGTGATTCTTTAAAAAATAAAAATAAATAATAATGTCAGGATATTTGTATCCTTCAGGCTCTTGATTATATCGAGCGGTGTGGTGTTGATTATTCTGCTTTCCAGTTTTAAGGTCCAGCCCTGGATTGGTGGACCGCACTCTTATTAGCCAACTTGGTTCGGTTTTTCTTCTAGATTCGTGGAAAAAAAAATCCTTTCGAGTAACGAGCGAGGTGAAAAGTGCTTCCAGTTTGAGTGGATTGGACAGGGTAGCCTGTCGGTTAGCCTGGTGGTGTTTCAGAATATGAGATTGAATTCTATAGAATGGCTGAATATGCATTAGAACTAGTCCATGAGCCTTTCGAGAGATTCAAAGATTTATTGATGACCTTTCTTTTTCTTTGAGATCCCAGATGGCTCGAGAGATTGAGGTCGGGACTTTATTTGATGTCGTTGTTGATATTGCTCAAAGGCATTAGGCATACCATAAGTTAGAGCGGGAAGAGTTAGAGCGAGAGAGTGAGAAATCCCGCGGCTCTGGTGGGTACCATACCTCATTTGAAGGTAAGAATTCTGATTATTTTGGGAGATCACCTGCCAGGTTATCTCAGCTGGTAGAGCATAATTCTTAAAATACGCTAGTAATTCATTAAGATAAACCCAGTTTTTCTCTTTATAGTCTATCAACAATCTGTCCAGCTTCCATTTTCATTGGAAAGGTTTGGGTGGAGTTCTTCCTTAGTTCGGCAAGTAGGCAGTCGTCCTTTCTCTCGTCATCTGGCACCTGCACAGTCGCAGGGATTTCATTTAGATCTCAATTAGCCAGAGAAACGCCACCATCCAGTAGAGGTTGAGAGCGTGGTGGCAATTATTCTTCAGAAGGTAATTATTAGTATAACGGCTTAGTTCAGCCGCAGAGGCAGTTTTATAAACTACCAGTCTGGCAGGATGCTGAAGTATCCGAGGTAGTAGACCCTAAGATTTCTTCTTCTATTAAATGTGAGTAAGATTGGATTCTTTCGATCGATCTGGAAAAGGTGTGTCTTATCATGTTTCGACGGTTTTCATAGATATTGTCGTAATTAAGAATCGGTTGCGGTAGAGGGGTGAGTTTCTGATACGATTTATTCCTGGCATTTATGAGACCCTACTAGTTTATATGATCTAAATATGAGAGATTTGACGGTGAGTATTGCTATTGTCTGCTTGGCATCTTGTTATGCCACCTTCTATTATTTTATCAAATTAGTATACCTCTCTTCTCGAAATTCCGTGTTGATAGGATAATGAGATCCTAATTCGTCACCATCAGGAAGTATTATCATTTCTTCCGGTGTAAAGTGGTTAGTAAGTAATATTCGATCTACGTATCTCCTCTTGGTTCAAAATGCTAGTAAAGTCATGTTATTCAATGAGCTGGTCTTAGTTATAAAAGGGTTTTCTGGTAAATTGTCAGAGTTTCCTTGTTATTGGGAGATTAAATTGGCATAGATGTTGTTCTATAAAGCTCATTTAATGTCTATTTCTTCAATTGCGATTTTTGGGTTAGCCTGACTCGGAAGTAGTTTAGCTCTGGTAGCCAAGCAAATAAGAAGATGAGCTTCCTAAAGATCTAATTGTTTCTATCCTCAGTTTATTGACATCTCTTCTTCTTCCGATACTAGTGAGCTTGGGCGGTTAGTAGCCAATCGTGATGTTCCCTATGTTGAGCCAGAATACGTGTTATTGTAGCCGGGTAAGCATATTATTGTTTTGAATATCAGTTTATCCGGGTATCCATTCCCATGTATAGTATAGTGCTGGTTCTGTTTTTGCAGATTATCCAGTTTCAGGGGAAACTCTGTCGAAATTTTTATATAGAAGTACCATCCATCAGGCGGTGGTGTTTACCGCAAAGGTATGGCGTTGTGAACTTGAGAGTTGCAGCTGTTTGGCAACTCGAAAGGGTAGTTGGTAGCTTAGGTCTGCCTACGTTCAGCTTTTAGCTAAATCTTCTTTAGTCCAGCAGACGGTGCGAGGATGGTTATTCCTATTCAAATGACTGCATGAGTTTGTGCTTTAAGTGGAGGAGTCTTCCTCCAAATACTGAATAGTAATATTAAATCTCTGAGGTGTTGATACCACTTTTCTCACGACCCAAAGTAAGGCCACGGCAGAAATCTACAATGAGTTTCGATCATTGCTAAACCCACTAATAATCGATTAATGACAGAGATAAGCGGGCAACCTGATTATATATATACGTACCTATCTGCTGAAAACATAAAGTCTGGAAAAATGACATGACTTTAACTTGCTGGCAATTAGAACATTGAGCCACAAATTCTGCTATGTCACACTTCATTCCATCCCACTAATAAATCTGCTCAAGATCATGGTAAATCTTAGTCGAACCTGGATGAACAGTGTATTTAGAACAATGTGCCTCTATCATATTCTGTCCACGTAAATTTGCAACATCAGGAGCACAAAGTCTATCTTTATACATGAGAACACCGTCAGTAGTATCCCTGCATGGCTACTCCAGTTTTCTTCTGGCTATCTGTCTGTATTCAACTAGAACTGGATCCTCATACTGACGCTGTTTTACTTCATGGAAATTTAGAGTTAAAGGTCTAGTGCAGCCTATCGACAATCCATCATATCTCTTTCACACCTCATCTCTTTGAGAAGTTACTTTAGCGTTATAAGTGCACATGTAATCAACTCTGTTGCTTGTATTCTGCCTCAGCTGAAGGTCCAACTACATGTCTCTTTTATGTTTACTTTTTCAAGTCATAATAATTCCAATTCAAAGACAATACCTTGAAATAGATGTTCAGTCTGAAGATCATTCCTGGTCTGCATCATACTATCCAGTAGTATTTGCATGATCCTTATCCTTATATGATAGACCCTGTCCAGGTGAACCTTTGACATACATTAGGATATGAGTAACTACATTTCCAGAAGGAGCTTGCGGAACAACCCTAACATCAACTGAGGTGTTGCATGGTGCGTTCGTAAAAATAATATAGCTTGCATCAAATCTTCTATAGTGTGTAGTAACAAGGTACTTTAAAAGCTTCCCCTATTGCATCAAGCGTGACCTAATTTTTAGTTCCATCGACCTGTTCTATATCAAAAGGTATATCGAAGGGGTGATTATCGGCTGAATCATGTTAACCCATTCAAGGTTTCATGTATCTTTATTTCGAAAAAGTAAAACTCTCCTCTCGTGATCGAGGAAGGGTCAGTTTAGTCAAAATAAGTTGGACAATGGTGTTATCATATTATCCAGATATATTTTGTTCCAAAAGTTCGATATACGTGTTATAACTCTGATCCTGTAATCAAGAAATAATACCCGTGGAATAGATTATGAAGGTCGTGCAAATTCTTTTACTATCTGTGCGAATTTTTCTTTAGACTTAGGCTCGTTCGAGGACGAACGAGAGTTTAAGTGGAGGAGAATGAAACGGCCTCGGTTAGTCGTTTCGGAAGTTAGGACTCCGATTGGCGTGTCGATAATTTTAAAATATTTGTAATATCCATTAGGACCTGTCTGTAAAATTTGAGCTAAATCAGACCTCGTTTGGTAGGTATCGGAAGAAGGTTTCAGTATTGGCGATAAATATTAAAAAGAGATTTTCGAGCTCGGTTTTGCCAAATGAGCTTCGATTCGAAATCCGAAAGCGCCGTTGGGTTCGTGTGATTATTTATGATGATTGTGAACTTTCGAAAGTGAATTTCGATGTTGTTCGGCAAGTTTCCGCTAAAATGCCGAAAGTTAAATAATTTGACCTTTTTCATTTAAATTTGCATTTTGAGTTTTGGGAGTCCAACTTGAGATCCATCTTCGCGAGTATGTTACATATATTTTGTATAACTTGTATGAAAAATTTGGAATTATTTCAAATATCGTAGGGTACCATTTTAATTTTTACCGTAACTGCGAATTTTAAAAGAAAAAGAAAAAAAAGGGAAAAAGACGAAAAAGGAAAAGACAAAATGAAATAAACAAAGTAAATAGGCGGTGATGGGATATACAATCCCCTAAAGATAACGTGAACAGAAAGATTAAGAACAGAAACGCAAAACAGAGAAAACAGAAAATACGCAGTGGAAAAATGCCAGAAAATAAGAAAACGGGTCGGGAAAAAGTAGAATTTTTACCCCGAAATATTCAGGTAATGATCCTAATATATTATTTGAGTTTATTACGGGTGTTTAAATATATTTTGACGGTGAAAATTGAGATATTAGACATCGTCCTAATAAGTTCAATTAATAGTTAAAAGGGTCAAATGGACCCCCGATAATGGAATTGAATATATATTCGTACTCAGTGAGTTATGGGCAACATATAAATGTAATTTATTTGGGGTTTGGTTATGTGACCTTAAACCCTGTATTTAGGCCTGGCGTGCGTATTGCGTATGCTAATAAGGTATCAGGTTCCTAACCGGGTTGCCCTAAGATGTGAGGAATGAAGCCGTTAGCCTAATTTGATATATTTTTCTGCTTATTGAATAGAGTGGGATCGTTTGGCAATGAAACCAAAAGATAAAGCGGTTGTTGATTAGCAGAGCTAACTTTTGGAAGAGGTAAGTGTTTATATCCATTTCTTTGGAGGCACCTGGCCTTGTGGATTTTCTACCACGTGTTCCTTACGTGTGTAGCTGCCGATAGGCGTACTCATTACGCCTTAGCTTTGGATTTACATTGTATATTACATGTTATGTCCTATTGTTGGTATTGCATTGCGGATTTGAGCATTGTACTCTGGCTGTGAGTTGGCATCTGCTTCCCGGCTGTCGATGAGAGCCCCGCACCGGTGAAGGGTTATTATTGTATCACAGTGCATTCACATGCATTATATGTCATTCATATGCATTACATTGCATATCATATTGGGTACAGGAGTATTCCGCCCCAGGAGCAGGAGGATTCCGCTCCATTGTATCATATTGAGGGTAGGAGGATTCCGCCCCAACAGCAGGAGTATTCCGCTATTATGTCAGATATTGAGTGCAGGAGTATTCCGCCTCAGCTTTACATTATATCGGGTGCAGGAGTATTCCGCCCCAGGAGAGTGCAGGAGTATTCCGCCTCTGGTTTATATTATATCGGGTGCAGGAGTATTCCGCCCCAGGAGCAGGAGTATTCCGCTCCAGTTGGTTATCAGATTGGATTCCCCTTGAATGCAGGAGTATTCCGCTTCGGGATGGGATTACGGGCACATGTGACCCTTCGCATCATATTTCATTTTATTTCATCTCACTTCATTTAATTTCATCTCAATTCATACCATTGTGTAGACTTGCGGTACATGACTACTATTCTGCTTACATGTGCATTGCTTATTTGTTGATATGTTTCTGGCACGCATCCTTGGTTGAGTTTATAAGTTTCTTACATGTTTCCGATTGTTATCTGGCTCTGCCTTTTTATAATTTAAATAAAAAGAATTTGGTCAATCTATTTCTTTTCTCCCTGGCTAGCAATCCTATTCTTTGAGGTGGCTAGTCTGCCCCACTTATTGAGTCCTTTTGACTCACCCTTGTTTGTTGTTTGTTTCTTGTCTATCTATTTCGTTTCGGCAGGTTCGCTCCAGGATTGAGTTCGCCACGTTATGAAGGAGCGAAGACGGCTTCAGCTGTCAGGGTGAGCCAGCTTTTATTCTTGATGGCCACCAGTTTATTGTTCATTATTTCAGTTGCATTTTGCTCCATTCAGGAGGTATCTGTCTTCTTTTGTACTCTTAGATGTCTTGTCTGGATAGCCCTAAACCTAGCATGTTGGGTAGTCATCTGTAATTTCTTTTGTACAGCTTAGAGGTATCAGTATGTCCGTATTTTTATTTTAAGTCTTGTCCTTATTTATAAATTGTTATTTTTATTTTCCTGATTTAATTGGTAAGGGTTCGCCCGACGGGTCTAGGGGAGGATGTCGGGTGCCCGCACGGCCTAACCGGATTCCGGGTCGTGTCAGCTGTCTACCCTCTATCAATGCCAAACTTTTCACAGGGCTGTATACCCTCTGTTAATGCCAGACTTCACATCGGGCTGTCTACCCTTTGTCATGCCAAACTTCACATCGGGTTGTCTACCCTCTGTCAATGCCAAACTTCTCACACGGTTGTCCACCCTCAGGGCTGTCTACCCTTTGTAATGCCAAACTTCACATCGGGCTGTCTACCCTCTGTTAATGCAAAACTTCACATCGGGTTGTCTACCTTTTGTCGTGCCAAACTTCACATCGGGCTGTCTACCCTCTGTCAATGCCAAACTTCTCACAGGGTTTTCTACCCACAGGGTTGTCTACCCTTTGTCATGCCAAGCTTCACATCGGGTTGTCTGCCCTCTTTCAATGCCAAACTTCTCATAGGGTTTTCTATCCTCTGGGCTGTCTACCCTTTGTCGTGCCAAACTTCATATCGGGCTGTCTACCCTCTATCAATGCCAAACTTCTCATAGGGTTTTCTATCATCTGGGCTGTCTACCCTTTGTCATGCCAAACTTCATATCGGGCTGTCTACCCTCTATCAATGCCAAACTTTTCACAGAGCTGTCTACCCTTTGTCATGCCAAACTTCACATCGGATTGTCTACCCTCTGTCGATGCCAAACTTTCCACGGGGTTGTCTACCCTTTATCATGCCAAACTGTACATCGGGTTGTCTACCCTATCTCAATGCCAAACTTTCCACAGGGCTGTCTATCCTTTGTTATGCCAAACTTCACATCGAGCTGTCTACCCTCTGTCGATGCCAAATTTTCCACAGGGCTGTCTACCCTCAGAGCTGTCTACCCTTTGTCATACCAAACTTTAAATCGGGCTGTCTACCCTCTGTCAATGCCAAATTTCTCACAGGGTTGTCTACCCTCAGGGCTGTCTACCCTTTGCCATGCCAATCCTGACATCGAGTTGTCTACCCTTTGTCATGCCAATCCTTTCACTGGGCTGTCTACCCTCTAGGCTGTCTACCTTCAGAGCTGTCTACCCTGCAAAACGAAAACATAGTGAAAGGAAGCTAACTACCTTTTTGTCAGGAGATGTTTGCTTGTCGTATTGGGCTGTGTACTCTTGTTCTTGCATTCAAAGAAAGATTTGTGAGTTGTGCGAGGGGGAGGGGGTGGTTTAGTTTGTGCATTTTTGGCTTGCTTTGTGCCTGCATCTTTCGGATGCCGGGACCTCGGTCGAGCTGATAGGGATATATATAAAGAAATAAATAATGTAAACATTTTGAAAAAGCTTTTGTAAGAGGAAAGTATTTTATTTCATTGAATCGTGAACTGCACTGTGTAAGGTCATGGTCATTGTTCCTCAGGTTGTTCTAAGTTTCTCCATTAAATGAATTTTGAGGGCGAACTCAAAATTCTGCCCCAGTTTCTTTATTTTGAAATTTTTGAGAGGGTCTCAAAAATTTCTGCCCCAGTTTCAATTCCTATCTGTCCTTTCGAAATTTTTGAGAGTTCCTCAAAAATTCTCCCCCAGTGTCTTCTTCATGGGAAAAATGAATTAGACCGAACCTTAGGTAGGTTGCCTACATATCTCACTTGTGGAATCAGGTCGTAACGTAGTTCCGAATTACATGATCTATTGTAGAATAGTAAAATCATTAACTAATGTGAGCTCTTAGACATAGTATCTTTTGACAACATCTGTGTTGATTGGTTTCGGCCAAGCTTCTTCGTCCATCTTTGCCAGTATTAGTGCTCCTCCAGTTAGCACTTGGTGGACTATATGTGGCTCTTGCCAATTTGGTGCAAACTTGCCTCTTACTTCTTCTTGATTAGGAAATATCTTTTTCAGCACGAATTGCGCAGGTTCGAAAGACCTTTCTCGAACTTTCTTGTTAAATTCTTTAGTCATCCTCCTCTGATATAATTGCGCATGACATATTGCATTCATTCTCTTGCCATCGATGAGTGCTAGCTGCTCCATCCTCTCTCCGACCCGTTTAGCGTCTTTCAATTGTGCCTCTTGAATGATCCTTAGAGATGTTATCTCAACCTCTGCTGGTATCACTGCTTTGGTGCCATACACTAACAGGTAAGTAGTGGCTCTTGTTGATGTTCTCATTGTGGTGCGGTACCTAAACAATGCATAGGCTAAGTTCTTATGCAATTGTTTTGAAATGTCTGTCATCTTGCGCAGTATTTTTTTAATATTCTTGTTGGCTGCCTCGACTGCTCCATTTATTTGAGTTCTATGTGCAGTGAAATTATGGTGCTTGATCTTGAAGTCTTCATAAGTTGCTTTCATCAAGTCACTATTGAGGTTAGACCCATTTTTAGTGATGATTGATTCGGGGATGCCAAATCTACAGATCATCTTGTCACGAATGAAATTTGATACCACTTTCTTTTTCACTGACTTATATGATGCAGCTTCCACCCATTTAGTAAAGTAATCAACAGCCACCAATATGAAACAGTGTCCATTCGAAGCGGCGGGTTCGATAGGTCTTATGACATCCATTTCCCAGGTGGCAAAGGGCCAAGGTGATCCCATAACATTCAACTCGTTGGGAGGTACTCGAATCATGTCTCTGTGGACTTGGCATTGATGACATCTCTTTGCGTGCTTTATGCAATCATGCTCCATTGTCATCCAGAAATATCCAGCCCTTAAGATCTTTATTGCGAGCACAAAACCATTCATCTGTGGGCCGCACGTCCCAGAATGTATTTCTTCTAACAATCTTGCAGCTTCTTTAGCATCTACGCATCTCGGCAAACCTAGATCAGGCGTCCTTTTGTGTAAGACTTCATTGTTCAAAAAGGAACCATTTGCCAGTCTCCTTAATGTCTTCTTTTGAAGGTTTGTTGCGTCTTTTGGGTAAGCACTATCTTTGAGAAATCTCTTAATATCATAGAACCAAAGGCTATCCAGCCAACTCTTATTCCACATGATAACAATATGTTGGTTGCTTCCTTACTGCCACGGATATTGAGTCAATGTAGTTCTTGTCTGGATGTTTGATCATAATGCAGTATGATGCAATGGAGTCACATGTACCCGTAATCCCCTTCCTAAGCGGAATACTCCTGCATTCGAGGGGAATACAATCTAATAACCAACTGGAGCAGAATACTCCTACTCTTAGGGCGGAATACTCTTGCACCCGATATAATATAAAGCTGAGGCGGAATACTCCTGCACTCAGTATCTGACATAAGAGCGGAATACTCCTGCTCCTGTGGCGGAATACTCTTGCACCCGATATAATATAAAGCTGAGGCAGAATACTCATGCACTCACTATCTGACATAAGAGCGGAATACTCCTGCTCCTGGGACGGATTACTCCTGCACCTTATATAATATAAAGCTGAGGCGGAATACTCCTGCACTCAATATCTGACATAAGAGCGGAATACTCCTGCTCCTGCGGCGCAATACTCCTGCACCCGATATAATATAAAACTGAGGCAGAATACTCCTACACTCAGTATCTGACATAAGAGCGGAATACTCCTGCTCCTGGAGTGGAATACTCCTGCATCCGATATAATATAATGTTGAGGCGGAACACTCCTGCACTCAGTATCTGACATAAGAGCCCATAACCAGAAAACATAATACATATGAATGTGGAATGATGCAATAATAACCATTCACCGGCGCGGGACTCTCATCGACTACCAGGAAGTACATGTCAAACTCACAACCAGAGTACAATACTTCTATGCTCAATGCAATACCAACAACAACAAGGCATAACATATAATATATAGTGTATATTAAGAAATAAGGCGTAGTAAGTGCGTCTATCGGCAGCTACAAACGTAAAGAACACGTGGTAGAATATCCACAACGCCAAAGGCCACCAAAAAATAAATATAATCACTTACCTTGTTCTAAAGTTAGCACTGCTACACAACAACCGCTTTGTCCTTTGGATTCATTGCCAAACATACCACTCTACTCAATAAGCAGAAAAATATATCAAATAAGGTTAAAGGCTTCATTTCTTACGTCTTAGAACCCGATGCGTATACATGATACGTAGTCCAGGCCTATGTACATGGTTCAAAATTACATAACCAAACTCTTAACAAATTGTATTTTTGCCCATAGCTTCCTAAATTCGAATATATAATCAATTTCATTATTGGGGTCCAATTAACCCTTTAAACTATCAATTTAACTTATTAGAACGATGTCTAATATCCCGATTTCTACTATTATAATATATTCAAACACACATAACAAACTGAAATAATGAATTAATATCATTACCTGGATGTTTCGAGGTGAAAATTCTATTTTTTTCCTTCAACTTTTCCTTTCCTTTCTTTTTTTTCCTACCTTTTTTCTCCTTCGCGTTTTTTCTGCTTTTGTTTCTTGTATTCCTGTTTCTATTTCTGTTTCATTTTAAGCTAAGGGATAGACTATCCCTTAGCCACCGCCTCTGTTCTAATTTCTTTTTTCTTTCTTTCCTTTCTTTTATCTTTTCCTTTTTCGTTTTCGTGACGAAAATTAAAACAGAACCTTACGAAACTCGGAATAATCCCAAATTTCTCAAGCAAGTTATAAAAAATATATGTGACGTACTTTCTAAGACGGATCTTAAATCGGATTTCTGAAGCTCAAGATACGAATTAAATGGAAAAGTTCAAATTCTTTAACTTTCAGATTTTACCGAAAATTATCCGAATGACCTCGGAATTCACTTCCGAAGTTCACAAAGGTCATAAATAATCATACAAACCTAACGACGCTTTTGAATTTCGAATCGGAGCTCATTCGCCAAAATCAATCTCGAAAACCACTTTTTAAGATTTACCGACAATGGAAACTAAAACCTTCTTCCAATGCCTACCAAACAAAGTCTGATTTAGTTCAAATTTTATAGACAGGTCTAAATAGACCTTACAAGGATATTAAAACTGTCGGCACGCCAATCAGAGTCCTAACTCTCAAAACGACTACCTAAGGTCCTTTCAACTGTATACCTTTAGAGTATACTGTATACTTTTATAGTATATAGTATTATTCTTCATTAAATAATGTATGTTTTGAAATATTATACACCATTTTTTATAGTCACTATATCCTTTGAGTATACTATATACCCTTGGAATTACTGTATACTTTTATAGCATACAATATTATTTTACCTTTGAAGATGATATGCTTTGAAATAGTATACTCATTCTTTTTGTTATTACTGTATGCC